>ONZH01002188.1:0-741976 GCA_900303285.1 Rhinella marina | reverse complement strand
TTCATTTTTCGTCCATGGTATGTGAATAAAGGGGATGAACTGGGCTACTTTCTGTTGTGCATCACCTTGTGCGGCCACTAGGCGGAGCCATGCAGCCCTTGTCCTGGATGGATGGAAGCAGAAGCTGCTGTGCTTATCCAGGAGTTAGTATACAAGCATGCAAACTCCTAAAAAACAAAGTAAGCAGATTTTTTTTTCCACAATAGTGAAAGATAATCCCGCAGTGTTGCTACTATGTCTAGGGAGATACCCTGAAAAATCTGTTACATTGTATCAAAGGACAAACCCCACTCTGCTACACTGCACCCTACACTTTATGTGTGAAGAGGATGTGACCAGAGGAATTAACTTCTATACTTTCTTGGTTGCAGGTTTTTCCTTCTCTTTGACGAGACCTCTGGATATGGTGACCACCAGAATCCTGACCCCTGGAGAACAGCGCCCCCATCAGGTCATCTTGCAGCCTAAGAATAAAGTCCCTTCTTCTTGCTACAGTCCCTCAGGATGAATGTATCCGCTGAGATTTCATGAATATGTATTTTAGCCTAACGATCTGTCCTCTGATTAGAGGACAGGTATAGGGGCACGTATGGCGAAGCACGGTGTCCTTCTTGTATGGCGACGCACGTCCTGGTTTTGCAAAGAAAGTCTCACCAAGCATCCATGATTATATAAATGGAGTGGCGGCCGAGCATGCACAGTGCAGTCTATGAGACTGAGGTAAACACTGCGTGACGCCAGCCCTTGAGACATTGAATGTGACGCAGGAGAGCGCATTCCTAACCGCCTGTCCAGTGAGGAGGTATGGGGACCTTGTTCTAGTAATCAGGGACCCCCCCCATTGATCAGACATCTATCAACCCTTTAAAAGAGTTTTCTGGGGGTTCAAAATTCTTAGGAAAGGTTATTAATATCTGATTGGTGGAAGTTGACTCCCAACACCCCTGACGATCCGCTGTTTGAAGAGCGGTGATCGCTGACGCCTCATTCTAGGCCGGTGACGTCATGTTCCTTGGTCACATGACCTAAGTGCAGCTCAGACCCATTTAAGTGAATGGAGCTGAGCTGCAATACCAAGCACAGCCACTATACAATGGGCAGCACTGTGCTTGGTATACTGTGAGGAGGCCGTGGTGCTCACTGGAGCGCAGCCACCTCTTCAAACAGCTGGTTAGGTCATCAATATTGTACTCCCAGAAAACCCCTTTAAGATTACCTGGATCTATTCCTCTATTATTCCTATTATTAACCCATTTTAGAGTGACGCCTTATCCCATTCTACCGTTTCATTCCCATATATTATTTCTAAAGACTGTACAAATCATTGCCAAACATGCGGCTCTCCAGCTGTTGCAAAACTACAACTCCCAGCAGGCCTAGACAGCCTGCAATCCATCAGTAGTGGTCGTGCTTGTACATTATAGGAAAAAGCGTCGGCCTCTCTGGTGGCCATGGGAGCGCACATAGGCTGGTGCTTTTTCCTGTAGTGTACAAGCACGACCACCACTGATGGATAGCAGGGTGGTCTGTAACCATGGAAATGAGCAGTGTATAATGTGATGGGAAAATGAATCCCGCCAGCAGAGGAGACAATATGGAGAATCACAATACATTAGTAAGTGCCTTGTAATAACTTTCTCTACATGATAAATGCCACTTACTGAAGTGAGACAACCCCTTTAAACCCTCTGATTGTAAAGCGCTGCGGAATACGTTGACGCCATATAAATGAATGGATTTGATGAGAATGTTATTTACGAAATCTGCACTTAAATCCTGAGGGTGTGGATCCACGAACCTCTGCGGGTTACAGAGGCTGGCCCTTCGCACACATTGGCGCTGTATCGCTAGGATAGGCCACCAATTTCAGATAGGTGCGGGTCCCACCGCTAGAACGGGGCCCCCAAAGAGAAGGGGAGCAGCCACGCATGCGCAGTGCGCTGTCCATTGACTTCTGTGGGATTTCTGCTGAGCGAACGCGCTCACTTATTTTCGGAAGCCCAATGGAAATGAATGGAGGGCGGCTGCGCTTGCACAGTGCGCCCTCGTTTACTTTGGACGCCTCATCCTAGAGATAGGTGTGGATCTCAGGGGTGGGACCCGCAGCTATCTGACATCATAGACTGTCATCGTCATGAAAATAGCCTTGTGGCGGGCATTAAAAAAAAAACATCCATCACACTGTCATGTGAATGAGGCCTTAGCCTTTTCTAACTTTATGTCTCGTCTGAAAAAGGGAGCGTGGCATATCAGAAAGTGGTGTTGCTTTCCAGGGAAAGGGGGTGTGGCTCAAATACGCCTACGTGCACCAAAAATGTGTCAAATCGTTGGCACATGTTTGGAGTAAAACTGAGCCGACTTAGACTAGATGGTGTAATGATGAGACAGATTTATCATCCAGCATCAGCCACTGATAAATTTGGCGCAGTTTAAGACTTTCTACGATTACACTGTCTTACAACTCCTGTACATGGCCATGTCCGTATTTCAGTCCGCAAACCATAGATCTGCAAAATACCTGTAATTAGAAATGCCTATTCTCATCCACAGAACGGAACAGAATGGGACATTTTCAATAATTTGGGGAACGGCCACACGGATCCGCAAAAAATGCAGGATGGACCCATAGCCCCATCGAAAAGAATAGGTCACTGGGCTATCCGCAAAAACTGCAGCTAGCATACGGATGACACATGTGGTGTGCATGAGCCCTTACTTGTAGACAGTATTAGTAATGGCCGTGCTGACTTCCCCGCTGTCTCGGTTAATGGCAAAAATACCACACTTCCAAATTTTGGCTGCACGGACAGAATTTTGGTGGAAATCTGGCGAGGGATTTATAAGGTCCATGCATCTGAATCATAAATGTGTCTGATATTAAGACTGGGATTCGTATTCTTAAGAAGTTAAGCAGTGTTAAGCTACGTTCACACGACTGCCGACGGGGACACACTCTCGGTTTTTCAACCATTGGTGCATCCATTTTCTGGCCGTCTGTCCGTTTTTTAACAGCTATTTTGCATTTAATGGATGGTTTTCATTGGGTTTTTAAGTCAAAACCCCAACCCCTGCAGCTCCCTCATTATATATATTATGCCCCCCATACATATAAATGCCCCTTTAAATAATACACCCCTTTCCCCCCCCCCCCATAGTTATAATGGCCCCCGGTTGTGCCACTATATAGATATATATATAGGCACAACTATATCTCTCTCTCTCTATGTATATATATATATTTGTGTCCCCTTACATATATATTGGCCCCCAGTTGTGACCCCACCTTCCCCCACATCTCCCCAAAGCGCTATCCACCGTGTAGCGCAAAGATCGGCAACCTTCAGCACTGCAGCTGCTGCTGTGGAACTACAACTCCCAGCATGCACACTTACTCGGCCGTTCTTGCAACTCCAACAGAAGTGAAAGGAGGATTCTGGGAGTTGTAGTTTAGGAACAGCTGGCATGCTGGAGGTTGCTGATCCCTGGTACAGTGGTTGTGCTTAGTATTGTGCTCAGTCCCATTCACTTCAATGGGGCTGAGCTGCGCCTAGGTCATGTGACCGATGAACGTGACATCACTGGCCTAGAGAAAGCTGCGAGAAGGCCACGTGCTACTATGAGCGCTTGTGCCTTCCCAAACAGCTGATCGGCGGGGGTCCCGGGTGTCAGTATCAGATACTGATGACCTGTTCTGACAATAGGTCCTCAGTCAGTAGTTAAGTCTCAGAAAACCCCTTTAATAACAAAAATAATACTAAGGGCGCATTCACATTGAAGATCCACAAAACACAGATACCGGCTGTGTGCGTTTGCATTTTGGCGGACCGCCCATGCCCAGCGCTGTATAGAAATGCCTATTCTTGTCTGCAATTATGGACAAGAATAGGACATTCTCTCTCTTTTTTTTGCGGGGCCACAGAACGGAAGTATGGATGCGGTCCGCACACGGTGTGCTGTCTGCATCTTTTGCAGCCCCAATGAAATGAATGGGCAAAATTATGGAACGGATGGGGACCCATAAATACGGTAGTGTGAATGAGCACCAAGAAGTACTCACTTCATCCACGTGAATGCGTGGAGACACTCGCTCCTCACCGGGATGAGCAGGACAGGACACGCTCCCAGCATGATGGCGTATCACGGTGAGTGGATGAGCTGAGTATTAATATTATCTTTATTTTTTATTTTTAACCCCTGAATAACAATTTCCCAGTAGTCTACCTCTTGTTAACCGGTGCACTCTTGTCTAAGCAGCCGTTAAAGGGGTTTTCCGGGGTTTTACTACTGATGACCTATCCTCAGGATAGGTCATCAGTATCTGATTGGTGCAGGTCCGACACCCGGGACCCCCGCCGATCAGCTGTTTGAGAAGGTACTGACACTCCTGTGAGCGCCGCGGCCTCCTCTTAGCTTTTCCTAGGCCAGTGACGTCACATTCATCGATCACGTGACCTAGGAGTGAATGGGGCTGAGCATGATACCAAGCACAACCACTATACAATGTACGGCGCTGTGCTTGGTAAGCTGCGAGAAGGTAGCGGCTCTAACTGGAGCATCGGTGCCTTCTCAAACAGCTGATCGGCGGGGGTCCCAGGTGTCAGACCCCCACCAATCAGATACTGATAACCCATCCACCCATCAGTAGTAAAATCCTGGAAAACCCCTTTAAAAACGCTCCCAGGGGTGGTTAAAAAACAGCCGAAAATAGGGTACATCCTATTTTTTTGATGGCCGCTATTCACTGACTGTCAAAACGCCGTGTGAATCATCCCATAGTCTGCAATGGTTCTGAAAATCGCTATCGTGTGACTAGAGCCTTAGCAAATCTTCCTTCTTGGTGTTTTTTTTTTCTCCCTATAGAGAGACCTGGAAAAAAAAAACTTCAAGAAAAGAAGCCAGAAAGACAAAAAATTCCACCTAATGTGCAAAAATATATATATATAAAAAAAAAACTGCTTGAGTGTTCAGCGTCTCATATTTTCCATAGACATCTGGAGCTGGCTTTAAATAACACACACACAAAAAAAAATAAAAATGCAAAAGCGCAAAAAACACAATAAAAAGCAAACTGTTGTAACAATGCAACTTAATAGCAGGGGTACAAGTTCTTCACAAAAAAAAAAAGTTTTCAACTCCCAAAGTGTCTTTCATGGCAGAGATCCCTTTGTGAAGCCCCTGAGGTATTGGGGCACCACTGTTTGCCATTTGTCTTCTTGTTTTAACAAGGTGCTGAGTGCTAGGAGCCCTGTCTGCAGCCCATTGTAGTGGCTGGGTTTAGTCAATGAGCCCCCTCCCCTCCCCTGCCTGTTCTGTAGGGGGTAAAGCCCTGCACACTAGACATAGGAGGAGGGAGCAGGGAGGAGTCAGCCTGTGATATTTGTGTGTCTCTCCATTGATGGATGACTGCTGTTATGTGCCTGTGTGTGTGTGCTCCTTCCCTGCCTCTTATTTCTCCTGGTACCAAGCCTCAGACAGCAGGGCAGATAACGCTCACTGTGCACAGGGCTCTCCAGGCTCAGCGGCACCGGAGCCACACTTCCTGCCAGGAGGGCAATGCTGTGAGAAGGTGCTGCCTGCATTGTGAGCACAGCCTTCTCCTTCCAGCCTGAGAGCAAGAAAAGAAAAAGAAGAAAGAGAGAGAGAGAGAGGGACAGAGAGAGAGAGAGAGAAAGAGAGAGAGAGATTTCTGCCTGAAGGTTGCAAATTTTTTTTGTTACATTGTTTCCTTTCTTTTTGAATTGTTTTCTTTTGTTTTTTTTCTTCTTCTATTTATTTATTTTTATATTGGATTTTGCCAAGGAATTTGGAAGCTACCTGGATCTTTTTAAATTTTTTTTTTTTTGCTCAGGACTCTGATGATTTAAAGGGCTCCTTCATGGCTGTAAGGGGATATTCTAGCTTCTCCTTGTGGCTCCTGGTTTGGAGCAGCTTCTGCCAAGTAGGTGCCAATGGATGCCCAGCCTTGTGCTCCTGCAGCGGAACTACAGTGGATTGTCATGGGTTGGGACTTAAATCGGTGCCAAAAAATATCCCAAGGAGCACGGAGAGGCTGTAAGTAGGACCCGATGGCTTCTTATTTGCTTTAGTTTAGCATGGGTTGTTGCATTGCTGTGCATGGTCAGTTATGTATTATATTTTATATTATTTATATATTGCATGGTTATATTTTATTATTTTTTACATATTTTGCAATCATTGGCAACAGTCCTGTAACTTTGCAAATACTTCCTGGAGCTCTCACAGTACATGTTATAATTTCCCTATACCCCTAGCCCCCCCCCCCCCCCTTTATCACCAATACGCTTTGGACTCATAGACCAGCACCCCCCCCATACTTTATTTTTCAGTGTAGCAGAGCTGAGTTAAGCCCATTAAGTTCCACCAAGGGATAGGTGGGGACGCGAATCCCAATGTGTTCTTGATAACAGTCCTATGGATGACCCATAGCGATGAGTTACAAATTCGGCTCTGCTACACGGAGCAAACCTAAGTTCTGCTGTGTGTGTAGCTAACTTTATTTAATTTCTTAGGCTGCGTTCTCATGTCCGCCCGGCGTTCACTGGGTCCAGCATTGCCGGATTCAACAGATCACCACCAGATCCCTATTGACTATGATGGGATCCGGCCGCTTTCAGGAAAAGTGCTGGCTTTCAGCCGGACAGATGCCGCTACATGAAGCGTTTTTTTGTCCGGCTGACACTTTACGCACTTATATAGCGCTGACATATTCCGCAGCGCTTTACAGACATTGCCATCAGGCTGTCTCCAATGGGGCTCACCATCTAAGATCCCTATCGGTATGTCTTAGGAGTGTGGTTATGCTGGATCATCTCTAACGGAGATGTGAACGCAGCCTTAGGGTGCACTCACACGCTGCAGATTTGGTTGCAGAAATCTCCTGCACAAAAAAAAAAACATATCCTAGGAGATCTGTTCTCTAGCATATACAGCTCAACTACAGGATCTGCAGAAATTTCTGCAAGAAAATCCTCAGTGCGTGAGCGCACTCTTAGGCGGTCTCGACGTAGAGGAGAAAATGGTTGTTTCGTGTGATACTGGGAAAAGTTGCACTGAAACATATTAAGTCATTTAACTTCTGCAGATCCTGTTAGAGGCATGTGTAGTTGAGCTGTGTATGTGGGAGAGTAGATGGAGTTTTTTTTTTCTGTGCTGAAAAGTAACTGATGCAGAATCTGCTCCAGGATTCCTTGTGGTTTTTAGGATGCAGTTTTTGATGTGATTTTGTGATCCTGCACTTTCAATGGGAGGTTTGGATGTGAAGTCAATGTGGAATCCTCACCGAGAATGAACATGTCGCTACTTTTTTCTACGCCACGGTCTTAAGCGGAAAAATACAGCGTACAGCGTAATCTAATAAGTTGTTTGCCCATTGAAAGCAATAATTTCTTGCGTTTTAGTTACTTTTTTTGAGTGTGGAATCTGCATTAAAAGCCACAGCAAAGAAACCCCGTGTGAACATACCCTAAGGCTAGGGCTACACGGCGATGTGTGTCACTGAAAAGTCATGTGACATTTTTATAACGAAAGTCAACGGTGTTGCACTGCGACATACTGTGACACCATCCATGTTGGATTTTTGTGTCCTGTCGCTGTCGCAGCATGTCGCAGTGCGCACCATTGACTATCATTACAAAAAATGTTGCACGACATGAATGTCGCGCATCACAAGTCACATTTTAGTTGTAACCTTTTTATTGCACGGCTTATTGTCGCACTACACATGTCGCCACGTAACCTTAGCCTAAAGTCTCCTTTACACGCGGCAGATTTTATTGCGGAAATGTATTCCTTTCACGTGACTGGGGCTTGCAAAAAATCCACGTGCTTGTCACCAAATTTCTGCAACAAAATCTACTGTGTGTGAAGGCGCCTACGGGTGCGGACCGTCTTGCAGAATCTGTGTGAATCTCACCGAAACCCGCATGTGTTACTTGATGTTTTTGGATGTGGATTTGACTTGGTTTGGCAGCTGATCTCACCTTTGCCATGAAAGGAGCGAGATCCGCACAAAAGAAGTGACGTGCTGAGATACGGAACGAAAAAGCAAAGTGTACATGACATTTGTGAAATCTCATATACTGTATTACGCTGCGTTTTTTTCTGCGACGTGTGCAGATAGCCTAATAATCGCGTTATGTAAGAAGGCTCCAGGCGTTTTAGGTTTTCATCTGCAGCAGTTCTCAGTAGTACAGGGGGAGGTCAGAGGCAGCTTAGGATGAGAAGGAGCAAGATTTACTGCCTGCTTATGTTATGTAGATGCTGATTATTTATGTTGTTTCTGTTGTTTGGACTTGTTTGATACAAAGTAGCACAAAATCCCAGAGCTATGTATACTGTATGTGGTGCAGTCACTGTGTCTCCTCTAATAGCCATGGTCAGCGTATCTGCCCTGGTAAGAAAAATGTCTCGTCATGCTTTGCCATTACCACAGCGTGCTTCCTCTCCGAACCTTGTGGAAACTGCACAGTCTGTGCTTGTGAATACTTTATTAGATGCAGTATAGGAAATCTGAAGGGGTTGTCTACCTTTTGTAGCAGAAAAGCTGATACTTCTCAAAAATGCACTTTGCAACAATGTAACATTCACGATCACCCTGGGTGGTATGACATATTACAAGGAGGATGGGGCAGCACGGTGGCTCAGTGGTTAGCACTGGTTCCTTGCAGTGCTGGGGTCCTAGGTTTGAATCCGACCAATGACAACATCTGCATGGAGTTTGTAGGTCCTCCCTGTGTTTACATGGGTTTCCTCCGGGTCCGTTTGAATCCGATCAAGGACAACATTTGTATGGAGTTTGTAGGTCCTCCCTGTGTTTGCATGGGTTTCCTCCGGGTCCATTTGAATCCGATCAAGGACAACATTTGTATGGAGTTTGTAGGTCCTCCCTGTGTTTGCATGGGTTTCCTCCGGGTCCGTTTGAATCCGATCAAGGACAACATTTGTATGGAGTTTGTAGGTCCTCCCTGTGTTTGCATGGGTTTCCTCCGGGTCCGTTTGAATCCGATCAAGGACAACATTTGTATGGAGTTTGTAGGTCCTCCCTGTGTTTGCATGGGTTTCCTCCGGGTCCGTTTGAATCCGATCAAGGACAACATTTGTATGGAGTTTGTAGGTCCTCCCTGTGTTTGCATGGGTTTCCTCCGGGTCCATTTGAATCCGATCAAGGACAACATTTGTATGGAGTTTGTAGGTCTTCCCTGTGTTTGCGTGGGTTTCCTCCCACACTCCAAAGACATACTGATAGGGAACTTAGATTGTGAGCCCCGTCAAGGACTGTTGGATGCTAATGTCTGTAAAGCGCTGCAGAATATAGTTGCACTATATAAGTGCATAAAAAAAATGCAGCTACGGAGGGCCGCAGTATGGTAGGTGCCCATATCGGTCATTTTTTAAATATAATTTTGATCTCTTGCCTTGAAGTAGAGCCATTAGTAACAAAATATCTATTTTTTTTAAGTCTTCTTGTAGTCACTCGAAGGGTTGTACATACGTAGTTGTCAGGCAGTTTTCAGGTCCTGCAGTCGCTTACGTGGTCGACAACTTGCATCTGTTCAGTTCTGGTTGTCAGATGAGCTTTTGGTAGTTTGTAGGATTGGAATATATGTTGATCCAAGCAGGTTGTGCATTGTGCCGCCCACATCCGAGGGGTTGTAGAAGTGACCATATTGTGACCTGCACCCTTCATAGTATTAAGTGCTAAGTGTATTTCGCTTCGAGACGAGTTCCAGAAATGACGGAAACGTCATAAAGTGAGAAGCGTACAGATATGTCAAGGACGTTTTCAGAAATAGCCGCGTGCCCTAAATTAACTGCTCCAAATATCGAATGATCCCTGCTTTACTGACGAGCAGCGAAAATCATTTCATTATGTGTCCAATAACCCAGAAGGTTCAACAGACTGAGCCCTGGGGACAGAAAACGTCTCGTCGCCTATGGAATGAGAATCTTAGAATCTGAAAATCCTTCCTCGAGTTTTCTTCTCTTCTTCTCTGAGTATTATATACCTTTTGAGGGGCCCAATGACCCAAAATGTCTATCCGCAGGGGATGCCCTGGTGAGGAGGGGAGCTCTAGATGCCACTGAACGATCAGTACGATGGGGGTCATGTTACAGATTTTGCATTGGGGTCTAGGACCTGGCGCCCCTCTGACTAATGTGCTATCTGTGGTTTCTATGAACAGCACACGTATCCATTGACTTTAATGTGTGTGGCTCCCTTAGGATAATCTGTGGATCTGTGAAAACCACGGACACGACACGGATGCCTTCTTTGGTCCGTGGTTTTCAAGGATCATTTCGAAGAGATGATCTGAAAATGATTTTTCAGGCTAGCAGTGTCCGTGGAACACGGATGACACACGGAGGGCAAAAAACGGACACATGGACCAAATAGGGGTCCATCATGGACATCTTCACGGATGTACCACTGACCATCTTGTCATGATGTCATCACGAATGTGTGAATGAGGCCTAACAGGTCCCAGTGATGTCATACAAAGAAATGTTATTATATGTGACTATTAACTTCATGGAAGAGGAACCGTATGCTTTATTGGAAGGTGCATCTTTCTACAGAGTGTAAGGGATAGATAGATAGATAGATAGATAGATAGATAGATAGATAGATATGAGATGGATTGAGAAATAGATAGATAGATAGATAGAATATAGAGAGATAGATATGAGACGGATAGATGGATGGAGATAGAAAGACAGATAGATATCAGATGGATAGATGAATAGATAGATACATAATAATGAGATAGATATGAGATAGATAGATAGAAGGATAGATTAGATAGATAGATTAGATAGATAGATATGAGGATAGATTAGATAGATAGATAGATAGATAGATAGATAGATAGATAGATAGATAGATAGATAGATAGATAGATTGCAGCAGAATTGTTTCGGCTCCAGTTCAGTTTTCTTGGATTAACATATTTACCTCGAAACTCGATTGAAGAAAATTGGAGGGAAAAGCCTGAAATGTCAGACTTCTTGATGGTTTCCCCTCCACGTGAATCAGATTATTTTCCCCGCTGTTTACGAGAGGCGTTTCCGTTATCCTTCCATGGAAAAGTCTCTGTTTCTCCCCTCGAGCTGCAGGCATTGGAATCACTTTAATGACTCTTTTAGTGACAAGCATAAAACTTTTGATGAATTCCATGAAAACTATGGAGCAGTCTAATGAGAACCACTGCTTGTCCTGAGCTGCGAGGCGTGAAAGCCGCCAGACGTTGTCGTATGGACCGTGCGTGGCCAGGACCTCGGAGGAGTACAAGGGGCTTATCTTATTTCTAGTGCATTGGTATTCCTCACCTCCGTCCAAGTCATTACGCTCTGCCTATGTTTAGATCATTTAGATAGCAGCGCACGTTGAAATTTCCTGCGTTTCCATTGCCAGACCATCTGGAAAAGATGTCTTGTACTCAGACTTGTATTCGTGCTTTGCGGAGGCTGCGTTTGCATGTAAACCGTGGCGCTGCGGTAATACTTCTCGGCAGCCGTCTGGTTTTGACAGTCCCCATACTCACAGGGTGTCCTGCTGCTGGGACCTCCACCGATCGCCTGTAATCTGTGAGAGAACCCACAATTATGTGTTCAGTTTCCCTATAGCGCCACCACAGGGGAAACAAAGTATTGCATGGTTAGTATTGAAATCAGTCTGAAGTCCATGTAATGCAAGGATATGCAGGGTCATCCATAGAGATTGATTCTCTTTGTAGCCATTTTATTATTATTATTATTATTATTATTATTATTATTATTATTTTTATTAAAGGGAGTCTTTCACCTGTTTTTCACCTATATAACTAAAAGTACTGCCTCACAGAAGATTGCAGACACATCCCAGACATACCTGTGTGCACTGTGTGTCTGTATTCCATGTCACATCCCAGACATAACTGTGTGCACTGTGTGTCTGTATTACATGTCACATCCCAGACATACCTGTGTGCACTGTGTGTCTGTATTACATGTCACATCCCAGACATACCTGTGTGCACTGTGTGTCTGTATTACATGTCACATCCCAGACATACCTGTATGCACTGTGTGTCTGTATTACATGTCACATCCCAGACATACCTGTGTGCACTGTGTGTCTGTATTACATGTCACATCCCAGACATACCTATGTGCACTGTGTGTCTGTATTACATGTCACATCCCAGACATACCTGTGTGCACTGTGTGTCTGTATTACATGTCACATCCCAGACATACCTGTGTGCACTGTGTGTCTGTATTACATGTCACACCCCAGACATACCTGTGTGCACTGTGTCTGTATTACATGTCACATCCCAGACATACCTATGTGCACTGTGTGTCTGTATTACATGTCACACCCCAGACATACCTGTGTGCACTGTGTGTGTATTACATGTCACATCCCAGACATACCTGTGTGCACTGTGCGTCTGTATTACATGTCACATCCCAGACATACCTGTGTGCACTGTGTGTCTGTATTACATGTCACACCCCAGACATACCTGTGTGCACTGTGTGTCTGTATTACATGTCAACATGTGTGCACTGTGTGTATTACATGTCACATCCCAGACATACCTGTGTGCACTGTGTGTGTGTATTACATGTCACATCCCAGACATACCTGTGTGCACTGTGTGTGTATTACATGTCACATCCCAGACATACCTGTGTGCACTGTGTGTATTACATGTCACATCCCAGACATACCTGTGTGCACTGTGTGTCTGTATTAAATGTCACATCCCAGACATAACTGTGTGCACTGTGTGTGTATTACATGTCACATCCCAGACATACTGTGTGCACTGTGTGTGTATTACATGTCACATCCCAGACATACCTGTGTGCACTGTGTGTCTGTATTACATGTCACATCCCAGACATACCTATGTGCACTGTGTGTCTGTATTACATGTCACATCCCAGACATACCTGTGTGCACTGTGTGTGTATTACATGTCACATCCCAGACATACCTGTGTGCACTGTGTGTCTGTATTACATGTCACACCCCAGACATACCTGTGTGCACTGTGTGTGTATTACATGTCACATCCCAGACATACCTGTGTGCACTGTGTGTCTGTATTACATGTCACACCCAGACATACCTGTGTGCACTGTGTGTGTATTACATGTCACATCCCAGACATACCTGTGTGCACTGTGTGTATTACATGTCACATCCCAGACATACCTGTGTGTACTGTGTGTCTGTATTACATGTCACATCCCAGACATACCTGTGTGCACTGTGTGTGTATTACATGTCACATCCCAGACATACCTGTGTGCACTGTGTGTGTGTATTACATGTCACATCCCAGACATACCTGTGTGCACTGTGTGTGTATTACATGTCACATCCCAGACATACCTGTGTGCACTGTGTGTGTATTACATGTCACATCCCAGACATACCTGTGTGCACTGTGTGTATTACATGTCACATCCCAGACATACCTGTGTGCACTGTGTGTCTGTATTACATGTCACATCCCAGACATACCTGTGTGCACTGTGTGTGTATTACATGTCACATCCCAGACATACCTGTGTGCA
The DNA here is from genome assembly GCA_900303285.1 of Rhinella marina. Lineage (NCBI taxonomy): Eukaryota > Metazoa > Chordata > Amphibia > Anura > Bufonidae > Rhinella > Rhinella marina. The sequence goes on along the minus strand of ONZH01002188.1, from coordinate 728,386 downwards.
CTGTGTGTCTGTATTACATGTCACATCCCAGACATACCTGTGTGCACTGTGTGTCTGTATTACATGTCACATCCCAGACATACCTGTGTGCACTGTGTGTGTATTACATGTCACATCCCAGACATACCTGTGTGCACTGTGTGTGTGTATTACATGTCAACATGTGTGCACTGTGTGTATTACATGTCACATCCGAGACATACCTGTGTGCACTGTGTGTGTATTACATGTCACATCCCAGACATACCTGTGTGCACTGTGTGTGTGTATTACATGTCACATCCGAGACATACCTGTGTGCACTGTGTGTGTATTACATGTCACATCCCAGACATACCTGTGTGCACTGTGTGTATTACATGTCACATCCCAGACATACCTGTGTGCACTGTGTGTCTGTATTACATGTCACATCCCAGACATAACTGTGTGCACTGTGTGTGTATTACATGTCACATCCCAGACATACCTGTGTGCACTGTGTGTGTATTACATGTCACATCCCAGACATACCTGTGTGCACTGTGTGTCTGTATTACATGTCACATCCCAGACATATCTGTGTGCACTGTGTGTCTGTATTACATGTCACATCCCAGACATACCTGTGTGCACTGTGTGTGTATTACATGTCACATCCCAGACATACCTGTGTGCACTGTGTGTGTGTATTACATGTCCAGGAAAAGTACTTTTATTCCAGCTCTGCTGCTGCAAGTGCCCAAAGCAAACCAGACTGAAGAGGGGAGGGCTGCTTTAGCTGCTCATATCTTAGGATTGGTACCAGCTAGAAATATGGGCCTGACCTTGTTTGAAAGCTGGCATACCAGCCTTTCAAACGATACCAGAATTACAGCATTATATCCAGTATATCAGGAGATATAGCCATTCGAAATTGAGTCACGAGTGAAAGCTGTTTTTACTTTCACTTTCAGCTGGCCACTTGGGAGCTGTTTTCCAGCAGAATAAAAGTGCTTTTCCTGGACATGTAATGCACACACACAGTGCACACAGGTATGTCTGGGATGTGACATGTAATACAGACACACAGTGCACATAGGTATGTCTGGGATGTGACATGTAATACAGACACACAGTGCACACAGGTATGTCTGGGATGTGACATGTAATACACACACACAGTGCACACAGGTATGTCTGGGATGTGACATGTAATACACACACACAGTGCACACAGGTATGTCTGGGATGTGACATGTAATACACACACACAGTGCACACAGGTATGTCTGGGATGTGTCTACAATCTTCTTTGGGGAAGTGCGCTTAGTTATATTGGTGAAAATGAGATGACAGACTCCCTTTAAAGGGTTTTCCTGAGTTCTAAAGTTATCCCTTATACACAATATAGTGGATGACAATTTGCTCGATGGGGGTCCCGCCACAGGGATCACTACCGATCACAAGAATGGGGGTCCTCTGAATGAATGGAGTGGCAGGCTGTGCCTGACCACTGCTGCTCCGTTCATTCTATATAGGACCAACTGGGATAGTTGATTGCTGCGGTCGGCCTTCTCCAGCCTCCCATAGAGGTAAATAGGTCATATGTAACCTGCCATTCCTTTAATTCAGGGGAACCAGACCCTAATGCATGCGAATCCCCATCAAACAAATGGTTATCCCCTTTTCTGTGGATAGGAGACTTCAAAACTTCTTTAAAATTTGATACAACCCCTTTAAAGGGGTCCTCTAACTGGCATTTATCATGTAGAGAAAGTTAATACAAGGCTCTTCCTAATGTATTGTGATTCTCCATATTGTCTCCTTTGCTGGCTGGATTCATTTTTCCATCACATTATACACTGCTTGTTTCCATGGTTACAGACCACCCTGTAGGATAGGTCATCAATATCAGTTCGGCAGGGGTCCGACACTGCTTTGCCATAGACAGAAGGAGCGGTGAGCAGGAAGAGAGAAGAGAGACGACAGGTGTGCAGCAGATCGGCGGGGGTGACGGGTGTCAGACCTCCGGAGATCTGATATTGATGACCTATACTAAGGATAGGTCATCAATATTAAAAGCCTGGAGAACCCCTTTAAGGCTATTTTTTAGACTGGCCATTACTTTTCGCACCTGTGCCAAAATGATACAGATTTTATTAAATTTGGCACAAGTGTGACGTGGTTTCTCCACTGTGGGTGTAAGGATGCCAGTGGGGCTGCCTGGGGTGGAAATGGGATTTTTTTGCGACTTTTTAATAAGTCGCTCATCGTCAGTGAGACGTAAAAGTGTTCTCATCTGTAATCCAAACCAACTTTACACACTGCTTTTGAAAGTGGCAACGCTCATCAAATGTTACAAAATTTTACCAAAAAGTCAGAAACCAAATGAAAATTTTACGCTACAGGACCGGCGGGGCAGATTTGATAAAAGTCCCCCTTAGTATTTGCTTGGAATATATGGAATATGTTGGTGTCTCAAGAGCACAACTTAAACTGAAGGATGTTCCTTCTCCTGTAAGTGGTTGGACATTGGTGTAGAGCAGTGGTCTCCAAACTACGGCTCTCCAGACAGTGTCGTACATAGAGAAGTAAGGGCCCCATAACAAGGATCAGACCGGGCCCCCCACACAGGACAGAAGGGTTTCCACCTAAACCCCTTTCAATCACCCTTGAGCCATTTTTCCGCTGCCTCATTTGCTAAAAGTTGTTCCTTTAGAGGGTAGAGTCCTGACCAAGTTTTCACCTCCAGTAGAAGAGGAGAGGATCCCAACTAAGACTGGGCCCCCTCTTGCCCTGGGCCCCATAGCAGTCACATGGTCTGCCGCTATGGTAGTTACACCCTTGTCTCCAGCTATTGCAAAAATACAAGGCATGGGCTGCCAGGGCATGCTGGGAGTTGTAGTTTTGCAACACTTGGAGAGCCACAGGTTAGAGACCTGCAGAAAATTTCAGAGCCCATTCATTTGCCCTGTACTGTGAAGGATACCACTCTCATCTATAGAAAGACAGATCCCAGGAGCCAGGTAGTCAGGTCTCCTAAGGCCCCTTTCACACGGGCGATGTTTCCGCGCGGGTGCAATGCGTGATGCGAACGCATTGCACCCGCGCTGAATCCTGACCCATTCATTTTAATGGGGATTTTCACATGAGCGTATTTTTTTACACATCACTTCTGCGTTGCGTGAAAAACGCAGCATGTTCTATATTCTGCGTTTTTCACGCAGAACTGGCCCCATTGAAGTGAATGGGTCTGCGTGAAAATCGCATTGCATCCGCACACAAGTGCTGGTGCAATGCGGTTTTAACGCATGGTTGCTAAGAGATGTTGTTTGTAAACATTCAGTTTTTTCGCACGCGCGTGATAAACGCATCAAAGCGCTTCGCACCCGTGCGGAAAAAACTGAAAGAACATACGCAATCGCAGTCAAAACTGACTGCAATTGTGTGCGGATTTGGTGCGGATGCGTGCGGATTTTCCTGAACGCATCCGGACCAAATCCGGACACGCTCGTGTGAAAGAGGCCTAAGGGTGTGGTCACTCTTCTCGGCATCCATAATACAAATCCAACACACGTTCAACTACAAGATGCACGGTGGAGATCCAAGGCGGACACCTGGACTTCTGCTACGGATGTGCAGGTCAAATTACTAGTGGGACTAATGGGGACTAATCCGTTTTGGGCTAATCTGATGGATTTTCCCTGCAGAATCCACAGGAATAAGGGCTCATGCACACAAACGTATTTTCTTTCTGTGTCCGTTCCGGTTTTTTTTTTTGCAGACCCTATGTGGAACCATTCATTTCAAGGGGTCTGCAAAAAAACGGAAGCTACTCCATGTGCATACTGTTTCCGTATATCCATATTTCCGTTCTGCAAAAAATAGAACATGTCCTATTATTGTCCATATAGTACTGTTCTATTGGGAGCCAGCTGATACGTTCCGCAAAATACGGAATGCAGATGGATGTCATCTGTATTTTTTGCGAATCCGTTTTTTTACATGAGCCCTAAGTACCACGCTCCTTACTGTGTTCTCACTGGATTTTTGAGATAGAAATTTGGCATAACATGTGAACATGGCTGCAGAAAGCCCATTCAGACGCATGGGATGCAGAGAGTGTTCTCCATGTGTAAACTTTTACGTGGACGCCTCACTGTTTGGGTCGTTTCTTTCTAGAAAAAATCCATGAAATCCACCAGAGATAACGCCAGGATTGTCCTAGTGGGGTATATTTAGCCCCTTAGCCATGGGACCCCTAACCCTGTGGACCCTGACCTCTAGCAGGTGCGCTGACACCAGCCTTAGTTGGGACATGGAGGTTGATCTTTGGTTTTTAGGTCTAATGCACGCGACTATACGTACTTAGCGGTCCACGGATCTACGCCATAGGCACCCTACACTTTCCTTGGTCCCTATTAAAGAAATGCCTATTTTTGTTTGCAAAAATGGACAAGAATGGGACACGTTTTAGAATTTGCGGAACAGCCACATGGATATGGACAGCACACAGTTGCCGAAAAAAAACAAAACGGATCAGACGGCCTTACTTTGGAATTCGGATTACTCCACGTGCATGCAGCTGCTGACACCGCAGGACTCCTGATAGCCGGGTCCATAGTGGTGCCATTGTTGTCCAGCCTGAAATCAGGCCCGTAAATTTCACCCGCCGCCTCGAATGCCCCATTTTGGTCAACGCTGACGTAAGATCGGCGGGAGAAATTCTCCTCCTGTTTTCCTACGGCGGAAGGTAATAATTGGCCAATTAGCCCTGTTTGTTTTGTAGTAAAATGTAACGGTTGGAGTCGGGTTTCTTGTGTTATTTGTGGAATTTTTGTCACTTTCCGTTTTATTAGTAAATTAATTTAAAAAATGGAAACGTAATGGTAAAAAAGAAAGGGTGAGGGGGGTGCACGCCGGATAATGGGGGGACTGCAGGTAGCACATAACGCCCCTTGTATTAACTCCGCGGACCGCTCCTAACCTGCGCCTGCCAATGAATGGCATCTGTTTATTGGGACTGAATGGGGGACTGTCTTAATTTGGCCGAGGCAGGTCGTGGTAGTAATTAGTAATGAATCATTGTCAAGGCGGAGGGCTGTAAAGTATTCTCCATGGAGAAAGGGAGGCATAAGGCACACAGTGTCTCATTCCACAGTGGTGCCACTAATTGAGTTATGGCAGCCGTGTCCCAGTCAATGTCCTTCGTGATATTCCTGATATTCTGATTATGAACCAGGAACCAGGAGGATCAGGATGAACAGTTGGCTTCTGATTGGGTTTGACGTTGTGCAGGAGGTGGATACATTTCGATATAACATGTAATCATCTCCAGTAAATTATGGATGCCGTCTATGGGGATATAGACTTTACTGTAGTTACAGGGCTCGGCCCATCCACCCTGGCGTAATGGGAATGGTTTACCATTAACACCACGGGTGAGCCATCTGCAGGTTATCACGAGGACGACTGACCCCTGTATCACCTGCGGTAAAGCGTCTGCATAAAGTCATGTATGGAGCTTTCGTGTCGTCTCCAGAGATTAATGGAGTCACAAGAGCAACTGGGACCAGTGAGAACACATCAAACTGGTTTTGAAAATTGGTGGGGAATTTATCATAAGGAGAATACTCAAGTCTACATTGGCGTACTTTATGCCACATTTATCAAATGTCTCATGTTGTTTGATAAATTTGTGTTATCCTTAAGGCCTCATGCACACGACCGTATGTATCTTGCGGTCTGCAAAAAAACAGATCCGCAAAAAATACATGTGCATTCCATATTACGTGGAATAGAACAGCCGGCCCCTAATAGGACAATACTATCCTAGGACATGTTCTATTTTTTTGGCAGAACAGAAATACGGACATACGGAAACGGAATGCACACGTAGTAACTTCCGTTTTTTTTGTGAACCCATTGAAATGAATGGTTCCACATACGGTCTGCAAAAGGAACGAAAATATATATTTTTTAAAAATACCTTTCCGTTCCGTTTTTTACAGGTCTATATGGGGAACCATTAATTTCAATGGAGCTTGAAAAAACGGAAATGACTCCGTGTGCATTCCGTTTCAGTATGTCCGTTCCGCAAAAAAAAAATCCTATTCTTGTACGTTTTGCAGACCAGGACAGGCATTGTTACAATGGATCTGCAAAAAAAACCCAAAACAGATGCAACACGGATTGTCATCCGTTTTTTATATGTGGATCCATGTTTTGCGGACCACAAAATACATACGGTCGTGTGCATGAGCCCTTAACCTAACACTTCTGTCTTTAAACTCCCGTTTTCCTGCTTTTTGTCTGTGTCCGTTGTTTTGCGATCTCTACGCGGAACCATTCACTCCTATGACTCTGTGTACATTCTGTTTCCGTATGTCCGCATGGCCTTTCTGCAAAAAAGATAGAACATGTCCTATTCTTGTTCATTTAGCGGACAAGGACAGACATTGTTACAATGGATCCGCAAAAAAAAAAAAGGGATGTCACACGGACGTCATCTGTATTTTTTTGGATCCGTGTTTTGCAGACCGTAAAATATAAAATACGGTCGTGTGCATGAGCCCTAACCATAATGCTGTGACTGATCCAGCGCACACCGGACACAATGAATTCTGTTCATAACGAAAGCTATGATCCTGTGTGATGTGTCCGGTTTTATGATGGGGGTACACGGCGATCTTAGCCCGATACCCATCATGTGACCAAGGATCGCTGTGTATCACTGCAGGCATTGAACTGAATGGGGTCGCAGCGCAACTCGTAAGCCGCGACCCCAGAATCGCAAAAAAATCCAACAACAGAAGTCATGACGCTGATGGCTCAATGGCTGCAGTGCGACACAGAGATCATTGGTTGTGCAAAGGTTATCGCCCCAAGACCGCCCTGTTAGCTCCAGGTTTATACAGATGCCCTTTGCCTCAAGGTTCTGTTCAAATCAGCATCATGGCTTCTGGACACTGGCAGCTCCTGCCGGACCTCATTACGTTTCTTCTCAAATGTGACGATATCTGCAATGGAGCCTCCGATGCAGATGTGAACATAAGAAGAGCCGTCCCCTCTCCTGACATGTCTGTAAATACTTGTATTCCCCATGTAACAACAATTCCACTGCATCTTTTCTAATAATAACGTAACGTGTTGTTCTTCTATTATTCCTGTTGGAAATGTATCACTCAATTGACAGCTGGTTGTTACCATCCCCTTGGTCAGAGGGGCGTGTCCCTGCATGGTCAGCAGTCATTGGACAGTGTCAGACTGGGTGTGGGCCCATCCCTAACTAGTAAGGCTAGGGTTACACGACGACAGTGGTCGTGCGACACCCGTCACAGCCAGGATCCCTGAGTAGCGGAGATCCCATAGAAATGAATGGGATCGCCGCGGCAGTCGTAAGAAATCCAACTGTGTTGGATTTCTTGCGACAGCCATGGTGATCCCATTCATCTATAGGGGATCCCCGCTACTCAGTGAGGATCCATTGTAACAATGCCTATCCTTGTCCGCAAAAAGTACAATAATAGGACATGTTCTATTTTTTTACAGAACGGACTTGTGGACATACTGAAATGGGATGCACACACAGTCTTTTCCGTTTTTTTTTTTTTTCCGGACCCATTGAAGTGAATGGTTCTGCATACGGGCTGCAAAAAGAAAAAAAAAAAAAAACGGAACGGAAAGAAAAGAAAAGAAAATACAGTCGTGTGCATGAGCCCTTATGGCAGAGCACAGGCTTCATGATTGATGATTGCACATGTAGGCCCAGATCTGCTCTGCCAAGGAAAACCTGGGCATCATCCTCATAGACAAGAGTCTAAGGGCTCATGCACACGAACGTATTTTCTTTCCCTGTCTGTCCCTGTTCTTCCCTTTTTTTTGTGGACTGTATGCAGAAACCATTCATTTCAATGGGTCTGCAAAAAAAAAAACGGAAGCTACTCCGCGTGCATTCCGTATGTCCGTATTTCCGTTCCGCAAAAAAATAGAACATGTCCTATTATTGTCCACATTATGGAGAAGGATAGGACTGTTCTATTAGGGGACAGCTGTTCCGTTCTGCAAAATACGGAATGCACATGGACGTCATCCATATTTTTTGCGGATCCGTTTTTTGTGGACCGCAAAATACATATGGTCCTGTGCATGTGCCCTTATGGAGGAGCACAGGCTTCATGGTTGATGATTGCACATGTAGGCACAGATCTGCTCTGCCAGGGCAAACATGGGCCTCATCCTCATAGACGACAGTGTAACCAGCACGGGCATTGCTGCTCTTGAAATTCGGGACGGCTCCCGGTTTTGCCGTGACGGATATCATTGACTATACTGGTGGCCTTTTCTTCAGTGCCATGAAACTACAAGGTTAATTCCGCCACTTGCCCCAACCGTTGCAATGAGGACTGTCACAGGGTGATGAAGAATTTCTCTCCCCGGCTTTGTCAGGCGCGAGGCTGCGCTTTCTTCGAGCTGAATTCTAATTTCACAGAGTCCTGGCAGGATAATTAAAAAATCAACACCGATTACTTGGTGGCTACAATTGCTGCTGGTTCCCATTTCCTAAGGCTGGGGATTTTTTTTTTTCCCGTCTCTGTTTTGACCAGGCAGAAGTTGCTGTCGGTATCTCTAAGGGGAACGCATTTGCATGCTCCTGCCAGCTGCCTCCTTGGCAAAGCTTTGATTCTCCGAGGAGGATGACAGACCTTCCAGCCTCTGGGTTCAAATAGTAATTACCAGTGACGGGAAGACACGGGTGATTAGAGATCAGACAATGGCCAATAAAATTCTGGTTTTGCCGGATGCGAAAGGAATGAAACGTTGACACTCACAACAATAAAAAATAAATTGTTAATAGATGAAGCCGTTGTGTTGGTTTAACTAATACTTCGCTGACGGAGGCGGCAGCGGAGGCGCGGCGGCCGTGGGATCGGTGCAAATAAAAATTTGAGAGTGTATTTTATTATTTATTTTATTATATATTTTATTGTTTAGAAATTTACAAGAATGTATCAAGGGGAGGTTTTTTGCAACAACCAAACAATGAGGTTGTAAGAATGTATCAAAGTGAAGTTTTTGCAAAGATTCAAAATACAAATAGTGAGATGGAAGGGGCAATAAATCACAGCATCGCCGAACTGAGATTTTCATAAAAAAAATGCATTAGATCAAAAATTGAAAACGCATTAATCAAAATTACTCCAAACCACAATTAATATTGATGAGAAAATAGTGATGGTCTAAGGCTACTTTCACGCGAACGATACGGATTGGCTCAGGATGTGTTCAGTGAAACTCGCACCATTTTGTAAGCAAGTTCAGTCAGTTTTGTCTTCGATTGCGTTCAGTTGTTCAGCTTTATCCGCGCGGCTGCGATGCGTTTTGATGCGTTTTTCACGCACGTGATAAAAAACTGAAGGTTTACAAACAACAACCATCAGTGAAAAACGCATTAAATCCGCACTTGCTTCAGGATACAATGTGTTTTTCACTGAAGCCCCATTCACTTCTATGGGACCAGGGCTGCGTGAAAAACACAGAATATAAACCATGCTGCGATTCTCACGTAACGTGAACTGATGTGTGGGAAAAAACGCTCATGTACACAGACCCATTGAAATAAATGGGTCAGGATTCAGTGCGGGTGCTATGTGTTCACGTCACGCATCGCACCCGCACGGAAAACTCGCTCGTGTGAAAGGGGCCTAAGGCTATTTTCACATTAGCGGTAGCCTTCTCACCCTGCCGGATCCGTGCTGCCGCCATTCACTATAATGGGGGTGGGCCGGAGGTCCGGCGGCAGCACGGCAAACACGCCGAGATGCGGGCGGAATAAAACTACATGTGTGGAAGCTTTTTCTCTCCATTGCAATTTTTTGCACTAGTTACACTTAAAGGGGTTATCCAGCAATTTGTATTGATGTATAAATATCAGATTGGTGGAGGTCCGACACTTGGCACGCCCACCCCCTCTGATCAGCTGTTTTTGGCATCCGTCAGTTCTGTTCGCTGTTTTGTTTCTGGTGCCATTGGCTGCCAAAAACAGCTGGTCGCAGGGGTGCCAGGTGTCGGACCCCCGCCGATCTGATATTGATGACCTATCCTGAGGATAAGTCATCAGTATCCACAATCTGGAAAACCGCTTTACAGAGCGCCGGTCAGCAGGATCAACCCTTTTACAACAACATATATCCTATCCATAGGTGTCTGATAGTCGATGGACTGACCACCAGGGCTCCTTGAGCGGTGGACACACATGGGCGCTGCTGCTCCATTCGTATTGATGGGGTTGCCAGAGACTTAAAGTGGCCCTGGAAAAAATACTAAAAGTGGCCCCATTTGTAGTCGGGTCCAAATTGATGGAAGGCAGGGTCAGCAATACCATATTGCAGCACGTTATACCGCCCCAACAGAGCCAAATACCACAGTCTATCACATAATACTGCCAGCAGCACAAAATACATCCCCAAAAACTTCCACTGGCTAGCCAGGAGGAGGGCTCAGGCGGACCCCTAGGCATCGGCCCACCGGGAAATTTAACGGCGACTATTTCGTCTTACGGGTGGTTTTGAGGATTGTCGAGGTTGTGGCAGGGGCCAGGGGTGCTTCACCAATGAGGCCAGGTGAGGCGATTGCCTCAGGCAGCACCAGGTAGGGGCAAGAGGGGGACAGTGGAAGGACCATGGGCAATGAGCGCTTTCATTGTGACAAAGGGGTTAGGTTAAGAAATTGGCATGGGGGGGGGGGGGAACGCCGTTTCATTTTTCGCCTCAGGCAGAAAAAAAAGGCTAGGTGCACCACTGGCAGGGGCGTGGATTGAGACTTCGGCCCCGACCAACTCATCAACATTTACGCCAGATCTAAATATTGGCAAAAACTACACCAACTAGGGGCTGGTCTAGTTTTTCCACCAGGCGCACGGACTGCTAAGTTGTGTCTAATCTACGCAGAGGCGCATACCTCCTCATAAATTAGGCGTGTCCTTTGCCAGCAAAGCCAAGTAAAAGACCAGCATAAAAAGCCGGTCTTTGTTAATGACCCCTGATAAGTCCTGGATGGAACATGGACAAGAATGGTGCGTACTGCAGGTCTTTTGGTCTGTGCGTAAAAACTGACATGAATTGCACCTTTTTCATGGGTCCGTGCGCTGTGCTGGAGCAGTCTTGAATGGGGCTTGAGAGTGAGGTTGGGGGGTCAATTAATATTGGAGCCAGGGATGCACCTAGCCTTTCTGCTGCCTGAGGCAAAAACTGACACGGCAACCCTCCCCCCCCAATGCCAATTTCTTAACCTAACCCCTTTGCCACAATGAAAGCGCTCATTGTCCACGGCCCTTCTACTGCCCCCCTCTTGCCCCTACCTGGTGCTGCCTGAGGCGAAAAGTGAAACAGCGCCCCCGCTCCCCAAAGCCAATTTCTTAACCTAACCCCTTCCCTTCAGCCCATGGCCCTTCTGCTGCCCCCTCTTGCCCCTACCTGGTGCTGCCTGAGGCGAAAACTGAAACGGCGTTCCCCCTCCCAATGCCAGTTTCTTAACCTAACCCCTTTGCCACAATTAAAGCGCTCATTGTTAACAGCTCTTCTACTGCCCCCCTCTTGCCCCTACCTGGTGCTGCCTGAGGCGAAAACTGAAACAGCGCCCTCCCTCCCCAATGCCAATTTCTTAACCTAGCCCCTTCCCTTCAGCCCATGGCCCTTCGGCTGCCCCCCTCTTGCCCCTTACCTGGTGCTGCCTCACCTGGCCTCATTGGTGGTGCACCCCTGATTGGAGCCATATTGTACCTAGGGGGGCAGTGAAGAGCACCTACGACACATGCACTTTACCCGGTGAGTGCGCTCTCTATCCCGCCCCCCTGCTGCGGCGCCCGCTCTGTAGTCACAGCATGGAGCGCGGGGCTCATCTCGAGTCTTTCCTGTTTTGCTGCAGTCATGCAGAAATCTTTAGATAAACTTTAAACGATCGACTCTGGTTCAGTGCACTTTGTAATGAAACTCGTGCTCCAGTCCTGCATTGCAGCATTCTCCTCAGCGCTCGCCGACCGCCAGCACGCTCGCCCACACCTCACGGGTTCTGCTCCGTGCCATCAAAGCCGTCCTCTTACCACTTAATCTTCCTAATCAGCCTGGATGCTTCTCGCCTCTGCTTCCTCTCTCACTTTCATAAGATGTTATTATTGTCGTCCTTCCTTCTGTGGGATTAACCCGTCTGCTGCCAGGGAGCAAACACGTGAAAGAGTGTATTAAAAAAAAAAAAAAAAGCAGAAAAATCATAAAGTAATATTTCTTAATCGAGGGCATCATTAGCTCAGTCTTTACCAAGATGGAGGTCTAGCAGAGAGGTAGTCCAGGTCCTGGAAGAAACTGCCGCCGCCCGTCTACCTGACGCCCATTCCCCCAGTGCCTGGGACTTAGGCCTCATGAACACGAACGTATTTTCTTACCGTGTCCGTTCCATTTTTTTTTGCGGACAGTATGCAGAACCATTCATTTCAATGGGTCTGCAAAAAAAACGTAAGGTACTCCATGTGCATTCCGTTTCAATATGTCCGTATTTCCGTTCCGCAAAAAAAATAGAACATGTCCTATTGACCGCATTACGGACAAGGATAGGACTGTTCTATCAGGGGTCAGCTGTTCCGTTCCGCAAAATACGGAATGCACACGGATGTCATCCGTATTTTTTGCGGATCCGTTTTTTGTGGACCGCAAAATACATACGGTCATGTGCATGAGGCCTTAATCCTACCAGGAAATATCCAGAGGGGCAGGAACGCTGAGTCAGCAATCCGAGGTGTAACCTGAAGCCCCGGGACCCCAGTTAGTAACATGGCCCCCACCTACCTCCTAGTGTTTTCTTCTTTTGTGGGTTTTTTAGGGGGTTATCCGGCCTCTTTCACAAGAACCATATGGATTGTGTCAGGATCTGTTCAGGAAAAAACGGATTGGTTCTGCACGCAAGTTGAATCCGTTTTGTCTGAGATTGCATTTAGTGTTTGCATCTTTTTTCCGTCCGGGTTGTATCCAGATTCCATGCGTTTTTCACATGCGTGAAAAAAAAACTGAAGAAAAACAATCTAAGTCTCCAGCAACCATCACTGAAAAACGCATTGCATCCGAGTGCCTTCCGTTTTTCACGCAAGAGCCATGGAGCCAGGGCTGCGTGAAACACAAACAATATAGAACATACTGTGTTTTTTTCCTGAACGCAAAGATGATGCATGAACAACGACGATCGTGTACACAGAACCAATGAAATTAATGGGTCAGGGTTCAGTCCGGGCGCTATGCGTTTGCTACACGTATCGCGGCTGGACTGAAAACTCACTCGTGTGAAAGAGACCTAACTGTGCAATGAATATGACATTTTACATAAAGTATTATTACAATATACATTCAATAAAAATAAATTATTGTGTTTTATGTACTTTTTCCTCCCTGACAGCGCCCCCTGCTGTTCATCCAACCGGTCCACCTTCTTCTGCATTTAGTAGTGGACAGACATGCTCAGTAGCTTCCCTTCCTCCTGCCAGTGCCGCTATAGTGAAGCGGCCCAGTCACCTTTCATCTATACTAAATAATTCATAAAAGTATATAGCTGTATCTCTAGGTACCGGAGAGAGAAATTGTGGGGCGTTACATGCAATGTGTATCTCGGGCTACATAAGAGGGACTGTTTTTTATGTAGGAGAGGAAGCAGGGGTGGAGTGCACTGTAACCCTGGGTGATGCGGGCGCTTGATGGTCACGTGGGATGAGCTGTATCCAACCCAACCCATGATGCACTTCTCCTTCCTCTGCCACAGCTCCAGCCCCACCCTTAACAACACCCAGCTGATGCGTAGCTCCTCCCACCCAGCTAGTTACATAGACACTCCCCCATCACTGCCAAAAACACCCAGCTAGTTTATAGCTCCTCCCACCCAGTTAGTTCATGGCTCCTCCCCCCAGCTAGTTCCATAAACACTCCCCTATCACTGCCCTACCCATGGACATGACATCACAGGAAATAAGAAAGAGCGGCATGGACATGGTCATGTGATCAGAGCCAAGCATGGGAGATAGGAGGAATAAAGGTAAAAGAAATACGTTACACAATTACGACTACCGTCAGTGATTATTTTAAAGGATGTTGATGCAAACTAGAAAACCCCTTTAAGGAGTATTCTCACAATGGTTTCATCCTCTGCTCCTTCCGTTTGAGGGGGACGTGGCTCAGTCGTGCATTTCTCTGGATAGTCACTGACAGCTGCTGCGGGGAGGCAGGGACTGGACGTGGGTCTGTTTTTCCAGTATTGCGCCTTGGAATGTTCTCTTCATGTGCATATTAATAATGGCTTAGACAAGCGACAGCTGCGGCGCAGGTAGACACCGTGTAAACGTATCGGAGACATCTTCTTCTGCTGAGCGCCATATGACTCAGAAATAATGATCAGCGTCTCTGGGATTAGTCCAGAGCGCTCTGTGCGGCCGAGAACAGCCGCGTGCGCCGCCGATTCTTACTGAATATTCTCCTGGTTTATACATTAGACCGACGAAACATCCTGCCAGACAGAACAGTTCTGCCGAGAGGACGATATTTTTTGTGGCACTTTTCTGTCTTTAGTGATGTTTTTCTGCACTTTTGTGTTTTTAGTGGCATTTTCTATACTTTTAGGCTACGTGCACACGAACGTATTTTGTTTCCGTGTCCGTTGCGTTTTTGTTTTTTTTTGCGGATTGAATGAGGACCCATTCAAAAAATGCAGACAGCACACCATGTATGTTCGTTCCGTAGCTCTGCAAAAATATACAGCATGTCCTATTCTTGTCCATTTTGCAGACAAGGATAGGCATTGTTACAATGGATCAGCCAAAAAAACGTATGCCAAAAGGACGTTTTTTGTGCTGCTGAGGCACGGCCAGCAACACCACGGAAGCACTACGGTGTGCTTCCGTGGTGTTTCTGGCCATGCCTCCGCACCACAAAAAACATCCTTTTGGCATACGTTTTTTTGGCTGATCCATTGTTCCGATCCGTGCCTCCGCTCCGCATCTCCCGGATTGCGGACCCATTGAAGTGAATGGATCTGCGATCCATGATGCGGGCTGCACATGGCTGGTGCCTGTGTATTGCCGACCCGGCGTATGAGGGCCGCAATACGGGCCGGCACCGGGATGCGGATCCATTCATTTCAATGGGTCCTGAAAAAATGCGGACAGTAAACCGTGTGCTGTCCGTATTCGTGTGTCCGTTCCGATTCTCCGTTTATCAAAATCCTCCTGTCCTACTTCTATCCCGATTTTGCGGTCCGTAGCACAATAAAAGTCTACGGAAAGGCATCCGCATGTCATCCGCATTTGCGGATTCCGTTCCAGGAGGGTAGAAAAAAAAAAAAGATTGGATTCCTCCCTCCGTTTTTTGCGGCAATGACATACGGATACATCCTTTCCGTTTTTTGAGGAAAAACGGAACGTATGTGCTTGAAAAACGGAGTTTTTTGCGGAACAACGGATCCGCAAAAAACTGACCGTTTTCCAGGATGTGCACAATTACGGACGTGTGAATGAAGCCTAAGGCTCCGCAAAACACGGACACCGGCCATGTGCGTTCCGCAATTTACGGACCGCACATAATAGAAATGCCTGTATTCGGACAAGAATAGGACATGTTCTATTTTTTTCGGGAGCCGCGGAACGGAAGTGCGGATGCGGACGGCACACTGTGTGCTGTCCGCATCTTTTGCAGCCCCATTGAAAGTGGATGGGTCAGTGAAAAACGGATGCAACACAGACGCAAAGCAGATGCCATCCATGTTGTGTCCGTGATTTTCATGGACCCATAGACTTCAATGGGCGTGTTTGGTCCGCATCATGGACTAAAGTAATGCCCGTCTCTGTGATTTTTTTTTCACAGTCACTAAAAAATACTGATATGTGATCGGACACATTAAAATCAATGGGTACGTGTTCTGTCCGTGGAAAATGGAAATGTGAACGAGGCCTTAGGTGGTGTTTTATGGAGCTCAATAGCTTAAATACAGAATGTCAAAGTTTGTGGCTTTGTTATCCTGACATTTTGATGCCTCCTTCTCTTTAGGCAAAAAATTCCAGAAAAATGTGGATTTGGCACAATTTGCACAATATTTTTGTGTCATTTACATTTTAAGCCCATGCCCAAAAACGCGGACATGGCGCCTGCCCCAGCAGATTTATCATTTATGCTACTTTTCTAATGTAAATGACGACTGAAATCTACGCAAGCTACGAGCTGTTATTCTAGGTGGACGGACCGCCGGAGGAGGTGCTTAAATCAGGAAGAGGCGTGGCCAGTGTCATAAATGAAGCGCATCCGCCAGCGGTCTAGATAACTTCCAGCGTGTCTTACCACTGGCGCTTTCTTCATGACGTTTTTTTCCCGGAACGTATTTTCTTTCCGTGTCCGTTCCGTTTTTTTTGTGCATCGTATGCAGAACCATTCATTTCAATGGGTCCGCTAAAAAAACGGAAATTACTCCATGTGCATTCCCTTTCTGTATGTCCGTATTTCTGTTCTGCAAAAAAATAGAACATGTCCTATTATTGTCCGCATTACAGACAAGGATAGGACTGTTCTACTAGGGACCAGCTGTTCTGTTCCGCAAAATACGGAATGCACACGGACGTATTTTTTGCTGATCTGTTTTTTGCGGACCGCTAAATACATACGGTCGTGTGCATGAGCTCTTATAGAGAAGTTTTTTGCGTGTCCCATGTTTCACATTTCTATAGACCTTCAGCTACGTAACATCTGGAACACGTGGTTTTTCTGTAAAAATAAAAAAGGTGCAAAAGTGTGGAAAACCGCCACTACGACCATGTGTGAAAGCAGCCTAAAAATCCATGCGGTATGGAAAAACGTGCAGACGGTGGTTGATTTATGGAACATATCAGGGCGCAAATAATACGTTTTCCATGTGTTCTCCTAGAAGCACAGCATTTCCCTTGGTAGAACAGATGTTTGTGCTCCAGAGCAGATCTTCCTAATGTGCCTGAAGTCGGGAATTGCAGCCGTAGTCAGCCATCCCGACCGCTGGGACCCCAACAGTCCTGAGAATAAGGGGTCCTCAGCACTTTAGTTCCACGGCACTTTCCCTGCACAATGGCGCTCTCAGGGCCTTTGCTTTGACTCATTGACTTGAATGGGACACCAATCTGCAGGGAGAGACAGTGAAAGGGATGCAACAATGTATCAGCACTGCATTCCTTTCATGCTCAGGATCTGCGGGGGTCCCAGAAGCTGGATCCCTAAAAATCATACCCTAGCAATAGGTCATCACTTTAAAAGCACAGGCAGCAGCATCAACCACGTTAAACCAGTCAAACTGCCTGATAGGGTTAATCCTGCTGATTTAGATTGATACCTCTTGTGAAACTCTGTGCCTGAGAAAAAACACTTTATTTCTATATGCAAATGCGGGATTCAGTGCACTTGGGGAGGAGTCCTAGCCTCTCTGTGCACTTCAGCTTCCAGTGCTGGCCACGCCTCTCAGTGCACTGAAGTGCATTTATATAATAAAAAAATTAAAATCTTTTTTCTCTCCAGAATGAGGTAGCAGATTTTCGCAAGATGGGTATCACTTTAAGGCTTCATTCACACGTCCGTATTTGTGCACATCCTGGAAAACGGTCAGTTTTTTGCAGATCCGTTGTTCCGCAAAAAACTCCGTAATTCCAGGACATCAGTTCCGTTTTTCCGTAAAAAACGGAAAGGATGTATCCATATGTCATCCGTTTTTTGATGAATAACATCTTTTTTTTTTCACCCCTCCTGAAACGGAATCCGCTAATACGGATGACATGTGGATGCCTTTCCGCATGTCTTCCGCATTTTTTGCGGATCCATAGACTTTCATTGTGCTACGGACCGTAATTCGGGAGAAAAGTAGGACAGGAGGATTTCTTTATGCGGACAGTCGAAAAGGACACACGGATGCGGACACCACACGGTGTTACTGTCCGCATTTTTTCGGGACCCATTGAAATGAATGGATCCGCATCCTATCCGCATAATTGTCCGCAATTGCGGAAGCGGATTCGGAAAGGATGCGGACACATTATACGGACGTGTGAATGAGGCCTTAATAATAATCAGGAACAACCCTACCATACAGTATGTCTGCTTTACTGGGGGTTGATCCTGCTGATATGTGCTCTATAAAGAGGACCTAAAATCTCCTCCAACAATTGTGGAACATCTATTCTTATGACTCTGACTCTTGGACCATTCCTCTGTTATTCCTGCTAGAAGCAGAATGAATAAATTGGTAGCACTTTGCAAGTAGGCCCATCAGGGTGTTACCAATTGGGGGGGGGGTCCCTTCACAGTCTGGCACAGGCAGCATTAATTGGATAGTGCCAGATTGTACAGGGACGCACCCCCAACTGGTGACACCCAGATGGACCTTCATTGTGAACTGCTAGCAATTCATTAATAACTTCTAGCAGGAATAACAGAGGAACGGCACAACATAGTCATAAGACTAGATGCTCCAGAATTGTTATTACCGAGGTAATAAGGTAGTTACTAAAACAGACATGTCAGGAGAGGGGACGGGTCTTCTGGACACCAGGCTGCACTGGATACCCTGGGGGTTTCCATTCATTTCAGTGGTCGGCACATCCTGGGAGAAACCATTTGGACAACTCTCTGGAAACACAACTTTTTAGTGGAATTTTTCTACTCCAAAGGGAGCAATAAACCCAAAATTGCAGGAAAAAGACGGAAGGAAGTTTCAATATGTTTATTGGCAATTCTATTTTCGCCGGGACATGGCAGTTTCCGAGGTCTGATGGAGCATTACGTTCCGTGCATTACTAGGGGGGTTTAATGAGGGAAGTGGTGACCACTGTTTTATTAGGAAATGGCAAGTCTCGGCGTGATGGTATAATCCCGCCGCAGCCGTATCCTATCCATGGGAGCTCATGCACCGGAATAAAATCTCGCACATTATCGACATCTGTCCTCGTAAATCGTAAAGGCCTCTCGCCGTTCTCTAGGAGAATTCATTTTTATTTTCCTGGTCCGTGACTTTTAATCTCCCTCGGGCCCCTCGGACCTTGGCAGGTACAAAACAAGCCACAGCAGGCCCATTCAATCCTCCTGATAGAAATCTGTGCGCCAGATGGAGCCTATTCTGTCTAATCTATAGCCGTCTAGCTCCAGGCTCATATATCATGTGTCCGCCGTGTATGGGATTATGCGCAGCGACCATAATGAATAATTATGACACCACCCGAAAATAGAGGCGGGGTCTCGGGATTGAAGCAATTAGAAGTGACTAATGTACGCTGCATGTGCGGATGGTGGCATCGGTTGACACCGGGCTATCCTGTCAGCTGCCGTCCTCGGTGCTCCAGGATATCTCCTCGCTGTGGTGTATGAACATTAAGGGCTCATGCACATGACCGTATGCATTTTGCGGTCTCCAAAAAATGCAGATGACGTCCGCGTGAATTACGTATTTTGCAGAACGGAACAGCTGGCCCCTAATAGAACAGTCCTATCCTCATCCATAATGCTGACAATAATAGAACATGTTCTATTATTTTGCGGAATGGAAATACGGACATACGGAAACGGAATGCACATGGAATAACTTCCGTTTTTTTTTTTTGCGGACCCATTGAAATGAATGGGTCCGCAAAAAAAAACCGAACGGACGCGAAAAGAAAATACTTTGTGTGCATGAGCCCTAAGGCAGAATACGGAATGCACACGGACGTACTCCGTTTTTTGCGCACCACAAAATACATACGGTTTTGTGCATGAGCCCTTATGGCGATGGATTCTTCTTTCTTAATTCCAACAACGCCTATAGCGTTCGCCATATCCCAGATATTCCCTGGCGCCTTCCATAGTCCGTTATTCGGAGACAATTCTTTGCAGTTTTACGTTTTTTTTCCAATAATTAATGGGATTGGATGGTCTATCCTCAGGTGATCACTGTATGATTGGTGAGGGTCCAGCGCTGGAACTACAGCTCCACCCGTTGTGTACAGGACGGAACTGGTTACTGCAGGACTCCGTTTAATGGGAGCAGCGCTGCAGTAAGGCCTCGTTCACCTCTCCGTTAGGAGAACCGGCAGGTTGTTCCGGCACAGAGCAGCCTGCCGGATCCCCATTGACTGCAACGGAGTCCAGCGGTGATCTAGCCGATTTCCAGCAAAAACACCTGGTTTCGACTGGACATAAACTGCTGCATGCAACGGTTTTCTTCCGGCCTGAAACCCTGCAGTCAGTCGGTATCCGGCGGTAAGGCCTCATGCACATGAATGTATTTTCTTTCCATGTCTGTTCCGTTTTTTTGTTTTTTTTTGCTGACCGTCTGCAGAACCATTCATTTGAAGCAGCCTGCTGGATCCACAGAGATGTGAACAAGGCCTGACCCAGTTCTGTCCACTACACAATGGATGAAGCTGTAGTTCCAGCGCAGGCGCTACTGCAAGACAGCTGATCGCCAGGGGTTCAGGGTGTCAGACCTTCGCCAATCAGGTAGCGATGGCTCCAAGCTGGACCGCCCCTTTAAAATCTCCACTCCCGTTGCGTTTAGCTCCTACAGCTTGAAATCCTATGAGTGCTGCTGTGCAGGTGCCGCTGTTCGGGGCTCTGGGAAACCATTCATGGAGGGCGGTGCACAATGGAGCAGACTGACTATTGAAAACGCAGCAGACTTTGGACGCCGTTTGTACTAAAAACCACTGATGTACAATTTTAGATTTAGGTAAAGAATGTGGCCAGTCAGAAATGAATGTGGCTTGAAATGCAACAATGTGTGCCAAATGTGGTGCCGAAATTTTGCTGCAAAATTCTGTCCAGCAGGTGGCGTAAATGTAGGCCAGACTGAAGGTGCGCTAGATTTATCATTCGGCATCAGCCGCTAGTGCATTTTTTAGACTGTTTAGTCTGCGTTTATAATTAAGAAATATAAATTAGACGGGATTAGGCCTCACTGTTTACACAGCTCTTTAGTTTAGACTGAGGCGCTCAGCAGCTGGAGGCGTATACCGCCCCCCGTAGTGCACCATGCAAGTGATGGAGCTCAGCTGTGGACTCCTTCCTGAAGACTGAGGGTCTTCGACCCGTCCCCTCTCCTGACATATCTGAATCCCCCATGTAAAAACAATTCTGGAACATCTATTCTTATGATTCTATGTTGTGCCATTCCCTTATCATTCCTACTAGAAGTTATGAGTGAATTGATAACAGTTTGCAATGAAGGTCCAGCTGAGTGTTACCAGTTGCAGTGACTTCTTGCACAGTTTGACATTATCCAATCGGTGTGGGGGAGACTGTGCAGGGACACATCCCCAATTGGTAACACCCAGATGGACCTTCATTGCAAACTGCTAATAAATCATAACATCTAAGCGGCAATAATAGATGACCAGCACATCATGGAGTCATAATGGTGGCAAGCAGGTAAACAATGAAGGGAAGGCTGCGTTTGCACTGAGCGTGGTCTTCTCCTCAAGCAGCTGATCAGCAGGGGTGCCGGGTGTCAGACCCCTGCTGATCTGATTTAATGACCTATTCTGAGGATAAATCATCAGTATTAACACCCTTTCTGATTGCCTTATTGGGTTGTTTTTTTCCTGTTTCCATTGTTTGTATATTTTATATTTTTAATTTGTGTTTTGTTCCTGTAACATAAACTGTTATTGCATTTGTTACATTGTTGCAGGGTAACGTCTGTTGAAGGGGATTTAGGTCCAGCTAAATTCTAAGTGGCCAAGTACAGAAAATATATTTGTAACTTGCTAACTATGGGTAAGGCAGACTTCAGTTTATTACACTCCTCAACACTGAAACTGCAACACCAAAAGGGGAGTCCTAGAATGATGGAAAACACAGGATCGATAGACGGGTTAATGATAGGCGAATGATATAAAAATGCAAACGAAATATTCAAAACATAACCATTTATTCAGTGTCGAATATGAGCAGTAGAGAGGAGCGAACCTTTGAAACATTTGATTCGACGGCTTTGCTGAAGTTCCCCAAGAAATCTAATTTGTTACGAATTAATTTGTCACAAATCGCTATTAATCAGGTATACCCAGGCCACTCTGCCTTAGGCATGGGCGGATTGGCCATACAGGGAAATTTCCCTCACGGCCGGCCAGTGGAAGTTTTTGAGGATGTATTTTGTACTGCTAGCAGTATTTTGTGATGGACTGTGGTATTTGGCTCTGTTGGGGTGGTATAATGTGCCGCAATATGGTATTGCTGGCCCTGCCTTCTATCAATTTGGACCCAACTACAAAACGGTGCCACTTTTAGTATTTTTCCCAGGGCCAATTTAAGTTCCCAGTCCCCCCCTGGCCTTAGGGTACGGCCACGCGGAGCGGTCATGCTGCGGCCAATTAGCCCTCAACTGCCTTTCATTTCATAATGAAGACTGCTCTTTATAGTCCTTCTTCATTGTTAATGGCTGTGCAGCATCTTTAAACAGGGGCTGTTGCTGGTACGGGGTTTGGCTGTTTAGGTGGAGGCACAATATGCTGGCATACCCACCTCTCCAATCCCAGCTCTCTCCTGCCCTACAGGTGGGAGCCCTTCTTCTGCCATCTGCTTTTCCTTCTTTTCCACATCATCTAACATCGATGAGAATAGGTGATCAGGAACATCCAGCTCCTCCTCTGTCTAGATAAGATAGTCACACAATATACTGACAGGCGATCTCTCTGGCTATACTCCAGTAGTATCTTCGGAACAGGAGAACACACATGGAAATGGAAAGATTAAGGAAGAGATTATGGATGCAGAGAGCCTAGGGAACACGCCATGGAGGTCCTTGGGCTGAGAAGATGATCAGGAGACCAAGGCTGCAGCCGTATAATATAATATATAATGAATACATTTACATATGTGGGGGGGATCGGATATTTTTGGAGAGCGTGAGCATGCATTTAACACGGGGTAGCTTCTGGAACCACGTGAAAAGTCCAGTTTTGGCTTTAGGTGCCCACTTTATCACACACTGTAATATGAACGTAGTCACCAATATTGATCTAGCCTCTAAATTGATGTTAATGGAATAGATTATGGATGTAGAGAGCCTAGGGAACATGGAGATGTAATCATGAAGGTCCTTGGGCTGAGAAGATGACCTGGAGACCAAGGCTGCAGCCTTATGATATAATGTATAGAATATAATGAGAACACTTTGACCTACGTGGAGGAAAATATCTGATATTTTGGGGTAAAATAGAGCATGCATGTAATACAGGTAGATGCTGGAGCTTCGTGACATTTTCAGCTCGAGGTTTTGACTGGAAGTGTCTACTTTATCACACAATGTAACGTGAAGTTACTCCCCATTATTGATCTAGCCTCTAAAATGGTGTTAATGGGGGGGGATATAGGAAGTGATTATGGATGTAGAGCGTCTAGGAAACACGGAGATGTAATCATGGAAGTCCTTGGGATGAGAAGATGACCGGGAGACCAAAGCAATGAAATAAATTATATATATATATATAATGAATACCTATTGACATATGTGGGAATTTTTGGGGAAAGAGAATTTGCTTTTTGTAGATTTTGGAGCAATGTGAAATTTTCAATTTAGGCGGGAAGTATGTCCACTTCGTCTCACGATGTAATGTGACCTCGCTCACCATTATCTTCTGCTCCAGCCTCTAAAATGATGTTAAATAATGGAGCTACTTGATATTGTAGTATTCTTGGCACGTAATACAGAAAGCTTAGGTAATGGAATACACCTCCCCGCAGGACCACCTCCATATATCGGATTTCCAGAGCTCACACCAGTTCCCTTGCAGCATGTCACTTACTACAAGTTTCCTAGAAAACCAGCTAGTGCAGGGGTGGCCAACCTGTGGCTCTTGAGCCGCGTGCGGCTCTTTGCCTCTTCAAGTGTGGCTCTTTCGGTGGAGCCAGGAAGCAGTCAGGCTGCCACACTCTCCACCCCATGCTCAGATCTCTTTTCCTGATTGAGCACTGTTACTACTCTGCAGCACCAGTTCACTCTCCGCTACGTCCTGATCCGCACAGTGTCACAATGTGGTATGTGGAGACGCGCGCTATCACCTGGCGCTGTGCGCATCAGGTCACATTGGAGAGAGTGTCAGACCTGGTGCCCAATCAAGGGAGGTAGGAGATTTTTCTAAATTATACTGAGCATGGGGGTCTGATCTAGGCATTGGAGGTTCTCATCTGAGCATTGGGGGGTCTGATCTGAGCATGGGGGGGGTCTGATCTGAGTATGGACGGTCTAATCTGAGTATGGAGGGTCAGATCTGAACATGAGAGTGAGATCTGAGCATGGACTGTCTAATCTGAGCATGGGGGGTCATATCTGAGCATAGGGGCGGGTCATATCTGAGAGTAGGGGCGGGTCATATCTGAGCATGGGAGTGTCTGGTGTGAGCATGGGGAGGGTCTGATCTGAGCATGGGGGGGTCTGATCTGAGCATAGGGGCGGGTCATATCTGAGAGTAGGGGCGGGTCATATCTGAGCATGGGAGTGTCTGGTGTGAGCATGGGGAGGGTCTGATCTGAGCATGGGGGGGTCTGATCTTAGCATGGCGGGGGTCTGATCTGAGCATGGGAGGAGATCTGAGCAGTGGGGGGAGATCTGAGCACTGAGGGTCTGACACTGGGAGTCTGATTTGTGTTGAGGATCGTATTTTAGGTCCAATGAGGATTGGGGGTCTGATTTATGAGTCTGATCTGAGGTCTGATTAATTGTTTTTTATTTTTTTTTCTCTGCTAATGAAAAATAAGATCAGATCAGATAAATATTTTTTTTCTTAATTTTCCTCACTAAAACCTAGGTGCATCTTATAGGGCGAAAAATATGGTGACTCTTGTGCCAATGTATAGCTTGTGGCTCCTGGTAGTCATACTTGTTTTTCTGGCTCTTTGTGTCTGTAAAGAGCCAGTGGGTTTATAATGGGGCCACGACTGCAGGGACACGCTCCCCAATACTGGGCCTTAAGCCCCCACCTGTCTGGCAGTGCAGCTGGGTATGGTGCAGGCAGTTGCTACTGCTGAAGGCCCCAAGGGAGGTAAAGGGCGGTAGTGATAGGATTAGAGTATTAATCGCTTTGTCTGCCAGGATCTATAACACTCGGGAGGTGATGGAAGGAGGGAAGCTTTTGGCAGGTCTGCAGAGGATCTTTCGCTCGGACTGCCCATCATCACAAAAGAAGACATGAAAATCCCAGAACCTCCATTCAGCGCAGAACATAAAACAACTTGACGAAACCTGATTCCCGGCTCTTTATTTCCTCTATTCAAAGCCCAGAACAGAGCGACGTCTCGTACAGTTCATGCGCGGCCTTTAAAGGGTCACAACGGCTTAAACGTAGTTTGATCCATTGTGGCCAAAAAGCAGCGTCTTGTGACAATCGTGGACATCAAAGATCCCGCACTGCGGCTGCAAAGAAAGAGGTTTATAATGACGTGGACTTATATTCGTATATTCCTTCCTGCACGCTTTGGATATAAGACCTCATTCACACGAACGATACGGATTGGCTCAGGATGCGTTCAGTGAAAAACGCACCATTTCACAAGCAAGTTCAGTCAGTTTTGTTTGCGATTGCGTTCAGTGTTTCCATTTTTACGGCGAGGGTGCAATCCATTTTTTTTAATGCGTTTTTGACGCGTGTGGAAAAAAACTGAAGGTTTACAAACAACATCTCGTAGCAACCTTCAGTGAAAAACGCTTTGTATCCGGACTTGCTTCCAGATGCAATCCGTTTTTTTACTGAAGCCCCATTCACTTCTATGGGACCAGGGCTGCATGAAAAACGCAGAATATAGAACATGCTGCGATTCTCACACAGCGCAGAAATGATGCGTGAAAAAAAAAAACGCTCATGTGCACAGGCCCATTGAAATGAATGGGTCAGGATTCAGTGCGGGTGCTATGCGTTCAGATCACGGAAAACTCGCTCGTGTGAAAGGGGCCTTACAGTCACTGCCAGATAGCACTTAAAGGGACTCAGTCACCTCCAAAATGGTTTTCCGAGAAATCATACCGCCATGTCGTGTAGGTGCCTTTTATTGAGAAAATGCATCTTTGTATTTGTATGGAGTACCTTAGGATTTCGGTGTACGCGTGTTGATTGATGGTCTCAGAGATTTCAGAGCCTGTCAAGATGACACAGAAAAGGTTGGGTGCACTGAATAGAGCAGCTCCACCCACAGTGCACAGAAAACTTATTTGCATAAAAAGTTCAAAAAAGCATTTCTCTGGATTAGAAGAGTGGATTTTATCCTGAATGGTATAGTTATGTTATGGGGCACCTACCCTACATGGCGGTATGCTTACTTTTGGAGCCGACATACTCCCTTTAAGTGGGTCATTACTACAACCCCTTGTGAAATGAGGACAGGCTGGTGATCAACCGATTACGATGGGTCCAAAACCTTTGTAGGGTAGATGTACTCCTACATGGTGACCATGTAACACAAAGGGCTGTAAAAAAAAAAAAAAAAACACGGACGGCACATGGATGTCATCCTTGTGCTGTCCGCATCCATGCGGCTGAGCTGTAAATTATAGAACACGTGCTGCTCTTGTCCAATTTGTTCAATGGAGCCCATGAAAAGTGCAGACCTCATGTGCATTTTGCGGATCCGCGATTTGTGCACGACAGATATGGTCGCATGAAACGCCCCCTTACCTGACCGTATAGGGAAAAGGGTTGTTGTAGTGACATCTGTTTTTGGAAATGATTTACTTATCTGGTGCTGGTTCTGAGCTAGGCTGATGGACCCAACTGCCTTATGGCAAGGACCCGCCATACAGTGCCCGCAGCCTCTATAAACCCGCACACAGGCGTGCTCCATTGTATGCTGTATTATGCAGATATTCTCCGCAAAAAGCTTTGCTTCATATGGTGGCACACACAGCACCTCAGGGTTCATAATGCTGAGTCATGGGGACAATAACCCTTGAATTGAGCCAGTTTCCTGACAGCAGGGGGTTAAATATTTAATACATTCATAAAGCGATGTCCCTTTATTAGGATTATTGTGATTTCTGGCTGCGTTTTCTTGGGTGGTCATTACAAAATATTTAATCCTGCAGGCAGCAAGACGTCTTGTTTAAAGGGCGTGCCCGCAGCTGCTCTGTGGTCCCTGGAGAGCGGAGCCCCGGTTGGTCCTGTCCACATTAATAATTGGTGACAGGACCCTTAGCAGGACGCTCCTTCCCAGAGGAATTGGGTTATGGGGATTGGAAGGGGGAGAAACCAACACCGTGCCCTCCTGTCAATGCGGCGCCATAATTGGGGGCCCTTATTCTTTGCTACAGGCCCTTCTGTTCTGTATAGCGTCCTTGCATTCCCCATGTAATAACAATTCTGGAGTATCTATTCTTATGACTCTATGTTGGGCCATTCCTCAATTATTCCTTCTAGAAGTTATGAATGAATTGTTAGCAGTTTGCAATTAATGGTTCATCTGGGTGTTACCAGTTGGGGGTGTGTCCCTGCACAGGCTGATACTATCCAAGCAGCCGGTGTTAGGCTACTCTCACATCTGCACTTTGTATTATCTCCCGGATCTCAAAACCGGAATAAAACCCTTCCTTTTTGTCCCCATGCATTGTCAGATCAGGATGTCTTCCGTTCCGTTTTTTTTTCCGTTTTGTGACCGGACACAAAACCGCTGCAAGCTGCGAAACGGAACAAACCGAATCCGACACTAAGAACAATGTAATTCAATAGTTCCGGATCCGTTTTTTTTTTTTTCGGAGCAGTCACCCATTGCCTTATATTGTTTTTAGTGCCGGATCCGATTTGTTCAGTTTCGATTTAATAGAACCTCATCTGAACGGAAAGGATGCATCCTGATGTGTTTAATCGGACAGAAGCATTTTGCTCCCATTTTGAGATCCTTTGCTGGATCTCAAAACCAGAATACAAAGCTCAGATATGAAAGTCGCCTTAGACTCTGCAGGGACACCCCCCAACTGGTAACACCCAGTTACTGCCAGTAACTTAAGGGGTATTCCGGTTGTTAAATGTTATCCCCTACCCACAGTATAGGGGTTATCCATTGGATTGGTGGGCATCCTACCACTGGAAACCCCACTGATCATGAGACTGG
This sequence comes from Rhinella marina, assembly GCA_900303285.1. Taxonomy (NCBI): domain Eukaryota; kingdom Metazoa; phylum Chordata; class Amphibia; order Anura; family Bufonidae; genus Rhinella; species Rhinella marina. The sequence goes on along the minus strand of ONZH01002188.1, from coordinate 700,322 downwards.
GGACCCCAAGTTTCAGAGACGTTGGAGTACAGCTCTCATCTACTGTGTTTCCCCAAAAATAAGACAGGGTCTTATTTCTTTTGTTTTTCTCTGAAAAAAGGGTTAGGGCTTATTATCGGGGTAGGGCTTATTTTTGCCCCCACTGAACATATATGTCATTTTTGGCCCCTCTGAATATATACTGGTATGTCATTTTTTTTGACCCCCGGGCCCCTATGCACACACAGACAAAAAATATACTTACCTACACTCCGCTCCGGATTCTTCTCCAATCCTGTCATCCAGCGTGTGCTGCATCATCCCGTCAACGCAGCGCTGCGCAGTTAGTTACCTATACACACACCTATACCCATACCCTATCGCGGGATCATCACAGGGGAGATGTCTTGCAGCGCCTGATAGGGTATGGGTGTGTATAGGTAACAAACTGCGCAGCGCTGCGTACTATAGTACGCAACATTGCGCAGGTAGCGCCACCAGCAGAGAGGCCCTGACTGGCCATTAAAATCACTTGTGGGCTGCGACCCCCCCGGGCCCGGACCGTAACCCTATTCTAAGTGTATCCTCAATGTACCTAGGGCTTATTTTTGGAGTAGGGCTTATATTTTAAGCCTACTCCACAGGGCAAAATAGCACTAGGGCTTATTATCGGGGTAGGTCTTATTTTCTGGAACTTCTATAGTACAGATCAGCAACCTCCGGCACTGAAACTGCAACTCCCAGCATGCTCAATTCACTTTTTTGGTAGTTTTGAGAACAGCCAAGCAAGTGTGCATGCTGGGAGTCATAGTTTCACCACAGCTGGAGTGCTGAAAGTTGCTGACCACTGTTCTATAGACAGGGCCGGCCTTTGGGGTGTGCGACCCGTGCGGTTGCACAGGGCGCTTCACTCCCGGCCACTTAAGGGGGCGCCCTGCCAGAGCGCCCCCTTAATGGCCCGGCCGTGCCCTGCAAGTGCCGCACAGTTGGGGGCGGCGGTGGGGCAGAGGGAGATGAGCGCTTCCATTGTGGAAGCGCTCATCTCCATAGTCTGCCTTTGGAGATGCGGGGCAGGGGAGGGAGAGGCGTCTCCCCTGCCCGTTCCTCTGATAGGCTGCAGGCCTAGTGCCTGTAGCCTATCAGAGGCCAGCTCAGGCGTCGCGATGACGTCATCGCGCCGCCTGAGCCGTACAGCGCGGGACACAGGCCGGAAGAGGCCTGCATCGCATCGCTGCCGGCTCCATGGAGGTAAGTAAGTGTTTATTTTTTTTATGGGGGCATTTTTATTGGCACATGGGGGCATTTTACTGGCACATGGGGGCACTGGGGGGCATTTTTACTGGCACATAGTGGCATTTTACTGGCACATGGGGGCACTGGGGGGCATTTTACTGGCACTGGGGGCATTTTACTGGCACAAGGGGGCACTGGGGGCATTTTATTGGCACATGGGAGCATTTTACTGGCACTGGGGCATTTTTACTGGCACTGGGGCATTTTTACTGGCACATGGGGGCACTGGGGGCATTTTACTGGCACTGGGGGCATTTTACTGGCACTGGGGGCATTTTTACTGGCACATGGGGCATTTTTACTGGCACATGGGGGCACTGGGGGCATTTTACTGGCACTGGGGGCATTTTACTGGCACTGGGGGCATTTTTACTGGCACAAGGGGGCACTGGGGGCATTTTTATTGGCACATGGGAGCATTTTACTGGCACATAGTGGCATTTTACTGGCACATGGGGGTATTGTGGGCATTGTTACTGGCACATGCGGGCACTGGGGGCATTTTTACTGGGACTGGGGGCATTTTTACTGGCACTGGGGGCATTTTACTGGCACTGGGGCATTTTACTGGCACTGGGGCATTTTTACTGGCACATGGGGGCACTGGGGGCATTTTACTGGCACTGGGGGCATTTTACTGGCACTGGGGGCATTCTACTGGCACTGGGGGCATTTTACTGGCACTGGGGGCATTGTTACTGGCACATGGGGGCACTGGGGGCATTTTTACTGGCACTGGGGGCATTTTACTGGCACATGGGGCACTGGGGGCATTTTTCTGGCACATGGGGCACTGGGGGCATTTTTACTGGCACATGGGGGCACTGGGGGCATTTTTACTGGCACATGGGGGCACTGGGGGCATTTTTACTGGCACATGGGGGCACTGGGGGCATTTTTACTGGCACATGGGGGCATTGTTACTGGCACATGGGGGCACTGGGAGCATTTTTACTGGCACATGGGGCACTGGGGGCATTTTACTGGCACTGGGGGCATTGTTACTGGCACATGGGGGCACTGGGAGCATTTTTACTGGCACTGGGGGCATTTTTACTGGCACATGGGGCACTGGGGGCATTTTTACTGGCACTGGGGGCATTTTTACTGGCACATGGGGGCACTGGGGGCATTTTTCTGGCACATGGGGGCACTGGGGCATTTCTTACTGGCACATGGGGGCACTGAGGCATTTCTTACTGGCACATAATTTGGGGGGCATCTATGGGGGTGGGACACTTTTTACTGGCACATGATTTTGGGGGGGAATCAATGGGGGGAACTTCTGGCACATTATTGGGGGCACTTCTTACTGGCACATTGGAAGCATTATTACTTCTGGGGCACAGTGGGGACATTAGTACTGTTGGGGGCACTATTACTAACAAGTGCACTCTGGCAGAGAATTATTAGTTGGGACTTGTGGGGGGCACTATTACTGTGGGGGCACCTGGCACAGTATCAGCGCAGTTATTTCTGGGGGACGTTATGTTTACACTATTACGGAACACTATTTGCTGGGCGCAGTTATTTTAGGACACTGTGTAAACTAAGATTTTTTTTTTGTCAAACTGCAGAGATGAGAAATGGCTGAAAATGGCGTCTGGTCTGAAAGGAGAAGATGAGGAAAGAGAAGATGTACATCCGAGGAGACGTCACTGGATGTAAGAGGTATGTGCGCTATATTAGGTTACATTTCAATATAGAAAGCTATAAATACAGTGCAGAGATATATAGGGTGATATAGGACAGTATAGAGAGCTATAAATACATATATATATATATACTGTCTTACTCTACCTACCTATATCACTCTATATATCTCTGCACTGTATTTATAGCTCTATACTGTATGACGTTAGTACTGTCACTCGGGGAGGGGGGGGGCGCCGAGAGAAAGTTTCGCACAGGGCGCCATCTACCCTAAGGCCGGCCCTGTCTATAGAGATGACAGGAGTGGTAGTTCACATGCCCGACCTGCCGCTCCGTTCATTTTGGTGATCTTCGAGGGGTACTGAGGTCCCAGGGGTAGGATCCCCATAGATCTAATAGTTATCCCCTATCCTGTGGATAGGGGATAACTTGCATCAGCCAGAATACCCCTTTAGTTTATGGCTTCTGGTAGGAATAATAGAGGAATGGCACAATATAGAGTCATAGGAATAGACGTTCCAGAATTGGAGGATGCAAGTAATTACTAAAACAGACATGTCAGAAAAAGAAAAATCATCTGCATGAAGGAAGCCTCTATTACCCGGGGTGCGCTCCTTTAATGAGCCCCCACCTCGTATCCAGCAGGATACTTCTGGAAGCGGAGCTCTCACCAAATACTGACTTTCTCCTGACCACTGACTTCCTTGTCATCTAGTGTTTCCGTGCAGGAGTCGTGAACCTGTCCATGTATGTTTGCACGCACCGCTGATTAGTGGGCAGACTTTGGCGGGCGCTGCGTTCTTACCTGCCGATCGGATTTCAGGGATCAGGAAATGACTTGAGGAGTGCGTGGTGACAGTTTGACTCCAGCACGGTATATCATATGGCGCTATTAACATTCCGCGCCCCTTACCTTATTTACAACAACCCTGATGAAAGCTTCACAGCCTGCCCGTCGATTGACGCACTCCATCCCGTGAAATGACCGGGGGGGGGGGGGAATGACTTGGGGGCGTCAGCTTGTAGCTCGGCTGTACAATTCCTTTACATTTGCTTTCTCTTTCGAGATGGAGATATGGTCAGGATTAATGGATGCTCCGAGGGAATGTTATGTGGAGAGAACTATTCATATTTTATATAAAAAGCACATTTTAATATATTTTCAAAACAGCGCCACCTTTGTTGACAGGCGCTGCCCGGTATTGCCGCATGCAAGGGAATGGGGATGAGAAGCAATACCACTTTCATTTATATTCTGGGCTCCTGTGAACAAGGCAGACATAGCAGAGCTGGAGAGGGTTCAGAGGAGGGCAACTAAAGTAATAACTGGAATGGGTGGACTACAGGACCCAGAAAGATTATCAAAATTAGGGTTACTTACTTTAGAAAAAAGACGACTGAGGGGAGATCTAATAACTATGTATAAATACATAGTCTGATGTCTGATTGGAGTTAAGAAGGATTTTTTTTACCCTAAAGTGAGGCTAAATTGGCTTCTACCTCACAGCGTTTTTTGCCTTCCTCTGGATCAACTTGTAGGATAACAGGCCGAACTGGATGGACAGAGGGCTTTTTTGGCCTTATAAACTATGTTACTGTGACAAGCCCTTTAATGTTGGATGCTGTAGACTTTGCAGACTTTAGATCGCTACAGGGGCTAGTCGAGTTTTTTTTAGGGGTGTGAACCTAAAAACAGCTACATCTCTAGCTTTATTGGCCGCCTGCATGTGGCGGTCCACAGAGGAGGACCACCCACCGAGCCTGGGTGTGTGTGCGTGGTCATAAGCAAATGACACTTCAGCCCAAACCCACAGCCTCCGAGAGGGGACCCATCAGTCACAGGCTTCCCAAGTTTTATGGGTTTTGGAAAAATTAAAGGGGTTCACCGAGACTGGATGGGAACCAGTGATCAGGGGGCTTAAATAGAAAAAAAACTCACCAGTTCAGAAGGTACTGGGTCCAGTGCTGCTGCTTCTGGTCCCTCGGTGCTGTTCCTGCGCAGGTCACCACTGAGATGCATGAAGCCGATATGTCCGGTGCAGGCGGAAACAAGAACTCAGATCCAGAACTCTCCGAGTGTTTTTTCTTGTAGCACCATGACCACCCCTTTAACTATTGGTTTCCAGTCTCGGAGTACCCCTTTAAATATAATTTTTTTTTAAAAATAGAACTTTATTTTAATGGCAAAGATTTTTACTTTGTAGTCAGGGGTGGGCACTTCTCCTGCGTCGGTGCTGTGTAATCCGGTCATCCCCATCTCTTAGTGGTTGGTCCGCGTGTTCGTTTTTACCCTCCGTGTGTCATCCGTATTTCACGGACGCTGCTCAGCTGAAAATTAATTTCCAAAGAGTCACCTATTAGTCTTCAGTCAAAAACGGACGCCCCACGGATGCCATCTGTGTTATGTCCGTGATTTTCACGGACCCATAAACTTCAATGGGCGTGCTTGTTCCACATCACGGATCAAAGTAGTGCATGTCCCCGTGAATGTGAAATGTGAACAGACACATTCAAATCAATGGGTACGCGTGCTGTCCGTGGAAAATGCAGACAGCACACGTCAGTGAAAACAGAAATGCGCACGAGGCCTTACACATCAGTTAGGCGAATTAGCTGCTGCTACACCCCTTGTGGGAATCCCGTTCCTCAAATGCATCAACATCCACTGCACTGGGCCCCTGTAAAGTACAGCGTATGATCTGTCCACCCCTATATTTCATTGTTTAAACCCACAAAGGGTCCTAGATACACCGCCGAAGTGGACATTCTCAATACTCTAGCAGTACTGCAGCTCAGGCTTCAGGCCTCATATTTCATCTTGGCAAATAAAAAGGTTCCTCGTTTTTCACGTACGCCAAGCAAGTTTTTTGTTTTTTTTTCATTTTCTTAAGTCGTCTTCTTTAAGGGATTATACACCTAGGTGCTTCATCACCCGTCCGTGGTGATATCCTGAGTGATGCAGCCTTCCGTGCAAAATACGCATCATGTGCATGCGACCTAAGGGTCCTTAGGATGGGTGATCAATATGCGCGAGTCGTGATCAAGATGAAAACTGCCACCCCAAAGTGTGCAGACGGACCCTCTCTGTACCCGCATATGCCTTCAATTTCATGCATGGCCTGCTCCATTGACTGGAGTGTTTGTAGAGGAACATTTCCCCTTTATATACAGCAATGAAAACCCTAGGTATCCATATAGCCCCTGTGTGTGCCCATCGTGGCTCCGCCGGAGGACTGGAGCTGATTCATGTACAGCCTGATGCTCCTCCTAATAAGATTGTTCCTCCTAGCGTTGATTGAGAACATTTGTGCTACGTGTATCTGCCTTATGGCGTTTCTATAAAACCGATTTTACGGAGCGGCTAATTAATTTCCTGGATGTTATTGAAAGGAATGCTCCGTTTGCAATGTCAAGGTTTTCTTTAATAGAGAATATTAGCTCCAAATCCAGTGACGTCAGGAGCGCGGCAGGAAAACGGATAATCAGAACCATGGGCCTTGTGGTGAACTGATCAAAAAGGGTATAATCTAATGTGAAAGCTACGGGCCGGATTACTAATGCTGGACATCACGTGGGGGGGATATAGTCATCGCCTGTAGGGCTCGGGATCTGGTCTCTATCCTGATGTAAGGAAAGTGAAGGTAATGTCTTAAAGAACATGTCAGGACCCCTTCTATGTGCCCCTCAAAGGAAGGGGGTCCCTGCTGTTAATATAATGTAAAAAATTCTGCAACTTTCCCATATACTTTGTGCTGTGATTTTTCATTATTTTCAAGATCTCTGCTTAATATCAGTAAATGGGGAACATCCTGTTTTATCCGGAGGCTTAAAATCCGTACCTATCTCACGATACTCCCGGCAGATATATTATACCAGGTCTTAATACATCAGCGACAGAACTCTGTCTCCTGTCCTGATAAAGATGCATCCAGAGGATGCTTTGTAACAGACCCTCAGCTATGAGACGTATTAAAGGGGTTGCACGTTTTTTTATGGAAAGGATCAGAATCTATATGTATATATAAAAGTGAAAGTTTTCGTATATTTGTTCTTGGTAGGAACAGACAAGGACAGTGAACCCTAAGGCTATAACCCAGCCCGCTTTTCCTAGGTACTTGCAGTACAAGTCCTAGATAGCTTGACCGCAACTGGTCGACGGTCCCTAAGCTATTTAAGCGCAGAGACGGACAAACAACACAAGACAGACAAACACAATACCAAAGTCGTAAGTAAATGGGTCAGAACCAGACAAGCTGTGTAGTACTAAACCAGAGACAGAGAGTGGTCAAAAGACAAGCCGGGGTCAGAAGAATGAGCAATGCAATAAGCACAGGAACACAGCTAGTGAATCACAGACTATCATTGGCACTGTTATATGATTTAAATAGAACGCAGAGTGAGTCCCTGGATCAGAACCTGATTCTGTGCTCCATTAGTCAGAACACTAGCCCACAGTAATAGAGCAGCTGAGCAATCATCCACTGCTAATCTCACCCAGTACATGCACACTGCAGGGTGAAACAGAGCATTGCATCCTGTTGCTAAGGATGCTGTCGCGTCACCAGGGGGCATGGCTCAGCAGCACGTCTCTCCCTGCATGGCCAAGGCTGAGGATCATGCCGCTGGAGCCCGGACAGGTAAGTTTCTTACAGCTGCTATGGGCCTTGATGGATCTCAACCAAACTTGGTACATATACTCTTCATGATCCAACTTAAAATACGAGGGGGGTTGTCAAGTCCACCTGACAGGTTCCTGGGAGGTTCGAATAAAATAAGGGGTTTTTGATGCAGAGCATACACTAATATAAGTGTAGATGCTGCAGCACTGCTTCTCACCCTGCCTCTCATCTCCCTACAGTTTAGTCTACCTCTTATCTCTCTGCAAGTGCCATCTAAAAGGCTAACAGTTTGTTGCCCATAGCAACCAGTCAGAGCACAGCTTTTATTTTTCCCATATCAACCAATTACAGAACAGCTTTCATTTTACTACAGAGCTTCTTACAATAATTAGACCTATGTCTACCAACCTGTGGCTCTCCTGCTGTTGAAAAGCTACAACTCCCATCATGCCCTTATAGCAGTAGGCTGTTGGGGCATGATGGGAGTTGTAGAATTTGCAACAGCTGGAGAGCCACAAGTTGGTAAACATAGTTCTGCAGTATTGTAAGAAGCTCTGTAGTAAAATGAAAGCTGTGATTGGTTGCTATGGCCAACAAACCATTTGTCTTTTTTGATGGCACATATAGAGAGATGAGAGGCAGACTGAAATGTAGGGAGATGAGAGGCAGACTGAAATGCAGGGAGACGAGAGGCAGACTGAAATGCAGGGAGACTAGAGGCAGACTGAAATGCAGGGAGATGAGAGGCAGACTGAAATGTAGGGAGACGAGAGGCAGATTAAAATGCAGGGAGACTAGAGGCAAACTGAAATGCAGGGAGATGAGAGGCAGACTGAAATGCAGGGAGATGAGAGGCAGACTGAAATGCAGTGGAGATGAGAGGCAGACTGAAATGCAGGGAGATAAGAGGCAGACTGAAATTTAGGGAGATGAGAGGCAGGCAGACTGAAATGCAGGGAGATGAGAGGCAGACTGAAATTCAGGGAGATGAGAGGCAGACTGAAAATGCAGGGAGACGAGAGGCAGACTGACATGCAGGGAGATGAGAGGCAGACTGACATCAAGGGAGACGAGAGGCAGACTGTAATGCAGGGAAATGAGAGGCAGACTGTAATGCAGGGAGACGAGAGGCAGACTGTAATGCAGGGAGACTAGAGGCAGACTGAAATGCAGAGAGATGAGAGGCAGACTGAAATTCATTTTGCCCAATCCAATAACATCTCTCAGGGGGAGAGTTGAGAGCCCCCCAATACAAATTAAATTATTGTCTCAGCGAGGACATAGTTTGCACAAAGACGCTCACCTAAGCATTGTTCTGATTGGTGGTGGGGCGCTGGGAGTCGGACCCCCACCAATCACGATATTGATGACCTATCTGAGAATAGTCCCAAAAACGCCCTTCAAGAATACGAGGGCTTTTAAATGTAATGTATATGAAATATAACATCCTTGCATCCTCGCTTCCTGTACATGACACAGAAAGTGTGTCATGTGTGAACAGACACATCAATAGGCACATGTGCTGTCTGTGAAAAACGGAAATGTGTACCAGGCCTTAATCTGGGAATCTGCCTTTTTCCACCTCACGTGTCGTATGACAAGGAATTTCCATTAGTTTTGATTGCAGACTTTCCATGCATTATCCAGGGTTCTTCTCTGGACTGATCCCGTGGGATGACATTGCCCCGTGTTGTGACACCAGCCAGGCATCTGCTATGTCTCAGCACTGAGGAGATAGCAATGGTAAAGAAAAATGGACAGTATAGCCGTAATAAAACAAAGCATTTTAGCATAATTTGTCCATGTGATCGTCCCAAGTGGTCTATAATTTACAAAAACCTATGGCCTGCAGCCTGTCTGGGTGTTACCAATTTGGGGGTGTGGGGTGTCCCTGCACAATCTGACATTATAAGTCAGTGCTGCCAATGTCAAACTGTGCAGAGACACACCCCCAACTGGTAACACCCTGCTGGACCCTCATTACAAACTGCTAATAATTCATTCCTAAATGTCAGGTAGGAATAATAAAGAATGGCACAGAATACAGCCATAAGAATTGTTATTACGTGGAGGATGCCAGTAGTTGCTAAAACAGACATGTCGGTGGAGGTGATGGCTCCTCTTTACATAGTTTTATTTCCATTCCTGTTTTTGCTATCTGCCTGTTTTTTTATGCGCATGGCGTCCTATTCAATATACATGTTCCAACAGATCCGTATCCTATTGTTTGCAGCCAATAAAAAATGCATGACATATTTGCAGGATTCTACATTTCAGTTACATTACGAAAACTGTGAATCCTTTACAGAAAAAAGGGAACAAATAGTGATTAAAAAAACGAACATTGTGTGGCTGAAAACTGAACAAAGGGGTGCACCATCAATGAGGCCGGGTGAGGCGATCGCCTCAGGCAGCACCAGGTTGGGGCAGGAAGGTGGCAGCGGAAGGGCAATGAGCACTTTCATTGTGGCAAAGGGGTTAGGTTAAGAAATTGGCATGGGAGGGAGGGGGGCACCGTTTCAGTTTTCGCCTCAGGCAGCAGAAAGGCTAGGTGCACCCCTAACAAAGACGAATTCAATATGGAAACAAAAAGCGGAACAAATTGTAACAAACTGATCTGTATTGCTCGTCCATATTGCTGAGCCGTATTTTCATGTGTGAGTGTAAAGGAGCCCTTTGACCGATGCATTTCTCTAGTTATTACTAGAGTTGTAGTTTCATATAGGACTTCATGCAAATGCTAAAGTTTCTTCTGAGACATAGGAATTGCACTTACAACTTCTTATAGGGTCGTACCTCTTGTATATATTATATGTTCTGTATAAGACCCTCACCATATATATTCCTGTACGCCGTGTACAGGAGATGTGATTACACAGTGTGGGATATATTCCGTCTTTGCACAGTATAACCCGTGGTTGTATAAAAGCTTTGGCGGCAGCATTTTTTTTTCTCCAGTTCTGTATTTGCAGCAGAATTAAAATCTGTGCATGGAAGGAAGGAGAGAATAATGCAGAGATACTATGTTATTTGTGTAAGAAGATTTTACAGTCCCATTGTCCTCCTTCTGTGGATCTTCACAGTCACAGGGAGATTTGTGTAACTTCTTCTCGTCCAATAGAGTTACATCAGGATGACTTACGGTAATACTAGGGGTGCAACTAGCCTTCCTTCTGCCTGAGGCGAAAACTGAAAAGGCGCCCCCCCCATGTCAATTTCTTAACCTAACCCCTTCCCTCCAGCCTCACTGTTAAAGACATACTTGGAAAACATTACATACAGTGCTACAAAACATATGGGGTAACACAGCGCCACATACTGTACTGTACAATACTGTACTGCAGACACAAATAATCCCACTTCTACTGCCCCCCTCTTGCACCTACCTGGTGCTGCCTCAGGCAATCGCCTCACCTTGCCTCATTGGTGGTGCACCCCTGGCTGCTGTATACAGCGTATCAATCTAATCATCAGAGGAGGCTGCAGGATACAATGTATCAACCTACAGATGAGAGGAGGCTGCAGGATACAATGTATCAACCTACAGATGAGAGGAGGTTGCTGTATACAATGTATCAACCTACAGATAAGAGGAGGCTGCAGGATACAATGTATCAACCTACAGAAGAGAGGAGGCTGCTGTATACAATGTATCAACCTACAGAAGAGAGGAGGCTGCTGTATACAATGTATCAACCTACAGATAAGAGGAGGCTGCAGGATACAATGTATCAACCTACAGATGAGAGGAGGTTGCTGTATACAATGTATCAACCTACAGATGAGAGGAGGCTGCAGGATACAATGTATCAACCTACAGATAAGAGGAGGCTGCTGTATACAATGTATCAACCTACAGAAGAGAGGAGGCTGCTGTATACAATGTATCAACCTACAGATGAGAGGAGGCTGCTGTATACAATGTATCAACCTACAGAAGAGATGAGGCTGCTGTATACAATGTATCAACCTACAGATGAGAGGAGGCTGCTGTATACAATGTATCAACTTACAGAAGAGAGGAGGCTGCTGTATACAATGTATCAACCTACAGATAAGAGGAGGCTGCAGGATACAATGTATCAACCTACAGAAGAGAGGAGGCTGCTGTATACAATGTATCAACCTACAGATAAGAGGAGGCTGCTGTATACAATGTATCAACCTACAGATAAGAGGAGGCTGCTGTATACAATGTATCAACCTACAGATAAGAGGAGGCTGCAGGATACAATGTATCAACCTACAGATAAGAGGAGGCTGCAGGATACAATGTATCAACCTACAGAAGAGAGGAGGCTGCTGTATACAATGTATCAATCTACAGAAGAGATGAGGCTGCTGTATACAATGTATCAACCTACAGAAGAGAGGAGTCTGCAGGATACAATGTATCAACCTACAGATAAGAGGAGGCTGCTGTATACAATGTATCAACCTACAGATAAGAGGAGGCTGCAGGATACAATGTATCAACCTACAGAAGAGAGGAGGCTGCTGTATACAATGTATCAACCTACAGATAAGAGGAGGCTGCTGTATACAATGTATCAACCTACAGATAAGAGGAGGCTGCAGGATACAATGTATCAACCTACAGAAGAGAGGAGGCTGCTGTATACAATGTATCAACCTACAGATAAGAGGAGGCTGCTGTATACAATGTATCAACCTACAGAAGAGAGGAGGCTGCTGTATACAATGTATCAACCTACAGATAAGAGGAGGCTGCTGTATACAATGTATCAACCTACAGAAGAGATGAGGCTGCTGTATACAATGTATCAACCTACAGATAAGAGGAGGCTGCAGGATACAATGTATCAACCTACAGAAGAGAGGAGGCTGCTGTATACAATGTATCAATCTACAGAAGAGAGGAGGCTGCTGTATACAATGTATCAATCTACAGAAGAGATGAGGCTGCTGTATACAATGTATCAACCTACAGATCAGAGAAGGCTGCAGGATACAATGTATCAATCTACAGAAGAGATGAGGCTGCTGTATACAATGCATCAATCTACAGATCAGAGAAGGCTGCAGGATACAATGTATCAACCTCACCTCGCCTCATTGGTGGTGCACCCCTGGGTAATACTCTACATATTTCTCCTGCAGCACATGGGGGGCCTCTGTGTGCGTTGTCCCTGTGCACCACCGTATGGAAGGAGCAGTTCTTTAATAAATAGGAAGCATTTGACAATATGCATCACATCTTTACTGACACCCAGTTTATCTTCTATATAGACACGTCCATTCAACCGTGAAACATTTATTGATGGTGTCATTAAGGAGGTATTCCCATCTCATAAAGGAATGGCAGATTGCTAGGATATAGCATCACTTTAGATGGGTAACCCCACCGATCCAGAGAGTCAATAGGCTGCAGTGCTGATTAATTGCTGTGTCCTCTACCAGGTTTCTCTGCACAGCGGCCCCTTGTCACTCCGCTGTGCAGGATCTGCAGCCGGCCCCAGTCACTTCCACAGAGCTGTGCTCCAATTCCCTGTACAGAAAGTGCGCGGGGCCCTTTGCTGGAAAAAAAAAACAGTGAAGGGGCCACAGCTCTGAATCAACACTGCGGTCCCTTTATTCTCAGGGTTGGGGATCCCAGGGGTTATACCCCCCTTCCCCACCAGAGGTACAGATCCTACTTTTTGGGCAGGGGTGCAGCACCAATGAGGCCAGGTGAGGTGAGATTTATATTTTCGGAAGTCCCATAGCAGAGACGGGTGAGTAAGTCGTACATGCTGGACCACCGTTCCATTCACTGCTATGGGATTTCTGAAAATATCCATGCCAGCGCTCTGCGATTTTCAGTCGTCCCACAGCAGTGAGTGGAGTGTTGCTGCGCATGTGCATCTTGCGTTCCATTCACTGCTATGGGACCTCTATTTTCGGAAAGTCCCATAGCAGTGAATGAAGAACAAGTCACACCTGCTGGACCCTCCCCTTCATTCTTTGCTATGGGAGGTCTGAAAATAGTCGAGCCAACGCTCGGTATTTTCAGATGTCCCACAGCGGTGAGTGGAGATACGGCTGCACACGTGCGCAGCTTGCTTTCCATTCACTTCGGCGACAGGTTTTCCAGATGGAAGATGGGACCCACACCTGTCTGACGTTTATGGCATATCCTATTGATCTGCCATATTGTCCCATATGCAGGGGCGTAACTACCATAGCGGCAGACCATACGACTGCTATGGGGCCCAGGGCAAGAAGGGGCCCAGTCTTAGTTGGGATCATCTCCTCTTCTACTGGAGGTGAAAACTTGGTCAGGACTCTACCCTCTAAAGGAACAACTTTTAGCAAATGAGGCAGTGGAAAAATGGCCCAAGGGTCATTGAATGGGGTTTAGGCAGAAACCCTTCTGTCCTGTGTGGGGCCTGGTCTGATCCTTGCTATGGAGCCCTTATTTCTCTATGTATGCCACTGCCCATATGGGAATACCCCTTTAAATGTACCCCTTTAAATGTAAATTTCACTCACATAGGCCCAAGTCTGAAACAAGACAAGTTGTTGACCAAGCCCCAAGTCAACATTTTTGCACCGATAATTGTGACTTCCTTGTGCTAAAAAAATGCTGCAAATCGGTTTCTAAATCTTCTGATCCTTGTGCTCCATTATGTTTTAACTTCTAAAAGTCCATTTCCAGATATTCTGCCAGGTCTTCCAGCTGGAACCTAACTCCATTACCGGAGGCATGAACTGGTCCCAGTAACATACAGTAATTGTGAGGTTCACATTATATTTGCAATTCCTTATGTGAGGAAATTGGAGCTTCCTTTACTAATTTTGCTCGGAGACATAAGAAAAACATGGTTCCCCGCGCGCTCTGTGTAGGCGATTGTACTGTACGAAGAGATTGCCCCTTGTTTCCAAGACTTTGTAGCCTAAAGGTCCTGAGGCCACTTGGAGGGGGGGAAAAGTCGTCGGCAGCGAGCGAGTTAAAGGTGTGTGATTTGAGTTTTACGTTCCCCGGCTTGTGTCTAATGTAATTTATTGTGGTTGAGGCGTAAGGGGAACTGACCTATGAATAGTCTCATAAACCTGGAGATCTCTCCTGAGGTCAGCTTTGATCTAAATTACATGAGCTTCTACTTTTCTACAAGGGCCCTCTGTACCGCATGGCAATATTTAACACACCGCAGTTAGATGGGTCTGCATTTAGTTTAAGATGCCCTTGTAAAAAGTGCCAGCACGGTGTTTACAGGCCGGCGGGCCGCCATCTTGTGGGCTGAACGACAGCCGTACGCGAGAACGCAACCTATTATAACACCAGATCCGCAACCGGTTTTCTGCCTTAGTCCCATCACTTCTTCCCAAACTGACTAGAGCCCTGCATGGCTAAGGCTACGTTCACACTTGCGTTGTTAATTCCGGTATTGAGATCCGGCAGAGGATCTCAATACAGCAATTAAACGGATCCGTTTTGATTTTGCACAACAGGAGGCATCTGTTCTGTTAGGATGCGGCTGTGTGAAATCAAATCGGGGGAAAAAAAAAACGGATCCGTCACTACATGCATTAAAAGTCAATGGGTGACGGATACGTTTTTTAGTCGCCTAAAAAAACGGATCCGTCACCATTCACTTATATTGCTTTCAGTGCCGGATCCGTTTTTTTCTGTTTTTATGACCGGACACAAAGCCGCGGCTTTCAGAGGTCTCAAAAGGAATGCTGCCGGAATGGAAGACATCCTTATCGCTTTCCATTCAGAATGCACAGAACCGTTTTTTTCCAGTATTGAAAAAAACGGATCTCAATACCGGAAAACAACAACGTGAGTGTGAAAGTAGCCTTAAATGGAATGTCTCAACAGGACAAAGCTGAAATCTCCCTGCATCCCTTGCTAGATCAGTATCTGCACATTGCTTTCTCATTTGATTCGCACAAGGAACTGCCCCACTGCATTATGAGATGCACCCTCCTTCCCATACAGCTGATCGGTGGGGGTCCCGGGTGTCGGACTCCGGCCGATATGATATTGATGACGCTATCCTGAATGGTGGGGTACCAGTTGTCGGACGGTGGGGGTGCCAGTTGTCGGACCCCCACCAATCACTTATTGATGACCTGTCCTGAGGATAGATTATCAATATTTTACACACAGAAAACCCTTTAACCTTTTATGCAGGTTTAAATTTTTAAAAATTGTGTGAACTTACCCTTTTAACCCTTTCCCGACATGTGACGTAATAGTACGTCACATTGTCGGGTCTTTAAAGATGCCTGCTGTTTCCGGCAGGCAGGCACCCGCGGCTAATGTCTGCGACGGCACTAATGCCGATCGCGGTCATTTAACCTCCACTTTCTTTAACCCATTGGTTTGCAGAGTCTTCCAACAGAAGACAAGTTTGTTTACGCGACTTAATTTTGGCTTACGTTCTAAGCCGAGACTAAAGCAGATCCGCTTCCCAATGACATTACTGTTCTTCTGCAGTTTGAAATCTGCGCCAAAAATTGGCATAATCTGCGGCTGGGTGGGCCAAACCCTTTAAGAATCGATTGCCTCACGATCGATTGTACTGCACAAAAATAGGTGGAATTGTGTAAAGTGAATTCGCCACGATTTTTACGTTTCTCATGATTTTGTGCTCGTCTTTTGCTTTATTCCAAATGTGCCTGACGATAATATTAGATTTGGAGCCCCCGTGGCTGCACAGCGTGGTGTTTTCTGCCGCTCTTCTGGTTGGTATTACTCTCCTAAATCTCTTTTCGGTTTGCTTTTCTCTGCTCGTATTATGGGAATGTTTATTTTATTTGTGGTTTATTAAGCTACTGTGTTTGTAGGACTTTCCCAAACTTTCCCTCTCTAAGAATTTTTTTTTTTTTTTACGGAGTTTACAGAGTCTGATAAGTGACTGGGAGACGCCTGAATCCGGGACGTGAGTCATTGATTCATCGCTCCAGTTTGACGTGGTCAGACGTGGCATGTATCCACATACGCCTGTCAGTTTCAATAAATCAGATCCGTTTGTCAGGACTGTATACATCCGACGTCCTTCTTAATCTCTGGTAATAAGTAGTCTGGGCAGTACAGTCAACATCTGGGTTATGTAGCATATGCGGCTGCTTAAGAAAATTATTAGAAGGAGAATAAAGCCGGTCGTACAGTTTACATAGCTGTCAGCTGAATGCTTGTTTCGGTGAAAGTTATCTCTTCCGATACCCCTTTCCCCCATATGTATTCACACAACCAAGCATGCATGTGTTCTGAATGGGGAGAGGAGAGTAAGATGCTGTCATAGTGGCCTAACCCCTCTCCCGAGAACATAAGGATCGGGCATGTTAGAATCCAGCTGCCCGACCATTCTCTCCTCCAACAGCAGTAGAAGAGAATCGGGAAATCCTGATTAGATAATCAACTACTCCCACCAAAATCGTCAGGCATGGCTGACATACACACATCCACAGCCTTACATACAGCAAACACATCTTTACGATTAAGATAGTCACACACAGGGCATCTGTCAGCAGTTTTGTACCTATGACACTGGCTGACCTGTTACATGTGCGCTTGGCAGCTGAAGACATCTGTGTTGGTCCCATGTTCATATGTATCCACATTGCTGAGAAAAATGAAGTTTTAATATATGCAAATGAGCCTTTAGGAGCAACGGGGGCGTTACCATTACACCTAGAGGCTCTGCTCTCTCTGCAACTGCCGTGCCCTCTCCAGGCAGTGTAAATGTCATCACGCCTGGTCTTGTCAATCACAGTGCAGAGGACGCACCATTTGCAGAGAGAGCAGAGCCGAGGTGTAACAGCAACTCCCCTGTTGCTCCTAAAGGCTCATTTGCATATATTAAAACATCATTTATCTCAGCAATGCGGACACATATGAACTTGGGACCAACACGGATGTCTTCAGCTGCCAAGCACACATGTAACAGGTCAGCCAGTGCCATAGGTACAAAACTGCTGACAGATGCCCATTAACTTAATGTGTGTGATCATCTAAATAGTAAAGATGTGTTTGCTGTATATAAGGATATGGATGTGTATATTTGTTTCACTTCCTTATTTTTGTCTATTTAGTTTTTATTTTATTGATATATTTTTATTTATTTATTTATATGCTTACATAGCACGCTACATTCTCCATAGCTGTGCAGGGGGACCTGAAAGCTTTTGCCAGCGATTCCACATTTATCAAACAGCTGAGGCACTTTTCTAAGGCTAGTTTCACACCTGCTTCCTACTGTTCCGGCAGAGAATGCTGCGAATCGGCCATACAAAAAGCGCTGAGTGAAGCTGCTTTTGCCCTGGGGCGATTTTTTTTTTTTCTGCATAAGTCTGACCTCTGCTGAACCTATTATAGTCAGTGGGTCCTCACGGGCATTAAAGAGGTATTCCCATCACATACAATGGGGGCATATCGCTAGGATATGCCCCCATTGTCTGATAGGTGCGGGTCCCACCTCTGGAGAACTGTGGCTGGAGGACCCCGCATATCCCGGGGTCTGTCCACCACCAAGCGCTGCTCCCATATAAGTGAATAGGAGTGCATTGAACATGTGCGGCCCCTGCTCCCATTAATTTCTGTGGGGCAGACAGAAATAGCCGAGCCAGTGCTCGGCTATTTTCGGCGGCCCCATTGAAATTAATGGAGGG
This sequence comes from Rhinella marina, assembly GCA_900303285.1. Taxonomy (NCBI): domain Eukaryota; kingdom Metazoa; phylum Chordata; class Amphibia; order Anura; family Bufonidae; genus Rhinella; species Rhinella marina. The sequence goes on along the minus strand of ONZH01002188.1, from coordinate 682,158 downwards.
CGGGTTGGCATGTGCAGTGCAACCTCCATTCATTTCCCTGCTTCGTTCTCATTGTAGGTGTGGGTCCCAGAGGTGGCACCTGCACCTATCATAGGGGCATATCCTAGGACTATGCCACCATTGTATGTGAAGGCAAAACCTCCTGTAGGCTATTTTCTGCTGTTAAAGACTGCTGGAGAACTCGGCTCCTCACACTGACTCTACTTACCTGGCTCCCCGTTCCTCTCCTGGTCCCTGCACGGCCACCGCTGCTTTTCCCCATGCACGGATGTAAACATCCGGTGTTGGGGAGGGGGGGAGGGACAGCCAATGGCAGGTGGGGATGGGGACAAGCCTCCCTAGCGTCACCCGCAACGCAAGGGAGGATCATCCCCGTGACCGCCTGCCAGTGGCTCCCTCACCCCGACACCAGATGTTTTCATCCGGCACGAGGAGAAGCAGCTGCGGCAGTGTGGGGACCAGGAGAGGCGCAGGGAGTGAGGAGCGAGGTAAGTATATTCAGTGTGAGGGGCCCGGCATATGGGGGCATTTGCAGCCTTGGATAACCCCTTTATAAATGTTGAAATTGTGATTGGCATGCTCCCAGAAAATGGCACCATTTGTTGCAAAACAGTGAATTTTAGAAACTCCAACCTTTTTGTGATGCACTTAAACTACTGACTCCAGTGCACCATGTATCATCGTAACGAAGGATTCATTTTAGAGTGTTATCGTGGGAACATTGAAGAGCAGAAAGATAAATGCAACGTCTTATTGAAATACTTGGGATGTTTGAATTACTTGATCCCCTGTAATTGTCTGTCATCGTCTGCTGCCTCTGACCTTTCACCTCTGAAACCCGACCTGAATGTGGTGCTTATGTGGGATTTCACTGGGGATACTGGATGCACTATCATGATATACAAAATATGATACAGTAGTAATTCTTGTATGTTCAGCAGCTGGGTGTACCATAATGTGGTATTAGTGGTTCTGCTAAGTCAAAGCATCTGCTCACCATTAAGACCCTTTACATTTACACATTGAATTAATCTACATAAAAAGTTGAGTAACTTTCTACATGTACATTACTCATTATTCTGCTGGTGCAGTCACTGTGTACATACATTACTTATCCTGTACTGATCCTGAGATACTTTGTTTATTATACTCCAGAGCTGCACTCACTATACTGCTGGTGCAGTCACTGTGTACATACATTACTTATCCTGTACTGATCCTGAGTTACATCCTGTATTATACTCCAGAGCTGCACTCACTATTCTGCTGGTGGAGTCACTGTGTACATACATTACATTACTTATCCTGTACTGATCCTGAGATACTTTGTTTATTATACTCCAGAGCTGCACTCACTATTCTGCTGGTGCAGTCACTGTGTACATACATTACTTATCCTGTACTGATCCTCAGTTACATCCTGTATTATACTCCAGAGCTGCACTCACTATTCTGTTGGTGCAGTCACTGTGTACTTACATTCCATTACTTATCCTGTACTGATCCTGAGTTACATCCTGTATTATACTCCAGAGCTGCACTCACTATTCTGCTGGTGCAGTCACTGTGTACATACATTACTTATCCTGTACTGATCCTCAGTTACATCCTGTATTATACTCCAGAGCTACACTCACTATTCTGCTGGTGGAGTCACTGTGTACATACATAACTTATCCTGTACTGATCCTCAGTTACATCCTGTATTATACTCCAGAGCTGCACTCACTATTCTGCTGGTGCAGTCACTGTGTACATACATTACTTATCCTGTACTGATCCTGAGTTACATCCTGTATTATACTCCAGAGCTGCACTCACTATTCTGCTGGTGCAGTCACTGTGTACATACATTACATTACTTATCCTGTACTGATCCAGTTACATCCTGTATTATACTCCAGAGCTGCACTCACTATTTCTGCTGCAGTCACTGTGTACATACATTACTTATACTGTACTGATCCTGAGTTACATCCTGTATTATACTCCAGAGCTGCACTCACTATTCTGCTGGTGCAGTCACTGTGTACATACATTACTTATCCTGTACTGATCCTGAGTTACATCCTGTATTATACTCCAGAGCTGCACTCACTATTCTGCTGGTGCAGTCACTGTGTACATACATTACTTATCCTGTACTGATCCTGAGTTACATCCTGTATTATACTCCAGAGCTGCACTCACTATTCTGCTGGTGCAGTCACTGTGTACATACATACATTACTTATCCTGTACTGATCCTGAGTTACATCCTGTATTATACTCCAGAGCTGCACTCACTATTCTGCTGGTGCAGTCACTTTGTGTACATACATTACATTACTTATCCTGTACTGATCCTGAGTTACATTCCTGTATTATACTCCAGAGCTGCACTCACTATTCTGCTGGTGCAGTCACCTGTACATACATTACTTACTGTACTGATCCTGAGTTACATCCTGTATTATACTCCAGAGCTGCACTCACTATTCTGCTGGTGCAGTCACTTTGTACATACATTACATTACTTATCCTGTACTGATCCTGAGTTAAATCCTGTATTATACTCCAGAGCTGCACTCACTATTCTGCTGGTGCAGTCACTGTGTACATACATTACTTATCCTGTACTGATCCTGAGTTACATCCTGTATTATACTCCAGAGCTGCACTCACTATTCTGCTGGTGCAGTCCTTTTGTACATACATTACATTACTTATCCTGTACTGATCCTGAGATACTTTGTTTATTATACTCCAGAGCTGGGCTCACTATTCTGCTGGTGCTGTACCTATATACATACATTACTTCTACTGTACTGATCCTTTCTGCTGCAGCTCTCTTCCTATCACAGTTGAGGGGGCATATCTTTTCTTCTGCAACTCTCTCTCTCTCTCTCTGTCACAGCGCAGGGGGAGTGTCCTTTCTTCTGCAGCTCTCTCCCTGTCATAGCTCAGGTGGCGGCAGTTGAAGGATGGAACTGAGCATGTGTGACCACCTGAGATGGACAGCGAAATACAGAAAAGAATGAACCACAAGTGGCACTATATAGATACTTAATTTGTATGCAGATCCAGGTGCTGGTTTTAAAGTCTTAGGATATTTTTCATGGGACGCCCCCTCTAAGTGGCACGCCCATATCTCTCTATAAGCCTAAAGAGACAACTTTAGACTATTTGTTAGGGAGCAGTTGAGCGTGCCTGTTTCCCATTGAAGTGAATGGAGAGCGTCATACACATGCACTGCCACCAGTCCATTCCTTCTCCACCAGCAACCACCTCAACTGGTAGGACAGAGGATCGTCCTGGAGAGAGTTGGGTAACATGGGAGTCCTCCTGTAACAGCCTATTATTGACAATGTCATCTCTGGGTAATTACATGGATAACGATGTGATACAAAGTATCTATGTATGGAAGTAATAGAATGCAGATGACTAAACATCAAAATGGGATTTGCTTCCCGTCAGTTATTAGAATAAATTGTCTGCACATTGTCCGGGCGGCTAATAATACAGCGCGGGTCTCCAGGGAGCAAATACCAGACGGTTCTTTACATCTTTTAGCGTCTTGCAATGTGGCCCGTCTTCACGTCCCCAGAGATTGTCACCCCTACCCCACGGTTGTCAATGCTATGTTACCACACACAGCGAATGTAAAACCACAGTCCTTACATGGCGGTTTTCAGGAAGGGTGGATGACGTGTGAGAACATATATGATGGTTCTCCAGTTCTTCATACGACACCCGTCCTGACCGTGGACAGACATATGGCGCATTTACGGCGTCTTATGTTAATCGAATTGTCCAGCAATTACTGAGCAAGTTTTGAGAAAGCTGGAAAGTTCTTGTGAAGCAAGGAAAACGGCGCGAGGAGCAGCGTGTCGTCCCTCCTGGGGGTAGTAGGCATATTACTTTCAGCACCCCCTGCACTTACAGGTTCTTTGGGTCAAGGTCCTGGTTTTACAGGTCACAGACCTTCCTGTTATGGGATATCCCTGTGTTACACCCTGGAGAACACATTGTGTCCTTATTTGCATGTTTAACACAGTTACAAAAAAGGATTTTCTGTACATCAGCCTTGTAAGGGTACGGTTGTGAGGCGGACGTCCTGCGTTTGAGTACCGCGCGGCCGCATGGTGTGGTCGTACTCTTATAAGCCTGACATACAGAAAATCCACTTTTGTAACTAATTAGGGACACAATAATAGGGACGCATACAGTTCTATTTTTACCGTGAAAAATGGCAGATTCCTCGACACAGATGTGAACATGAGCCGAGACCCAGGGCCGTCTCCAGGTTCATGTGGACCCTTGGGCAATAAATCTCAGTGGGCCCCCTTGTGGCATTTTTTTACATTTACATGTCCCTTGTGGCTCCCACACCATATAATGACCCCCAGTCCCCCCCAGAAAGTATAGTGACCCCACCCCAGTGGCCCCCATACAGTATAATGACCCCCCCAGTGGTCCCCAAACAGTATAATGACCCCGCCAGAAAGTATAGTGACTCCCAGTGGCCCCCATAGAGTATAATGACCACTAGTGGCCTCACAACCCACAAGTATAATGACCACTAAGTGGCCCTTCACAGAGTATAATGACTCCCCAAGGCCCCCCCCACATAGTATAATGACCCCCCCTTCAATTGCCCCCCTCACACAGTATAATGACTCCCAAGGCCCCCCATTCAGAATAATGACCCCCAGTTGCTTCCCACACAGCATAATGACCTCCTGTAGCCCCCCCCATACAGTATAATGACTCCCAGTGCCTCCTCACTGTAGGTCATATTGTATGGAGGGGACACTGGGGGTCATTATACTGTATGGGGGTCATTATACTGGATCGGGATGGAGGAGAGAAGGAGCTGCGGTTAGTGAATGAAAGGACCACCGCTCCCCTGTGGTGGCACCCAGGGTGGACTGAACCCCTCTTGGCTCGCCACTATGCAATGGGCAGCCCCAGGAGCAGCGGGCCCCGGCACTTGCCCAGGTACGCCGGGTGCAGATGCCGGCCCTGCCTGAGACCGCTAGCTCTTGAGGCCACTCTCTGTCATCAGTTCACATACTTCTTTATATTACTACATCATTATTTGTATACAATGTAAAATAAATATTGGGTTCTCAAATTGCATTTCACGATGGAAAGCTTGGGTGGTAGGGCTTTGTGATGCCCCCATCAGTCCTGAGCCGGGTGAGAGTTATGACTGCAGTCCTCTGTTTATCCAGACGGTGACCACAATCCGTCTGGGAAGGAGGACATTTATAAAATGTGTTATGGCAGAAGGAATTAAAGGTGTCTTCTGTTTTCTCTCCCAGGCAGCTGATGGAGAATCAGATTAGCAGCGTGGAGCGCGGGGCGTTTGATGACATGAAGGAGCTGGAGCGGCTGTAAGTGCTCACACACCAATTATTCCCTCCTCTTATCATATTACTGCATTACCTACAGGCAGCCGGCGTGGACAGTGTCCTTCTGGCCATCTCATGGATGTGCTGATAAGTGGCGTGTGTGCGAGCGATCAGGCTGTAATGTGGCACACTATGAGATACGAGAACTTGAACAAAATCTCGGATGGATTATGGGGTGGTCAGGTTATCGTCCCAAAACAGTGCAACGCATGACGAAAGAGTAACCTATACGGCGGCGTCCGTCGGAGCCATAGGGCAGGACATGCCTAAAACATAAGATGTTGTTAGAGTCTTACTTACGTCTTCACTGTCTGAGCAAAGTACATGTGGGGCTGTGTCTTTCCATGGGTAACATCTGTTCGTGTTTGGCCCGTGATGGCCAAAAATGGTTGGTAACGCTTGTTAGAACTATGATTTGCTTAAAGGGGTTTTCCAGGTTTTTGCATGTTTTAAATTTTGATGCCCTTAATCCATGCTCTCCTGCTCCCCGCCGCTCAAGCTCTTTTACTGGACTTTTGCAACTTCTAGGTCATGTACGCCATTGCAGCCAATTAGTGGTCTCAGTAGTGACTTAAACCCATGCGGCATGAGTCGCATGGGAACATGTCACTGCTGAGGCCAGTCATTGGCTGCAGAAGCGCATGTGACCCTGTCCATCCGGAAGTTTACAACTGCACAAGAGAGCTAGGGACCCCGAACATGGCATCGGGGGAGAAGCTAAGTGTGAACTTTACTTCAGGCTGGGCAAAACCTGGACTCCACCTTTAAGGCTTAGACTATATCAGCTAGGCATAGATTGGACTATGGTGGTATAATACATACATATCTGCAGAGAGTTTTGGGTTAGGTCAGGGGTGTAGCTAAAAGCTCATGTTCAGCTTGGGCCCCCCTTCCCTCAGTGCTTTGTGGCCAAGGGCAGGGGAGCACATAGCCTTTGTGCTGTCGGAGGCAAAAACTGAAACAGCAAAAAATGCCAAATTCTTGACCTAACCCCTTCCCTCCAGCCAGAGGTGTAACTTGACCAGCATGCACTTTCTATAATACCGGTGTCTTCTTATGTGGCACAAGGGTCTTTGGGCTCCCTCAGGTTCCTGGGCCCATTAACGACTGCTACCTCTGCACCCCCTATAGCTACACCTCTGAGTTAGGTGTGTAAGGTTAAAATTAAAGAGGACCCGTCCCCTCTCCTGACCTGTCTGTTTTAGGAACTATTTGCATTCCCCATGTAATAACAATTCTGGGGCACCTGTTCCTATCTCTCCATGTTGTGCCGTTCCACTATTATTACTGCTAGAAGTTATGATTTGATTGCTAGCAGTCTGCAGTTATTACGGTCAATGGTTGTGGGCTAGACCTGAGGCCATTGTCCTGGCGGTCCCCCAGGATTCACCCTTTAACCCCTATACAGGGATCTTGACTTCGCCGCAGGGAAACCACCAGACCACTACATCTTGGAACAGTCCTGGTATAGCTAGCAGAATCACCAATGCAAAGCACTGGAAGCAGAAGCAAGATATAGACAGAATCATACAGAGAACAAACAGGCAAAAAACAAGCAAAATCCACAGAACAGACTTCAGGAAACAGTTCAGACATAGCAGAAACATAGCACGACAGACCAGCCACAGAACCATAGGACATAGTTCAAAGCAAATACAGATACAGAAGCAGATCAGACCAGAGCTAGGGAATTTATTGGCAAACAGAACTAGGACTGAATTCATATACTTACGGAATGGACTCATGGGCATGGCAAAGAGAACTTGGATAGAATTTATACATACACAGGCAAAATCCATGGGACAGGCTTAGGGACAAGACCACCGTAACTAGGACAGAATTCAGACCACACATGGAACAGACTCAAGACCAATGCAAACAGAAAAAGGACAGCAGATAAAGTTAGACAGCCAACAAACTTTACAGAATCCAGTCACAAACAGAACGTGCAAAGATCCAACAGCATCTAAAAAATGCACATCTAGGTAGTAGAGGACACACACCTCAGGAAATACATAGCAAGGTAACAACTCCGGAAATATATAGCATAACTGAGGAGAGATACAAAGTACATTGGCACTAATTCACACCCACAAGTAACCGAGGCCAGGACACACAGAACGGTGACAATATTAACTGCCATAGAAACCATGGCCCAAATTGAAACCCACAAGAAGCCGAAGCCTGAGAGCACGGTACAATGGCCATAGTGAAATGCCATAGCTACAGCAATGAAGGTCCAGCTGCGGGTTACCAGTTGAGGTTATGTCCCTGCACAGTCTGATACAAACCAATCAGTAATACCACGGTCAGACTGTGCAGGGACACACCGCTGACTGGTAACATCCATCTGCATTGCAAACTGCTAGTAATTCATTGATAACTTCTAGGAGGAATAATAAAGGAATGGCACAACATAGAGCCAGAATTGTTATTACATAGGGGGGGATGCATGTAGTTCCTCGAAAAAAGACATGTCAGGAGAGGGGCCAGCTCCTCTTTAAAGACCATCCTCAACATGACCCAGAACTAATTGGTACCTAGTGTGGGATACTGGGTGGGGTAATAACAGCTGACCATGGGGACGGGTATAAAACTGCATTTCATGGCACAAACACCAATCCGTAGAGCGTGCGAGTAAAAAGCCCTGAAAGAAAGCAGATATATCCCATGGGGCGTGTCCTCTGGATTTTGTCTGATCATTCCAAATGTAAGCTTCGATTTACGGAGAACATGTCCCTAACATGTGTGAGTATAGGATTAGATTGTTAGCTCCTGTGGATACAGGGCCCGGGATGAACACTTATTTATAGATGGAATAGGGATATTGTTGTTAGTTCTATCACAGTTTCGTTGTCCATCCCGATCACCTCTCAACAAAGGAGTCTTTTTCATGTGTGTGATACAACGAGAAGTACAGAAGGTTTTCTGTGTGACTAGAAGAATCCTGAAGATGCGTGAGGCGTCTGCACAGGGAACACGATGGATCTGTGATGGTCACAAGGCTGGGCTGAAAATACATTAGTCACAGGAGGAAAGCGACGAACATTATGGAGAAACATAATGGGGGAGATTCATCAAAACCAATGGGCTTAGCAACCAATCAGATCCCACCGTTCATTTTCCAAAGGAGTTCTGAAAAATGAAAGGTGGAATCTGATTGGTTGCTGTGTAAACTAGGCCTCTATGTGAGGATGTCTGGACAGTATCCAATGTAAAGGTGTAATACAGAGGGGCCCTCCATCCTAAAACCACAGTGTGGGTAAATACTTACCTCATCCGTTTGAGCACGAAGAGACAGCCGCCGGCATCTTGATTGAAGATCTCGCACAAAATCCTGTGTGTGGTGATGTATGATGTCACCTCGCTAGCCAACATAATGACGTCATCACGGGCCGTGTGAGATTTCACACTAGATCTTCAAGAAAGTTGTCGGCGGCTGGCTCTTCGTGATTTTTTTTTTTTACACTGTATTATTACAATTAGATGCTGCAATCAACAGTGAACGTGGCATCTGAGGCGTACAATGATGGGGAGCGGTGTCATTGCACCTACTACTTACAAAGAAGTGCGCTTTGCGATGAAGTAATTGGTCACAAAGCGATTATTTTTGTAAAATGTGGCGAAGGAGCCGAATCGAGTTTTAATAACTGTGACATAGTCTTATGGTCCATATCCAGGGATATTCTGCTGTGTCTTATTGAGGAGTCTGCAGATAGTCGGATACTTCTCTGGAACATGGCTCCTTCCTGGGTATACAGTAAATTACAGAGGGCACTGATATATACATACTGGTATTATACGTATTGGTGTTATATGTACTGGTATTATACATGCATACATACTGGTAATATACATACTGGTGTTATTCATACTGGTGTCATACACACTGGTGTCATAAATACTGGTGTTACACATACTGGTATTATGTATACTTGTATTATACATACTGGTATTATACATAGTGGTGTTACACATACTGGTATTACACATACTGGTGTTATTCATACTGGTGTTATTCATACTGGTATTATATATACAAACTGGTATTATACATACTGGTCTTATACATACTTGTGTTATACATACTGGTGTTATACATACTGGTATTATACATACATACATACTGGTATTACACATACTGGTATTATACATAGTGATATTATACATACATATTCATATTATACATACTGGTATTTATTATACATGCTGGTATTATACATACTGGTATTGTACATACTGGTGTCATACATACTTACTGGTATTATACATACATACTGGTATTATACATACTGGTGTCATACATACTTACTGGTATTATACATACATACTGGTATTATACATACATACATATTGGTATTATACGTACTGGTATTATACATACATACTGGTATTATACATACTGGTGTCATACATACATACTGGTATTATACATACATATTGGTATTATTCATACTGGTATTATACATACATACTGGTATTATACATACATACTGGTATTGTACATACATACTGGTATTGCTGGGATTACAATTTGTGGAAAATTAATCCTGAGTGTTTGTGGGTCTTGGTGTAGAATATACAGGGATATATATCAGACGAGGTGTATGTAATATATCCCGGGGTGTCTTTGCAGTATGGTGGAGCCTGTGGCGCTGTGTGGGTGGGTGATGTGATATTCATGTGGCGGTTGCGGCTCGGTCCTGAGATTTGCGTATTATACGTGGGGCGCACTGCTGCATCTGATCTCTGTGTTTTTTGTTTTCCCCTCTTTGCTTTTAGACGTCTCAACCGAAACCAGCTGCAGGCGTTACCTGAGCTCCTCTTCCAGAACAACCAGGCGCTCTCCAGACTGTGAGTACCCCCCACACATGATGCCACGTTATTACTGTAATGAATTTAGGAATTAACCCATTACGTTCTGCCTCGTTGTCATATGTATGTGCATCTACAATATTCAAACCCTGTAATCATAGCCGAAAGTATGTGGACACCTAAATAATCACATCCGCTTCTTAGGTTTGGGTCATGAGCTTTTTTTTTCATTTTTTATATAAAAGGTCAAATTATATAATAAAGTGCAACCCAAACCCTCCTTTTTACCAAACTGTACAATGGATTCTAAGGTCGAAGGTGTTCTCCTGGTTTCAAAACCGAAACTGGATTCATTACAACTAAGAGCTTGTTTCCATTACTCCAGATCCCAGCGGCTTTACACACAGCCAGCTGCTACTTGACATTGTGCACAATGAAAAGCTCAGCTCAGTCCTTCAACCTCCCAATCCACTTGGCAGGACAGATATTTCTCTGCTCGTGTGGTCTTCCTCATTGTGGCTGGATTGGGGCAAAGGCAAAAACTGGATGAATTGACTTGAGCTATGACGTGACCTATGATGGAGCTACATTGACCAAGGCCATTGATTAGGAGGGGTGTCCACATACTGCTGGCCACATAGTGTTCCCGACGGCTGGAGTTTTGTGGCGTTTGCTGTGTTTTTCCTGTTGTGATGGATACAATGTATACTTTTGTTTTGTATTTATTTTTTTTGTCTTGGAGAACATTTGGAGAACATAGACATCTGGTCTGATTTATATCATTGCAATATGATGTTCATACTGGAAATTGTCTGCAGCATTCATCTAGGACTAAGTAGTGGAAAGAATGATTACTGGTGGTAGCGTGTAAGTGAATATTATGGGACGGTCACTTGTCCGATCAGCGCCAAAAAGTAAAAAATGCAACACAATAATAAATCTTCTAATGAGGCACATAAGATATCTGCAGTGACGCTTGTGACTCGGCTCAGTCCGTAAATACCCTGCGTGCCCGCACCTGTCATCGGGGCACTACTATGATGTGTAGACATGCCACCCGCGTACCAGGATTGTCACTGTGTTATTCGGATAATTAGAAGTCATTATTCAGTCTAGGTGGTTTCTGGAGACACAAAGCTGATGTGCGTATTTCTCACCGTTTCCTAATCCGCTCATCATCATAAAGAGGAAGGCTGCAGGAGACACGAGAATCCATTGTTATTAGGCGGTAATCGTCAAGAAACCTTCTTCTGAGAAAGATCTATTACCGCACGTCCTTCACAGCCCTTATTAAGAAGTTGTGTCTTATTCGGGGTCACCTTTCATAGTTTTCATGTAGATTTTCTGATTACTGTGCCTTTAAATCCCACTTCTTCCTATGTTGGGTCTGGAATGTAGGGATTTATTATGATCAGTGTTGAGTATGGCGGCACTGCTGTTTTGCCTCCAGATTTCCTAGTGCATGAGAGACTTTGCCCCTCCACCAGTGCCCTATACACAAGGGTGCACCACCAATGAGGCCAGGTGAGGCGATCCTCAGGCCTCAGGCAGCACCAGGTAGGGGCAAGAGAGGGGGTTAAGAAGTTAGGTTAGGTTAAGTTAGGTTAAGAAGTTGGCATTGAGGGGGGGGGGTCGCCATTTCAGTTTTTACCTCAGGCAGCAGAAAGGCTAAGTGCCTATACAAGGGGTTAGTAACTTAGAACCCATAGCAAAATCCACTGTAAGTGTATATCTACACATGGCGGATTCACTGCAGATTTTCTGTCCCACAATAATGTGCAGAAAGTCCACAGCATTGTACGGTACCAGCAAAGTGAATGAGTTTTTAGCAATCCTCATCCACACTCTATGGAAAAAATCTGGAATGGAAATTGACCTGTGGTGCAGATATTAAAGGCTATGAACACTTTGAGGGCGATTGTTAAGTTATTGCATTGTACTCATGTTTAGCTAAAATCATTTTTTCACTTGGTCTTTATTAAAAATTTGGAGCCCTTTTCTCTGTGCAGCCTTGAGATTCTCTAGTAGCAGGATCTCAATTTTTACTCTGTTCTGTCATGCAGCTCAGCTGACGGCTCCTGATCTCTGATCTCATTATAGCTCAATTCTTATCTTACTGATACGAATGTGGCTTAAATAAGTGTTTATGACCTCTCAGTAATTTAGAGATAAGGTTTATTTAAGTGAAAGTACTTTTACACTGCTAGACAAAATCTGTATAGCGACACCTGCTGTTTGCTCTTTTTCTGATTTCTCTGTACTGCTAACTATGATGGCCGCACATGCTCAGTTTCATCCTTCAACTGCCAGCAGCTAGAGCAGACAGGACATGTCCTCCAAGAGAGGACACCCTCGCCTATGCTGACAGCAGGGGCGTAACTACCATAGTGGCAGACCATGCGACCGCTATGGGGCCCAGGGCCAGAGGAGGCCCAGTCTTAGTTGGGATTATCTCCTCTTCTACTGGAGGTGAAAACTTGGTCAGGACTCTACCCTCTAAAGGAACAACTTTGAGCAAACGAGGCAGTGGAAAAATGGCCCAAGGGCCAATGAAAAGGGTTTAGGCGGAAACCTTTCTGTCCTGTGTGGGGGCCTGGTCTGATCCTCCCTGTGGGGCCCTCACTGACATTTTCAAATAAATCTAGCAGAATATTTGTAGCAATTTCCTGGGGATTATCTCTGGATCCATGTGAGGTACAGGGCTGGTTCTAGATTTGTTAGGGCTCATGCACACAAACTTATTTTTTGCCCATGTCCGTTCCATTTCTTTTGCGGCTTGCGGGACCATTCCCTTCAATGGGTCCGCAAACATAAAACCAAAATGACTCAGTGTGCATTCAGTTTCCGTATGTCCGCTTGGCCGTTCCGCAAAAAAGATAGAACATGTCCTATTTTTGTCCACAAAAAAAAACGGATGCAATACGGATGTCACATGGACGTCATTTTTTTGCAGATCGGACCTCAAAATACATACGGTTGTGTGCATGAGCCCTTAGGGCCCATTCACACGTCCGTATGAATAGGTAAGCATCCGTTCCGTAATTTTGTGGAACGGGTGCGGACCCATTCATTTCAATGGGGCCAGAAAAGATGTGAACAGCACACCATGTGGTGTCCACATACGTAGTTCTGTTCCACGGCCTCGCAAAAAAGGTAGAGGATGTCCTATTCTTGTCCGCGGCCACGTACAAGAATAGGCATTTCAATTACAGGGCCGGATATGTGCGGTCCGCAAAATGCGGAACACACATGGCTGGTGTCCGTCTTTTGCGGATCCACAATTTGCATGTGATTGGACCCCTAGAGGTTGTCACAGACTAGATTTATGTATGATTTTAATTGTTTACATTATTCATGGGATAACCCCCTTTAAATTTGGATACCCCAATAGGAAATATGGTCATCTGTTTTTGAACTTTTGGATCTGCAAAAGAAAAATACACAAATGGCTCCCTGTGCATTACGTTTACGGATTTTCTCAGTGTATGGACACAAAAATCTGTGCCCTGTTTATGGAGATTGACTGTACACGTATAGTATTCTTTAAAAACATAAATAAATAAATAAATAAATAAATAAATAAATAAGTTAAAAAATAAGTAACCCTTCACATGCCCGCTCTTCTCTACGCGTGGTTAGTTAGCGGACTTTTCTGGCTGCCATGTCCCTTTAAGTGCAGAGCTCCGACATGATATATTTATTCCAGCTTCCGACTATATAAATGTAGCTCAGATCTCCCCGAGTCAGCGACATTTGGTGAAAGGCCGATGGTTGGAGCCCTCCCACATTGTTCCCCGGCCATTCTCCCCAGCGTTGAGCTGCTCAGTGAAGGCCGGCTCTTTAGAAAATGCAGCCCTGTGCTGTCACTTTCTGCCTGTTTTGATCTCTCCTAAACACCATAATTAATCCAATTGCAACAGGAAAAACAACAGCGAAGGAATGTTAAATCTGCCTCAGTCCGCCCTCTAAGCTGACATCCGTAGTAAATATCAGGCATTTGCATATATTTATCATGTAACGCTGTATGGCGGGTCTGCGGCTCCGAGCTGCTCCGCTCCTGCCATATCCATATCAGATGTCAATGTTTTTTACTTCTTGTCTTCCCACATGGCCTTCATTTTTGTATTTGTATTTTGTATATTTTTTATTTTATTTTTTAAAAACAATTTTTTCTATTTTTTGTTGAAATTTTTTTTTTTAATAAACAGTAAAACATACAAAACTATCACACATAAAAGGCTGTAATACTTTTTACTTTTTTAGCATTGCGTTATGTTATTTAGCACCATGGACATTAGTTAGTTTTTGAAATAGAGCCCAAAATATCTTACTTTGTAATGAATTGCATAAATAAAATATTAGATTAACATTGACTCTTGGGGTTATAAGGAGACTTAGGGTGTCTGCTACTTAAAGGGGTTTTCCAGTTTGCATCAACTTTCTTTATGAATGACTCTGTAATGGATTTCTTTTACATGTATTGCACCTGTTCTGGGCTGTGGTCACATGATCATGTCCATGCAGCTCTTTCTTATTTCCTATGAAGCCATGTCCATGGGCGGGGCATTGATAGGGGAGTGTTTATGTAACTAGCTGGGTGGGAGGAGCTATAAACTAGCTGGGTGTTGTTAGGGACAGTGATAGGGGAGTGTCTATGCAACTAGCTAGTGGAAGGAGCTATAAACTAGCTGGGTGTGTTAGGGGCGTGGCTGGAGCTGTGGCAGAGGAAGGAGAAGTGCATCATGGGTTTGGTTGGATACAGGAACAGGAAGTGCTACATAGCTGGGTGGGAGGAGCTATAAGTTAGCTGGGTGTTGTTAGGGACAGTGATAGGGGAGTGTCTATGTAACTAGCTGGTGGAAAGAGCTATAAACTAGCTGGGTGTTATTAGGGGCGTGGCTGGAGCTGTGGCAGAGGAAGGAGAAGTGCATCATGGGTTTGGTTGGATACAGGAACAGGAAGTGCTACATAGCTGGGTGGGAGGAGCTATAAGCTAGCTGGGTGTTGTTGAAGGGGGTCATATATAGACAATGGGGGCATATCGCTAGAATATGTTCCCATTGTCTGATAGGTGCGGATCCCCGAAGTGGGATCCGATATGCCCCCAGAAGCGATATGCCCCCATTGTCTGTGATGGGAATACCCCTTTAAGGCTTTGCTGGGGCTGTGGCAGAGGAAGGAGAAGTGCATCTTGAATTTTTTTTTTTTTGTTTAGCACAAAGCCGCAATGTGATAAAATGTGAAAACAGTGAAAGGATCTAAAGGGTCTGACTTTTCGAATGCATTTTATACAAAATATCAACTGGCTTACTTTGAGATGGAATTTTACACCAGAAATGTGGCGCAATTTTAGCACAAAACTGTGTATTTAAGCCACTCCCATTTCCCTACTAAGCCAAAAACCTTTTCTGTAATCCCCACTTTGCAAGTCGGAAAAATTTTAGAAACCATAGTTACATCAATTTGCGCCAATTTGCACCATTTAGACAGATTCCAGTGCAGACACTTTAGTAAATCTAGGCCATTCTCATGATAGTACAAACATTTGGTCTTGAGTTGTAAAAAAAAGACGCACTACAGACCAAGCTTTCTTCTTTTGTCATTTTTCTTAACTTTTGATGTGTTTTTTGGGTCCATTTTAATTTTTTCTTTTAGGGCTCATGCACACGAACGTATTTTTTTTCTGTGTCCGTTCCATTTTTTTTTTTGCAGCCCATATGTGGAACCATTCACTTCAGTGGGACCACATAAAAAAATGAAAATGACTTCATGTGCATTCCGTATGCGTATGTCCACATGGCCGTTCCGCTAAAAAGAATTGAACATGGGGCTCATGCACATGAACATGTGTCGGCTGGGGCCCGTATTGTGGCTCACAAACAGTAGGTCCGCAATATACAGGCCCCAGCCATTTGTTACATCGGATCAGCGAAAAAAACGGATGCAATCCCGATGTCACACGAACGTCATCTGTATTTTTTGTGCATCTGTGAACTGAAGACCGCAAAATACCTACAGCCGTGGGCATGAGCCCTTACATGCAGCATGCTTTGGTACAGCGTTTTGCTTTGTAGTTTCCCCATAAACTTCTCGATAGGGCTTGAAAAACGTACAGTATATAAAAAAATGTTTAAAAGAAAAAAAAAGAAGACAAAAAAAGGAAGGAAATTCTTGACATTTTTAACTAAAAGCCATGTGGGACACATTCCTGTGAAGGGTCCTTCAATGTCAATCAGTCGTCTTCTAGAAGAATGTAATATTTGGGCCATTCCCAGTCTCCCGCGTGAGCTCTGGTAGAAGTCTCTGTACTCTTCCACGGATAACCAGTAAACCCGGGATATTGTAGATTTCCTCTAAGCCTTCTCTGCTTTTCCTCTTATGTCGTTCCCTACTATACTTGTGCTTTCTTTTACTAGACGCTTTACAAGCTGTGACACCGGTAATAAACATAACGTAAAAATTGTAGACAGATGTTGCAGTCCATGATCTTTAGAGCCTCCTTGGATTTCATCTTCACGTTTATCCAGTGCGTTGTATTTCATCCCACTTGTCGCTGATATTGCTTTTCTCGGCAGTACGCCGGCACATCCAACCTCCATGGGGCTTCTATAGGCGTTTATTAGATGTTAACAAAGCAGGCATCTGACCAGACGAGAAGATCCCCTCAAAAACTGAACATTTTATCAGAATTTTTTTTTATTATCACCATCAACGTCATTATCTGTCTGTTTAAAGGGGTTCTCCACCAAGTCTCTTGACAAACTGATCACAAAGTGTCCTTCCCCCCAGAGACCCACTGTAATCTGTGGGAGAACCTGGCCGTAAGTGTTCAATCTCCCTGCAGCTCCTCTACAGGAGAAACTAAGAATTACATGGGGCCAGTTTTCCTGCTTGCATCAACATCCTTTAAATTAATCATTTATGGAGGTCGCTGTAATGTTATAATGTATTTCTAATAACTTTATCGCTCCTGTCTCCCGTTCTGGGCTGTGGTCACATGACCATGTCCATGCAACTCTTCCTTACTTCCTGTGATGTCATGTCCATGGGCGGGGCAATGATAGGGGAGTGTCTATGTAACTAGCTGGGTGGGAGGAGCTATAAACTAGCTGGGTTGTTAGGGGCAGTGATAGGGGAGTGTCTATGTAACTAGCTGGGGGAGGGGCTATAAACTAGCTGGGTTGTTGTTAGGGGCGGGGCTGGAGCTGTGGCAGAGGAAGGAGAGGTGCATCATGGGTTTGGTTGGATGCAGCAACAGTAAGTGCTACATACAGGATGGAAACAACCAGAGGGATTGAACGGGTCAATCACCTATTATGGTGGATCCTGTGTAATAAAGAAAGAAATCGGATCCTGTAAAAAAAAAAAAAGAAAAAAGGATCCTGCATGGAGTACTTTTTTCTGTCAAAAAAACAGATCTCAGATGGAAATGGGTCAGATGGATGGCAAATGTGCACAGGATCTGTTTTTTATAGGATGTTTTTTTTTAGTTTTTCTAAATAAATAATAATAACAGGAAGTGAACTCTCCCTTATCTTTATATAGTAATATGCAAAATAACCGTGGAGCCCCAGTTATGGGTCTACAATAGAGATGAGCAAACGTGCTCGAAACGAGCACTGTACCGCTCGGCTCCCCTGCGCTCGCATGGGCGCAGGCAGCCGCTTCCGTCCTCCTCAGGAGGATGGAAGCGGCTGCCTGCGCCCATGCGAGTGCAGGAGAGCCGAGCGGTACAGTGCTCGTTTCGAGCACGTTCGCTCATCTCTAGTCTACAACACAGTGAAAGCCAGATATCCCTCAAAGGAAGGAAAACCAAGCAAAGGGGTGTCCCCATTACAGAGATCACCAAATCCACCATATTAAGTGGCCCCTATGTCAAGATCCTGCTCTTTTACAAGCTTATCTTTATATAGATGACATTGATATCTGTCATTGTAATCCTGCCTGTGATGATAATGAGATGACTGCAGTAAAGTGATCTGTACAGACCAAGAAATGGCTCCTTATATTAGGCCTAGTGGCCAGTGCGAAAACTGCAGGATTTTAGGATTTTTTTTAAATAGTGACTTGGAAAAGTAAAAGTAACCACCAAAAATTCTTTAAAAATATGCTTGGCATGAAAACTTGATTTAAACAATAGGTCATTTTTAGAAGACACATTCCCGTTAATATATTGCAAGGAATAAACCTGTGCTACAACACAAGTGATATAGAACAGACAGAGATACCAGGAGGAAAGACTCATGGGTTGTAACGCTCCCAGTGTTGTCTTCCGGAACAAGTGGTGGATCGTCTGTACGAGCGTGACACATTCTCCGCCTCAATGTATAGCAGTTCCCCAAAAACAGCAGGACCCCATAGGAGTGACTTTTTGTTTTCGTTTCCTATTGTCGCTTGCATCGTCTTGAATAAAAGGGGGGGGGGGGGCGGACCTACAACAACACAGCTGTACACCACTGGCCCGGGGACCTCATTCAGGAATGTTCACGAAGGAGAGGAACGCCTAAGAGTAACCATGGGTAATGAAAGTAGCATTCTTTTTGTTATTCCTATTGTCTTTGTTACAATGTTTGTCTTGTTTTCAGCCCAGTCCTCGCTGCGCCTCCTAAAAGGCTCCGTCGGAGGGAACAGCTGAGGCACCAGACATTGGAGTCCCAACATTCTGCTCCCCCCGGAGCTTCAAGGAGAAGGGATCTCCTGATCTTCCATTATGCTGCTGCTGCGGCTTTGTGTCCCGCTGGGTATAATTAATGCTTTGCCCTTCCTGGTATGCTGGTTGTCTACTTGAAGTGCGCAAATGGGATCAAGAGTACTTGGGGGAGAGAGAGAGGAAGACTTTTTAGGAAACGATGTTTGGATTATTAATCATACTTGTGGGGAGGCAGCGTTTTCTCCAGCGCCAGATTTGGAACAGCTCGTCACCGGTTTACTAGTCGAGGGAGGTTATCGTCAGGAAATAAATGGCCTGTTTTAGGTTGGACGCGATGAATATTTTATAAGCTGCCAGTGTATTGTTTTACTACTCCGTTACCGTTTTCATATTAGAGCGAATATTCAAGGGGAAGGTGAACGCGGCTCTTACCATTATCCAGTATATGATTTGTGCTGAGAAAACAAGTTCATGTTCAGACCCTTGAAATCATATGTAGATAAGGAGATGTAAAAGAAAATTGCTACTTAAAGGGGTTGTCTCGCTTCAGAAATTAACATTTATCATGTAGAGAAAGTTAATACCAGGCACTTACTAATGTATTGTGATTGTCCATATTGCTTCCTTTGCTGGCTGGATTCATTTTTCCATCACCTTATAAACTGCTCGTTTCCATGGTTACAGACCACCCTGCAATCCAGCAGTGGTGGTCGTGCTTGCACAGTATAAGAAAAAGCACCAGCCTATGTGCGCTCCCATGGTCCCGGCCACCAGAGAGGTCAACGCTTTTTCCTATAGTGTGCAAGCACAACCACCACTGATGGATTGCAGAGTGGTCGTAACCCCTGGATCCGAGCAATGTGTAATGTGATGGAAAAATGAATCCAGCCAGCAAAGGTGCAAAATCTTAAAGGGGTTGTCTCACTTCAGCAAATGGCATTTATCATGTAGAGTTAAGTTAATACAAGGCGCTTACTAATGTATTGTGATTCTCCATATTGCCTCCTTTGCTGGCTGGATTCATTTTTCCATCACATTATACACTGCTTGTTTCCATGGTTACGACCACCCTGCAATACATGAGTGGTGGACATGCTTGCACACTATAAGAAGATGCACAGTCCTCTCTGGTGGCCGGGATTGTGGGGGGCGCGCATAGGTCACTGCTTTTTCCTTTTTCCACCCTACGATCCACCACTGATGGATCGCAGGGTGGTCATAACCCCTGGATCCGAGCAGTGTAAAATGTGATGGACAAATGAATCCAGCCAGCAAAGAAAGCAATATGGATAATCACAATACATTAGTAAGTACTTTGTAGTAACTTTCTCTACATGATAAATGCCATTTGCCGAAATGAGACAACCCCTTTAAAAAGGTAGTCTGAGATGCTGTTTTTTTTTTACGTAGAAACAGCGCCACTCTTGTTATGAGGTTATATCTGGTATTGCAGCCCAGGTGTATTCACTTGAATGCTGCAAAGGCAGAAACAGCCATGAAGAAAAATGCTACTGCTTGTGACAAGTCCTTTTTTAAGTATATTTAGGCAATAAATTGGAGTTTATTGCTTGGGAACCTCCTTTGTTACCTAAAGGGGTAACCTCACCATTCAATATCATCTACATCGTATAGATCAGGGATGCCCAAACTGCGGCTCTCCAGCTGTTGTAAAACTACAACTCCCACCATGCCCTGCTGTAGGTTGATATCTGTAGGCTGTCCGGGCATGCTGGGAGTTGTAGTTTTGCAACAACTGGAGGGCCACAGGTTGGGCATCCCTGGTATAGATCATAAAGGATGAAACATTTTTGCCATTTTCATGTTGTAAAAAAAACAAACGAGTTAACGGTTACTTTTTGTTAACTAGTATAGCACCATCTGGTGTTCACAGTGTATACCAATGTGCAGGTCCACCTAATGAGCTGAATGCTGGTGGTCACACATGCTCAGTCACTCTCCCCATAGCCAGGTCTCTGCCTAGTGATCCTCTGTTCACTGGAGGGCAGCCAATAGAAATAGCTTTCTGCCCGTCTTGGCCTAGCCTTTAACGTACATGGCACCCTATCTGTAAGAGGCTATATGGTCATCTGCCAGAGGGGGAAGGAGACTGACTCGATTTATTATGTGAGAAAGTCTGTAAATTATTTTAAAACAGCTATTAATGACCTTTCAGGACTTTATGAAATTGATTTAAAGGTTAAAAGCTCTGACCACATGTAATGGACGTCATTGTCAGCTATGGATGACATTGGGGAACCTTGTTATTTTGTGTTTTCCATGAGCCTTATGACTCCTTAACACAGGAGCCTGGAAAACCATCTGAAACGCAATAAACTTCCCATCTTAATGCGGTCTGGTGTAGAGAGAAACATCTGTTGCTTGACAAGGGTTAATTTTCCTGAGATTGGAGCCATTATACGTTGCAGGGGGTATCTCGTCATCCAGCCTCGGAGAGTCACCACCCTGGACTGGAAGGGCTCAGTTTCCCTGTAATAGAGAAAAGTAGCAACAAAATGGCAACAAAAATTCACTTTTTCCATGACCTTCTTTCGTTTCAGCTAGGCCTTCCTGAAATCCTTTCTTCTGGCAATAATTAGATCAATATAATGAAGATAAATTAGCGCATGGAGTATTTATAATGTACTTAAACCAGAGGAAAGCAGCGCAGAGCATGCCAACGCTAATTAAACCTAAAGATTGTGTAACATAACTACGGGCCAGAAATTCTGTACCCCTCAAATACCAGCGTACAAAGCATTCCTCCCACATTGTCCAGACTGACATCGCTACAAATCATCAAAGAGTACAGAGAGCGGGTAACGTAATCATGCAAATATTTACTGCCTATGGCCATGGAAGCATCTCAAGAACATGGGAAACTCATAAGAGGTGATAGGCACGCGTTGTTTCTCCAAAACAAATGGATATCTGCATGGGAGAAAGAGTTTGCTGTGCAGAGCCTTGAAGTCATTGTGACATTTTACTATTCAACATGGATTCTTAAAGGGTTATTCCCATCTTAGACAATGGGGGCATATCGCTAGGATATGCCCCCATTGTATGATAGGGTCCAAACAGTGGGACCCGCACCTATATCGAGAACAGAGCGGGGAGCGCTGTGCCTGGAGGACCCCAGGTTTCCCGGGGTCTGGCCACCACCAGGCTCAGCTCCCCGCTGCTCCCATAGAAATGAATGGGAGCGCACCACGCATGTGTGGCCACTGCTCCCATTCATTTCTATGGAGCCGACAGAAATAGCTGAGCCAGCGTTCGGCTATCTTCGGCGGCCCCATAGAAATGAAGGGAGGGCAGCTGCGTGTGCATTAATTTCCCACTCCGTTCTCAATATAGGTGTGGGTCCCAGCGGTGGGAACCGCACCTATCAGACAATGGGGGAATATTCTAGCTAAGATTGGAATACCCCTTTAAAGGGGATTCATAACTCTGCCCCAAAAATGCCCTTTCTTACCCCCTTCACCTGTTTTCCATGTCAGCACTTTCCTTCCCCTGTTCGGAGCATCAGTGCATCCTGGCAGGATGTTTACCTGCAGAACTTCCTGTTAGGTTTTCTAACCAAACCCAGAATGCCCTGCTGCAGAGAGAACAATGTGGCAGACAGACTAGGCCATGATCAACATTACAGAGCAAAGCATGCTGGGATTGGCTAGAAAACCCACAGGAAGCTGATGAAAACAGGAAGTTCTGCAGGTAAACATCCTGCCAGGATGCAGTGATGCCTAGAACAGGGGAAGGAAAGTGCAGAAAAAACAGGTATATGGAACATAAAAATGCAACATTTGGGATTTCTCTGAGCAGATAATAACAATTATGAAATCGGAGAACCTCTTTAAATAGTCAGGTTTTGCACAATATGTATAAAAAAAATCATGCTTTTATGAGTTCAAAATTATCCTAAAATTAATGGAAATATATCACTGTATAAGTAACATAACACTTAAGATTCGGAGAACCCCCCACGCCCCTTTCCCCACCAAGGAAGCTACTATAGCATCTATATTGGTTGTCTCCCAGCTTTCCTAAGGGCAAATAAGATACCTGATAGAGGAGGAGGACTCCAGGGTCTTTGATCTTAGGGGTGTGTCACTGTAGTTGTGCTGCTTCTTGTTACCATTGTCTGACGTATACAATGAGTTACCAGGTTTTACAATGTCTCAGTACTCAGTGATCCCGTGTGATCTGCTGTGTCTCTATTATAGACTGTAGATCCCTGTACAGTGTTCCAGGAGCCAGTTTGAATATTTTAGTGGCCCCGGCAATAATATCTCACATAGACATCAATAGGACAGAACCCAAAATGTTAGACGCCAGCCATGAATTTGGAGGCAACCAGTTTCTAGGAACTTAAATTATTTAGATATTGGGTGTAACCAGTGTTTTTATTAAAGGGGTTCCCCCATATCATATCTGTAGGAGAGGAGTGAAGCTCTCGGCTGCTTTCATTACTCCCATAGACATTGAATTGAGGATAGCTGATAAATGACAATTGTGGGAAAATCATATTAGAGTATGTGGACGTCATAGAGGGGACACCCTTCTATGAGCCAGAACTGCCTCCCATTCTGACGTACCCAAGATGGCCTCGCAAATTACAAGGTCAGAAATGTATCTAAATTGCTGCCACATAATTCTTCATTTTCACTCCAAGGACGTTATTTCTCAGAACTGGCAGCAGTGGGACTTGGGATGATGAATAAAGCCCTTCCTGCAATCATAGTAGAAATGTAGGGTTACATACTGGACAATCTTTTAACTATGTCAAATGTATAATAATAATAATACTAATAATAAATAAAAAGCTAGTGTATGTGAGCATTTTGTGTTGAGAGAGCTGCAGCAGGAAGGACACACCCCTGAGTTGTGTTACAGCGAAAGCTACAGCAGAAAGTATACACCCCTGAGCTTTGATAGAATAAGAGGTGCGGCAGAAAGGACACACACCCTGAACTGATCTAGGCAGCTGTGGCAGAAAGGACATGCCCCCTGTCCTTTGATGGGATGAGAGCTGCAGCAGAAAGTATACACCCCCTAAGCTTTGATAGAATAAAAGAGATAAGACATAAAGGACACACACCACGAACTGAGCTAGGCAGCTGTGGCAGAAAGGACATGCCCCCTGTCCTTTGATAGGATGAGAGCTGCAGCAGAAAGTATACACCCCCTAAGCTTTGCTACAATAAGGGGTGAGGTGGAAAGGACACACACCCTGAACTGAGCTAGGCAGCTGTGGCAGAAAGGCCATGCCCTCTGTTCTTTAATAGGATGAGAGCTGTAGCAGAAAGGACATGCCCTCTGAGCTGACATAGGGAGAGAGCTACAGCAGAAAAGACACGCCCCCTTTTTTTCTGCCAGCTTGATATAAATCTAGCAGAGCAATGAATGTGGAGATCTCTGGATCCATGTGAGGTACAGGACTGGTTCTAGCTTTGTTAGAAAGAGACTGTCCTGTACTATATGGTGTCTGTTTTGATCAGCTGCGGCCCTCCAGCTGTTGCAAAACTACAACTCCCATTATGCCCGGAAAGCCTACAGCTATCAGTCTACAGCCAAGCATGGTGGGAGTTGTAGTTTTACAACAGCTGGAAGGCCGCAGGTTGGGCATCCCTGCCATAGATTTTTGAGTAATGAATTCAGATCCTGTAGAGAAGTGATACAAAGTATCCCCCCCCACGCAACGCAGCACGATACAACTTGTATTTTGAGCAGATACAATGTTTCCTTTTTGCCTGAGACGACTGATCCGTGAATCTTCTGTGGTTTTTCTTGAACGGCGCTGTGGTTGATGGCACACCTGCTCCGGCAGTATGTCACTTCAATCCAGCCCTCTCTCCCGGGCGATCTGTTGTCTCTTTTTTTATAACAATGTGGACAATTTGGAAGCCTCCAGCTGAACGCAGTGCGACGTTCCCGACACCCCCCTGTAATCGATGGGGAGAAGGTGAGAGTTTGTAATGCAGGGGAAACACATCATTAAGATTGCTTCCTCTGGTTTTGTCTGAGGGATAAAGAGACAAGAAAAAGTGATGAAACGATTTGAAGCCACCATGGAAGATCCTGGCGTCCAAAGCCGCCGTTTCCGTGGTAACGAGAGGAGCTTAATTTGGACTCTTGCCATCGGTCAGTGACTTTGTGGTGATTAGTTTAGCTCGCCGCCTTGGGGGAATTTGCCTGGTTTCATCCCAGTTTTGTTTTCCTTTTTTTTTTTTTGTATTTTCGCCCCCTCCTTCCCTCTTCTGTCAGCGAGAAAGTGACGTTGTGTGAAAGTCGGAATGAGTGGCGGCTCCTAAGTAAACACTGGAATGGTTAGACTGGTGAGAAACTGCTCCTTCACTGACTTCTGCTATTAAGATTGATATATGGCGCTCAGCCACACGGGTTGTAAGAGAATACGCAGGCCCATTCCATTCCACCTATTCATCGGACAGAATGCGGCCCCATATTTAAAGTGCGGCCGTCACATTATAATAGGATTTCCCATTGATCCCCCTTTTCAATACCCAACGCACAGATAGTCTGTGGAGTCCTGGCCTGTGCTAATCGCAGCTGTCTTGTACAAATTGTGCTGCTCGGTGAAGGGCAGGGGGGCGAAATCAGATCCCTTTCCCTGCTATCTATGTCAGTGGCAGGGACGTGGTGGCAGAATCTGGTCACGTCTCGTACCGTCCGTAGGTTACATAGAATAACTTGTATCTGGTTGCAAAAATTAAAAAAAAAATCTCACAATAAAAATCAGTATAATTAATCAGGAACTGTTCTTATTGTGAGAATATCATAGAGGGGGCCGTGTGTAACTGATAAGCAGCCACAGCTGATCCCCTGGGATTTCCGAAGACCAAGCTGATTGCCCGGCTGGGTCCCATTAATAGACAATTATATCGAGTGATAAATGTAATGAGAGGGGCAATTAATATGTACAGTAAGGCCTCATGCACACCACCGTATTTTTGTTCTGCATCCAAACCGCAGATCGGATGCAGACCCATTCATTTTAATAGGGCTGCAGAAATACGGACAGCGCACTGTCCCGAACAAAAAAATAGAACATGTCCTAGGTTGTATTTGCAGACATGGGTAAGATATTTCCAGGGAACGACTGGGAACGTAAAGCGGCCCTGGAAGAAATAAAATAAAAGTGGCCCCCGTGTTGTAGAAGGGTCCAAAGTGACAGAAGGCGGGGCAACAGAAGTAGGTGGGGCCAGCAATACCGTAGTACAGAACAATATACCGCCCCAGCAGAACCAGATACCACAGTGCAGCACAGTATACCGCCCCAGCAGAACCAGATACCACAGTGCAGCACAGTATACCGCCCCAGCAGAACCAGATACTAGAGTGCAGCATTAAATACTGCCCCAGCAGAACCAGATACTAGAGTGCAGCATTAAATACCGCCCCAGCAGAACCAGATACCACAGTGCAGCACAGTATACCGCCCCAGCAGAACCAGATACTAGAGTGCAGCATTAAATACTGCCCTAGCAGAACCAGATACCACAGTGCAGCACAGTATACCGCCCCAGCAGAACCAATACCACAGTGCAGCACAGTATACCGCCCCAGCAGAACCAGATACCACAGTGCAGCACAGTATACCGCCCCAGCAGAACCAGATACTAGAGTGCAGCATTAAATACTGCCCTAGCAGACCCAGATACTAGAGTGCAGCATTAAATACCGCCCTAGCAGAACCAGATACTAGAGTGCACCATTAAATATCGCCCCAGCAGAACCAGATACTAGAGTGCAGCATTAAATACCGCCCTAGCAGAACCAGATACTAGAGTGCAGCATTAAATACCGCCCTAGCAGAACCAGATACTAGAGTGCAGCATTAAATACTGCCCTAGCAGAACCAGATACTAGAGTGCAGCATTAAATACCGCCCTAGCAGAACCAGATACTAGAGTGCAGCATTAAATACCGCCCCAGCAGAACCAGATACTAGAGTGCAGCATTAAATATCGCCCCAGCAGAACCAGATACTAGAGTGCAGCATTAAATACCGCCCTAGCAGAACCAGATACTAGAGTGCAGCATTAAATACCGCCCTAGCAGAACCAGATACTAGAGTGCAGCATTAAATACTGCCCTAGCAGAACCAGATACTAGAGTGCAGCATTAAATACCGCCCTAGCAGAACCAGATACTAGAGTGCAGCATTAAATACCGCCCCCAGCAGAACCAGATACTAGAGTGCAGCATTAAATATCGCCCCAGCAGAACCAGATACTAGAGTGCAGCATTAAATACCGCCCTAGCAGAACCAGATACTAGAGTGCAGCATTAAATACTGCCCTAGCAGAACCAGATACTAGAGTGCAGCATTAAATATCGCCCCAGCAGAACCAGATACTAGAGTGCAGCATTAAATACTGCCCTAGCAGAACCAGATACCACAGTGCAGCATTAAATACCGCCTAGCAGAACCAGATACTAGAGTGCAGCATTAAATACCGCCCTAGCAGAACCAGATACTAGAGTGCAGCATTAAATACCGCCCTAGCAGAACCAGATACTAGAGTGCAGCATTAAATACCGCGCCCTAGCAGAACCAGATACTAGAGTGCAGCATTAAATACCGCCCTAGCAGAACAGATACTAGAGTGCAGCATTAAATACCGCCCTAGCAGAACCAGATACTAGAGTGCAGCATTAAATACCGCCCTAGCAGAACCAGATACTAGAGTGCAGCATTAAATACTGCCCTAGCAGAACCAGATACTAGAGTGCAGCATTAAATACCGCCCTAGCAGAACCAGATACTAGAGTGCAGCATTAAATACCGCCCCAGCAGAACCAGATACTAGAGTGCAGCATTAAATATCGCCCCAGCAGAACCAGATACTAGAGTGCAGCATTAAATACCGCCCCTAGCAGAACCAGATACTAGAGTGCAGCATTAAATACTGCCCCAGCAGAACCAGATACTAGAGTGCAGCATTAAATATCGCCCCAGCAGAACCAGATACTAGAGTGCAGCATTAAATACCGCCCTAGCAGAACCAGATACTAGAGTGCAGCATTAAATACCGCCCTAGCAGAACCAGATACTAGAGTGCAGCATTAAATACCGCCCTAGCAGAACCAGATACTAGAGTGCAGCATTAAATACCGCCCTAGCAGAACCAGATACTAGAGTGCAGCATTAAATACTGCCCCAGCAGAACCAGATACTAGAGTGCAGCATTAAATATCGCCCCAGCAGAACCAGATACTAGAGTGCAGCATTAAATACCGCCCTAGCAGAACCAGATACTAGAGTGGCAGCATTAAATACCGCCCCAGCAGAACCAGATACCACAGTGCAGCACAGTATACCTCCCCAGCAGAACCAGACACCACAGTGCAGCACAGTATACCGCCCCAGCAGAACCAGATACTAGAGTGCAGCATTAAATACTGCCCTAGCAGAACCAGATACTAGAGTGCAGCATTAAATACCGCCCCAGCAGAACCAGATACCACAGTGCAGCACAGTATACCGCCCTAGCAGAACCAGATACTAGAGTGCAGCATTAAATACCGCCCTAGCAGAACCAGATACTAGAGTGCAGCATTAAATATCGCCCCAGCAGAACCAGATACTAGAGTGCAGCATTAAATACCGCCCTAGCAGAACCAGATACTAGAGTGCAGCATTAAATACCGCCCCAGCAGGAACCAGATACCACAGTGCAGCACAGTATACCTCCCCAGCAGAACCAGACACCACAGTGCAGCACAGTATACCGCCCCAGCAGAACCAGATACTAGAGTGCAGCATTAAATACTGCCCTAGCAGAACCAGATACTAGAGTGCAGCATTAATACCGCCCCAGGCAGAACCAGGATACCCAGGCAGTCCGCCTAGGCCAACTAGGGGTAACCGCCCTAGCAGAAACCAGATACTAGAGTGCCAGCATTTAAATACCGCCCTAGGCAGAACCAGATACTAGAGTGCAGCATTAAATACCGCCCTAGCAGAACCAGATACTAGAGTGCCAGCACTTGAAATACCGCCCCCAGTAGAACCAGATACTAGAGTGCAGCATTAATACCGCCCCAGCAGAACCAGATACTAGAGTGCAGCATTTAAATACCGCCCTAGCAGAACCAGATACTAGAGTGCAGCATTTAAATACTGTCCTAGCAGAACCAGATACTAGAGTGCCAGCATTAAATACCGCCCCAGTAGAACCAGATACTAGAGTGCCAGCATTAAATACCGCCCTAGCAGAACCAGATACTAGAGTGCAACATTAAATACCGCCCCAGTAGAACCAGATACTAGAGTGCAACATTAAATACCGCCCCAGCAGAACCAGATACTAGAGTGCAGCATTAAATACCGCCCTAGCAGAACCAGATACCACAGTGCAGCATTAAATACTGTCCTAGCAGAACCAGATACCACAGTGCAGCATTAAATACTGGCCTAGCAGAACCAGATACTAGAGTGCAGCATTAAATACTGTCCTAGCAGAACCAGATACCACAGTGCAGCACAATATACTGCCTTAGCAGAACCAGATACTACAGTGCAGCACTAAATACTGCCCCAGCAAAACCTGATACCACAGTACAGCACAATATTCTGCCCCAGCAGAACCAAACACCACAGTGCAGCACAATATACTGCCCCAGCAGAACCAAATACCACAGTGCAGAACAATATACTGCCCCAGCAGAACCAGATACTACAGTGTAGAACAATATACTGCCCCAGCAGAACCAAATACTACAGTGTAGAACAATATACTGCCCCAGCAGAACCAAATACCACAGTACAGCACAATATTCTGCCCCAGCAGAACCAAACACCACAGTGCAGCACAATATACTGCCCCAGCAGAACCAAATACCACAGTGCAGCACAATATACTGCCCCAGCAGAACCAGATACTACAGTGTAGAACAATATACTGCCCCAGTAGAACCAGATACTACAGTGCAGCACAATATACTGCTGCCCACGCCAGAGTATGAAACTGTAGCATTATCCTGAGGATGGTAATAGTTAAAGTCAGGAGGGCACCTGTGACCACTGGTCAGGTGTATAAGTGCCTCATGCTCCAACACTAATTAATGCTGAGAGCATCAGATTTTTATGTACCAGGCTGGTGGCCATGAGGAAGGCTTGGGCGGCCCCCTGGTCATCGGCCCACTGGGAAATTTCCCTATAGGGTCTATGGCCAGTCCGCCTATGGTCATTTCTATGGAAGGGAAAAAGAAAATGGTGGCATGCACACGGCCGGGATCCGTACTTTGCGGATCTGCAGAATCGCATATGGTCTGGTGCATGAGGCCCTAGGCGAGATCTACACATGCCGGAATCTTTCTTCTGTGGATCTCTCCACAAATTCACAGCAAAATCTTCACGTACGTGATTTCTACCACAGAATATGCATTTGCCTATTTGCAAAATCCATTGTGTGAACATTCCCTTAGGTATAGACTTTTACTAATATATATATATTGACCTCAGTGAGATGTGATCTGAATCACCATGTCATTAGGTGCATAGGTCAAAATGTCATGACAGGTTCCCTTTAAGAAACTGAACAATTTCTATTACATTTATTTATTTATTTATTTATTTATTTATTTATTTATTTATATCTTTTAGTTTTGCAACAAATAAGTGACTTCTTACCTTCCAGTAATCTGATATTAGCTAATAAGTATTTGTAGTAAAAAAAACGGAACTTATCAATATTATTTACCCCTAATTAGGCAGTTTTCCTATAGGGCAAGGCTCTGGCACGCCCCTCCTAGTTAATTGAGGGGTGCATAAGTCATTAACTTGATGCTAGGATTTAAACAAGGGCCGGAGCTGATATTTCAGCAAAGCGTTACTGATGAATAGCTGACCCTCTGACCTCATCTGGAGCTGGGTTTAATTAAACTGTCAGCGCTGGACAGACAGACAAAAGGGGCAGGGTTTTGTCCAGGCCGCCAGGACACTGCCTTGAATGAAATGAATAACTGTTAAAAATTGATCACTCTTTGCTGCGACGAAAATGACAAAGGATCGGAGGCGACCTCAGGTCCTTCCAGCCACAGCGCTTTCAAATGGCTCTAAGTAAACTACACAGTTTTCTCCCGGTTTTTCTTTTCTCCTCTTAGAGAAGGAAACTGTCAGCCCCCCCCCCCCTTCCTTTAATAAAAAAAAAAAAAAAAAACTTCCATTATCTAAAGGCCATAAATCCAGCTGCATATCACAGGCCCTAGTAACAGGAAACCCAGCGTGAAGCCTCATATTTGTGAATTAAGATATTTTAACACTTTAGGATTGAAGAAGAGTATAGCGAAGCCCAGCAGGCCCGTGCATGTCTTGTGAGAAGTGAGATTGCGGTAGAAGGAGAAGATATGTCATGTCAAGGAGATGCAGGGAGACATGGGGCAGGAGAATAGGGGCGCCGATAGAGAAGAGCACGGCAGGCAGATCTGTACCAGAACCTACAGGTCACATCACAGGTAGCAGCTGGGAACATGTTTTAAAGAGTTAAATGAACTTTCATAAAACTTTAAGTAGTCAGAAGTTTTTGACCGGTGAGGGGCTAGGTATGGATACACCTACTTATAGCTGAAAGTAAGGGGCTTATAATGGGCTCTTCTTGTCTCTCCTTCAGGGGGGGACTGGGAACTTAAAGTGGCCCTGGAAAACTAAAAAGTGGCCCCGTTTTGTAGTCAGGTCGAAAATGACAGAAGGCAGGGCCTACACAAGTAGGCAGGGCCAGCAATACCATATTGCAGCACATTCTGCCACGTTCTGTCCCACTCCAGTGGCCTCAGGAGGAATTAAAGGGGTTGTCCGAGTTATGAAAAAAATATATAGTACTTTAAATCTGATGGGCAGCAATATATAACTCATTTCCTCATTTCCCTGGTTCTCTTCTGGCCCTTTGTTCACATGCAGTAATAACAATCTCTGCCCCTCCCCCTCTCTGTAAAGAGAGTGAATACAAGTGCTGAGTGACATGTCTGCCTGCTGGGATACTCAGCAGCATGTTGTATGTGTAGGACTACAAGTCCCAGCTGTACAATGACACTGCTGATACACACAGGATCCCCCCCCCACCTGTACTTGTAGTTTGCATCACCTCCAGATCAGCTCTGTGTCTGTAGGGTGAGGAGAGCAGATCCTGTGTCTCTTTACATCTGCAGCTGCTGTAGTAAAGCCTTCAGTGTGTTCTGGCTGAAGGGTTTAATGTTTTATCTGAAGGAATCCAGGGAGAGAGCAGATAGCAGCCCGGCAAAGCATGGGACGTGGCCACCACAGTGACGTCTCGTGTACAGACTGTTATCTGATCTCTGAGGCTTGTGCACGAAACATCACACAGCCGGGAGATAAGCTGACATCATAGGTCATGTGACCCTGAGTTAAATCTAAGAAACCAGTAGCTTTAGAAGCAGGAAGTGTATGGAAAAGCTGTTGTTTTTCACTAGTTAGAAAAATACAAAGGACAAAAAAATAACTCGGACAACCCCTTTAAGGAGTCAGAAGAGGAACGTTGGATCATTACTTACCTGGCTGGTGGCAGTGAAGAGGGCTCAGACGACCCCCTGGACATCGGCCCACCGGGAAGTTTCCCTGTAGGGTCTATGGCCAGTCCGTCCCTGCTCCCCTCACAAGCCCATATCTAAGTTGTATGGCCAGCTGAAGGTTTGGTCTACATGGTTACACTTGGTTTTGTGAAGATGGTGAAACAACAAAATAATTCTGATGGCTGTATGCTTCACCATGATCATAAGACTTTCTATGATGCTGTTCCCCTAGGGAAACGTCAATCCTAAGATTTTATCCCATAATTTGCAGACCATCTAGCCTAATGGTGGCCATACACCTACAGTAGCTGATGGCCGAGCGCCTGTTGACAGCTGTATCTCCTGACTCCTCCGTACATATACACGTTTGGCTTGTTTACTATGATGAGAGAGTAGAAAGCCTCAGCCAGGCACCTCATTGCCTTTCTCCTGGGAGAATAAAAGAATCTGGGGGAAAATTTGCCCGATCCTCGTCTCCATGATATCATTTGGTGGGGGACAGTTACGCACATTACACTGCTGGCTTATACATAAGTGTATTTGGCCAACAATACACTTATGTATATGGAGGCCTTAAAGGGTTATTCCGGTTGTTAGAAGTTATCCCCTATCCACAGCGGTAGGACCCCCACCGATCACGAGAACGGGGGCCCCGTAACCCCTGCAGCCCCCATGAAATTCATTTCTGTGGGAATTTTGGACTCCACGTGCGACCAGCTGCTCCGTTGATTTCAGGGGTTTTGCAGTGGGAACGGGCCCACCAACCCAAAAGTTACCCCTATCCTAACTTCTAACAACCGGAATATCCCTTTAAAGGGTTGTTTTTTTTTTCGGTTTGCATCAACATCCTTTAAAATAACTGTTTATGAAGGTTGCTGTAATTTTGTAATGTATTTATTTTACCGATTCACTCCTGTTCTTCCGTTCTGGGCTGTGGTCACATGATCCTGTCTGTGCCGCTTATTCCTATTTCCTGTGGGCGGGGCAGTGATAGGGGCGTGTCTGGGTAATGAGCTGGGCGGGAGGAGCTATAAACTAGCTGGGCGTTGTTAGAGGCGGAGATGGAGTCTGTGGCAGAGGAAGTAGAAGTGCATCATGGGTTTGGTTGGATGCAGCAACAGGAAGTGATACATACAGGTTGGAAACAACCAAAGTGATTGATGTACATGGTGAAAAGGGGTCAAGAAAGTCCAGATTGAAAAATGGGGACGATGTACATGAGATAAGCAACTACATACGCATATCTGTTAAAAACCCCTTTAAATTTGGATACCCATATCAGATGGCTGTCAGATGAACCCTGTCCCGACCCATCCATACACATAGGATAAGCCTCTTCCAAGCTCCTCTTGTGGCATCTTATCTCTCAAGAATGAAAGGGTTGACTTTCCTGACCCTACACCCCCCCAACATCTGCTGTCGGAGAAGACTTGTGGAGACCCCACATTAGATGGTCACCTATCTCACTAAAGTTGCTGGAGTTGACTGATAAGAATCTAACGTGTTTGACCAGCTTT
Organism: Rhinella marina; assembly: GCA_900303285.1. Taxonomy (NCBI): domain Eukaryota; kingdom Metazoa; phylum Chordata; class Amphibia; order Anura; family Bufonidae; genus Rhinella; species Rhinella marina. Next base: position 648,235 of record ONZH01002188.1, on the reverse strand, counting down.
AGTGAGACAGATGGATGCGGTTGTGCAAGGTAGGACAATTTGCGGAGTACATCCTGTCTTGTAAATAGTTCCCATCTTCTGTGAAGTTTCATTACGGCTCTACCGATGACATCATCAGCTGCCTTTCCATATACAGACTCCCATTACTAGAGGAGACAGAAGTATTTGTGAGTACCTGTTTATTGTCTGGGTGCTCTTTGATGGCTATATAGTTTTTACCCCCCTTTAGCCATCACATAAAGTTGCTCTGTCTCTGTCCACCTCCTTGCACGCCCCCAAGTCTCTGCTCATCTTCCTGGAAGTGAAGAGCCTGAGGTGCCTGAAGTCTTCTTCAGATACACGGGGACGTAAAAGCGTTTTCAGTCCGGCCCAGCTGACTTTGAACATGCGCCTGATTGTTGGCAGTCATTACATGTAACCTCGAGCTAAAGGAAGGGCCTGACACGCTCTCTCGGAGACACACATATGACTGGCAGATGTCGGTGTGTTAATTGTTCGTGGTATCGTCCTTGTTTACATCATCAGCGGAGAAGGCAAAAAAAAAAAAAAGTAGATGAAATCGAGACGGCTGGAATGGGAGGAAATAATGGCCAGATTCTGTTTGGCAGATTTCTCGAAATGACTCAGGGATGAAAGAGCCGTGAAGGAGAACTAATGAGCTGCTGATATATATCGGAGAAATGAAATCTGCCTCTTGCGTTGTGATTCTGCCAAGGTCACATTTTAATGCTCAGATAATAAGGAGAGGATAGACTTATAATGTGGAAGGCAGAGAGCCATTTACATCAATGCAGATTCACTGCTGGTTTTCATTTGTTTTCTTGGGGATTATCCACACATTCCTAAGCCTTTTCTTTTTTTTTTTCACCCCAGTTTTTTGTCGTAGGGGGTTGATAAAGGACCCCCATAGATATTAATAGTGTCTTAAACTACTTTCACACTAGCGTTTCTATTTTCCGGTATTGAGATCCGTCATAGGGTCCCAATACCGGAAAAAAAAAAAACGCTTCCGTTTTGTCCCCATTCATTGTCAATGGGGACAAAACGTAACTGAACAGAGCGGAGCGCTCCAAAATGCATTCTGTGCTTGCTTTCACATACCGGAAAGCAGCATGCTGCAGTTTTCTTTCTGTCATGTGATGCGGAGCAAGACAGATCCATCATGACCCACAATGCAAGTCAATGGGACGGATCAGTTTTCTCTGACACAATAGAAAATGGATCCGTCCTCCATTGACTTTCAATGGAGTTCATGACGGATCCGTCTTGGCTATGTTAAAGGGGTTCTGCAGTTTTTTCAAACTGATGATCTATCCTCTGGATAGATCATCAGTATCTGATCGGTGGGGGTCCGACACCCGGGACCCCCACCGATCAGCTGTTTGAGAAGGCAGTGGCGCTGCAGGAGCGCCGCGGCCTTCTCAGTGTTTACCGCAGGCCCAGTGATGTCACGACTACTATCACTGGCCTGGGCGGGGCTAAGTTCCGTTCAGATGAATCGAACTTAGCCCCGCCCAGGCCAGTGATAGTAGTCGTGACGTCACTGGCCTGCGGTAAACACAGAGAAGGCCGCGGCGCTCCTGCAGCGCCGCTGCCTTCTCAAACAGCTGATCGGCAGGGGTCCCGGGTGTCGGACCCCCGCCGATCAGATACTGATGATCTATCCAGAACCCCTTTAAAGATAATACAACCGGATCCGTTCATAACAGCTGCAGACGGTTGTATGATGACGGAAGCGTTTTTACTGAACCCTGCCGGATCCACTAAATACACTGGTATGAAAGTAGCCTTTCAGTACCGCAGTCCTACAAGCAAGAAATCAGGACCAATTGCGGAAGCGTTATATAATTATAATTATTTCATAAGTATATAATTTTTTTTAGCCTCCGTGTATCTGCATCTAATGCTTCTTCAAAGATAAGTGGCATCGGAGGAGAGGCAGCCGCTAACTTAGTCATCGATATGTGCATTGTAGGGCTCATACACACGAATGTATTTTCTTTCCCTGTCCGGAACAGCTGGCCCCTAATAGAACAGTCCTATCCTTGTCCGTAATGCAGACAATAATAGGACATGTTCTATTTTTTTACAGAACGGACATACGGACAAACAGAAACGGAATGCACATGGAGTAACTGTCGTTTTTTGCGGACTGTATGTGGAACCATTCATTTCACTGGGTCCGCAAAAAAAAAAAGGAAGTTTCTCAGTGTGCATTCTGAGACTGCTATGGGGCCCCAGACAAGAGGGGGCCCAGTCTTAGTTGGGATCATCTCCTCTTCTACTGGAGGTGAAAACTTGGTCAGGACTCTACCCTCTAAAGGAACAACTTTTAACAAATGAGGCAGCGGAAAAATGGCCCAAGGGTCATTGAAAGGGGTTTAGGCAGAAACCCTTCTGTCCTGTGTGAGGGGGCCTGGTCTGATCCTTGCTATGGGCCCTTACTTCTCTATGTACACCACTGGTCATCATGTCCTGTGTGAGGGGGCCCGGTCTGATCCTTGCTATGGGGCCCTTACTTCTCTATGCACGCCACTGATCACTGATATGGAACAGAAGCGAATGTGACTTGTGCCCAGTTACTAACATTTTCTTGAGCTGTAATATCACTTTCGGCTCTTCCCCATTAAGTTTGACGGTTTACAATCCGTGGGAGAGCCCGTCTCCTGCGGCAGAGCACAGCGCGTTGGGCGGCTCGGCATCTGGAGTGCGTGCGTGTTATTTCATGTAAACAAGGGTTTACTCTCAAGCTGTTGGGCTCCAGCGCAAATTAAATACAATTGTTCTCGCTGGCTTCGAGGAAGGGTTCCTCGTGACGTAGACACTGAGGGGAGGGTTTGGCTGCTCATCGGGGGCCAAGCGGGAAATTCTGGATCACAAGAGGAAAATGCAGGGGCTGGAGCTGAAGAATGGGGTCAGATTCTACAGCGCTGAGCAGGTGAACGCTACATGGAAGCAGATGACGTATAGCTCTCATTAGGAGGTGCCAAGGGAGCCCCTCTTGTATATGAGAAGACGCCAGTTATATAGGACCATATGTCCTGTGCTGTGGTGTCCTCTGAGATTTAGACACTGAGCCGCACCAGCTACATCTGCTGCCATGTAGTACCACAGTCATGGTTCTTTAAACATGTTGGCGCCCTTATTGAATGCAAAATGGAAAAGATGCGTGTGATAGGACATATTGTGATTATACTCTTATATTCATTTAATTTTCTTCATCAAAAACTGCATCAGAAACAATTGCGCCCACTGACCTTTCAACACTTAAAAGGCTCAAATATATTTCATAGAGCAATAGTGCAAGTGAAAATAAGAAACTTTGTAATATATCTTATTATAGAAAATCGCCTCTTTCTTCAGTTTTAAGCCTCTTCTTCTCCTTCCCCGCCCGACTCCCGCTCTGATCACTCAGTCTCAATTCAGTACTAAAATCCAACTTGATCTCAATGTAGGCTACAAGCTTCCACATAGAAGTCTATGGAGAGGGGAGAGAGAGGAGTGAGCTGCTGGAGGGAGACAGAGGCACACAAATGTTGCTGCTGTCTTTAGTAAGAATTTTTTTTAAAAACTTCTCTAAAGACTGACACACCAGCGTAGGAATGGACCGGCCATAGACCTCATAGGGAAATTTCATGGTGGGCTAATGCCCAGGGGGCCACCCAAAGCCTCCTCACAGCTGCCAGCTGGGTACATAATGATCTGATGCTCTCAACATTAATTAATGCTAGGGGCATAAGTACTTTTGAACCCGGCTGGCAGCCACAGGTGCACTTCTGAATTCAACTATATCAACATCCTCAGGATGGTGATAAAGTTGAATACTGGTGGCAGTATTTTGCGCTGCACTGTGGTATTTGGTTCTGCAGGGGCGGTATTTTGCTCTGCACTACTGTTTACTGGCCCCGCCTACTTCTCTTGCCCCACCCACTTGTGTTTGCTGTGCATACTTGTGTTGCCCTCCTTCTGTCAATTTGGACCCTCTACAACAGGGATCTCAAACTCGTGGCCCTCCAGCTGTTGCAAAACTACAACTCCCAGCATGCCCCAATAGCTGTAGGCTCTCCTGGCATGATGGAAGTTGTAGTTTTACAACAGCTGTAGGGACACGAGTTTGAGATCTCTGCTCTACAACATGGGGTGACTTTAAGTTTTTTTCCAGGACCACTTTAAGTTCCCAGTCCCACCCCAGTAAGGACAGTGAAAAGCCACATTTTGTTACTGTTTCCGCTCTCTCTTGTGCCATGATGCGATTTACCATCTTGGTCTTTAAAGAGACGTGAACGTGATAATCCTAAAACCTAATACTGATGTGGAATTACAGCCATCTAACACCGGCCTAAGGATGAATTCACACACAGCAGATTTGTTGCAGAATTTTCTCTTCCTTGCCCAATTCATTTGAATGGGGCTTGCAGAAATCGATTTGCCTGACACCAAAACACCCCCATTCAGATGAAATTTCTGCAAGAAATCTGCTATATGCAAATTCATCTTCAAGCCTCATCCATTTTGCAGTCCCCTAACCATGGATGCACAAAATACGGACAACGTCCGTGTGCATGGCGCCATTTTCTCACTCCCATCAGCAGAAATGCATATTTCTCTCTGCACAGACAGACAAGAATAGGACATAGAATTGAAAGGTTCTTCAGACAATGTAGATCGGAGGCGGACCAAAACTCATGTTTATGAGACCTTACTTAGCATGCCTTCATTTAAAGGGGTTGTCCCATTTTGGACATTGGGGGCATGTCGGTGGGAGGCGGGACTTGCACCTATTCTATGGGACTGCTAAAAACAGCCGAGTGGTGCGCTCGGCTATTTTCGGAAATCCAATTGAAATGAATGGGAAGCGCATCGGCCATGGCTCCATTCACTTCTATGGGAAATAGGCGAGCCTAGAAATGAATGGTTGGGGTCTGAGCATGCGCGGTGAGCCCTCCGTAACTTTGCAGGCTCCATTTTGAGGATAGGTGCAAGTCTCACGCGTTTCAGACTTTAGAGGTATATCCTAGCGATATGCCACCAGTGTCCAAGATGGGACAACCCCTTTAAAGGTAGATTTTTGTCACAGGGCAGATTTTTTTACATGGCATCCATTCATATAGTAACATAGTCCGAAAAAAGCCCTCTGTCCATCCAGTTCTCCCTGTTTTCCTACAAGTTGATCCAGAGGAAGGCAAAAAACCCTGTGAGGTAGGAGCCAATTTTCCTCACTTTAGGGGGGAAAAATTCCTTCCCGACTCCAATCAGACATCAGAATAACTCCCTGGATCAACGGCCCATCTCTAGTAACTATAACCTGTAATATTATTACCTCCAGAAATACATCCAGGCCCCTCCTGATCTCTTATAGTGAACTTACCATCACCACCTCCTCAGGCAGAGAGTTCCATAGTCTCACTGCTCTTACCATAAAGAATCCTCTTCTATGTTTGTGTACAAACCTTCTTTCCTCCAGACGCAGAGGATGTCCCCTCGTCACAGTCACAGTCCTGGGGATAAATAGATGATGGGAGAGATCTCTGTACTGACCTCTGATATATTTATACATAGTTATTACATCTCCCCTCAGTCGTCTTTTTTCTAAAGTGAATAACCCTAATTTTGATAATCTTCTGGGTCCTGTAGTCCACCCATTCCAGCTATGACTTTAGTTGCCCTCCTCTGAACCCTCTCCAGCTCTGCTATGTCTGCCTTGTTCACAGGAGCCCAGAACTGTACACAGTACTCCATATGTGGTCTGACTAGTGATGTGTAAAGTGGCAGGACTATGTTCTCATCACCGCCATCTATGCCTCTTTTGATGCAGCCCATTATCTTATTGGCCTTGGCAGCAGCTGTCTGGCACTGGTTTCTGCAGCTTAGATACTGTTCACTAAAAATCCTAGCTCCTTTTCCATGTCAGTGTTACCCAGTGTTTTACCATTTAGTATGTACTGGTGACTTGCATTATTCCTTCCCATATGCATAACCTTACATTTGTCAGTGTTAAACCTCATCTGCCACTTCTCTGCCCAAGCCTCCAGTCTATCCAGATCCATCAACTGAATGCAAGTTACGGCTGCACCAGAGTAGAGAAGTCCTCAGCACGTGACTACCCTTATAGGCTGTAAAAGGACATATGGAAATTTATTGCAGCCCCTTTACAAGCTTTTTTTATACACTCAAAGGTGAACTCCGAAAAAAACCTGTAGAACGTTCATGTCAGATACAAATTGCATTTATCGCTGGTGCATTTATTTAGCAAATTTAAGCCAAAAAGGAGAACGTGCGAATAAAAGGGACGTTCAATTTCCAGCCAATTCCTGTCCGTGAAGGTCAGTAAGGAACGGCAGCGCGATCAGTCACACCCGGGCTCCTGCCTCGTGAATTTCAATCTCACTTCTCCACTAATGTGCGGTGGGATTCACGCCGGCTCCAGGACACGACTCGCTTTCACGTTTTACATCTTTGTTTGCAGAAACCTCCAGACGTGCGAGCTCTGTGGAGACCTAACAATTCGGCTGTTAAAAGCCGGTCCCCTCCACTTGGCAGTGGAGGCAGAAGTCGATGGCGTTCTGCAGTCATATGCTAATACAGCCCAAAGAGGCAATTTCTGCTCGGTCTCGCCGGGTTTTATTGTATCCGCTGGTGCATGTAATGAGCGGGAGTGAAGTGCCTCCGATCTCACAGAAAACACTCTGTAACACGGCAAACTTTACATCGCGCAGAAAAGCAAAGCGCCGGTTATTCGCCGGCATCCATTACATGTGACATTCCCATTAGTGCGAACCGCCTTGTACTGAACTCCTGTAAAACAACTGCTCCATTCAGTCTAGCTGCCGGCGGGAGATACTAATAGGTCTGGGCTGTCGGGGGGATTGTGGCTGGGGTTCCCTTGCTGAAACTTCACGCCAAAGAGACCACAAGAATTTATATTTTTTAAACCCTGTTCACACGCGGTGGAAAATGTCTGCACGGATTAGTTAGTTTTTTTTCAGTTGAGGTTCACTTGGTTTTTACAGTGCAGATACGCCATGAATTTGGTGACGAGGTGTGAAATCATTGCGCTTATGACTTTGGTGCACCTTTCATAGGCGGACTGGGAACTTAAAGTGGCCCTTGAAAAAAAAAATTTAGGTAATGGCTCCATGTGGTAGGCGGGTCCAAACTGACACAAGGCAGGGCCAATATAAGTAGGTGGGGCCAGCAATACTGTAGTGCAAAAAATACTCCCCCAGCAGCAGCAAATACACAGTGCCGCCACACCGTCCTGAGGAAGGCATTTATACCGCTGAATGCGGAAGGGCGCTTTCTTCTGCCAGCCAGGTTCATAAGTACCAGATGCTCCTAGCACTAAAGGGGTATTCCCATCACTGACAATGGGGACATATCGCTAGGATATGCCCCCATTGTCTGATAGGTGCGGGTCCTACAGCTGGGACTGAACTATATCGAGAACGGAGCGGGGAGAGCTGTGACTGGAGGACCCTGGATTTTCAAGGGTCCGTCCACCACTAACCGCTGCTCCAATAGAAGTGAATGGGAGCTCACCACGCACGCGCGGCCCCTGCTCCTATTAATTTCTATGGGGCAGACGGAAATAGCTGAGCAGCCCCATAGAAATTAATGGAGGGCAGGTGCGGTGTGCTTTCTGCATCTTTTGCGGCCCCATAGAAATGAATGGGGCCAGATCTGAGCCGCAAAATATGGAGCTCGGAGCCCGCAAAAACTACTGTAATAATGTAGTAGCCTTATACTGATCTTCCAGGCTTTGTATATGGAAGAACTGTGCAGAAGGCGCATGGAGTCCCCGTGGCTTCACAGTACAGAGTCATAGGGACTGCTGAGTGCCACCATATGGTGCCTGTCCATGGTTTCTATGGGAGAATACCTCCATAACACATCACCCGATCACTGTACAGAGGTGCAGTAAGGCCCCTAGATATCTGCATGGAGCCACAATACAATAGAGGCCTCCAGACAGCTGTTGGAAGGGACTGTGGCCCTTGGGCGAGCGATGTGGTCTCCTCCGTGGCTTGTGATGTCACGTCCATCAGTCACATGGCCTTTCTTAAACTAAGTCCCATTCAAGAGAATAAGGGCTGCAATACCAAGCACAGCCACTACACAATGGGCGGCGCTGTGTGATGAGGCCTCAGCTCTTACCCCAGGGTCCCAGGAGTTGGACGCCAACTGATCAGATTTCGATGACTCCCTTTACATTCTTCCTACAGCTGGTATAGGCACTACAGATGTGGATGTCAATGACCCCTGTGGCCCTGCTTCAATGTTGTATTCCTGTATTTGGAATAAGTCACGTTTTTCAGTGCGAGTGACCACTCAGATTGGATCTTGCCTGTTGTTTATTTCAACATCTACTAAATATAATCACAGTAGGGATTAAAGTTCACCCGTCAGCAGAATCAACCCTACGAAACTAGACATACTGCCCTGGAGAGTTGATCCTGCTGATTTAAATGGTACCTGTCTTGTGAAAATAAGCTTTGTGCCAAGGAGGGTTTCAGTGCACCTGAAAGCTGAGGTGCACCGAGGGACTAGGAGTGCACTGAAGCCCTAATTTGCATAGCTTTATTTCTTGGTAGCGCCACAATGGATTTTCACAAGACCAATATCATTTTAATCAGCAGGATCTACCCTCCCAGGCCTTCTTCTTTAGGTTTGATCCTGCTGACAGGTGCTTTTTAAATGCCCAGGTCGTGGCGATTCTCGTGACTCTCGCCCCAGCCGTCGTCCACTCCTTCCTCTCTTCGAGCTTTTCCTTTCTGGCCCGTTCCTACGTCTGATGTCTGCCTCTCTTTTTCATCTTCCCTTCCCCGGATCCTTCGCTTCGGGGATAGTATGACAGCTTTCTGACTGGAGCATCAGAGCATCCTTTGAAAACCAAAGAAGCTGTGGGGATTTTTCTCTCTCTCTCCATTGCCTGTTTGAATAACGAACCTTTCCCAGAGCTCGATGAATATACATGGTATTCACATGAAAGGCGGCAGACAATTTAACTGATCCCCGAGATACCCTCAGCCTCGCCACTTCTCGCCGCTTTCAACCAGAAATGCAAATGTTTAAGGAGGCAAACAGACTTTACCGCAGGCCTCCGTCTACATCTGCAAGGCATTGACATTGGAACACGTATCCGCCGTAACACCCGCAGACGCATTTATCTGCAGGTCACAGGTTCACCTCCACGCCAGCTTGTAAACCAGTAAACACCTGAGCGACCCGCGCTTTAACACTTGCGAAGGGCGACCTTGAGGAAATCACTAAGTCGGTCCTGTCGCCCCGATGCAGGTTTATGGCACGTTCAGTCAAAGCGTAAAATGGAGTGTTTATAACGTGCAGAAGAAGAAACTGCGCTGCTGCCAGATGTGAACTGTGCCCCATACAGACAACCTGCCGCTTCAGTCAATGCAGTTAGTTTCACACTAGAGCTAGGGAACAGCCTGCCTGATCTATCCGAATGCCCGGCATTGCCGGACGCTTGAACGCCTCCGTCCAGCCCCAATAACTAAATGGGGACCCGCGGAGATCCGCCCGCAACCCGGCAAATATGCTGAGAATCAGCCAGAAGAAAACCGCAGCGCCTCTTTTGGCGGTATCTTCTGGGGTTCCATTTTTTTTCTGCATGGTATAGCGTATCAGACAGAGGCATGCACTAAAATGTATACTGTGCGGTATACAGCCAACCTTTTGTAAGAATTCGATTGGGTACTTGCCTCTCACTCGGCTGTTTACATAGAGTTTATGAAGCTGGAGCAGGCATGTTAAACCGAGGTTCCATACAATCTCCGCTTGAAGTTGATGGGAAACGGATGATTGGGTTCCCCTGTTCTAGTTATCAGGATCCTCAAAAGTCTCTCTTAGAAAATGTATCCTGCCCATACACCACGGTAAAAACGTATTTCCTGCAGTAAGAAAGGATCAGGCACGTCGAAGTCCAAATGTCTTTCCCCTGACATCTGCCACCGGGGTGAAGTTTGGTGTGACCTACATACCTGTTAAGACTATTTAAAGTACATGCACTCTTGACCAAGTTGAGGATGCATGTACATGGAGCAGTCTGTAGGAACAGTCTTCCGAATGAGCGTTCAGATGAGCAGTATGTTAAGAAAAATGTGATGCCCATACACTGCGGTAAAAGCTTATTTTCTTCGGTAAAGAAAGGATCAGGCACGTCGAAGTCCAAATGTCTTTCACCTGACATCTACAATCGAGGGGAAGTTTGGTGTGTCTCCACCCCCCGCCATACCCATAAACTACATGCACTCTTGACCAAGTTGAGCATGCATGTACATGGGGAAGTCTGTAGGAACAGTCTTCCAAACGCGTGTTCAGATGAGCGGTATGTTAGAAAACATATGCTGCCCGTGCACTGCAGTAAAGAAAGGATCGGGCACGTCGAAGTCCAAATGTCTTTCCCCATTACATCTGACATTGGGGTAAATTTTGGTGTGACTTCCCCATAATCATTAAATAGTATTGAAAGTACATGCACTCTTGACCAAGTTGAGCATGCATGTACATGGGGAAGTCTGAAGGAGCAGTCTTTCAAATGAGCATTCAGATGAGCATCATGTAAGAAAAGGTATGCTGCCCATACACTGCAGTAAAGAAAGGATCGGGTACGTCGAAGTCCAAATGTCTTTCCCCATGACATCTGCTATTGGGGTAAAGTTTGGTGTGACCCCCCCCCCCCATATTACCGTTTAATTAGTATTGAAAGTACATACATTCTTGACCAAGTTGAGCATGCATGTATAGGTTGGAGTCACAGTCTTCTAAATGAAAGTTCAAATAAGCAGTATGGCCGGCTTTAGACTCTTTTAGTCATCCATGCACCAGCTGATGGTCGGCTGACAGCTGTTCTTCTTGCCGCCATACACATGCATTCTCATCTCAGCATGCATGTGTTCTGAGTGGGGAGAGGGAAATACACTGCTCACAAACACCTCCCCTTTTTTCCTCCAACACCAGCAGCCAGTCGGGAGGCCCCCATACACTCAGATAGTCAGCTAGTTCTGCTGATATTGGTACATATGAGCGCCATTACACCTCCTATCTCCATAGACATAACCTGTTGAACTGAGCCGGCATGCATGTTATGGAGGTTGATAGCGATCCAATGTGCATGGCGGCTTTAAGACTTTGACCTTGGACTGGACGCAGTAGGTAATGGTGATACCCCTTGGATGGAGCTGAGCTTAGTGCATCTCCCATCACCTTGTTTATAGAGAAATAATGGGGTTTATAACGTGCAGTGAGAGACAGATGCACATACACCCGGTCGTACACATGTAATGTATGCGCTCATTGTCATCCGCTCTGATCTTATTACTGCCCCAGCAGGGGTCTGTAAATTTAGCCGGAGGCTACGGCTCGTTAAAATGCTTCTCCTGAGGATCCCGGCCGGCTGCAGAGTCTGCATTCCTCTACAAGGTTATTAAAGGCACCTAAAAATGGGACCATTTATTTTTGTAAAACAGAAAGTCAAGTCCAGCCCCTGGGCCTTAAGAAGCTGAGATGATGGCATTGTCCTGTGAAAGCCGACACAGGAACATCTGCCTGCTGTCAACGTCACATCTGCTTCATGGAGGCAGACATCGCATTGTCTCTGTCATCAGCCCTTTCATCCCGCAGGCTACTGTGCACATTTTACTTCTTAGTCCTCAGTATGGCCGGGCAAAGCTTTCCCAGACTCCTGAATGGCTAATCTGCACACAGACGTAGCAAACGTTAACCTGACACTTAACGCATGAAGTACACAAGTGCAGCAATTGACCCTTAACACGACCAAAAACATTGAAAATTAACATTTGCAGTAACCGTGTATGGAACACGTTAAGTGTCACGTTAACTTTTGCTGCATCTGTAGTCACACAGCACTGCGGCTAACAATTAGGTATTTCTTTATGACTAGGATTTGAGTTTTATTTACAATTTGTTGTCATGTTGCGCTTTTTGTTCTGCAAATTTACTAAATTTAGATGTTTTGCAAAAATTGTTTAAAAAAGCCAGATTTTTGCTCAAGGTTAAAACTTGTTGTGAGGATGAATAGATGGATGACAGCTGTGTGAAAGTGATTCTGAGAACTGTGTTAGAGCTGGTTGTTTTATGAGATAGATAGATAGATAGATAGATAGATAGATAGATAGATAGATAGATACAAGCCCAGGGAGGGCAGACTGTGCCAGCAGTGCAACCAGGAGGCCATGAAGGATGAGGCTCACTTCCTGTTGTGGGGCCCCAAATACTCAGCAGTGAGGAACACTCACTTCAGGAGACTGTCTGATCTCTGCCCAGACTTCATCTCCATGGAGAAGGATGAGAGACTCTCCATACCGCTGGGGGAAGAGGAGAACACAGCGGCCATAGCGGCACAATATGTCAGTGCCTGACATAGACTGAGAGGAGCCTGATACGTCATAAACTTCTATACCCCCACCCTGAATGTGTCCCTATCCCCATTTACCATCTCTGCCCTATTATTTCCTACTTGATTTATGAATGTCAATATGTACTAGATAGTTATAAGATAGATAGATATAATCCCAAGGAGAGCAGACTGTGCCAGCAGGAGGCCATGGAGGATGAAGCTCACTTTCTGCTGCGGTGACCCACATACTTATCAGTGAGGGATACTCGCTTCAGGAGACAGTCTGATCTCTGCCTAGACTTCACTAGACTTCCATGGAGAAGGAAGAGAGACTCTCCATACCGCTCGGGGAAAAGGAGAACACAGCAGCTATAGCGGCACAATATGTCAGTGCCTGCCATAGACTGAGAGGAGCCTGATATGTCATGGACTTTTATACCCCCACCCTGGATGTGTCCCTATCCCCAGCCACCATCTCTTCCCTATTATTTCCTAATTGATTTAGCAATGTCAATATGTAATAGATAGATAGATAGAATCCCAAGGAGAGCAGACTGTGCCAGCAGGAGGCCGTGGAGGATGAGGCTCACTTTCTGTGGCGGTGCCCCAAATACTCATCAGTGAGGGATGCTCGCTTCAGGAGACTGTCTGATCTCTTTCCAGACTTCACCTCCATAGAGAAGGAAGAGAGAGTCTCCATGCTGCCGGGGGAAGGGGAGAACACAGCAGCTATAGTGGCACAATATGTCAGTGCCTGCCATAGACTGAGAGGAGCCTGATACGTCATGAACTTCTATACCCCCACCCTGGATGTATCCCCTCCACCATCGCTACCCAATTATTTCCTACTTGCTTTATCAATGTCAATATGTACAAGATAGATATAAGATAGATAGGTGAATATTAGATAGATATTAGATGGAAAGCAGGCCTGCACCTCCAATGAGGCCAGGTGAGGCAACTGCCTCAGGTGGCAAGACCTAGAGACAAATTGGAGCGGTGGCAGGGCCGTGGGAAAGGGGCGCTTCCATTGTCCAAGCGTGCAGCTCCATATATTTAACTATATTGTAGTATGCCTTTAACATTAAGACTGGAGAGGGGATGTCATTTCAATTTTCACCTCGAGCAGCAGAAAGGCTAGGTGATAGATATATGGATAGATAGATAGATAGATAGATAGATAGATAGATAGATAGATAGATATTGGGGTCACAGCTGCACTCACCCCCAGATCACTATAGTCAGTCACAACTTTCCACCCCTCATATTTGGAGGATCCGGACAGGTTCCTGTGTAGGTTTGTGCCCAGTGTATAGAGGATCTTTGGGCAGTGACGCACACTCCTCAGTTCACACTGGAGTAGACGTCTTTGACGAGATGTGACTCAGGTCAATAAATGTGTCCAGCTAAGTGTATTGGCAGAAAGCCTTCATTCATGAACAGGATGGTTTGAGTTAGTTGCTTTGGTGAGATGACAGTGATGTGGTTGGACTAGAATCAGTGCGGTGAAAGCAGAACTAATTATCTTGGTTGGGTTGAGTTTATGGATGAGGAGCCCTGCTTACTGTGAAGCCGTCATATTTATGGTAGATGTAGCACTGGTAGCGAGGTTGGATTGCGAGGATCTCATTATAGAGCTTTCCTGTTTTCTTTTGGGGGCTGCACCATGCTGAGGTTGCTCAAGTTCAGGCAGAATTTATTTCTGATTTGTGGTGCCATCTATTGGGTCTTGGATAGTTAAAGGGGTATTCTGGTAAAGTAACTCTTAATTTTTGAAAAACTACAGTCATGGCCAAAAGTTTTGAGAATGATACAAATATTAATTTTTACAAAGTCTACTGCTTCAGTTTTTATAATGGCAATTTGCATATACTCCAGAATGTTATAAAGAGTGATCAGCTTAACAGCAATTACTTGCAAAGTCAATATTTGCCTAGAAAATGAACTTTATCCCCAAAAACACATTTCAACATCATTGCAGCCCTGCCTTAAAAGGACCAGCTAACATCGTTTCAGTGATTGCTCCATTAACACAGGTGTGGGTGTTGATGAGGACAGGGCTGGAGATCAATCTGTCATGATTAAGTAAGAATGACACCACTGGACACTTTAAAAGGAGGCTGGTGCTTGGCATCATTGTTTCTCTTCTGTTAACCATGGTTATCTCTAAAGAAACACTTGCAGTCATCATTGCACTGCACAAAAACGGCCTAACAGGTAAGAGTGTCGCAGCTAGAAAGATTGCACCCCAGTCAACAATCTATCGCATCATCAAGAACTTCAAGGAGAGAGGTTCCACTGTTGCCAAAAAGGCTCCAGGGTGCCCAAGAAAGACCAGCAAGCGCCAGGACCGTCTCTTAAAAGTGTTTCAGCTGCGGGATCGGGCTACCAGCAGTGCAGAGCTTGCTCAGGAATGGCAGCAGGCAGGTGTGAGTGCATCTGCACGCACTGTGAGGCGGAGACTCTTGGAGCAAGGCCTGGTCTCAAGGAGGGCAGCAAAGAAGCCACTTCTCTCCAGAAAAAACATCAGGGACAGACTGATATTCTGCAAAAGGTACAGGGAGTGGACTGCTGAGGACTGGGGGAAAGTCATTTTCTCTGATGAATCCCCTTTTCTATTGTTTGGGACATCTGGAAAACAGCTTATTCGGAGAAGACGAGGTGAGCGCTACCACCAGTCTTGTCTCATGCCAACTGTAAAGCATCCTGAAACCATTCATGTGTGGGGTTGCTTCTCAGCCAAGGGAATCGGCTCTCTCACAGTCTTGCCTAAAAACACAGCCATGAATAAAGAATGGTACCAGAATGTCCTCCGAGAGCAACTTCTCCCAACCGTCCAAGAGCAGTTTGGCGATCAACAATGCCTTTTCCAGCATGATGGAGCACCTTGCCATAAAGCAAAGGTGATAACTAAATGGCTCAGGGAACAAAACATAGAGATTTTGGGTCCATGGCCTGGAAACTCCCCAGATCTTAATCCCATTGAGAACTTGTGGTCAATCATCAAGAGACTGGTGGACAAACAAAAACCTACAAATTCTGACAAAATGCAAGCATTGATTGTGCAAGAATGGACTGCTATCAGTCAGGATTTGGTCCAGAAGTTGATTGAGAGCATGCCAGGGAGAATTGCAGAGGTCCTGAAGAAGAAGGGTCAACACTGCAAATATTGACTTGCTGCATTAACTCATTCTGTCAATATAAGCTTTTGTTACTCCTAATATGATTGCAATTATATTTCTGTATGTGATAAAAACATCTGACAAACACACATAAAAACCAGAGGGCAGCAGATCATGTGAAAATATAATATTTGTGTCATTCTCAAAACTTTTGGCCATGACTGTACATTAAGATTGCAAGCTGTGACCCAACCAGAACCCATACCTATACATATAACCAGAGCTTCAATTTACCTTACAATCCATTGTCTAGCTCCTGTGTGAGCCTACAACACACTGAGTATCATGGCTCCTGATCTTTCCTCACAAAACTACAATTCCCACAATGCCTAGCTTTCCTGCTGTGAGTTTCTGCTTGTTAATAAGTGTTGATGATCACTGATTGGCTGCCTGATATACAGTGCTGTCACGCCCCCTTTTCTCAGTAATCAGCAGCACACTGACATTAGCTAGAGAACTGATAGCAGCACACTGAGCATGCTCGACCTAACAAAGGCCCAGAACCACAGGTCGATAACATGGTAACTTATGAGGAAGCACAGTGGGTAGCAGAGGAAGAAAACTACTTTTATAACTACTGAACGGTAAATATGTGAAATTGACATTATATTAGGTAATTATTGATGATGAATTAGTCTAAAACATAAATTATATTTATAGTAACTGGAATACCCCTTTAAAGATCTAATGGATGGTGCATGTGGTAGGACGATGTGTTTGAATCTCTATGACCTGTTCATTATGGGACTGCAGACCTGAATTGAGTCCTGCAGAAGATCCAGCTGTTTTGCCGTGATGTAGAGCATGGTTCAGGATGAGGTGCTTGGATTACGATCCTGAGACCCGTGTAGGATATAGTGATGAAACTTAATGATGCACTGATAATGTTGTGCATGATTATGTAGACTTCAGCTCTGGAGTTTCATGCTGTTAAGCTCAGCTGAGGATGAATTAGATGTTCACCACTTGGTGGATGAAATTCACTTAACGTAAGGGCGTAAATCCTCGCAGTTACAGTCTCTTAAAGGCACATCACTCCTGACAGTTATGCACTCAGAGAAACAGTCCTTTAACTATTTAGAGTCCATATTGACAGGAGCAATGTTACAGTCTTGAGGACTCAAGTTCTTTACATTGGGGTCTCCACCCTGTCACACTTGCCCAGGGCATTACTCTTTTCATGGCTCCAGTGTACTCGTATGCTGACACATGGACCAGGCTCCTCTTGAGGTATGGCGGCACTAACCCTACTGCTTCTTCTTCTTCTTAAGGGACTTGGCGGGGAGAATCCCTCTCCTGCTTCATTCGTCATTGTCCATCCCCACTGCACACATCATCATCTTCTTCAGCCAACTTAATTGCAGGTCATCTCGTCCTCTTAAGCCATCTTCCCGCTCCTTCCCCAGAAGCACTAGACTGCCTCTAGCATCTGCGGCCATCTTCAGGTCACTATAGGCTTGGTGAACCCTGCTCCACCTCCTAAACTAGGGACATGAACTTGGGTCTCCATACTCAGGCTTCCAAAACCTTTCTTTGGTCTACCCCCAACTAGGGTATAGGGCAGGGAAGGACTGTGAAGGGGGTCACAGCCCTGAATCTGTGCTTCAGCCCCTTCCTTCTTAGTATTGGTGAGGATCCCAGAAGTTAGACTTCAATAAGGTGATAGCTAGCAGGGTTACAACTAGCCTTTCTGCTGCCTGAGGTGAAAACTGAAAAGGTGCCCCCCCCCATTCCAATTTCTTAACCTCAATGCCCATGGCCCTTCTGCTGCCCCCCTCTTGCCCCTACCTGGTGCTGCCTGAGGCAATCACCTCACCTGGCCTCATTGATGGTGCGCCCCTGATGGCAAGACCCAGCAATATGCCATCACAGTGGATATTGCAGGTGAAGAGATGTCTGAGAACCTAGAACAAGCCATAAAGAAATCCAGGTGGCCTTCCTAGCCTCTCTAGAAACCTCACACAGTAACTAATGGCCTTGTAATCACAGGGGAGGATTTCCCTGTAACACAAGCCCCTCATAAATCCCCGTCAGCTTCTACTGGGAACTTGTTCAACACTCGCACTCTCAATAAATGGTGACATGCCCACTGACAGGTTGGCAGACTCGGCAGCCCGGCCTGGTAATGTGACTTGGCTGTTTGTACAGATTAACACTTTGTACACCATTGAATTCAGTGATCGCGGCTCTTGCTGTGGTACACATTGCTTCTTTATACGTGGTGTAACGTGAACAGTCTCCCAGGGCTGCTTCTGTGAGCTGGATACGTTGGTGTTATGTTTCTAATGGATGATGGGAGCCATTAAGGACGAGAGGTTTTCTGGGCAAAGGGGAAAGACAGTAGCTGACCTCATACCTCTGATGTTAGCCACCAGGAAGTCGCTATGTAGCACCTAAAGGTACACCATGTAATCAGCCTTGAGCTGAAATGGCGGAGATGTATATTTCCTAGGAAAAAAGTCTATTCTTTAAAGGGGTTCTCCAAGTTAAAAATAAAAATTGCAAACTGGTAGGAAGGAGTTAAAATAATAAAGTAAGTTATATTCACCAGTTCAAACCCCCTCTGCTCCAGCACTACCGTCCCAACCCTGGAGGACCAGTGCAGCAGTGCTGGGGTGGAGGGAGCCATTTTTAATTTAGCTCATATGACCCCTTTAAGGGCAATAGATGCATGTTTGTTAGGGCGATAGTCACGGACGGATTGACTATAGTCCTTACAAGTAAGTTTCCCGGTGAGACGGTGCCCAAGGGGCCACCTGGGTCCTCCTCACAGCCACCCAGGGGATGTATTTTGTGCTGCTGGCAGTATTTTGTGATGGACTGTGGTATTTGGCTCTGTTGGGATGGTATAATATGCCACAATATGGAATGGCTGGCCCTGCTTCCCATCCATTTGGACCTGACTACAAAACGGGACCACTTTTAGTATTTTTTCCAGGACCACGTTAAGTTCCCAGTCCACCCCTGGCGATAGTGTCTGAGAACCATTTTAAGGTAAGGCATCTTAGAGCCCCCAGAGGGCAGAAGATCCACCATCCATGCTCAGTAGCATAGGAATTCAGTGTCTCTTCTCACCCTGACAACCGCTTCTGTATAAGAGAGTCCTGCAGCTGAAATCACTGGCGATCATCTGTCATTCCTAGAAGTAACTGCAGGCAGCTGAACGATTCTCCTATAGCGGCCACTGGAGGGGAAATGTGGTATTGCATGCAAATGTATTCAAATGAGTCCTCCAGTGAGGGAGCTACTCATCGGAGTGGGTCCATATGCTTCCATTAAGACAACCCCATTAAGAGTGAATTCGATATACCTCAATTACCAGATTCTTAGACTCCGCATTATATACAGCCATGTTATTGCCTCCTCTTCTGCACGTAGGGGACATATACACACAAGATGGAGTGGAAAAGTGAAGACACAATGTGCGATAACACTCGTCAAACCCATCTAAGAAGGTTTCTCACAATTACCACTGAACTAGATGAGTCGGGAAGCAAGTCATTTCATCAAACTTCAACACTCCCAAATTCTATTTTCTGGTAATTTGATGTGTGTTCCCGTAGAGTAATCTGGATCTGCTCATCATCTCTTGGATGAAGGATGATAACGTGCCGTGGAAGGAGGAAGGGGCACGTCAGGCTGGGTGGGCTGATGTTCTTGGCTTACGGGAAACAAAACTGTCTCAACATGATGGCTTCATTTCCATGATGATCTGCCAGGAAATAGTTTTGTAGTTTGTGGTCCGGCTGTTTAGGAGTGCTAAGTATCTGACTGCAGACTTTAGCTTCAGTCTTTTTGATTGAAAGCGTCCACCAGTTACTGCGTCCACCAGTTACTGGCCCCTGTATATAATAGCCCCAACCACCGTATAGTTGTCATTTCTAGAAGAAGGCCTTAAAGGGAAGGTTCTGTAAACATTTCATGGCACGTCACTGAGATCTCAGAAGATTTCATCTATGGGGGTCTTTGCCATGCAACCCCTACTGATTGGTACAGCAGATGAACCAGGTACAATTTCATTGCAGCGAATGTGAAATTCAAGTCTCTCATCTAGTGGTGACTGTGCATAGACCCCTCCGATAGTGTCTTCTTTCTCAAAATTCAAATGACAGAAGAAAAGTGCACTTGAAGGGGTTATCCAGGAATTTGATATTGATGATCTATCTTCAGGACAGGTCATCAATATCAGATTGTCGAAGGTCCAAGACCCAGCACCCCCACTGATCAACTGTTGGAAGAGGATGAGGGGCTCCATGAGCGTTTAGGCCTCTTTCTAGGCCAGTGACATCTCCATCCACCAGTCACATGGCCTAGGAACAGCTCAGTCCCATTCAAGTGAATGGCCCTGAGCTGCAATTCCAAGCACCACCACTATCAATGGACGGCGCTGTGCTTGGTAAGCTATGAGGAGAATTGAGCTTCTTGGAGTACAGCGGCCTCTTCAAACATCCGATCGGCAGAGGTGTTGGGTGTCGGAACCCTACTGATCTGATATTGATGACCTGTTCTGAGGATAGGCCATGGAGTATCAAATTCCCGGGATTTATCAAGAGATTTGTATCAGTAATTTGGTATGGAAAAATCACAAATGATGGTGCACTGCATAATTCTATCACAGAGGATGGCCACCTTTTGGGGGGTTTTTGCAACCGCCCCCCTCTGGGCCACACCTGCTCCCCAGTTCTGGGTCCCGGCTCCTTCGCTCTCTATCCTCCACTGCCTTGCTTTGGTCCTCCACTGTCAATATCCCCCTTGACACTGCTGCAGCCAATCACTGTCCGCCGCAGGAACCTGCTCCCCTTGCATCAGGTTAGTTGATCATGTGACACAAGGGTGGCCAGTGATTGGCTGCAGCGTTGTCAAAGCAGATGTGACACTGGCGGATCTGAGGAAAGCAGCAGAGGATGGGGTAAGACTGAGTCTGGAGCCTGCAGTGGGGAGCGGGTAGAGTCTGCTTCCCTTTTGTAGTTCTGGCCAGGAGGTGATTTGCCAAAAATCTCCCAAAAATTGTCAACCCCTTTAAATTTGCAAGTTTTCCTGCCATTCTTCACTTTTAAAAAAGGGGCAAGAAATGTGGGCAGGGTTAATCAAGAGAATATTTTTGTAAAAGCCAATGCAAGCATAGATTTTATTTTCTGTCTTTGGGACATCCCAAGGTGCACCAAAATTATTAAAAACCTTGTAAGAAATTTGGCGGAATTTAATGAACTTCTGTATAAGACTGACGCATGAAACTCCATTTCTAATAAATATGTTGGACTATGAGCCTGGAGTGCATGGTAGTTCTATGACCTTAGAGCTTGCCTTAATATGATCATTCAGGGCTCCTGGATCTCATGAGATAAGCTTGAAGTGGGTATTTGGAGCAGGAAAAAGAAGAAGGGTGGAATATGTGAAAAGTGTTTTGGATGGTGTCAGAAGTGGGATCATTATAAAATGATGGAAAGAGAACAGAAAAGTATATACTGTAAGAGCAGTGAGACTATGGACTATGGAGGTCAAAGAGATCAAGAGGGACCTGGATGTATTTCTTGAGGGTAATAGATTTCTGAAGAAGGGTTGTTGATCCAGGGAGTTATTTTGCCAGATTTGGAGTTGGGAAGGATTTTTTTCCCCTAAGGAACTTTGGCTTCTACCTCATGGGTTTGTTTGTCCTCCTCTGGATCAACATTGTGGGATGATAGACTGAGCTTGGATGGATATACAGTAGTCCCTCATGTTACAATATTAATTGGTTCCATGGCGACCATTGTATGTTGAAACTATTGTAAGTTGAGTAATTGGTTCCAAAGGCCCAAAATGTCATCCAAAATAAGAGAAAATGAAGATTTAAGAAAAATAAGCAGATAACTAAGACAAGATAAAACAAGTCCTTACATATAACAGTCAGGAATAGCTGATAACTAGTAACTAATCCAGCTATTTACCAGAGAAGTGGCCTTGATTGGTTGGATCGGAGTCTGAGACATTGTATGTTGAGTCTGGTTTCAACTTACGATGGGTCAGAAAAGACCATTGTATGTTGAAATATTGTATCCTGAGGCCATTCTATCCTGAGGGATCACTATACATCTTTTTTCAGCCTTACGAACTGTTGCTTTATTAAAGGGGTTATCCCACAAATAATGTAAAAAATGAAAATCAGACATCATATAATACATGACAATCTCTTTCTAACAAAGCTAGAACCAGCCCTGTACTTCACATGGATCCAGAGATCTCCACATTTATTGCTCTGCTAGATTCATATCAAGCTGGCAGCTCAAGGGGAGTGTCTTTTCTGCTGCAGCTCAGGAGGCGTGTCTCAGCTCTCCCTATCACAGCTCAGGAGGCAGTTAAAAGTTGAAACTTAGCATGTGCGGCCTTCTCAGTGAGCAGGTCAAAGAAATAAGAAATTAAGTGGTCCTATACAGATACATTTTATTGAATAACTCAGCAGCTGTACAAAATTTTTAATGACATGCAATTACAAAAGTATTCAGATCCAGGTGCTGGTTTAAAAACTGTAGAATATTTTTCGTGGGACAACCCCTTTAACATTCAAAAAGTTACAAAGTGTTTCATACATCATTTATAGAATGGCTACTACAAAAATATGCCTTTTAGGATGTTGAACTGTCGTCCCCACTCCCTCTCTACTAATTTACACAAACCATAAAAAAATGTGTGAAAATTGTATAGAAATGAGATGGTAGTTGATGGTAAACTATCATCCTGCATCACAACAGCCTCAGCCCAGGAAGTCTCTCTGCCCTAGAAAGTTGTAAATCGTAATTACCCTATTAGAAAACCCACCTATGTAAACTAGTATAGCTTAATGTAGCATAAAACCGCCCTGTCCCCATTTACTGGCCAGTCGGATCTCCATGGAGTGCATTAGTGACACAGCATGGCGCCTCAGGGTTCAGTACTCGAAGGCCATTAACAGTCCATCTCTCCCATTTACTACATGGGAAAACACATGCATTAGGGTAGTGATATAGACTTCCCAGGTTTATTGGGCTTGGAGGGGGGGGCCTTTACAGTGGGACTTCTTTCCATTTCAGATCAGTGGGGGGTTTTACAGGACATGGGGATGATTTATAAGTGACATCCTCCAATGAAAGCAATGGCTGTTTTATAGCGTATGCAGAACCTCCAACCATCTGTATCACTCTGTGGAATGTGGATCATGGAATGGCAAGAGAGCCGTTAACGAGTCGTACAAGTGACCATTAATAATAATTAACATTTTACAATGTGGATATGTTCACATTCATGACCTGCAGTAAAAGGGTAATAGATGACCCAATCTACCAGAAATGGCTTGGTTGTCTCTGGCAGTCCCATAGAGTTTAATGGAGTTCCTTCCACCCATTTAATATTAGGTGGCTCTACGGGGTACGAAGCCCACTGTTCTCATGATCGTTGAGGTTCCTCAACTGATCTGAAAGTTATCCCCCTTCCTGTAGATAAGGAATCACTTGAAATTAAGGGTCCTTCAAAAATGATCCTCAGCGATCAGTGGTCATCTGAGAAGGAACCTGACAGAAAGTGTCTCATTTCTCTGCAGCGCCACCACAGGGGAAATAAAACATTACATGGAGTTCTTCTCGGCCTTTTGGCTAAGATCAAGTGTAGTATCTGTTCATATCCGTCCGTAAGGGCAGCCCTGTAGTGCCGAACCTATGAGATGTTGAGGAGAACGGAGAACCACACAGTAACCCTAGGGTGTTCGGCCTGGGATTGGCAACCCCAGTGCTAGGTGATCCCGAACTCTGCTGGATCGAAGTCAGAGGGTGAGAAGTTTTAAAACCCGAGGTGCAGAAGTGCCCCAGGAGTGGTGACCCCGGGGTGCCTGAACTCACTGGGGGTGGGATCCCACTGAGTGATGGCACATTTGCACGCACTTCACTTTCTCACATTTTGAGCGTACACACCTCTCTTTGCTTGGCTTCGGCCCTGAAAAGACTAGGAATTTTTTAAATTCCTTTCAAATTTAATTATTTTTTTATGTTCACTGTGTGCTCACTTTACACATTTGTAGTGTCACTAGGATTTCTTGGGGTTATGGCACCCCCTAGAGGTCTGGGGGAGGAGGAGGGATGTGGCCATCCCGGTTTCGCACCCCCTGCAAACCCCATGGTCTCCGTTTGGGGAGAGACCGGCCTAGTAATTGAGCACCGTGCCTACACCTCGGGTGACAGCCTAGGTTGAAGCCGGAGTATAGATGTGGCGCACCCTTGGCTTTGGCTCAGGGTTGCCTGGGCATACTCCCGGCTTCGGCTGGGAGTTGCCTATTTTGTCTCGGTCCCTTGCAAGAACCTTCTGTCCCGGAGGGACTGGGAAAGGTTCTGGGGGGGCCCTTCTCCTTTGGGAGAGGGGCCTGCGATGGATCGTGACCTTGTGCACGTTTTTGTGTGGCACGCTGCAAGATTTTGTTGCACGGGTGTAGAAAGCACGCTCCTCGGGCTTTTTAAAAAATAAATAAAAAATTGGGTTGTTTGTGTAATGCATGGACATGTTGGGTCCTCCAAAGTGAGAGACACTCTTTGTGCCACTGGGATTAAAGTCTTGAACTGGGTAATTCTGCGTACAAGGGTCTCAGACTGCAGAAGTGGAAGAGACGACATCAGATGAATGATGAGAAGGATAGAAGAGAAGAATACTATAATGATGCCATTACCAGAACATCTATTTAGCCTTTGGCGTCCGTATTTTGACCAGAATAATAGCGCCGTAAACTGTGAGATCTCCTCCGCCTTCTGTGTACAGACCCGTTATCACACCTCTCTGGATGTTTGATGTCACACATGGATCCCACACTAGAAGTCACACTTTGCTCCGGCTGCGGGCTGACCAGCTTGCCGCATCATATTATGTATTCATTATGTAAATGTAATTAGAGAGCCCTACATATGTATCGCCATATGGCCACCCACTCTGCCGTCTCTGGCGGATAAACCAGCTCTTTATCTATGTGCACAGCTATGATTCATGCAAACACATTGACTATTTATAATTTATGTATTTAGCGGTGGTAAAAATGTTTCTCTAACACGAGCATTTCTGAGATTTTTCGCTTTCTTACTTCCACGGAAGATATTTGTGATAATTGTTAGTTTTTTGAGCTATTGAAGGGTCTTTCCTTTCACACCGCTGTCCGGGAAATTGTTTTGGGTACAGGGGATGCTTTTTTTTTGTACAAAAAGAAAAGATTTGAGAAAATCCTGACCTCCCACCCCCCCAGTCAGGGGATTCATGTAGCATTCAGCTGGATCGGTAGTTTTACACCTGACTGGGCTTTCCACTGGGAGGGGGCAGGTTTACATTTCAAAATAGTATTGAAATGTATACCACAACAGGTACTTTCACTTCAATTAGGCAAATGGAGTCTAAAGGATTCATCTGGTGTCCTGCTGCTCCTGGTGGGCACAGCCGCTGGGTCACTCACCATTTGTCTCTTCCAGTAGTTTGTCCTCGTGGGGGTCATCCTGTGGCTTCCCAGCGAGTACGGCCACCGTGGACTGTGGTCCTGCCGCGTTCCTTCTTCCTGCAGCCTCTCCCTTCCTTAGAGAGCGTGCACACATGTTCCTCTCGGCCTCTTAAAGGGCTTCTTAAGCAACAGGTTCTAGTAGTTAGTTCCTGCAAACGTATGCCATTGTCCTGTTCTGTGTAATGACTATTGCCCTTTATCCGGATTTGATCATTTACTGCCTGACCTGGCCTTCTCCTGTCTAGCAAATTGACCCGGTGCTGCCCACCTTGACCTTTAGACAGTTTACTGGATTCCACAAATGTTGCCTGCCCTGATCTCAGCTTGTTTCCTGACTACAGCTGTTGCCTGATCCCTCAGTGTTTCCCAACATTGTGGCAGGGTCAGCAACCACTGAACAGAGACTACACCAGGAGGTAGCAGCCTGGTGGTTCCCCTGCATCTCAGTCCAGATCCCTGTACAGGGTAAAGACCCGGAGGCTGACAGGAACATACCCTTTGTAGGAGTCCCAAGTCAATGGAACAGTGGGTCCACATCCATAACACTTTTGGACTCCATTTGACCTGCTTTCCATTCCTTTCTGTCATGAGTAGTCTGGTCTGCTCTGTCCAGTTCCTGAGGACGTTACTCACAAAGGAACTTCACATAGAACCAAGCTTATAATTTGTTTAGGACAGGCCATCGTTAGGATATGCCCCCATTGTCTAATAGGTGCGGGTCCCACCTATATCGAGAACAGAGCGGGGAAAGTTGAGGAGGGCGCACTGCGCATGCGCAGCTGCCCTCCATTCATTTCTATCCGGCCACCAAAAATAGCCGAGCGCTGGCTCAGTTATTTCGGTCGGCTCCATAGAAATGAATTGAATAGAAATGTATTTCTATGGGAGCAGAGGGGAGCTGTACCTGGTAATGTCCGGACCCCGGGAAACCCGGGATCCTCCAGGCACATCGCTCCCCGCTCCGTTCTTGTCGTAGGTGCCGGTCCCAGCGGTGGGACCCGCACTTATCAGACAATGGGGGTATATCCTAGTGATATGCCCCCATTGTTTGTGATGGGACAACCCCTTTAATAACCTGGGATTGAATTCAGCATCATCAGGGCCACCTCTGCATGGTGCTCGTTATGTTCTCCATTTCCATATTAATGGGGTACATAGCTTTCTCAAAAATAAATCCTACGCCAGTGCATGCAAGATTGGAAAATTACATTACAAGGCCTATTGGGGACAGACGCTGATATGATTGATTGCATTCTGTGGAATACGTAGGCACTATAGGCTCACATTGGTCTGTAAGCAGTGTCCGCCTACGCTATTACTGGCCCCGAAGTCAGTCGTCCTGTCCTCGTCTAATTCACGGTGAGTCACCGGATTGCCACAGTCAGTCTGTTTTCTCTTTAAATGGATCCAGCTTGCATCACGGAGGGACTCCCCTGAGTCAACTCTCAGCAGTATACTTCCCTCCCCTAGGCTCACAAGTGGTTCAGTGTATGTGCGTTGTAAAGGCAGGAAGAGCTGGATTAATTTTTACTTAGCCCCGGGGAGATATTTGTAACCAAAGACATTTCGCTGTCTTGTTTGCAGTAGAGTGTCAATGAATCAGTGCAAACTACTCGACTTGGAAGACCATGAAGACAGACGGAGACTTCAACGCCTCCTCAGATACCTGCTGTATTATCAAGCATCATCTCCAGAGAGAATTACCTGCGTTAGGCTTGCTCAGCTGTTATCTTACTACCATAGAAGTGCACGGAGCAGGGATGGACTGGGAACTTAACGTGACCCTGGAAAAAATACTAAAAGTGGCCCCGTCTTGAAGTTGGGTCCAAATTGATGGAAGGCAGGGCCAGCAATATCATATTGCGGCACATTATACCTCCCCAACAGAGCCAAATACCACAGTCCATGACAAAATACTTCCCAAAAACTTCCACTGGCCTGCCGTGAGAAGAGCTCAGGATGCCCCCTGGGCATCGGCCCACCGGGAAATTTCCCTGTAAGGTCTATGGCCAATTCGCCCCTGGCATGTAGAGAACCACACATGTGCGGCCACCTCTCCATTCATTCTCTGCTTGGCTGCAGTGGCCGGCAGCTGCATCACCAGGCAGGATGGAGGTCGGGGGACCCCAATTATGGCGATTGGTGAATAGGGCTCTGTTGCAGAGGATGGTTGCTGGGTGCAGCAGAGTCAGTTTAGATCAGACATTGTGGAGTAAGAGGAACTGGGTTTATTGGAACGTGCATGCAATAAGCGAAGGCCACCTTACATGGTGATTAACACACAGACAGGAAAAAGAAATCAGTGAGTTCACATCAATGTACAGGAAATTACAGCACATCATAGAAAATGCATAGAGAGAGAGACTACAAGTAAAGCATTAGTAACAGCAACATCTAGTGTCACAACAATAAACTGCAGTCATTCTAGCAGTAGACTAAGCTGTAAGCTGTTGCATCTCCAACAGGCTCTACATCGTGGCCTTCATCTATAGTGCAGGACATCACGACAGATACCAATGGTGCCCAATGGACCACATAGACTTATAGTGCCATCCGTCAGGTTCTGCCAGGTCGTCCATGGTGTGCAGCGCTATTATTTTTATCAAATATCATGGAACATCCGTGTAAACCTGTAAATCTGGTAATAAGCTAGACCTATACCCAGTAAAGCTATGTTCAATGGGTTGGGTTCATCAGGTATATTGTGCAGCGTCTCCAGCACTATAACTGAAACTACAGCGCCAATGTAAATGGAGACTAATACACCAGGGTCGCAGGACCCTTCATTGCACCCTTGTGTATTTAGTGGCTTTAGTCGTGATGAGAAGCAGTGTAGCGTGTAGCATGTAGCCTCTATAGCTGTGTTTGGCTTTCCCAATCTGCTTTCATTGTCATGTAAATGACTTACATCTGCATCGTCTAATCATGTTTTCTTCCAAGGATCAATCACAACAGTAATTAGAATTTCAGAGCATTAAGTTATTTGTTCCGGCTTGTGTTGCTTTAATTTAGAGAATTCCTATCTTACATTGTAAATGATGATAGGATTGGACTTGTAAAGAGATCCTGATATCAAAGATAAGATGATTCTGCAGTACCTTTGTTCTGTACTTGGATCCGTGTGCTGAAAATCGGAATTAATAAATTATTTCATTTTCCTTTGGGGACCTGTTCAGGAAATCTCATTTTGTTTAATGGATCCCCTGAAGCATTACGTCCCTTGAAATGCATAAATGTAGAGGGGCATAGAGAAAAAGGGGTCCTCGAGCAAAGATTAAAATGGGGTCCCCTTCTAGTGCTGGTGGATACCACCATACTAGTAGTCTTCTGAGATAGGGAGCCTTGCACCTCTACCCCCCCTCCTTCATCTTCTTTGATTTGGACAATGAGGGCTAAAGTCAGCCTGGATTGGAAGTTGTCACCAAAAGAGCCCCTCTAAAATTGCATGGCCAGCATCCACATAGTGTCCATCCTTGCACATATATGTTGGATCCTCCAGAGGGATGCACTTTGGGTCCAGAAAAGGAAACTCTAAAATTCAGAACCAGACCAAATGCCAATATTCAGACCCCCGATCAGACCCTTAATTACCTGAAAGGGCTATTCCAGTCCATTCAGAATACATGCCGTGCACGCTCAGTCTAATGGAGCATGCATGTGTACTGAGAGGGGGGATCGGGCGAGGAGAAGCCTTACCTTCCATGTTTCAGGAGGGTAAGGCGACTCTGTGCAGGTATGCCGGCGGTATACTCTGTGCAGTCTGGAGGTATACTCTGTGCAGTCTGGAGGTATACTCTGTGCAGTCTGGAGGAATACTCTGTGCAGTCTGGAGGTATACTCTGTGCAGTCTGGAGGTATACTCTGTGCAGTCTGGAGGAATACTCTATGCAGTCTGGAGGTATACTCTGTGCAGTCTGGAGGAATACTCTGTGCAGTCTGGAGGTATACTCTGCACAGTCTGGAGGTATACTCTGTGCAGTCTGGCGGTATACTCTGTGCAGTCTGGAGGAATACTCTGTGCAGTCTGGAGGTATACTCTGTGCAGTCTGGAGGTATACTCTGTGCAGTCTGGCGGTATACTCTGTGCAGTCTGGCGGTATACTCTGCGCAGTCTGGAGGTAATACTCTGTGCAGTCTGGAGTTATACTCTGTGCAGTCTGGAGGAATACTCTGTGCAGTCTGGAGGTATACTCTGTGCAGTCTGGAGGTATACTCTGTGCAGTCTGGCGGTATACTCTGTGCAGTCTGGCGGTATACTCTGTGCAGTCTGGCGGTATACTCTGTGCAGTCTGGAGGTATACTCTGCGCAGTCTGGAAGTATACTCTGCGCAGTCTGGCGGTATACTCTGTGCAGTCTGGAGGTATACTCTGCGGCAGTCTGGAGGTATACTCTGTGCAGTTTGGAGGTATACTCTGTGCAGTCTGAAGGTATACTCTGTGCAGTCTGAAGGTATACTCTGTGCAGTCTGGAGGTATACTCTGCGCAGTCTGGGGGTATACTCTGCGCAGTCTGGCGGTATACTCTGCGCAGTCTGGGAGGTATACTCTGCGCAGTCTGGGGGTATACTCTGCGCAGTCTGGGCGGTATACTCTGTGCAGTCTGGAGGTATACTCTGTGCAGTCTGGAGGTATACTCTGTGCAGTCTGGCGGTATACTCTGTGCAGTCTGGAGGTATACTCTGCGCAGTCTGGAGGTATACTCTGTGCAGTCTGGAGGTATACTCTGTGCAGTCTGGCGGTATACTCTGTGCAGTCTGGAGGTATACTCTGCACAGTCTGGAAGTATACTCTGTGCAGTCTGGCGGTATACTCTGCGCAGTCTGGAGGTATACTCTGCGCAGTCTGGAGGTATACTCTCTGCAGTCTGGCGGTATACTCTGTGCAGTCTGGAGGTATACTCTGCACAGTCTGGAAGTATACTCTGCGCAGTCTGGCGGTATACTCTGCGCAGTCTGGCGGTATACTCTGCGCAGTCTGGCGGTATACTCTGTGCAGTCTGGAGGTATACTCTGTGCAGTCTGGAGGTATACTCTGTGCAGTCTGGCGGTATAAATGTGCTGTCGATCATCTCACATTGCCTACAGGAAGAAATGAATGTTGGGGATTAAATCTTCTCCTGAACGAGCTCTCCCTGTGCTGCTGTCAATAGTCTGAAGAACAAGCTGTCAATATCTGGTGTAGCTGTCACTCTGCTCAGGAAAGCCTACACTTACAGGGAATTAAAGTCAATAAACGTAGGAAATAATAGGTATTGTAGTACAGATTACATGACAGCAGCATAAAGCCTAAATCCAATGCGGTTGTAATACTCCCTGTGAGCAGCGTCTTCAGTAGTAATCAGCGCAGCGCCTGAGTGATCTTCTCTAAAATACTGAAGAAACTTTGTAAACAGTTTTCATGAAAAGTATTTTGTTGTTTGGTGGATTCAGCGCCTATACAGACCTGGTATCTTCATGGTTACAGGCTACAAAGGAACATCTGTGGAGTAACACATGACTGCAGGATCCGACTCCACCACTGGACGTGACCATAAGACAAGTCTATTATACTCTATACTTAGAACACTGCAACCCCAACATGACTGACCACTGGACGTGATCATAAGACAAGTCTATTATACTCTATACTTAGAACACTACAACCTCCAACATGACCTGACGACTGGACGTGATCATAAGACAAGTCTATTATACTCTATACTTAGAACACTACAACCTCCAACATGACCTGACCACTGGACGTGACCATAAGACAAGTCTATTATACTCTATACTTAGAACACTACAACCTCCAACATGACCTGACCACTGGACATGACCATAAGACAAGTCTATTATACTCTATACTTAGAACACTACAACCCCCAACATGACCTGACCACTGGACATGACCATAAGACAAGTCTATTATACTCTATACTTAGAACACTACAACCCCCAACATGACCTGACCACTGGACGTGACCATAAGACAAGTCTATTATACTCTATACTTAGAACACTACAACCTCCAACATGACCTGACCACTGGATGTGACCATAAGACAAGTCTATTATACTCTATACTTAGAACACTACAACCTCCAACATGACCTGACCACTGGACATGACCATAAGACAAGTCTATTATACTCTATACTTAGAACACTACAACCTCCAACATGACCTGACCACTGGATGTGACCATAAGACAAGTCTATTATACTCCATACATAGAACACTACAACCCCAACATGACCTGACCACTGGACATGACCATAAGACAAGTCTATTATACTCTATACTTAGAACACTACAACCTCCAAACATGACCTGACCACTGGACGTGACCATAAGATAAGTCTATTATACTCTATACTTAGAACACTACAACCTCCAACATGACCTGACCACTGGATGTGACCATAAGACAAGTCTATTATACTCCATACATAGAACACTACAACCTCCAACATGACCTGACCACTGGACATGACCATAAGACAAGTCTATTATACTCTATACTTAGAACACTACAACCTCCAACATGACCTGACCACTGGATGTGACCATAAGACAAGTCTATTATACTCTATACATAGAACACTACAACCCCCAACATGACCTGACCACTGGACATGACCATAAGACAAGTCTATTATACTCTATACATACATAGAACACTACAACCCCCAACATGACCTGACCACTGGACATGACCATAAGACAAGTCTATTATACTCTATACTTAGAACACTACAACCTCCAACATGACCTGACCACTGGATGTGACCATAAGACAAGTCTATTATACTCTATACATAGAACACTACAACCCCCAACATGACCTGACCACTGGACATGACCATAAGACAAGTCTATTATACTCTATACTTAGAACACTACAACCTCCAACATGACCTGACCACTGGACATGACCATAAGACAAGTCTATTATACTCTATACATAGAAAACTACAACCCCCAACAGGACTGACCACCATAGACAATCATATTATTCTATACACCAGTGGTGGGCAGCCTTGGAGAGGTAGAGATGTAATAAGTAGTAATAGAGAAGTTACAAGTGCTTGACCACTTTTAAAGGGGGTTTTCCCATCTGGTACATTGATGGCATATTACTAGGCTGTATCATCAATGTCAGATAGGTGCGGGTTCCACCTTTGGGACTTGCTCTTGTGTCCAGAAAGGGGGACCCAAAGTGAGCAGCATACGTGTACGGCTTGCTTTATATTCACCGCTATGGGAAATGGGCAATCCAGTGTTTGGTTATTTTTGGAAACTCCCATAGTGGTGAATGAAGGGGGCTGCTCTACCTCCAGTTTGGAGGAATTATTCTGGAGATAGTAGCGGGTCCCCAGAAGTTAGACCCCAACCTATCTGAGCATGGGCGGAAAAAACTAAAAGTGGCCCCATGTTGTAGTTGGGTCCAAATTGACAGAAGACAGGACAAAACCAGTAGCCAAGGCCAACTATAGTGCCAATACTATAGTGCAGCGCAGAATACCGCCCCAGCAGAACCAAATACCACAGGGCAGCACAATATACTGCCGCCCCAGCCACAGTATTCAACTGGCGGTAATACAGTTGAGTTCAGGAGGTCATCTGTGGCCGTTGAGCATCAGATCATTATGTGGCCAAGTGGGCTTTAGTGGCCCCCAGGGCATCGCCCCACCAGGAAATTTCCCTGTAGGGTCTATGGCCAGTCGCCCCTGTATCTGACACCGATGGCAGATCCTATCCATATGCCACCAGTGTTTCTCTTTAAAAGTCACTCGTCGAGTGTTAGATAATTGGCCGCGCTGCAGATTGTTTCATGCGCTTTAGCATTTTTTGTCCTAGTAGATTTAGGAGGAACGGCCTCGGCTCTTGGTGGATGCCCCCGAGATCACACTTGATATTCTCGGTGTTTGCAATTACAACACGTCCAGCTTGTGCCTGTAATCCTTAAAGAAAGCAGGAAATATCTTCTGTGTCACAGGGCCATTTCCCCCCTTCAATAAAAGTGGAATTTGCAGTTGGATTGGGATCCCCCGTAGTGTTTAAGAGTGGCCATAGAGAGGGTCGAGGGGGGAGGCAAGGAGCCGTGAAAGGAGCTTTTGTCCCCTTAAAAGCCAGCTACTAACTCCACAGGTGGGGAGCCGCTTCCCTGCCTCATGGGAGTATACCGGGCTAAAACTTCTTGCAAACTTTTTAAAAAATTTTTATTTTAAAGGCACGAAATAAGTGAATGCATTTACAGCCTTCGTTTCTGCTCGTGGTTTGCCAGCGGGAGACGACAAAATCCCCTTCTTCTCCCTCCCAGCATCACCCAGAGGAGAGAAAGCAGGGGGCTCTGAGAGAAAGCACTGCCCTTTACCAAACTGCACGGGCTTTTCCCAGGGATTATTGTTCGGGGGTTTCTAGGAGACTGAAGCCTTCAGGTGTCACCAGGGAGACCGGGGCCTGGGTATTTGGTTTTAGGTCAGCCACAATAAAGACGGCAGAATGAAACGGGCATCCTCGGGACCTCCTCAGTCATTTGTCAGGCTATTTTAGCCCCCAGTGTCTATTCACGAGCACCGAGAAGGGGGTATGTCAGGCGGAGGGGAGAGTAGGGAAACATAGCTAGACTATATGGCTATTGAAAGGCATGAATTGGTAGAACATAAACATGTTAAGTCATTAAACGGAACAAGATGGATTCCTGGGAGTCAACTACCTCAGTCAACGCAGGTCAATGGATTCCGACTCACCTGTAAATGACATTACTTCCTCCAGAGGTAGATTTCATGAATATATTTACTGTATATTTTGGATCAGGTATACAAAGTATCAGATTCTAGCTTTGAAAGTGGATACATTGTTTGTGAATCAAGTAAACAAGGAACAATGCAAAACTGTAACCCTGTTTGTTGCCATGTAAATAGAGCGGCGGCTACCAACCAGTTTACCCTAGGAGAGGCTCTGAAATCTTAAATGATCTCAATCGATCTCAAGAAAATCATTTTTATTCTCTGAATTAGGCTACTTTCACACTTCTGTTGTGAATTCCGGTATTGAGATCCGGCAAAGGATCTCAATACTGGAATTAAACAGATCCGTTTTGATTTTGCACATCAGGAGACATCTGTTCCGTTAGGATGCGGTTGTGTGAAATCAAAACGGATCCGTCACTAAATACATTGAAAGTCAATGGGTGACAGATCCGGGTTTTTAGGCTCCTAAAAAAACGGATCCGGGACCATTGACTTACATTATTCTCAATGACCGATCCATTTTTATGACCAGACACAAAACCACTGCTTGGGCCCACCCACAGTGCACTTAAAAGGGTTGTCCCACGAAAAATATTCTACAGTTTTCAAACCAGCACCTAAATCTGATATCTGAGCATAGCCACTGAGTTATTCAGTAAAATGTATCTGTATAGCTCCATCTGCTGTTTCTTTTTTTCTTATTTCTTTGTCCTGCTCACTGAGATGGCCGCACATGCTCAGTTTCATCCTTCATCTGCCTCCTGAGTTGTGATAGGGAGAGCTGAGACACGCCGCCTGAGTTGTGACAGGGAGAGCTGAGACACGCCCTCTGAGCTGTGATAGGGAGAGCTGAGACACGCCCCCTGAGCTGTGATAGGGAGAGCTGAGACACGCCCTCTGAGCTGTGATAGGGAGAGCTGAGACACGCCCTCTGAGCTGTGATAGGGAGAGCTGAGACACGCCCCCTGAGGTGTGATAGGGAGAGCTGAGACACGCCCTCTGAGCTGTGATAGGGAGAGCTGAGACACACCCCCTTAACTGCAGCAGAAAAGACACTCCCCTTGAGCTGCAGCTTGATATAAATCTAGCAGAGCAATGAATGTGGAGATCTCTGGACCCATGTGAGGTACAAGGCTGGTTCTAGCTTTGTTAGAAAGAGATTGTCATGTACTATATGATGTCTGATTTTCATTTTTACATTACTCATGAGATAACCCCTTTAATTGCTCATATGCATATGGATTAAAAGTACATTTTCTCCAGAAGAAGTGAAAGGTCTCATTACATTCAGGTGAGCCAGTCCTACAAGGCACCAAGTCTGAGAGGTTCCCTTTACCAGCCGTTCATTGCAGTGCCTCTCTATTCTGGCTCATAGAAAGGCCCTTGAACAGAAGAACCCCCCCCCCCCCCCCCCACAAGTGATGTCCATATGCTCCAACCGGCCACGTGGAGTCGTCTGCTTCCCCTTTAAGCATGACTTTTATTATTGAATTATTCATAAAGGGATACATTTTCGACATTATGTTGCAGGATTCTTACCGCATTAACATCAACAAGCAAAACAGGTAAAAGCAATAATAAGGCGTAATTAACATCACGCATTTCTAATCATATGATTCTGTAAGAAGTGCGACATTTACCGATACATGTTCAGCAATAAAAGCCAGAGCGCGCCATAGATCGACACTCCAGGAAGGAACTTGAAGAACATCTGGCGCCTCCGTTTTTAATTTCACATGGAAAATGATTTGCATAATGCTTATAAATTCAAATCTGTTTTTCAAAGTCGCTGCTCATTAAATAAATACAGTGTACGGAATGAACGGTGGGGGCGGATCGTACCGCACCAGAGGTTACGGAAATGTTGGGCATGGGAAAAAAAAAAAAATTACATTAAAAAAAACAAAAACCTGTTGGGAGTTGATGGAGTGCATTAAAAAATCAGGAGCGTTTTCAGAAGGGATGAGTCACGGCTGGTTCAATCCGCAGGAGGCTGCTAGTTTATGAATTTAATGTCGAGATCGCCTACAAACATTTTACTGTGCGCTAATGGAATAATTTTACACTTATTTATACTTTTATACTTTTTATCCTGTTGCCTTTACATAAATATACCGCCACAATGCAGCAATTTGAAGACGTCAGGATAATGTGCCGTAACCTGTGTTCAGCTAGGAGGAAGGTAAAATATTACCAGTGACACTAAGTGCTGGGGACGGTCCCCTGTGGCCCTCGGGCTCATCAGTCTTTGTAAGGTCTGCATCTCCCCTTAGCTTAGAATGAGGTCATATTTGTTTTAAACCGCGCCTCACGTGACAGTTCGGTCAATATCTATTGTGATGTGGTTTTGCATTTATGAGCGGTTTTATGTCATTTATGTAATCCGATATTTCAGTGTGTGATTTCCTCGCTGGGGAGGACGTCTTCACCTTTCAGTTCTGCGGGTTTTCTAAGCATATTATGAAAATAAAGGTGTGCTGCCATCCTATAGTGATATCCGGTAATCTGTCTGTATGAGGAAACGACCACATGCAGTGATTAGAGCATGTGCCGTAATATACAGAACCATGTCATACCATCTTCCAGTAAACTTGCAATTCTATAAAGTTTCCCAAATAATAGTGCGATACAGTACCCAACAGTGTCATGCATTACTCAAATAAAAGTGCCCGGGACTATCATGTATCCCCCAAATAATAGTGCTATACAGTGCCCAATAGTTCATGTATCCCCCAAATAACAGTGCCATACATTCCCCAAATCATATTGTCCAATAATATCATGAATCCCCCAAATAATAGTGCCATACAGTACCCAATAGTGTCATGCATTACCCAAATAAAAGTGCCCGGTACTATCATGTAGCGCCCAAATAACAGTGCTATACAGTGCCCAATAGTTCACGTATCCCCCAAATAACAGTGCCATACATTCACCAAATCATATTGGCCAATAGTATCATGCATCCGCTAAATAATAGTGCCATACAGTGCCCAATAGTGTTGTGCATCCCTCAAATAATAGTGCCATACAGTGCCCAATAGTTCATGCATTCCCGAAATAACAGTGCCATACATTTACCAAATCATAGTGCCCAATAGTATCATGCATCCCCGAAATAATAGTGCCATACAGTACCCAATAGTGTCATGCATTCCTGAAATATTAGAGCCATACTGTACCCAATAGTGTAATAATAAGTGTCGTACAGTACAGTGCCCAAATCATAGTGCCATACAGTGCCCAATGGTGTTATGCATCCCCCAAATAATAGTGCCATACAGTGCCCAATAGTAGCATGCATTCCCCTAATAATAGTACCATACAATCATCAACAGTGTCATGCCTTCCTTAAATCATAGTGCTCGAAAATGACCAATTCAGTAGTGTCATGAACAATCTTGAACAAGATTGCCACGAAGTGCCCAGTAGTATCATGTATTCCCCAAATAATAGTGCCGTACAGTGCCCAGATATTAGTGCTATACAGCACTGACACTTAACTAACCATTGACTTCTATGTATGATACTGCCATACTGTGCCCAACAGTGTCATGCATGCTCCAAATAATGGTGCCATACAGTGCCAAATAGTGTCATGCATTCCTGAAATAATTAAGCCATACTGTACCCAATAGTGTAATAATGTAATAGTGTAATAGTGTTGTACAGTGCCCAAATAATAGTGCCATACAGTGCCCAATAGTGTCATGTATTCCCCAAATAATAGTGCCCAACAGTGTCTTACACTCCCCAGATAATAGTGCCATACAGCACTATTGACTATTGACTTCTATGTATGGTACTGCCATACTGTGCCCAACAGTGTCATGCATGCTGCAAATAATAGTGTCATACAGATGTTAAATAACAGTTCCCTAAATTTCCCAAATAATACCCAAATATCAGTGCCATATAATCCTGCAATCGTTGCTAAGAGATGTTGTTTGTAAACATTCCGATTTTCCGGAACGCATCCGGACTGAATCCGTGACGCCCGTGTGAAAGAGGCCTAACAGTGTGAAGCAGTCCCAGAATAGTCAAGCCATGGTATCTTCAAGTAAAGAACCGACAATAATAGGCACATAGCAGTCCCTCTCATAGCGCTCACATAATAGTGCCCCCCACAGTGAGCACACGATAGTGCCATCCAGTCATTGCCCCCCTAATAGGCAGCGTCTAAAGATATGACTGACACTTGAGTGATTTAATGTGCAGCGCTAAAGCATAAGGAAAATTACTAAACCCTTTTAGGACCTGTGATGGTTCAGGGACTGGCGGCTTTATTTCCTAAATGATACTGTCAGCTGCTGCGTGCTTTATTTAATGTATCATGGTAATGGTCCTGCAGATTATTCTCCGCTGACCCCCGTCTACAAATCCGGAGTTCACATCCAGCAAGTCTAATGAGCGTTACTTTTATCTGAGGGTTTTTTACTTGACTTTTTTGTCACGTCACAGGGCTCCTTATCATGCGAGATAGCGTATATTGTTCTGCGAGAACATTAAAGGAATGGCGCCGGCACAGATGGCGGAATATAAAAGGGATTAGTTTCCACTTACACGATTTTATAATTCATTAGTACTGAAAACGAAGAAGATGAAAGAGAATTTTCCGCGGTATATATTCTTGATCAATCTTTTTTTTTTTTTTATGATGTGCTCAAATTGAATTATAGTATTTTACATTAGAAAAGGGCCGTAATTAATTTATTACGGAAGATAACTATTTACAATGGAGATACGTCCGCTTCGTACATTCGCTTTACTGCAGATGGATAGAAATTTTATGGAAGTCTCGTGCTGGAGACCGGAGTTTAATGTCTTCGCGTGAAGGTTATATTGCGGTTTTACCGTAAAAAGTGTCAGCTTTACGACCTTCTGTGGCCTTTCTCTCTGTAGGATGACATTTATACATAATGTATAGGCATCGCAGACATCAGGGATATCAGCACAGTGTGCAGTAGTAGTAGGGAGCTGATGTTGGGTAGTCCTACTATTTTTGAGCAGAGATAATTTTGGGTCGACACGAGACCACAATCGGTTCGCGGTGAAGAAGAGCAGAATTTCATCAGATTAAAAGCAGCATTCAGTTTCCTCAAATTTTAGAATCCGCCCAACTCGAGTTTCGCCCTGTATACTTCCTGTTGTATCGGCAGCCACCCTGTTCTCCCTGGTGGGCATGGGCAAAACCCCTCTGCTCTCATGCCCTGGCATACTGGACCCACCACCTTACCTCCTTTATGGCAGGCCCGGCCACCCTAGCTTTGTGCCCATCTCCACAAGCTCTTAAAGGGACAGCGAGCTCCATCTATCCGGGGCTACTTAAAGGGGTTGTCTCATTTGAAACAATGGGGGCATATCTCTTTATTGAGAACAGAGCCCTATAAGCGGCAGAGAGCACACTGCGCATGCACAGCCGCCCTCCTTTAATTTCTATGGAGCAGCCGAAAATAGCTGAGCACTGACTCGGCTATTTCCGCCGGGCCCATAAAAGTGTATGGGAGAAGTGACCGGTCATGCGTGGTGTTCTGCTATTTACTTCTATGGTCAGGGCTCTTGGTGGTGGCCCCCACTTTGCAGGGCTCAGTTTAGGAGATAGGTGTGGATCCCAGCGGTGGGACCCGTACCTATCAGACAATGGGAGCATATCCTAGTGATATGACCCCATTGTCTCACATGAGACAACATTTTCCCTGTAGGACAATGCCTGAGCAACAAGTTCTAGTCTACTAGTGTCCTGTTATACGTTTGTCTGCCCATGTACCCACTTCAGCCTGTTTCCTATATTTGACCCTTTTCTGCCTGACCTCTGTCTGATCTCAGTACTGACCCTGAGCTGGTCGACCTGACTTTGGACTGTTTATCGGATTTCACATACCCTGTCTAACCTGTCCCTGGACACAGTTTAGCCTGATCCCTCAGTTCTCCGCACTGGTGTCTCTGATCCCCGTAGGTCAGCAGTCACTTGAACAGAGACTGCTCCAGGAGGTAGCTGCCTGGTGGTTCCCCTGTAGATCTCTCTACAGGGGTTAAAGGGCAAAAACCAGGGGACTGCCAGAATTACGCCCTTGGAAGTAGCGCCAAGTCAAATCTGTTCAAGTGACAAAGAGGGTCCACACCCGCTGCGTAACACTTCCAGGGGAGACCTGGAAAAAGCAAGGACGAAACTTGAGTTGGGCGGAGTCATTTTCTCACTGTTTTCCTCTAAAGGGATTTCATTGCTGCGGGTCTTGAGGTGACGCAACAGAGTGGATGGAATAGTCGCATCAAGAGATTCAAGATTTTTGGAAGTGAAATCCAGGATTGCCGAGTGACTAGATCTTATTTTGTGACTTTATGAGCAGTGCACGATTTCTTATGTTGTAGAAAGAGCTGCTAGATTTTAGAGCTTAAAGAGGACCTCTCCCCTCTCCTGGCATGAATCCTCCATATAATAACAATTCTGGAACATCTATTCTTATGACTTTATGCTGTGCCATTCCTTTATTACTTGCACTAGAAGTTATGAATTAATTTCTAGCAGTCTGCAGTAAGGGTACAGAGGGGAGGTAACCAGTTGGGGGTGTGTACCTGCACAGACTGAACATGGCAGCACTGATTGGATAGAGTCAGACTGTGCAGGGACACCCCCCCAACTGATCACCTCCCCTCTGTACCCTTACTGCAGACTGCTAGCAATTCATTCATAACTTCTAGTAGAAATAATAAAGGAGTGGCTTGCAGAATTGTAAAAGCAGCTCTGTTTATGAATATAAAATACCATAAAATAACTCAAAATTAGGTAAGAAAAGGAAAGTAGTTGCAAAGTTACTTTATACCCTCTGTGAAGTTGAAATGTTATTTAAAGGTGGAATTACACTGTGAAGATTAAAGGGGTATCCACGGGATAGATTCTACTGGAAGTCTGGGTCAGATGGTGGGGGTCAGGGTCCAACCCCTTTAGGCCAAACTAAAATAATAATTAAAAAAAATAGAATATATTTCACTGAATGGGGCTTGTAGAAATCCAAGTGCTTTCTACAGAATTGAATTCTACATTGTGTTGTTCCTCTGTTATTCCTCCCAGAAATAACTTAATAAAGTGTTACCAGCTGCCTAACAATATCCAGTCAGGGTTAATGGAGGCAGACTGTAGGGGCACACCCCTGTGTCAAAGGGAATCGCAATGTCCAGTCACCAATTTATAGTAGGAATAACAGAGGGATGACACCATGCTCACGAATGGTCATGTAATGTGGCTATCCAAAGGACCCATCACATGAATGAGGCGGAGCTTGCGCTACATTTTTTTAATGCATTTCTAGTAGGTATAGCAGAGGAACTGCACAACATAGAAGTCTAAGGATAGATGCTCCAGAATTACTAAAGGAGCCATGTCAGGAGAGGCGACAGGCCCCATGCAGTTAGACTTATCACTAGCCTTTACGATGACTAAATATTCTGAAGGACGAGAGAAGTTTGGCCGTAATCTAGTAACCGGCGAAGAGGTTGGAAGTTGTGAAGTAAAAGAAGATGGCGATGACAGCGTGGAATGTCAGATGGCGTGGCGTCCGGGCGGAGGCAGATAGCGGCCGTATACACAGTATAGGGCGGATTATAACCCAGGGCTGCAGACAAGGTGTTCTGCAGCAATGTCACCATTCACCTCCGCAGAGCGCGCCGCGCGTTATCTCCCTTCTCTCAGGCCGCCGCTTCACAACGAGCAGGGAGTGAGTGACATTTCCCATTTCCAAGGGGGAGGCCAAGAAATGGCTGGCACAAATAGCTGAAATGATTGGCCTATTGTACGGCACCGGTCCGTGCTTTCAGATGTGAGGTTGAGACAAAGGGCCACACGTCCGCAGAAATGCAGAAAGGACCGCTCAATGGAGATTTGTCACGGATGGCCGGCTCCACGCCGCGCCTCCTGTCCATCTCCCAGGGTCACATTGCTTTATTCCTGTTCAGATGTTGCAAAAAGAAAAATGCCCTCAAAGCAAATATATTGGGCGGAGGGGGAAGGACCTCATGGTCAGCTGCAAAATCTTAAAGGGGTTGTCTCACTTCAGCAAATGGCATTTATCATGTAGAGGAAGTTAATACAAGGCACTTACTAATGTATTGTGATTGTCCATATTGTTTCTTTTGCTGGCTGGATTCATTTACGACCACCAGCAGTTACGTCCACCCTGCAATCCAGAAGTGGTGGACGTGCTTGCACAGTTTAGGAAAATGCACCGGCCTCTCTGGTGGCCAAGACTGTTGGAGTGCGCATAGGTCACCGCTTTTTCCTATAGTGTGCAAGCACGACAGCCACTGCTGGATTGCAGGGTGGTCGTGACCATGGAAACGAGTAGTGTATAATGTGATGGAAAACTGAATCCAGCCAGCAAAGGAGACAATATGGACAATCACAATACATTAGTAAGTGCCTTGTATTAACTGTGTCCACATGATAAATGCCACTTACTGAAGTGACACTATGAACGTGGCATCACTGACCTAGGAAGTGGCTGCAGCGCTCACCAGAGTTGAACAGCAGGGGTGCCAGGAGTGAGACCCTCACTAATCAGATAGGATAGGTCATCAGTCTAGGTTATTAAGTGTTGTTCTATCGCTAGGATGTGACATCACATTCTGGGACCCCCCCCCCCCCCCCCATAAAAAAGGGGCCTCAGTATTCGAGCAGTGCTGCAACCCCTTTTGCAATATATATGTATAGCGCCACCTGCTGTTTGTTCTTTTTCTTATTTCTTTGACCTGCACACTGAGAAGGCCGCACATGCTCAGTTTCATCCTTGAACTGCCTCCTGAGGTGTGATAGTTTAGAGCTGAGACACGCCTCCTGAGCTGTGATAGGGAGAGCTGAGACACGCCTCCTGAGCTGTGATAGGGAGAGCTGAGACACGCCTCCTGAGCTGTGATAGGGAGAGCTGAGACACGCCTCCTGAGCTGTGATAGGGAGAGCTGAGACACGCCTCCTGAGCTGTGATAGGGAGAGCTGGGACACGTCTGAGCTGTGATAGGGAGAGCTGAGACACGCTTCCTGAGCTGTGATAGGGAGAGCATGGACACGCCTCCTGAGCTGTGATAGGGAGAGCTGAGACACGCCTCCTGAGCTGTGATAGGGAGAGCATGGACACGCCTCCTGAGCTGTGATAGGGAGAGCTGAGACACGCCTCCTGAGCTGTGATAGGGAGAGCTGGGACACGTCCTCTGAGCTGTGATAGGGAGAGCTGAGACACGCCTCTTGAGCTGTGATAGGGAGACCTGAAACATGCCCTCTGAACTGTGATAGGTAGATCATGGACATGCCCCCTGAGCTGCAGCAGAAAGGACACTCCACTTGAGCTGTCAGCTTGATATAAATCTAGAGATCTCTGGATCCATGTGAGGCACAGGGCTCTAGCTGTTAGAAAGAGATTGTCATGTTCTATATGATTTTCATTTTACATTAATCATAGGAGAACCCCCTTTAATTGAGATAATACATTTTTTTAAAGCCTCCGCCCCCAGTATAATACACCACTGAACTCATACTCATTATCTTCTCTAATATTGTGTCTTCACATATACAGTTACCGCTCACAGCAAGGTCACAAACTATTGTTAAAGCCATGACATGCCATGAGCTGGAGTGGGAATATAACTGGTTTCTGTTACATTCGGGGGCCCCAGGGCACCATTCCTCCTGCCCCTGTTCCTAAACCGTGGCAGCAGAAATAATAGCTACCAGATGTGAATATTAATGATATGGAGGATTGTATGGTGGAGCTGACTATGTGACAGTATATAGTCGCTGGTTCCTTACCTCCCTCAGTGTGAATAGCTGTCAATATGCATCGGTCCTTGAGCAATCGGGACTGGTGACTGTCTTTTAAAGGGATGTCCCATAAAAAAAGAATTTTACATTTTTCCACCCAGCACCTCGATCTGAATATTTTTGTAATTGCATGTAATTAAAAATCTATTATAGCCATTGAGCTATTCAATAAAATGTATCTGTATAGCGCCACCTGCTGTTTGTTCTTTTTCTTATTTCTCCGTCCACCTTGCTGAGGTGGACGCACATGCTCAGTACAGTCGTTAAACTGCATCCTGAGCTGCAGCAGGATAAACATGCACCAAGAAAGGACATACACCCTGAGCTGTGGTAGGGAGAGCTGCAGCAGAAATAACATGCCCCTTCAGCTGTAATAGGGAGAGAGCTGCAGCAGAGAGGACATGCACCCTGAGCTGCGATAGGGAGAGCTGCAGCAGAAAAGAAACACTCACTGAGCTGTAATAGGGAGAGTTCTGCGGCAAAAAGAACACAC
The DNA here is from genome assembly GCA_900303285.1 of Rhinella marina. Taxonomy (NCBI): domain Eukaryota; kingdom Metazoa; phylum Chordata; class Amphibia; order Anura; family Bufonidae; genus Rhinella; species Rhinella marina. The sequence goes on along the minus strand of ONZH01002188.1, from coordinate 604,167 downwards.
CTTCTAAGCTATACTAGGGAGAAAGGTGCAACGAAAAGGACACGCCATTTGGATGTGATAGTAACGGAGCTGCTGCAAAATGGATATGCCCCTGAGCTGTGATTGCGGGAGAGCTGCAGAAGAAAAGACACACCTCCTGAGCTGTAATAGGGAGACAACTACAGCAGAAAGGACACACCTATGAGCTGTGATTTTGAGAGCTGCAGCAAAAACCGCATCCCTCCTGATCTGATCTGTGGTAGGGAGAGAGCTGCAGCAGAAAGGACACACCCTCTGAGCTGTGAGAGGGAGAAAACTACAGCACCCCCTGAGCTGTGACTGGGAGAGCTGCCGCAAAAAACTGCATCCCCTGATCTGTGGTAGGGAGAGCTCTGGAGGAGAAAGGACCCCCCGTCCTTCTGAGCTTTGCTAGGGAGAGAGATGCAACAGAAGGGACATGCCCCTGAGCTTCCAGCTTGAAATAAATCTAGCAGAATAATTGGAGCAATGAATGTGGAGATCTCTGGATCCATGTGAGGTACAGGGCTGGTTCTAGCTTTGTTAGAAAGAGATTGTCATGTCCTATATGATGTCTGATTTTAATTTTTTACATTAATTATGGGAGAACCCCTTTAATATGAGTCCCGTACTTCTTTTTGTATTATTTTGTGCTCTTCTTGCTCATGCACTTTGCTCTAGTCCACGGAGTAGCTGCATTGTCTGAGCTCACACTGCTGATAGCTGTTTAGGTGACAGCCCCTCTGTCTTGCATTGTAATTTGTCTGTTCTTTTCTCCGCTCCATGTTCCTCTACTATTCCACTAAATAAATGTTACCATAAAGACATACCATTTGGTGTAGTAAAGAAGACACATTCTCAAGGTTTTCTCAATTTCTACATCTCATTTTTATCTCCTTTTTCACCCAGAGGAGACGAGCAGGTGGTCACCTCTGACCTCCCCAATGCATTGAGGGTTAGCTGATGAGAAAAGGCAAATATTAGCTCGGCCGAGACTCTTTACCGAGGGCCTCATTTTTATCCCGGCAGAATTTACTCAGGCAAAATGGTTTTGGTCTCTGGGGGTAACGGAGTGTTCATTGGTGGGCGTCTGTGCCAAGATGGGGGGGCTTTACTGTGAATGCAATGTGAATCCTCCATCAAATGTCACAAAGAGCACAAAGATCCGGGGCTGGGCGTGTCCTCCTCTATTGGGTTCAGTTAGAAACACCAGTCGGAAAAACCTTCCGATGACGATCTGGAGAACAGCTAGTGCCATGGTGATTAAACCCATACAAGCTCCAGAAGATCGGTAATCCTCAGATAATAGTTCTTCCTGCAGATGCATGTGCTAAATTATTAGCAAGGACCAATGAGTTATGTAAGGGGAAAAGAAGATATCCGAGATAATAATAAAAAAGCAAAATCTAAATTGTTAAAGGGAGTCTATCAGCAGTTTTGAACATGCAAAACTGCTGACAGCACTATTTAAGGCACAGAGGGAGCAGTACAAACATACCTTTTGTGGAACTTTTATCAGGAGTAGTGTGAATGTAAAGTTTTATTCTGCTAGGTTCTGATCCTGCAGGTGCCCAGGGGTTGGAGATTCCTTTGATCTCTGTATTATTGCCCCACACTTCTGCTCTGAGTGAAAGCTGGAGTGGTCTCCTTTTTGGATGCTACATCTGTCAGTCACAGCAGAAGGGAGGGGCTGTGAAGGAAATCAATGCAGAGGGCACTTCACAGTGAAGTTCCGCCTCCTGGGCACTTATAGGAACAGAATCTGGCAGAATAAAAGTTCATATTCACGCTACTCCTGTTGAGAAAATTTGTACAAAAGGTATGATTGTCCTGCACATCTCCGACCCTGACTAGTGGTGTCTGCAGCTTTGTAGAGATAGGATAGATAGATAGATAGATAGATAGATTATAGATAGATAGATAGATAGATTATAGATAGATAGATAGATAGATAGATAGATAGATAGATAGATATATATCTATCTCATATCTATCTATATCTATCTATCTCATGTCTATCTATCTATCTATCTATCTATCTATCTATCTATCTCATATCTATCTATCTATCTATCTATCTCATATCTATCTATCTATATCTATCGATCTCATATCTATCTAGATAGATAGATAGATAGATAGATAGATAGATGATATGAGATAGATAGACATGAGATAGATAGATAGATAGATAGATTGATAATAAATATGAGATAGATAGATAATAGATATGAGATAGATATGAGATAGATAGATAGATAGATATAGATAGATAATAGATATGAGATAGATAGATGATAGATATTAAATAAATAGATAGATAGATAATAGATATGAGATAGATAGATAGAATGCTGAAAAGACTCTTTTAATTAAAAAGTTTAGATATACTGTAGTCACAAACTCATTTTTTTCATCTTGAAAGAATGTTTGAAAACCTCAGCGCTTTTATTCCGGTCAGAAGAAAAGACAAAGTAACAATTAGACAAAACAGCAAATAATGTAATAAAGATATAATAGAAAGAAGCTGGAAGTGACATTTACAGGAATGAGAATGATTATTGGGGCAGAAGATAAATAAGATGAAATAGGACCCTGCTCGGCCTGTATCCTGGCTTGTGCAGTGTGATCTGCAGGTTAGTGTACGTTACCCTCCCGCCGGCTCCCCAAACACAAACCTTTAGTCACTTCATTTATTTAACTTAGTGTAAAACAAGGCGGCAGATGTAAAAGGCAGATAAAGCACAGACAGAAAACATCCTTACACGATTCCAGATGTTTAATGGCGCAGAAAGGCTGTGTTAAAAACATGATTCCTATAAAAAGCGGGAAGAGAATTTTGCTTTTTTGTCCTTGAGATTATTACATTTCCTGGAAGAAACCTTGGACTGGCAGGCCACAGCACAGATCAGGTCCCCTCGGCTCCGCACACCGGCAGAAAGGTCACCCCTACTTATACTTTTAGAGTTTTACTCGTAGTCTTTGGTTTGGATTTGATAAAATCCCCTGATAATATAGTGAAATCAACATTTGTATCTATTTTTAACTTATTTATTATTATTTATAAACATGTGTATTTGCATTCAACAAAAATTAATTTAGGCTTATGATGATGTATGCAGTTATAGGACACATACAAAATGTATTACTTCTATGACTTAAAGGGAACCTGTCACCTCCTTTTCTGAAAATGAGCTGTTAACAGTACCTTAAAGTAGAGCCGAGTGTGATCCTAATGCTGTTGTTGAAACTGAGAACTGCCGGATGAAAACGCTGAAAACTGAACTTTTAATCTTGCTGCGCGGGCTTTCCGGTGTGGGCTTGAAGTCAAGGGGGCAGCGGCAGTACTCAGATTTCTGCGATCCCCGGCACCCGGGCTAACTGTCAGTCAAGCGCAAGTGGGGAGTGGCTTTCTTGACTTGAAGCAAGGAGGCCGCTGCCCCCTTGACTTCAAGCCCACACCGGAAAGCCCGCGCAGCAAGATTAAAAGTTCAGTTTTCAGCGTTTTCATCCGGCAGTTCTCAGTTTCAACAACAGCATTAGGATCACACTCGGCTCTACTTTAAGGTAATGTTAACAGCTCATTTTCAGAAAAGGAGGTGACAGGTTCCCTTTAAAAGGGGTATTTCCATTTTAGACAATGGGGGCATATCGCTAGGATATGCCACATCCCACCTCTGGGACCCGCACCTATATCAAGAACGGAGCGGGGAGCGCTGCGCCTGGAGGACCCCAGGTTTCCCGAGGTCCGGCCACCACCAGGCGCTGTTCGCTGCTGCTCCCATAGAAATGAATTGGAGCACACCGCGAATGCGCGCCCACCGCTCCCATTCATTTCTACGTAGCCAACGGAAATAGCCGAGCCAGCGCTCCACTATTTTCGCCGGCCCCATAGAAATGAATGGAGGGCGGCTGCACCTGCGCAGTGTGCCCTCCTTCACTTTGGGGGCTCCATTCTTGATATAGGTGTGGGACCCGCACCTATAAGACAATGGGGGCATATCCTAGCGATATGCCCCCATTGTCTAAGATAGGAATAACCCTTTAAGTGCTTTTTCTTTAAAGGGAATGTGTCATCCATAACTTTCTCTACTAGTTAAAGGGGTTTTCTGAGACCTTTATGCTGTTGACTTATCCGCTGGATCTGATTAGTGGGGGTCCAACCCCAGCTGTATGAGAGAAGACACCAGCTCTTGCAGTGGCGCTGCAGCCTTTTCTCAGCTCACCAACCACAGCGCCATCCATTGTATAGTGGCCATGCTTGGTATTGCAGCTCAGCCTCATTCACTACTATAGGGATGAGCTGCTTCTAGGCCACGTGACTACGGATGAGCGAACCCGAACCTCACCGGATTCGGGTTCGGGGAGTGAAGGAATGCCGTTATGGATTCCTTTAAGAGGCATTCCATTTTGATCCGTCATAATAGAAGTCTATGGCCTAGCATAATGCATCCGTCTGGTTTCCGGCATGCAGGACTTTTTTCCCGTCCTGCATAACGCAAACCAGACGGATCCGTTATGCTTGGCCATAGACTTCTATGATGACAGATCAAAACGGAATGCCTCTTAAAGGAATCCGTTTTGCATTTTGTCATCGAATTCTGATATATTCCGTTATAACGGATTTCATAAAGGAATTCCTTCCGTACATAAACTGGGTGAGGTTCGGGTTCATTCATCCCTACACATGACCAACACCCGGGAGGTGTGCAGAGGTCATTGTACAAGGAAGGAATAGATAAGCTCTGAGAATCACCTACTGTGAATGGTGGATCCTGTCTTATCTATACACGGAGGTGATATCATTACAGGCAGGATTAGAATGACAGATAAGCAGATAACTGTAAAGTAAAGTGATCTGTACAGACCAAGAAGTGGTGCCTATTATTATTAGGCTTAGTGGCAAGTACAAAAACAGCAGGATTTTAAGGTTTTTGTTTAAAAGATATTGAAAATTAAAAATAACCACCAAAAATTCTTTACAATATGTACAAAAATATGATTTTCTGATTTCCTTTAAAAATAATATCTCCAATACCACACACAACCTGGGGTCAGAGGTGGCACTGTTTTTGGGAGGAAGCGGCCATAATTCTCTAATTTTCTTTAAACTTATGATACGACAAAGAAGGAATGACGTTACTGTAAAGAGAGAATTATAATTATTTCTTTTCATTTTAACTCGGTTACGTTTGTGCCCGGCAGTCTCATTTTTACCTTTTCTTGCAAGTTCATGGGTGGGTGGAAGAAGACAGCCAGACCCCAGCATTATCCCTGGTGTGATTAGCCTACAGCCGGAGCTATGCATTTATCTTATCATCCTGTGCACAACCTCTCATCCCAATGGGAGCGTCTGACCGAGGATGAGATTCATCATATGCGCACACCCGTCACAGACGAGATGCCTTAGTCACAATTCCAGCTGGGCATCCTCCGTCTCCTAGCAACCATCCCCTGACTGGGCGAGATCTCCGCGACGGTGCCTGGATCATCGGCGTCTTGCATTTCTGACACTGCAAACTTAGCAGGTTAGGCAACGGCTGATGCTGAATCCACTCAACTATATATATATATATATATATATATATATATGACGTCCCGCGGGTCCAGGGATCGACTTTTTTTGTAATGTTTAGGGGCTGTGACCATTTTTGTAATATACCTTAATTATGGAAATTGTACATTTCTATTAGAATAATAGCTATAAAGCAACACTCCCTGTCTTACTTAAAGGGGTTGTCCCACGGAAAAAATATTATTCAATTTTTAAACCACCACCTGGATCTGAATACTTTTGCAATTGCATGTAATTAAACATTTAGTATCCCTACTGAGTTATTCACTGAAATCTATCTGTATAGCGCCACCTGCTGTTTGCTTTTTTGATATTCCTTTGTTCCACTTACTGAGAAGGTCGCACATGCTCAGTTTCATCCTTCACTTGCCTACTGAGCTGTGATAGCGAGAGCTGAGACACGCCCCCTGAGCTGTGATAGGGAGAGCTGAGACACGCCCCCTGAGCTGTGATAGGGAGAACATGGACACGCCCCCTGAGCTGTGATAGGGAGAGCTGAGACACGCCCCCTGAGCTCCAGCAGAAAAGACACGCCCCCTGTGAAAGCACACTCCCCTTTATCTGCCAGCTTGATCTAAATCTAGCAGAGCAATGAATGGGGAGATCTCCGGATCCATGTGAGGTACAGGGCTGGTTCTAACTCTGTCATGTTCTATATGATGTCTCATTTTCATTTTTTACATTATTTTGTGGAGACTTGCTAACACTGACTGTGTAAACAGAACACAGGGGGGCGTCGCTAAGGCACAAAATGGGCCACTTTAGAGCTATTTTCTAGTAGAAATGTACAATTTCAGTAATTAAAGTATATTACAAAAATGGTCAGTATCACTGCCCCCATACATTGCAAAAATAAAAAAAAGAATGACAGTTACACTTTAAGCCTGGTTACTCATGTGTAGTATGGATGGCAGTGCCTTGACCTCTGAAGTTGGGGTCAGTTTGGAACAATCCCTGGACTTTCGATGCACTGAGGCGAGGAGATAAGCGCATGTACTCGAGGATATGAAGGAGGAGGATCCATGGAGGGTGAGCTTAGTAAAATATTTTCTGATCCCCTCTGTCTCCAGGGGGGATATTTATCCAGTGATGTAGTTTCTTTCCTCCCTACAGCTAAAGAGGAGATGGTGTTGAACTTGCCTGCAGTTCAGGGATTGCTGTAGATACCATCTGGTCTCTTCTGTAAATGGGAAAAGTGTTATATCTCTGTAGGTCCTAACATTCGGGCAGGAGAGTTCAGAGGTAAGCAACTACATGAGCAGATCTATTAAAAATCCCAGAAAACCCCTTTAAAGGTGTTTTCTGAGATTAGAAATGACACTGTGCACCTGAGCTCCTTTAAATGCTGCAATTCCACTTGTGGACATGAGGGGCGCTGTTTCTGGAGCAAAAATAAAGTCTGGGACATTTAGTACGCAACGTTCTCGAGAATTCTCACATAGAAGATGGAGAACATCATGCGCGCCCAGTGGAGTATGTGCAAAGTGTTCACGTCAAGTGTGACAGCCAAGAAGTGGCATAAGGCCCTGTTCACTCAACGCAACGCAGTGCCAGACGACCCCTTTACTGTTTTGCTGGTGCCTATGAATATCATCATCCCTTTCAGCCTGCAGCACGTAAGACTAAGGGCGCATTCACACCACCGCGCCATGTTTTGCGGTCTGCAAACTGCAGATCTGCAAAACACGGATGCCGCCCCATGTGCGTTCCGTAATTTGTAGAACGGAACGGGCGGCCCATTATAGAAATGCCTATTCTCGTCCGCAAGAATAGGACCTGCTCTATGAAATGAATGGGCCCGCACCCGTTCCGCAAAATTGCGCAACCATTCATACGGTCGTGTGAATAAGCCCCAAGGTTCACGGGCCAGATTTTGCAGATTTCTCACCTGGGTAAGCAGATTTCGACGAAATTGCATAGCAAAAACCACCACACGGTGACCCGACTCCATCGCCTGGTGTGCACTAATATGTTGCACTAAAGGCTCCTGCATCTGCGCAGGTTTTGGCGTCCATTGCTCTTGCATCAAGAGGCTGCAGTTTGGTAGAAGAAGAGGTTGGGTTCCCCTGGAGGTTTCCCATAAGGATGAAGCATACGCAGATTAGCAATACATTTATATTCTCTTTGAAAACCCCTAAAATATTTTACGGAAGGCGTCGGCGTTCATCCGGTGAGTTATTTCTTGACGCCTGGCCGGCCCGAGTTGCACCGGGGGGTTTAATGTGGCGACAACGAATCCCGGGAGCCCCGGCCGTGCCGTGTAAAACCGGTGTTCAAGCTTCAGCCATGAACAACCGCCTGGAGACAACTGGTTAAATATTTATTCGCTCTCCTCCCCGACGTCGCATTAATAATCCAGATTACACTTTACCTTTGGCCCCCGGGGACGGTGCGGCTTATGCGGCGGGACAGCTGACATTCTCATTTGTATTCGCAAATTATTGATGAGATACCCTATCGAGTCGTTCTTGGAGGGAGAGAGTAATTGGAGCTTCGCGGTGACATAAAGAATCCAATTTGTCTCTCCGCTCGACCCAATAAGGTGACCTTTCACTTCAGAGGAGCCGTCAGTGTAATGGAGGAGGGTACGCCGAGCAGTCTGGAGGTGTCACCCCTGGATTGTCACATCAGGCCCTGCGTACACACGTGGCGTAATAATGCGTCCGTAAGTAACATGACAGGGATAAGCGGCACTACAGAAGCTCTGCTGATCCCTCCTAGTAAGAGCATTGCTGAGAAAAATGATGTTTTATTATATGCAAATGAGCCTCTAGGAGCAACGGGGGCGTTACCATTACACCTAGAGGCTCTGCTCTCTCTGCAACTGCCACTTTGATTGATGGGGCCCAGGTGTGATGATGTTTTCACTATCTGGCCCTGTTTATCAAGATAGAGATGGTGCGGCAGTTGCAGAGAGAGCAGAGCCTCTAGGTGTAATGGTAACGCCCCCGTTGCTCCTAGAGGCTCATTTGCATATAATAAAACATCATTTTTCTCAGCAATGCGGACACATATGAACATGGGACCAACACAGATGCCTTAAGCTGCCAAGTGCACATGTAATAGTGGTCTGCTCATAGAGGCGTCCAGTAACAGAATACAGACTGCCCAGTTATTACAGCAGTACTCTCTTATAATGACATGACTCTAGGGAATCGCTGACAAGGACGTTCTCTGATATAATCCTCCAAGGTGAAGCAGAACGTTAGAAAGGTGAAAAGTAGAAGAGCTGTATGCGGACGCTCCACCCGTCAGGTCCCTTTTGCTTATAGTAGAGCACAGATTTTTGCAGCATGTCTAATAGTAAAGTTGGCCGTAGTCATTGGGGTCCGGGCCAAACGGCTCACGGGTCACTGAACTGATGAGACTAGTAACATACCAGAATGAAGTAGGGAGACAGCTCCATATATATACAAATCCCTCTGAGAAGCCGGAGAGGACATTATCATTTATCTCCTATTGAAAAAACATGCCAGGAAGACATCCAAAAGAAATTGGGGTTCCTGCTACACTCACTCCAACCTTAAAGATTAGCCGCCCCCGCCCCCTCTCCTGACATGTCTGTTTCGGTAACTACTTGCATTCCCCATGTAATAACAATTCTTATGGCTCTATGTTGTGCCATTCCTCTATTACTCCTTCTAGAAGTTATGAATGAGTTGCCAGCAGTTTGCCATGAAGGTTCAGCTGGGTGTTACCAGATGGGAAAATATCGGATGGATCCAGCGAGTAAAGTCAATAAATTCTTTTATTCCATATAGTAAATGTTAATATAAACACAGGCGTATTGTGAAGTTGACGCGTTTCGACCGATAAGGTCATAGACTTGTCTATGTCTTGTCTATGACTAAGGTCTTATTGGTCGAAACGCATCAGTTTCCTCTGTTTTTATTGATTTTACTTGCTGGATCCATCCAATTTTTTCCTAAGGATAACCATTGGGTGTGAACACGCTTCTAGGATCTGTGCTTGAGGAGTTTAATCAAAGGTATACCACTTGAGAGCTGGACTTCATTCACTACTTCCAGTTCCCAGTTGGGGGGTGTGTCCCTGCACAGTCTACTACTATCCAATCAGTCCTGCCAGTGTCAGACTGTGCAGGGACACACCCTCAGCTGGTAACGCCCATCTGGACCTTCATTGCAGACTGCTGGCAATTCCTTCATAAACTTCTAGAAGGAATAAGAGAGGAATGGAACAGCATAGAGTCTTAAGAATAAATGGTCCAGAATGGTTATTACCTGTGGAGCGACATGTCAGGGGAGGCGAGGGGTCCTCTTTAAGTTGAATCCACAGGCTGCAGATTTGTTAAAGAAATATCTACGACTGCCCTGTTCTGTCAGGTTCTCTTTAGGCAGGATGTCCATGGATTTCTGCAGATTCAGATGACTAGGATAACCACGGAAATGTCTGCATCCAATCTGATCTGTGTGAAAATGACACTGGACTGTCTAACGTAACAGAGTTCTCTCCTACAGGTGGATCACAAATGGTCCCTACAGATGGGATCCCCAGTTATCATTTGTAATCTATGGCAGGAAGTGTTCACTTTTCCTGCAGCGCCTCCGCAGGGGAAATTAAGCATTACACGATGTCCATTGAAATCAATTCAGGACAGGTCCTCCAGTGCAAGAGAGGCGCTCTTCTCTCCTCTCTGACCACGAGATGAGGACCCCCCTCTATTAACTCAGAGTTCTCTGAAACTAGACAAGTGCTTTCTCTCTAGCAGTGAAGACTCGTACATGGTAGCCGCGTCACTTTCCATAGACTAGGGGAGGATCTCCTGCCTGCCCCAAGCAATCTGCGAGGAGTAATTCAATCCTCGTCTGCTTTCTGCACCTCGTCGCATCCACCTCATCAGCTGCTGTTTACATGCTACAGAACATCTGCTCGTCCTTCCATTGTCACATTGTAGCACATCATTAGATGTCACACGCCGCCCCCCTCTTCTGTTTTTGTACTCGGTATGTTTTTACCGGGGCTAATGATCCTTTGGCAGGACATTTCACTTTTCCCCGTGTCTTTTTTTTGGGCAGATTTGTAAATTCCAGCCCTAATCTGATGTATGGATTTATTTTTTTCTGAGACATTTTTTGCTTCTTTTTAAAGTTACTATTATCCAATTACAGGTGTTTACCGCCCAAACACAGGCAATTAGCCCTTGAAGTGTCAGGGATGTTTTTGCCTAAGGGGAGCTCCAGCTGTTTCAATAGGTGGGAACTGCTTCTTCTAAAGCTCGGGCAGGCAGTTTTAGTACTTTTAGGAAAATTCTTTGGTTATTTTATAACAAGGGGATGTCCAATGTACAGGGACCAGTAAGGAGCGCTGTGGGCAGCTTTCAATTACTTATTTGTTTCATTCCAAATATAATTTTTTTTAATATCTATTGATAGCGGCCAGAGCTTAAAGTTTTTGAATAAAACGGTCCCAATTCTCTGCATAGAAATAGATTTAAGACCTGAAATTTTGGCTGTCTTGGCCACCACTAGGGGGAGCTTATGAGCTTATTGAAATCAATGATGCACAGTATCAATGATCACAGTGAGCTCCCTCTAGTGGCGGCTACAGAAACCAGAATATTATGTTTTAAGCTGTGTATATGCAGAGCATTTGGAGTTCTGAAAGAATTGAATTTTGGACCTGATAGGTGGAGCCCATTACCTGGACATCCACCATCTTTCTACTCTATGACTTTCGTAGGCGTGCAGAGGTTTTTTCTCATATGGGTCACCCTACAAGCCGCCCATCCTCACATTAGCATTACCTATTGCTGGGGGCTATGACAAACACCTGGATAATGCAGTGTCTTCTCTGATGTAGCAGCTGCTCCTATTATCACCTGACTCCAGTCATTTTAGTTTACAATGGAGCAGAACATTACCCTCATCTCATAACCCGATCATCATTCTTATCGACAGCTTTGATGTGTCAGGTCACTATTTTCTGTATTTGAAACTTCATATAAATTTAGATAATTTCTCCATTGCTCAGATTCCACTGTTCTCCCATCCTTCCAGCCCTGCCCTCCTCCTGGCTGCAGCAGTGACATACACCCATATACCCACATGACTGCTACAGCCAATCACTACATCAGCAGTATATGGTATGCGACTGCTGAAGCCAATGGTTGGCTGCAGCACTCACATGGGTACAGTATATGGCCATGTCATCACTGCAGCCAAGTGAACAGAGACCAGAGCAGAGGAAGGACAGGGGAATACCCCTTTAAAGCCTGTGTCTACTTTCTCAACCAATTTGTTAATGGTCCTAGTTGTGGCCACCACTAGGGGGAGCTCATGAGCTTACTGAAATCAATGATAACACAGTACACAGTGATCTCCTGTTACTTCATTTGAGCATTGTGCTTTCACCTCCAGCTTAGAACTTCTGGTGGGCTTGTGTCTGGATTAACCCCTTGGCTTCCCCTGACTCTCCTGGCTTTGACTTTGGCTTGTACTTCTTAGCCTATGATAAGTCTGCTACCTATGAGCTTGCACCTGTTTTCTGCCGCCTGACTCTGCAGACATAACCTTGCAGCTGGTTCTGGTGACCGTTAAAGGGTTAGCCTTAGTTCTACTAACTGGAGTGGTGAAGGAAGTTAAAGGGGTTCTCCGAGCTTTTAATATTGATGACCAATCCTGAGCATGGCTTGAGAAAGCCTTGGTATAATCCAAAACGTTGCCTTGTCTTATGTGTGGACTGGAATAAATTTGCAAATGAGAAGACGCTGGTCACAGTCTTTTTTGTTCTATCCTCAGGATAGGTCATCAATATCATATCGTCAGGGGTCCGACACCCGGCACTCCTCCTGATCATCCGAATGAAGAGAAGGCGCGTGCATGCCGTCTCCCTTCTCTCTTCCTGCCCGCTGCTGCTATGTCTATGGTGAGCAGGAAGAATGATGGGAAACGGCACTCGCGTACTGCATACAGCTGATCAGCGGGGGTGCTGGGTGTCGGACCCCTGCCGTTCTGATATTGATGACCTATCCTGTGGACATCAATATTAAAAGCCCGGAGAACCCCTTTAAGAAGCAGTTTAAGAGTTTCCTGGCAGTGGTCCTGGACGGTGACCTCTGTATTCTTCATCACCTTTGTCTCTTACATTTAGGTTAGCCAGAGCTAGAGGACAGAGAGAGCTGCAGGTTCAGACTACACTGAGTTTGTTTGTTGTCTGTTTCCATGGAGACCTATAGTCTGCACAGTAACCTTTTTTTTTTATAATTATTACAAGCAGCTTTATTTTTCTTTTCAGCTGCATTGAGTGGTTAAAAAATGTCTGGAAGGTGGACATATTTTCTACTACTAATAGACTTTTCTGTAACATGCATCTAATACCTGTACTTTATGTATTGTTCTATTGGATTTCATTTTATAGGGGGCGGGGCTTAGTGCACCTGGACTCCTACTGCAGACAGAGAAATGGGAGAGGGCTCCTGCTGCAGCCAGAGACAGGTCTGATCTTAGTTTTGCAAAAGGATGAGAGAAATAATAATAACCTTCAGGGACAGATGCTCAAAGTTTTGCTAAAATAATTGTTGGGATTTTTTCAGCATCTTCTACATGTAGTGTTCCTTTAAAGCGCTGACCATTCCATGTTGTAGGAGAAACTTGCTCTCTGTAATTACACGTTTCTCGTTGCCATAATTAACTTCCCGTCCCTTTTATAATTCCGTGCTCTCAGCATGGCGTAGTTATAGTGCCGCACCCTAGTGATCTGCTCCCACTGTGAGAGTGTGGCACACGGCATGAGCTCTCCACAGCGGTCTGATGTGGTTAGAAATCTTTTCCCCCTTGTGCGGGAGCTCGCCCCGCTTGTTCTGGATCATGTAGTAAAATTGTCATCTCTATGAGGAGCCGTCCCCTCTCCTGACATGTCTGCTTTAGTATCTACTTGCATCCCCCATGTAATAACAATTCTGGAGCATCTATTCTTATGGCTCTGTGATGTGTCGTTCCTCTATTACTCCTGCTAGAAGTTATGAATGAATTGCTAACAGTTTGCAGTAAAGGTCCAGATGGGTGTTACCCATTGGAGGCGTGCCTCTCTGGCAGCACTGATTGGACAATGGTAGACTGTGCAGGGACACACCCCCAAACTGGTAGCACCCAGCTGGGCCTTTAATTGCAAACTGCAGACAATCCATTTATAACTTATAGAAGGAATAATAAAGGAATGGCACAACATAGAGTAATAAGAAGAGATGTTCCAGACTTATTATTACATGGAGGATGCAAGTAGTTGCTAAAATGAGAGGGGACATGTCCTCTCTGAATCAGCTGCTGGACCATGCCATATTGCGTGTCACTTTTTTCTCTTCATCCTAGAATTAAAGGTTATTCTTGATTATATTTTTGCCTTTTGCCTATCTTTGTCACTTAAATTACAGGGAACTGCAATACCACGCACAGCCCGTGGTCGAGAGTGGCGCTGTTTCTTCTCTGATACAATTCCTTTAAAGACCTTATTATGTTTTACGCCCTTTTTATGGGTTTGATTGCATTTCAACTTTATGACATGTCAGACACGTCACTTCTGCGGCGGTCCTGCAGCTGGGACGCTCCCTGATGTTAAGCACTAGGGCGTCCCAGTCAGTAGAGAGATGACTTCATGGCCCCTTACTCTTCATTGTGGTTCATTGGAACTTTAGGAAGATCCAAGTGCTACATGAATGAATGGATATGGATACGTTGCGTTCCAGCGTAGTTCTCGTGGTCCAGGCCACATACTGACAAAGCTGAAGCGCATGAAAGGATTTTCAGAAACTGTAAGGCCTCTTTCACATGGGCGAGATTTCCGCGCAGGTGCAATGCGTGATGCGAACGCATTGCACCCGCACTGAATCCTGACCCATTCATTTCAATAGGTCTTTTCACATGAGCGGTGTTTTTCCCGCATCAGTTCGCCGTTGCGTGAAAATCGCAGCATGTTCTATATTCTCCGTTTTTCACGCAGCCCTGGCCCCATTGAAGTGAAGTGCGGATGCAATGCGTGATTCACTGATGGTTGCTAAGAGATGTTGTTTGTAAACATTCAGTTTTTTATCATGCGCGTGAAAAACGCATCAAAACGCTTCGCACCCGCGTGGAAAAAACTGAACGAACGTACGCAATCGCAGTCAAAACTGACTGCGATTGCATGCGGATTGGTGCGGATGCGTGTAGATTTTCCAGAATGCATCTGGACTGAATCTGTGACGCCCGTGTGAAAGAGGCCTTAGATAATGTACAATGAGTGTCATACACAGAACATATGGGCCCTAAAGTGGGGCCCCTTATTATAATGATGGGACAGAAACTCCTGGTTTTCGTTGCTCCCTCCTTGACCCCAAGGACAATTATCTTTCCTCTTGCTTGCAGATCCTCCGGAGAGAGCAGTCCTGTACCTAACACCAAAGAGGATAGGACCAACCAGACCTGGGACCCCTTTCTCCAAGGGCCCCATAGCAGCTGCCTGTTCTGCCTTTTGCATATATAATAAATTACAAATCGTATTAAAGGTGTGGTCCAAGCATTTAATAGTGATGACTTATCCTCAGGATATGTCGTCAGTATGTGATCGATAGGGCTCCGATGCCCGACACCCCGACCAAAGAGGATGTGACTCTTCTGTGACAACTGTGACCTCCTCACAGTTTAAAAAGCACAGCGCCGTCCATTGTGTAGTGGCTGTGCTTGGTATTGCAGCTCAGCCCCATTCACTTGAATGGGACTGAGCAGAGTCCACGCCATGTGACCGATGAACGTGACATCACACGACCTTGCCAAGTTTTGCGGTTCGAAAATTGCGGATCCACAAAAATGTACGCCGGCCGTGTGCGTTCCACAATAAACGGAACACGCGGTCCATGATAGAAATGCCTATTCTTGTCCACAAAACGGATAAGAATAGGACCTGCTCTATTTTTTTTTGCGGGGCCAAGGAACAGAGCAACGGATGCATCTTTTGCGTTCCCATTGAAGTGAACGGGTTCGCATCCAAGCCGCTAAAAATGCGACTCGGACACTGGTCGTGTGCATGAGCCCCGTGTTCACATGTATACACATCAGATTTGACAGTAGCCAGCATACAATGCATGCAATGGAATGCATAGTTTGCTGATGGATTTTTAGCGCCGCCATGAAAAAAAAATCCGCCACCAAAATAAGTAGCTATTTAAGGTGGAAGCTCTAACCCTTAGCAGTAGATCTGCTGCAAACTTGCGGCACATCCACAGCAGAAATCCAGGTATGTGCTGCGGTATTACAGTAAAATATGTGTCGGATTTGCAGTATAAGGCCTCATGCACACGAACGTATTTTGTTTCCGCGTCTGTTCCGTTTTTTTTTTTTTGTGGATAGGATGCGGACCCATTCATTTTAATGGGTCTACAAAAAATGTGGACAGCACACCGTGTGCTGACCGCATCCGTATGTCCGTTCCGTAGCCCCGCAAAAAAAAAAATAGAACATGTCCTATTCTTGTCCGTTTTGCGGACAAGGATAGGCATTGTTACAATGGATCCGCAAAAAAAAAAACGGAACAACGGATGCCATACGTTTTTTTTGCGGATCCGCAATTTGCAGACCGCAAAACACATAAGGTCGTGTGCATGTAGCCTAAGTCGTATAAGGCCTCATGCACACGACTGTGTCCGTTTTGCGGTCCGCAAATTGCTGATTGATCAAACACGGATGCCGGCTGTGTGCGTTCCGCATTTTGTGGAATTGAACCTCTGGGCCTCAATGTGATACAAACAAGAATAGGACATGTTCTATTTTTTTGCGGAATGGACATGCGAATGCGGACAGCACACGGAGTGCGGCCCCATTAAAGTGAACGGGTCTGCATCCGACCTACATAAAATGCTGACCACCACGGTCGGGCGTATGAGGCTGAAAGTACAGATTGAGCCCCAATATCACCTTGTGTTAATTCCCCCTTTTACGTAAGTGATGGAAGAAGATGGATTCCAGCCCCTTGCGTTAGAGTCCGCCACCAGAAATTGTCAGCCAGAACAATAAAACCCCTTTGACCCTCGATCTGCATGAAACATGTTTCTGTCTTCCCCTACATCAGCACATGAAAATGTCAATGTCGTCGTTTATGGAGCGAGACCGGACCCGCGAGCGCGGCTGTCACATGTTCTCATCATTGACCCCATTATAGGTGTGACGGTCAGTCAGCTGAACTGAGAAATTAGACTGCAGACTCGTGGAAGTCGTCAGGATAAACATCTCAGTGAAGTGTCTGACAGTCGGTCTCGGAGGGAATAGTCTGCATCAATTTTTCTTAGCTCTGAAGGCTTCTAATGTCAGGTGAGAGAGGCAATTACACAGTCATTAGGCTCGCTATCATCACATCACATCTCCGCTAGACAGGTAGGAACGTTCCTCGACATCCGGGCGGCTGCGTATTTCTTATCCTAAATAAATTCAGGTTCTTATGGACTATAGGGGTATAAACCAAGAGTTAGGCCAAGGTCACACAGGGCAGTCAAGGGATCCTAAAAGCGGAAAAGACTAATACATCTCATTGTATCCTGTCCTTGCCTAAAAACCCCTAACTTGGCTTTAGGTCAGAAAGCTCTATTATACCTATGGTGATGTACGTTGGACTACAAGGAGGTCTGAGTGTTGCAGGCACATGGCGACCATCTGAAAGGGACTGCTTCTTGGGCTTCCATAAAGTCACACATCTAGTACACAACATGCCAAGCATGGAGTCCTCCTTTCCATGAACAGTGGGCTAAGCCCCAGCCTCCTGCAGCTGATTGAAAGCTTCCTCCCTATCACCATGCCTAGGGAGAAAGCTGTCATCCAGCACTGGGTAAGCAGGGAAGCCGGTAGCTCCTACATTTTGAGGATTTCAGATGATTTTATTAGAATGATTGCAAGAAAACAAGGATGTGACCCCGATAGGGCAGCATGAACCTGGTGACGGATTCCCTTTAATAGAAAATGTGGCTACAAAATTGTGCAGATAAGTCAAATTTAAAGAGAAATTCTAGGCAAGCATGAAATCTTTTCTACATGTTCAGGTCTCTCTTTTTTGTGTACAAGGGACAGTATTATAGAAGTCAGGATGGTCAAGTAAATGTGCTTGCAAAATCCCAAAATGAAGTTGCTCCTCATGCTCTGTTACAGCAGTGGCTGTGGAACCAATGTGTCAACCAAACAGATTTGACTTGGGGCTACTCCTAAGGGTGTTATCCTGGCGGTAACCTGGTTTTCACCCTATACAGGGATCTGGACTTCTCTGCAGGGGAGCCACCAGGCTGCTACCTCCTGCAGTAGTCTCTGCTTGGCTGACTTATAAGGGTCAAGAGACATCGACGCAGAGCATTGAGGGATCAGGCAAAACCGTAGTCAGGGACTGGCCGAAGTCCGGACAGGCAGAGTATGTGCAGCCCGGAAAACAGTCCGAGGTCAGGTCGTGCAGCTCAGGGTAAGTACTGAGGTCAGCCAGGGGCAGGTCAGACAGTGAAGGGTCAAATCTTGAAAACAGGTAGATGTCATTACATGGAAAGACAACCATAAGGCTGCCCTGCAGAAATTGCGCACAAGTGCGTTTCTGCACCAAATCTCCACCAGAAACTACATGTGTTACCTACGGTTTTTGGTGTGGATTTTATGTGGATTTTAACAGAATGTAAGTCACAGTGGTTGACACAATGTAGCAATCTCAAAGTCACATGTACTGACTTTCGCTTGTCTCTGGATTAAATCCTTGTCTGCCGATTTGGTTTCTATTGACACTCCTGGTGAACTGACTTTGGCCTGTTTCTGGATTAACCCCTTGTCTACTTTGTTGGTTCCTACTTACTCTCCTGGTTCTGGCCCTACTTGCCAACTACTCTTCTTTTCACCTTGCCCATTCTGGTAGGTCTGCTACCAGCAAGCTCACACTCATTTTCTTCCTCCTTATCCTGCAGATATCCCTAACAGCCAAGTCTATCTGGCCTTGTGCTGGCCTCTGATGAAGAACCTAGTAGTAGCCTTAGCTTCTACTAACCTGACTTATAGCAGTTTTTGAATTTGCTGGCCGTTTCTCCAGACAGTAACCTTTTTAGTTTCCTTACATTTAACTCCATTATATACTCAAGGTATATACAGTGGATATGGAGATTTGTATGAGACAAATGGAACTGTGATTGCAAGAAAAATATGGAAAGAAATAAAGTGGAAGATTTCTGCGAGACATGTGCTCATATCATGGCCCAGTTAAACCAGCCTTAGTATAACCTACATCTGTCATTGTCTTGTTTCCTACAAGTTTCTTTCATACAATTCCTTTTTCTATCACAGGCCCCCACCTCATCAAGTTCAGTTTAATGGCTTGTTAAATACTCTATGACATCTATTTTCTAGAGCACAAAATCCCCTGTACTACGTGATGGTGCCCCCACCTCCTCCCATCCACCTCCCCTCTTGTTCTCAAAATATAGCATTGAAGCTCTCCAATTAACAGAATGCAAGTCACAGTGGTTGACACAATGTAGCAATCTCAAGGGTTTCCGACAACACAAAAGAAAAAGCCCCTGTGCACTCAACTACATTTGGGTTATTGCAGAAAATTGTGCAATTAATGTATCATTTAAGTCACATTAAAAAAGAAAATCTCCTTTCTTGGCTCGGATCCTGCAGAAAATGTCAGATCCTTTATTTTTTTTTTTTTCAGGGTGAGGGAGGCGTTTGCTTTTGGCATTGATAAAAGGTGAAATTATGCAGGTTTTATCTTGTGTGTTATAACAGAACGAGATGTGATACACAGTTTCATTGTGTTGATAGAACGGGATGTGATACATACTTTCATTGTGATAATAGAATGGGATATGATACATAGTTTTATTGTCTTCTTGGGTAATTTCGGATTCCGCCATGAGCTCCAATATTTATAATATCGACAAAATTATTCCTCCATTGTATCCTTGCCATGCTAAAGCCGAGACTCTAAAATAATAGAGTTGTCCTCTTGGGATTCAGGCAGACAAGTTTCACGTATTTTATAGCCTCTATGAGATTACTAGTGTTTTAACGAGTTCCTGCTCCACACGGCAGAAGATCAATGTGAGTCTAAGGAGATACATATCTCATGGAGTGCATTGTACTCCAGGCCTTTCATACAGACCTGTCTTGTTTTAAGTCGTGTCTGTTTATTCATTTCTTGTCAGAGTCACTCTGAGACATGGATCTTAGAAGCTGGTGCGTTTTGGCAGCTGCTAGATTATAAGATGCGAGGCATTGATTTTATAAGCTCTGAACCCCTGAACATCTTGAAAAGGATTATAGATTTATTTTCTTTTTTTTTTATGCCTGACCCATGTTTTTTCTATTTCATGACCCAAGGCTGAAGCATGTCTAGACATGTAATCTAATATATAAATACATATTGCTGTTATTCCTCAAGTGTCTACCACTAAACGCCATTTCTTTTTCAATTTAAGGTTCAAAAGTGCTGATTAATTTCTTAAGATATCATAGTGGCCAGAGTGGTCTGGTATCAGGAGGTTTCCGCAGCCACCACTAGAAGGAGCTCTAGAGCTTACTGCATACTGATTATGCATTGAAGTCAGCAATAAAACAGTATTCCGTAAGCTCCTCCTGGTGGTGACTGCAGTCAGATATAATGTCATAAACTTTCCTACCCATAGTCTTGCAGTGTCATCCTCTGCTGGGGGAGAAGAGGAGTGTTGCATGCCGTTCCTGAGAGGTTGCAGCACCGACTTGCCAAGCCCTGGTTGTTCAGCCTATCAGAGAAAGACGTGGCACCAGGGCTCTGGCTCAGGGTCCACTCACAAAACTGAGTGGGGGGGATTTAATCAGGTACTAACTTTATTTTTGCATTGTGCTACTGTCAACTCCTGCTTAGAACTTCTCCATGTAGTGACTTTGGCTTGTCTCTGGATTAGCCCCTTGTCAGCTGATTTGGTTTTTATTGACTCTCCTGGTGAGCTGACCTTGGCTTATCTCTGGATTAACCCATTGTCTATTGATTTGGTTCCTACGTACTCTCCTAATACTGGCCCTACTTGCCAACTACTCTTCACCTTGATCATTCTGGTAGGTCTTCTACCAGCGAGCTCACACCCATTTTGTGCCTCATTACACTGCAAATAGCCCTAGCAGCCAAGTCCATCTGGCCTTGTGGCAGCCTCTGATGAAGAACCTGTGGGTAGCCTTAGTGTCTACGAAGCAGAATGATGGCTCAGTGGTTAGCACTGGTGCCTTGCAGCACTGGGGTCCTGGATTCGAATCCAACCAAGGACAACATCTGCATGGAGTTTGTATGTTCTCCCTGTGTTTGAGTGGGTTTCCTCTGGGTTCTCAGGTTTCCTTCCACACTCCAAAGACTTAGATTGTGAGCCCCATTGGGGGCAGCTGGATGCTAATGTCTGTAAAGCGCTGCAGAATATGTCAGCGCTATATAAGTGTATAAAATAGATTACAAAATAAATAAATACTAAGCTTAGAACTCCTCCATGTACTGACTTTGGCTTGTCTCTGGATTAGCCCCTTGTCAGCTGATTTGGTTTTTATTCACTCTCCTGGTGAGCTGACCTTGGCTTATCTCTGGATTAACCCCTTGTTTATTGATTTGGTTCCTATGTACTCTCCTAATACTGGCCCTACTTGCCAACTACTCACTTTGATCATTCTGGTAGGTCTGCTACCAGCGAGCTCACACCCATTTTCTGCCTCATTACACTGCAAATAGCCTTAGCAGCCAAGTCTATATGGCGTTGTGGCAGCCTCTGATGAAGAACCCAGGGGTAGCCTTAGTGTCTACGAAGCAGGACGACGTCTCAGTGGTTAGCACTGGTGCCTTGCAGCCCTGGGGTCCTGGATTCGAATACAACCAAGGACAACATCCGCATGGAGTTTGTATGTTCTCCCTGTGTTTGAGTGGGTTTCCTCTGGGTTCTCAGGTTTCCTTCCACACTCCAAAGACTTAGATTGTGAGCGCCATTGGGGCAGCTGGATGCTAATGTCTGTAAAGCGCTGCAGAATATGTCAGTGCTATATAAGTGCATAAAGTAAATAAGTAAATACTAAGCTTAGAACTCCTCCATGTACTACTTTGGCTTGTCTCTGGATTAGCCCCTTGTCAACTGATTTGGTTTCTATTGACCCTGCTGGTGAACTGAGTTTGGCTTGTCTCTGGATTAACCCATTGTCTACTGATTTGGTTCCTATTTACACTCCTGGTTCTGTTCCTACTTGCCAACTACTTGATGCTAATGTAAAGCGCTGCGGAATATGTCAGTGCATAAAATAAATTAAAAAATAAATACTAAGCAAAGTAGTGCAGGACGACTCATAGCAGTTCTTGAATTTGCTGGCTCTTGCTCTAGACAGTGACCTTTTTAGTTTTCTTACATATAACTCCAGCATTTTCACTTAAGGTTTATACGATGGATTTGGAGCTCTCTATGAGACAAATGGATCTCTCACTGCAAGACAATTATGATAAGAAATAAATTAGCAGAAAATTACCCCACAGACATTTTACCCTATGTAGGCAGAACATGAGTGTCAGGAGGTAGAGGGTCCTGGTGGACTCGGGATCATCAGTCTATGTCTCTGTGCTTCTTGTCGTCAGTATAGTCCTCATACAGTGTATTGAATTATGGAAAAATAAATAAAAACTAAAATTGCGAACGATCAGATTCGTATTTGTTGTAATACCTCCATTGAGCAGTGCTGTATCTGTCACCGCGATCTGTGCCGCGGCCGCCTGCCCATGGCGCTGTTATAAAGAACTCATTCTCCTCTTTGTTCCTTGCTTATATTTTCCTCGCTGTCATCTGATACGGTCTCATTACTATCCCGCTGTTTGGCTGCTTCATCAGGGGGTTTATTTTGTTTCAATTTGGTGGCAGCATTTTTAATAATCATACATCTATATCTGTGACTCATTCCCGGCAACCGTAAACCCAATTTGTACAGCTGTTCCCTGGAATGAAAATATTCCAGCGTCTTAATTTAATTTTATTACAATTGCTCTCACTGCGTCCACAATCACAGGCTTCATTGTGTAATAAACTGTGTACATGAATCTATCTTCCAGTCATTTTAGACTATTGGGAGGAAATATCACTTACTGTAAACGTCTAATATCAAGGCCGTGGCATAGTTGTAGCGGAAGGAGAAACTGCCGCCACATAAAGGCGCACAACCCCTTTAATCCTGCAAAACCTCCTTAAAGGGGCTCTCCAGGCTTTCCTGAAAATGTTGCCATGTGCTGACCTCTGTGGGGAAGATAGTCTGCTCAGAACTTACCCCTCTGTGGTACTTAACCCTATGTTGCGCTCATGGAACCGCTGGGACATTATGTGGGCTCTTCCACTCAGGTCCCAAGCAGATCGGTTCCTAAATCTTCCTGTTCGGCTGCATACTGTCATTGCTGATAGGAATACATCCATTTTTGAACATTATTTTACCAGTTTACATAAAAATTGAGTAAACATGATCTCTTTTATATAGATCCTGTGTTAAATTAGGTATTATACTCCAGAGCTGCACTCACTATTCTGATGGAGCAGTCATTGTGTACATATATTACATTACTTATCTTGTACTGATCCTGAGTTACATCCTGTATTATACTCCAGAGCTGCACTCACTATTCTGCTGGAGCAGTCACTGTGTACATACATTACTTATCTTGTACTGATCCTGAGTTACATCCTGTATTATACTCCAGAGCTGCACTCACTATTCTGCTGGAGCAGTCACTGTGTACATACATTACTTATCTTGTACTGATCCTGAGTTACATCCTGTATTATACTCCAGAGCTGCACTCACTATTCTGCTGGTGCAGTCATTGTGTACATACATTACTTATCCTATACTGATCCTGAGTTACATCCTGTATTATACTCCAGAGCTGCACTCACTATTCTGTTGGCGCAGTCACTGTGTACATACATTACATTACTTATCCTGTACTGATCCTGAGTTACATCCTGTATTATACTCCAGAGCTGCACTCACTATTCTGCTGGTGCAGTCACTGTGTACATACATTACATTACTTATCCTGTACTGATCCTGAGTTACATCATGTATTATACTCCAGAGCTGCACTCACTATTCTGCTGGTGCAGTCACTGTGTACATACATTACTTATCCTGTACTGATTCTGAGTTACATCCTGTATTATACTCCAGAGCTGCACTCACTATTCTGCTGGTGCAGTCACTGTGTACATACATTACATTACTTATCCTGTACTGATCCTGAGTTACATCCTGTATTATACTCCAGAGCTGCACTCACTATTCTGCTGGTGCAGTCACTGTGTACATACATTACATTACTTATCCTGTACTGATCCTGAGTTACATCCTGTATTATACTCCAGAGCTGCACTCACTATTCTGCTGGTGCGGTCACTGTGTACATACATTACATTACTTATCCTGTACTGATCCTGAGTTACATCCTGTATTATACTCCAGAGCTGCACTCACTATTCTGCTGGTGGAGTCACTGTATACATACATTACTTATCCTGTACTGATCCTGAGTTACATCCTGTATTATACGCCAGAGCTGCACTCACTATTCTGCTGGTGCAGTCACTGTGTACATACATTACATTACTTATCCTGTACTGATCCTGAGTTACATCCTGTATTATACTCCAGAGCTGCACTCACTATTCTGCTGGTGCAGTCACTGTGTACATACATTACTTATCCTGCACTGATCCTGAGTTACATCCTGTATTATACTCCAGAGCTGCACTCACTATTCTGCTGGTGCAGTCACTGTGTACATACATTACTTATCCTGCACTGATCCTGAGTTATATCCTGTATTATACTCCAGAGCTGCACTCACTATTCTGCTGGTGCAGTCACTGTGTACATACATTACTTATCCTGCACTGATCCTGAGTTATATCCTGTATTATACTCCAGAGCTGCACTCACTATTCTGCTGGTGCAGTCACTGTGTACATACATGACATGGCCTCCTCCTTGGGCAGTCAGGAGGTACTGTAGATTGTGACTATTTTTGCTCCTCTATGTACCTGTCCTGGATCTCTTGAACGTTATGTTGCTCACAGTTCCGTATTTCGGGAATCTGAGCGTGTTTGGAAACGTCCCCTCCTGATGAAGCCTGCCGCTGACAGCTCGTGTGCGCCCTGATTAATACTAAGTTTTTGGCAGCTCATCTTCATTTGGAATTTATGACACTTGCTTTTGATTTTTCCTTCTTTATTTCTTCTTATCTGACTGGTGGGAGGCTGTGGCGCCGATAATGATAAGGAAGCACAGATGACAGCGGGGAACCAGCTTCAATCAGAACTGTTAAAGCAGCCCTGCCAGGCCTGCGCCATCAGGGGGTAATCAGGCTTGGCAGAGTGCCTTAAGTATGGACTCTCCGCTGGCTCCTTCGCGGTCCTAGCGCATTGGAGTTACCGTTCTGTAACCACCGCAGCCAAAATACGTTCCATATGTTACAAAGTGTAAGAAAGTATATAACTAAGGGGCCGTCCTCGTCACGTTTGTGCTCTACGTTTAACATACAAAAGCAAAGTACACAACGCATTTCCATCCTGCAGGGTCCAGAGAAAAAACTGCATGTTCTTTTTACAATGGATGGCACTGTGTGCCGCCAGTCAGAGACATCCCTTTAACCCCTTGCAGCATACAGTACATTAACGCACCACGCCGTATATTTACAACATGACTATGGCAGCGGCTCACCATCAGCAGCGGGGTGTCAGCTGTAACATACAGCTGACACCCCGCTGCAACAACTGATATCGGTGCTGGCACTGACCTTGGCCGTTGAACCCTTTAGATGCCGCGGTCAGTAGCAACCGCAGCATCTAAGGAGTTTACAGGGGGATTGATCTCCCTCCCCACGGAACAATCGCAGGGCCCCGATGGTTGCTATATCAGCCAGAGGTTTTACAAAAGCCTGCCAGGGTCTGGTAAACCAAGTGTCAGTGTAAAACTGACAGGTACACTCTGTTTCCACCTCTGTAGCACTTATTCTTACGATTCTATGTCGTGCCATGACTCTATTATTCCTCCTAGAATTTAATAAAAGTATTTGTTTACTCACTTATATAGTGCGTATCTATTCTGCAGCATTTGCTGTCCCCAGTGGGGGGGGGGGGCACAATCTAAATTCCCTCTGAGTATATGTTTTGTAACGCGGAAGGAAACTCACACAAACACGGGGAGAACATATGAACTCCATGACAGCAGTCTGTCTTAAGGGTCCAGATGGGTGTTACCTGTTAGGGGGTGTTGCCCTGACGCTGCCAGCACTGATTGGATAGTGTCTGACTACGCAGTGACACACCCCCAACTGGTAACAGCCAGCTTGACCTTTGCTGGCAACTCATTCATAATTTCTAGAAGGAATAATAAGGGACAGAGTCGTAAGAATAGATGCTGCAAAATTGTTTTTACATGAGGGATGCAAGTAGTCGGGAGAGGTGACGGCTCTTCTTTAAGCTGGAGATATGAGACGTTCGATGCCAGTCCTTTTATCTTGTAGGCAGTGAAGGAGATGGAAGACGTTTCTTGAGGAGTCACATCCCTTGCAGCGGCGCACCTGTATAATAGAGCAGGCGCCTCGGCAGCCAATTTACGGTGTAAGGACTTTAATTAGCGAGACGCTGCGGAGGAGGAAGACATTCTGGACAAGAGCGCCAATTGAACGTTGGGCTCACCCTTTCAGTTCATTCTCACCGCAGCATCCAGCAGACAAGTGCGGCGGCCGTCCTCACACCTATTAACATCCCGGCTTCTGGCGAGACTTCCCCCGCAGCCATAAGTGACAGCTATAGATGTGTTCTGCCTCGCCGGCCTCCACTTGAGACTCCTTTTAATACTTCGTCTAATAGGGAGCGAGGTTTTTTTCCCCTCCTCTCAGCTTCTGTAATAAAGAGGAGTCCATTATGAGGTGCGCCGGGAGCCATCTTTTCTCATCTCTCTGTCCAAGGTGGGATAATGAGAGTCACTGGGCGGCCGCTCCACTTTATTAGAGTCCTATTATTTGAAGTGATCCTAGAAATCATACGTGATAAGACCCTGGCAGCCATTGCTCTCATACCGAGGTCACAAGCGCGCCACTGTGGCTCTTGGGGTTAAAAAGTATTCTGCAAAAATGGATTTAGATACTAAATGACACTTTGAATCCGAATATTTCGTTTTCGGCGATGGGGCACACCATTATTTTTTACAAAATTTCAAAAATTTCTACAAAATTGACCCTCCCTGTCTGACCTTTTGATCTCATTTGATCTAAGGGTCAAGTAAACATTTGATTTGGTTTTAAACCGATTCTTTAAGAGTTAAAGGGGTTCTCCGGGAATTTGGTATTGCTGGCCTATCCTCACCAGCAAGGGGTCCGGCGCTCTGCACCTGTTCGAAGAGCCCTTGGCGCTCCGTGAAAACGTAGGCCTCTTCCTAGGCCAGTGACGTCACCGTACATTGGTTACATGGGCTAGGCCAGTGGTGGCTAACCTCTGGCACTCCAGCTGTAGTGAAACTACGACTCCCACCATGCTCTGAGAACAGCCAAGCAAGTGTACATCTTGGGAGTTGTAGTCTTACCACAGCTGGACTGCTCGTCCCCTTCCCCTCCTGCCATTGGCTGCTAACCCGCCGCCACAGCTCCCCATCCCCCCTCCCCCGGATGTTTTCATCCGCGCACGGGAGAAGCCGCATCATTGGTGTGGGCACCAGGAGCGGCACGGGGAGTGGGATAAGTATATTCAGTGTGAGGGGGGGATTTTATAGTCTTGGAGAACCCCTTTAAATGTTTCAGACCAGTTCATTGGCCCTCAGGATGGGTCATCAGTATCTGATTGGTGGGGGTCCGACACATGGGACCCCCGCCGATCAGCTGTTTAAAAAGGTACCAGCACTCCTGTGAGCACTGCTACCTTCTCCCCGCTCACCAAGCACATTGTCGTACATTGTACAGCGTCTGTCCTTGGTATTGCACTCAGTCCCATTGACTTGAATGGGGCTGAGCCGCTCTTAGGCCACGTGACCGATGAATGTGACATCACTGACCTAGGAAAAGCTGAGAGAAGGCCGCGGCGCTCACGGGACTGCCAGTGCCAGTCCCATGTGTCAGATCCCCTACCAATCAGATACTGATGACCTATCCTGAGGATAGGTCATCAGTAGTAAAATCCCAGAAAACCCCTTTAAGGGTTAGCATGTATTTTATTGTATTTGTTCTATTTTTATATTTTATTTTATTTTCAAACTTTTGAATTATTTGTTTTGATTCTGTATTTTTTTTTTATTCTATATTCTGTATTATTTAATTATTCTATATTTCATAACATTTTATTGATTTATGCTTCGTATCATTTCATTTTTCTTTACTTAGTATTTTATTCTACGTTTTGTATCATTTTACTTTACTTTGTATCGTTGCGTTATTCTCTATTTTGTGTCATTTTATTATTCTGTCTTTCCTAATCTGTTATTCTAAACTTTGTATCATTTTATGATTCTATGTTTTCCTTTCTATTTTACAAGAAGAATACAATTCTAGGGACAAGCGTAAGCAAAGAGACATAACTGAACTTTAGGCTTTGCCTTGGAGTCGGGGTACTTTTCTGTGAACATAAATCCTTTATTGCACTTTCCTCCGCCGCAGCTGCCTAAGCAAAGACAGAAAACAGATTTGGCCTCCGTCCATAGGAAGGAATTCTGTGACCAGAGGTTGCACCTTCCCCGCACCCCATCAGCCAGAACCGGGGTCCGGGACACCTCACCTAACAGTATCTATTGTCCCGAGGGATATGTTGTACGTTGGGAATAATCTTGGCACTCATAGTGTTAAACGTTACACCGCTAACATTTCTTGGACGGCTCCAAATCACATTGAAAGTGGTTTCCTGCTGTTTTTTATAGTTCTAACCTCAGCGTTACATTCTTTCTGCTGACTAGTAGTTGTGCTGTACGCAGAGACTGTCTGGCTTCCACATTGTACCCGTCCGGCCTGTGTGCAGCGCTCTGATCACTCCTCCTGCATTCACATATGGAAACAACAAGCTGTTCCAGGACGGCCGTCATTTTCCATATTCCTTCACGTGCTAAACATTATTGCTGTTGTCGTTTATGGATGTGGCGGATAACTTTTCCAGATTTATTTTCTTCTGAGGTCGTCTTTTTATAACAATTATTGCAGTGATGTCCAAGTGTGAAATAGCCGGGAGATCTTGCCTAAAAAGTTGAACAGTTTTTATAGAGACATTATATTGCTTATTTTTTGCTGATCCCAAGTTACAGCCTGTTTTATACTTAAGAGCTGCATTCACAATTCTGCTGATTCTTGCTGGACACAGTTAATAATATATACTCAGACACAGACCTTATGTTACATGTCATACTCCAGAGCTGCACTCACTATTCTGCTGGTGCAGTCACTATGTACATACATTACATTACTTATCCTGTACTGATCCTGAGTTACATCCTGTATTATACTCCAGAGCTGTACTCACTATTCTGCTGATGGAGTCACTGTGCACATACATTATATTACTTATCCTGTACTGATCCTGAGTTACATCCTGTATTATACTCCAGAGCTGTACTCACTATTCTGCTGATGGAGTCACTGTGCACATACATTATATTACTTATCCTGTACTGATCCTGAGTTACATCCTGTATTATACTCCAGAGCTGTACTCACTATTCTGCTGGTGGAGTCACTGTGTACATACATTACTCATCCTGTATTATACTCCAGAGCTGCCCTCACTATTCTGCTGGTGCAATCACTGTGTACATTACATTACTTATCCTGTACTGATCCTGAGTTACATCCTGTGTTATACTCCAGAGCTGCACTCACTATTCTGCTGGTGGAGTCACTGTGTACATTACATTACTTATCCTGTACTGATCCTGAGTTACATCCTGTGTTATACTCCAGAGCTGCCCTCACTATTCTGCTGGTGCAATCACTGTGTACATTACATTACTTATCCTGTACTGATCCTGAGTTACATCCTGTATTATACTCCAGAGCTGCACTCACTATTCTGCTGATGGAGTCACTGTGTACATACATTATATTACTTATCCTGTACTGATCCTGAGTTACATCCTGTATTATACTCCAAAGCTGTACTCACTATTCTGCTGGTGGAGTCACTGTGTACATTCATTACTCATCCTGTATTATACTCCAGAGCTGCCCTCACTATTCTGCTGGTGCAATCACTGTGTACATTACATTACTTATCCTGTACTGATCCTGAGTTACATCCTGTGTTATACTCCAGAGCTGCACTCACTATTCTGCTGGTGGAGTCACTGTGTACATTACATTACTTATCCTGTACTGATCCTGAGTTACATCCTGTGTTATACTCCAGAGCTGCCCTCACTATTCTGCTGGTGCAATCACTGTGTACATTACATTACTTATCCTGTACTGATCCTGAGTTACATCCTGTATTATACTCCAGAGCTGCACTCACTATTCTGCTGGTGGAGTCGCTGTGTACATATATTACATTACTTATCCTGTACTAATCCTGAGTTACATCCTGTATTATACTCCAGAGCTGCACTCACTATTCTGCTGCTGCAGTCACTGTGTACATACATTACTTATCCTGTAATGATCCTGAATTACATCCTGTATTATACTCCAGAGCTGTACTCACTATTCTGCTGGTGCAGTCACTGTGTACATACATTACATTACTTAACCTGTACTTATGCTCAGTTACATTTTGTATTATACTCCAGAGCTGCACTCACTATTCTGCTGCTGCAGTCACTGTGTACGTACATTACTTATCCTGTACTGATCCTGAGTTACATCCTGTATTATACTCCAGAGCTGCACTCAATATTCTGCTGGTGCAGTTACTGTGTACATACATTACATTACTAAACTGTACTTATGCTCAGTTACATTTTGTATTATACTCCAGAGCTGCACTCACTATTCTGCAGTTTTTTCAGATTTCAGATGTGTATACGTAAATCCTGCAGGTTTTTACCACAAATCTCAGCCAGAGAAGTCATACTCATCTCACCAATCCCCTACCGTGCTTGTCCCACCAGGTACCCCATGGGTCACTTCTAACTGGTCCCTCTCAATACAAAATGTAAATGTTCATCTAATCACATGTTTAGGAGGGTGACTGCCTGGGCCAGAGGGTGGCTGAGCAGTCCCATTTTGAGAAGGACCAGGAAGCAGGGACCGGTGGGGGACCTGGGAAGCATTGGGAGTGTGGCAAGGACCAGTGAGTATCACTTGTATTTTTTACGCCATTCTGATTGTGTGTGTTTTTTTTAAATATTTTTTACCCAGATGGACAATCCCTTTAAATCTCCGCAGTGAATGACTCCAGACTCCCTGGTTTGGTCTCACATTGCTGCAGGACTGATGCAACGTGTGACCTCCAATCTTAATGTGGGGGGGGGGGGGGTGATAAAAGTAGCAGCTGCCGACAATGGCTGCACATATCTCATTAGTCTGTGTAATGAGCTATTAATACTGCAATTACATCCCATTGATTTACTCAGTAGATAATTGTCATCTTCAGCAACGCTCCAGTGATGGATATCTCTCATTACCGGCCGCTCCGTCTTTCTGGACGCAATTGTTTAAGAAGAATCTCTTTTTAAGCGGCGCATTAATGCCTGGTAAACCCCATACTTCCAGGCCGTTCAGCAGCAGGCGCGGTGCATGGCGTCAGGAGCGCACAGATCTCACAGGACCGGTGTGCTGCCGCTAGGTAGGTCAAAGCGCAATCTAAGGGCTCATGCACATGTGTGTTCAATGCCCGTGCTGTGGACCGCAATTTGCCAGTAGGGCCACCACATTCGGATAGCAGACCCATTCAGTTGAATGGTGTCCGCAATCCGCATCTGACGGTCCGCACCGCAAAAAAGTAATGCATGCGCTACTTTTTTGCAGTGCGGAGGCACGGCCAGAGACTACGCGGAAACACACCGTAGTGCTTCCGTGGTGTTCCGATCCGTGCCTCCGCTCCACATCTCCATGATTGCTGACCCATTGAAGTGAATGGGTCTGCGATCTGTGATGTGGGCTGCACACAGCCGGTGCCCGTGTATTGCGGACCCGGCGTATGTGGGCTGTCATCGGTCGTGTGCATGAGCCCTAAAGCTGACGCAATGGAACGTTGTTGAACGCGCTATGTCCGACTGTCAGAAAGGAGGCTTATTATACATCTAATCAATAACCCTGTAATAGTCTGTGCACAATGTCCACATCACACCACCCCATCTGTCATATAGTTATCCCTGGTGCTGGGGGCAGGGGGTGGGAGTGACCCCAAAATATGAAGAGGCTCAGTATATTGTCATAAACCCAGAGACTGCTGCAGAGGCCAAAGCCAAATATTATCATCTATCTATCTATCTGTTATACATTACTTATCTCATAGCTATCTATCTATCTATTATCTATCTATCTATTATAATCTATCTATCTATCTATCTATCTATCTATCTATCTATCTATTATATATTATTTATCTCATATCTATCTATCTATCTATCTATCTATCTATCTATCTATCTCATTATCTATATCTATCTATCTATCTATCTCATTATCTATATCTATCTATCTATCTATCTATCTATCTATCTATCTATCTATCTATCTATCTATTATATATTATTTATTATCTATCTATCTATCTATCTATCTATCTATCTATCTATCTATCTATTATATATTATTTATCATCTATCTATCTATCTATTTATCTATCTATCTATCTATCT
This sequence comes from Rhinella marina, assembly GCA_900303285.1. Lineage (NCBI taxonomy): Eukaryota > Metazoa > Chordata > Amphibia > Anura > Bufonidae > Rhinella > Rhinella marina. The sequence goes on along the minus strand of ONZH01002188.1, from coordinate 571,836 downwards.
ATCTATCTATCTATCTATCTATCTATCTATCTATCTATCCAGTGTCGTACATAGAGAAGTAAGGGCCCCATAGCAAGGATCAGACCAGGCCCCACACACAGGACAGAAGGGTTTCTGCCTAAACCCTTTTTTAATGACCCTTGGGCCATTTTTCCACGGCCTCATTTGCTAAAAGTTGTTCCTTTAGAGGGTAGAGTCCTGACCAAGTTTTCTCCTCCAGTAGAAGAGGAGATGATCCCAACTAAGACTGGGCCCCCTCTTGCCCTGGGCCCCATAGCAGTCACATGGTCTGCCGCTATGGTAGTTACGCCCCTGTATCTATCACATATCTAGTATCTGGGAGAGCAGAGCTCTTGGCCATTGTTCTAACGATCCAGTCTTCCAGGAATGATATTTTGTATAAAGAGACATCTGAACAAAATTTTTAACTATTAATCTAAAGAGTTTGTCTCAAATTAGAAAAAGTTGGGGGGTCACGGTTTGCATTGATGGGAGGGGTTGTTAGGGCAGGGTATGTTTTCTGAGGTCATGTACCAGGTATATGACGGATGGCGGTGCTCCATGTTAAACACGACCATAACTACACCCCATGTAATGTATCTGTATCAGGTTCACTGTAAACACAATGATAGGCCCGGGCCCCTCCAGGCCTGGACTCTTCAGTGGTCACCTGCTCCCACCCTGATTTATGTTCATGGAGATGGATGGATCGGCTAGAGAAGAGGAATAAGACACAATGCCCAGGTTGTCTGTGCTGCTGGGCCCATGATGGCGTTACCCTGCACTGACGAGGAGCAGACGCTCAGAATCAATGCCGTGTACAGATGGTTTGTTGTATATACCGCCATGCTTGACGATTCTTTGTCAGATGCCGACTTACAGGGCATCTACCTATAGGTGGCAGTCTTCTACCTTCTGGAGGAGAGCTCATTTAGATAATTTTTCCCAGGGAGCATTGCCTCCCTACACCTGGTGGACCAGTACCTTCCTAGAGGTAAATTCACCAAAAATCTGCAGTTTTTCTTCAAAATCTTGATGTTCTAAGATTAAATGTCCAAACAATTTAATAATGTAGAATTTCATCCAGAATCATTTTCTTGGAATTATCGGCGGCAGTTCTTAGACCCTGGCCCCACCTCCACCCCCATGTATACCCAAATGAAAGGATCATAGGTCCCTGAACCTGCTCAGAGATTTCCATCAGAGAATGCTTGGAGAAAAGCAACATCAGGTCCCTTTTCGTTTTTGCCTCCTAGAAGAAAGTCCTAGGTTTACAACTTCCATTGAGTTCAATTAGTATACACAAAGCTCCCCCTAGTGGTGGCACTGGGCAGCCAGTTTTATTAAATACTGAAGGGAAGCAGATGAAGGGAAGGAGAGATGGATCTATGTATTTATTAGAGATGAGCGAATCATCCAAAATTCGCTTCGGCGAATAATCCACGAATTTCTGACAATATTCGTTCTTAATACGAATTTATTCGGTCGAATTTACGTTCAAAAATAATTGTTGTTTTGCGAACATTCCTACACAACTTACGAACATACAGTCAGCGTTGTTAAAAGTACGCAATACGTAAGCATTAGCGTTCAAAGTGCGTACGAGTCCTTAGCGTACTACTCACTCGCGAATGCATCAGGCTAGGCCGCGGCGTGCAGTCTTTAGAGGCAGTCCATATGATCTAGAAGAGTAAGGTGCTAGCTATCCGGCTAAGTGCATAATTTACTAAAAAACACCGTACAATAAGTGCATAATAGGACACATTGCAGTACCGGAAAAAGAATACACACAATAGATCCCGGTGGGCCAGGATGGTTTTTCCTGCTTCTGAGGGGGACGTATCTTCACTTTCCCTCTTCGGGGGAGGGGGCAAGAAGAATGCGTACGTAGCGTTAGCGTTCAAAATTTTAAGAAGTGAATCTGACAAAATCCGGATTCGCTTCAGAGTAGGAAAATTGTAAGATTCTATACAAATCTACGAAGCGGCGTATAGATTCGCTCATCTCTAGTATTTATGCCAGTTCTCTGGGATATTGAGAAGTATGGTGTGCTCCATCTTTATAAAGCAACTGTTCCCTTTTTTTTTAAATAGAAGTTAAAGAAGAACTCCCAAAAAAATTTTATTCCATGTCCTGCTAGAAATGTACATGATGTAATCTGTAGTGAATGTCATTTTCTTACCAGTAGCTGAATTTTTGAGTTATATCATCCTGGAAGTTTCTTATCTGTGTCATGTGACTAGGAATTAGACCCACCAACTCACACAGCATCTTATGTGTGGACAGGAAGTCTAATTCTCTGTGTATTCCTATGGGAGCCTCACTTTCAGCCTCATAGGAATGAATAGAGCAGTTACTGGCTTGCTGTCCTGGGTCAGTTGGAGGTCAGGGAGTTGGTCACATGACCCAGCTACAATTAGAAGAGAGGGGAAACTCTCAATTACAGTCTCTGATAAGAAAATTACATTAACTATAGATTACATCATGCACCTTTCTAACAGGTCAGAGAATAAAATTTTTGCGGGAGTTCTTCTTTAAGTAAAGAGTGTCTTTTTTTAAATAAAAAAATATCTCCACAAAAAGAAAAAAAATTGTTAGATGTCTCCGTAGGAGGGAGACCCTTACATGTGTATGCCCCATCATCATCTAATACTGTAGGTCTGATCTTCAGCTTGAAGCTTTGATTAATTTGCGGAATGATACCATATAACCATGTGTCTGGCTGGTGATAATCTTACTGTTTTAGGAATATTACACATGTGACCCCATATGGCAGCACAGGAGGAAAATACTACCGGCGTATCTTGAGGGCACAACCAGTTTGTTACCCATTATAAATTTTATTTATTTTTTTATTTTCTCCATGCACACCCTTGTTTATATGATGGGAATACCTTCACTATAGTACGGCACAGTAAAACGTGTCACTGGTTATTGGATTCGGTTAATTTCCCTCCCAGGGCACTGGGCTAGAGGCACAACTGACTCTATTAATTTAAGGGTCGCCCTCCTCTATACAGTGGTGTGTGGTCCGGCTCTGCTACATGTAACATATCCGCTTCTTATCTGTCAACTGTAAACCTCTTCTTTTCCTTAGGAATTAAGATTCTCTCAGGTTTGTTTTTAAATCCTAATCTCCTTCAGCGGATCTTGTTACACCGGCTGTGCCGCGGCCGCAAATCAAATATTCAGTGACCCTCTTAGCCGGTTAAAGAAAATAATGTCGTCTTGCAGGGTGGTGATTTGTAGGAGTTAGGGTCTGGCACTGCTGCACTCACACTTTCTTTATTGTGTCTTATCCTATTGTGGCCTAGTTTGCTGGAGGCGGAAGCCCGGTGTACTTCACATTTTTATAAAGTGCAGCTTTACATTGGACCTACTGCTTTATCTTAAAGGGGTTGTCCCACGAAAAATATTCTACAGTTTTCAAACCAGCACCTGGATCTGTATAGGACAACTTAATTTATTATTTCTTTGACCTGCTCACTGAGAAGGCCGCACATGCTCAGTTCCATCTTTCAACTGCCTCCTGAGCTGTGATAGGTGGAGCATGGACACGCCCCCTTAGCTGCAGCAGAGAAGACACTCCCCTTGAGCTGTCAGCTTGATATAAATCTATCAGAGCAATGAATGTGGAGATCTCTGGATCCATGTGAGGTACAGGACTGGTTCTAGCTTTGTTAGAAAGAGATTGTCATGTACTATATGATGTCTGATTTTTTATTTTTTACATTATTTGTGGGATAACCCCTTTAAAGGTCTAGACAATCTCTAGGATATGCCCCACCTCTGGGACTCGCACCTATCTTGTAAACAGAGCTCGGCTATTTTCGGCTGCCCCATAGAAATGAATGGAAGGCGCCCTCCGTCACTTTCCAAGGCTCCATTTATGAGATAGGTGCAGGTCCCCGAGGTGGATATGCCCCCATTGTCTTCGATGACACAACCACTTTAAGTTATCCCCTATCCTTCAACTATTCGATTGGTGGGGGTCCTACCTAGTACAGCTATCTCCGCAACTCGCATAGAAATGAATGGAATGGCCATTCTCATGCCCGACCGGCCGGGGGGACTGCAGGGACTACAGAGCCCCCGTTTTCGTGATCGCGGAGGTCCCACTGGTAGGACCCTCACCAATCTAACAGTTGTCCCCTATCCTTTTGTATAGGGGATAACAATCTAACTGGAATACCCCTTTACCTCATAGCTTTGTTCACAAATTCAGCACTGCTACGTCTGTAGCTCCTTTAATATGTTGTAATATATTTCTATAGTTATGCAGTTATTAAGGATTTTGGGACACATGTTCTCTACATAGAGCAAAGATTCAGCTTGATACCCTCACTCTATGGAATTAAAGGGGCTTTCTGAGTGTGTTATACTGATGGATAGGTCATCAGTATGAATAGGTCATCAGTATGTGATCGGTGGACACACAGCACACCTGGCGATCAGCTGTTTGAAAAGGCTGCGGTGCTCCTGTCAGTGCTGCAGCCTCCTTACAGCTTACCAGGCACAGTGCCGTCCATTGTATAGTGGCTGTGCTTGGTATTGCAGCTCAGCACCATTCATGAGCTGTGCCTAGGTAATGTGACCAATGAAAGTAACCTCACTGGACTAGGAAAAGGCCGCCATGCTTACCGGAAAGAGTCACGCCTCCACCAATCACTGACAGAGGACAGGTCATAAGTAGTAAACTCCTTAAGTCAAAGGCCCTTGTTGCCTTACCCCTCCTGGCACCCAGCACCAAGATCGACATTCCTGTCTTTACAGGAAATGTAGAACCTTGATTATTTTTTTTTTACTAATTAAAACCAGATGTTAAAACATGATCTTTTTTTGTAATCTAATTTCCTGGTGGTAGATTTTTTTTTTTTTGTGGGTGGCCATCTTGAGATATAGACCATGGGTACCTGTGGATGACTCATTGACTTCTATTGGAGAGTGTTGTGGGCATGCTGTGTGACCTCTGCAGAGGTCATTGCATAAGGTAGGGGAGGAGATCAGCTGTGGTCATCACCTATTGTGAGAGGTGGATCCTGTGTTATCTGTATAGAAATGTTACTTGTCGTTGTAATCCTGCCAGTGGTGATGGTCAAGGGATGTGTCCTTTCTTCTGCAGTTCTCTCCCTATCACAGCTCAGGGGGTGTGTGTCCTTTCTTCTGCAGCTCTCTCCCTATCACAGCTCAAGGGATGTGTTCTTTCTTATGCAGCTCTCTCCCTATCACAGCTCCAGAGGGAGTCCTTTCTGCTGCAACGCTCTCCCTATTACAGCTCAGAAGGGCGTGTCCTTTCTGCTGCAGCTCTCTCCTTATAAATCTCTCTCAGTAAATATGGCTGGTGGTAATTGAAGGTTAGAAGTGAACTTATGCGACCACCTCAGTAGTTGGATGTGAATGTTGCTGTACAGATTAAACACTAGAGGGCACCATTACGATGAAATAAAAAGAATATCTCATAGCCAGAACAGAAAGTACATTACAGTAGTAACTAGTTTTTCATATTGAATTTTCAGTCCTGAGAAGTCTGTTCAGGTTTTCCTTCACATGTCCTTGCACTAAACCCTAAGGACACCTAGAAACCGGAGCTTTTACCTTTTCTGTGATTGACATGAAGCAATTAACGCTGCATTGTAGATTCATGTAATAGAAACGCTCGGAGCCGTACCTTTGGTTGTAATTCGTAGGCCTGTGTTCTGCGTGGGAGCGCTGGCCTTGTACCGGAGCGAACCGCACTGAACTATAGATCTCTGCTGTATTCTGTACATTTATAAAGAGTCATTTACAGAACAATAGAAAAGAACAATTTGTGACTGAATAGTACAAATCAATTCATAGATTATCCCGCCTGCGAAAGAACATTTCCGTTTTTTATACAGATTTTATTTATGAACTTTTTTTACACAGTACTAGAGATTAAAGAGGTATTCCCATTTTGGAAATTGGGGGCGCAAAGTGCCGGAGGGCGCACCATGCATGCGCGGCCGCCCCCCATTCATTCCAATGGGATTTCCGAAAATAGCTGAGCCTCTCACTCGGCTATTTTCGGCATTCCCATATAAATCAATAGAGGGTGTCCACGCACTCATGGTGCGCCCTCCAGCACTTTACGGGCTCCGTTCTAACTATAGGGACCCGCACCTATTAGACATTGGGGATATGTGCTAGCGATATGCCCCCAATGTCCAAGATGGGAATACCCCAACCAGCAAAAATGAGAGCTGTCGCCTCTCCTGACTTGTCTGTTTTAGTAACTACATGCATTCCCCATTTAATAACAATTCTGCAGACTCTTTTCATATGTCTCTATGCCATGCCATATCTCTACTATTCCTACTAGAAGTTTATTGCCAGGAGTCTGCAATGAAGGTCCAGCTGGGTGTTACCACTTGGGGGTGTTGCCCTCCACACACTGGCAGCAGTGATTGGATAGTATCAGACTGTGCAGAAACACCCCCCAACTGGTAACACCCTGCTGGACCTTTATTGCAGACTGCTGGCAAGTCATTCATAACTTCCAGAAGGAGTAATAGAGGAAAGGCACAACATAGAGTCATAAGAATAGATGCATCCGCACTGTTAAGGGAGCGGGGTACTGTGGTAGTCACTGTTAAAGGGGCAGTCGCTGTGGAGGTCTCTTTTAAGGGGGTCGGGAATGGTGGAGGTCAGTTAAGAGGACTGTAACCTATGGTCAGTGTTAAGGGGCGGGTGCTGTAGAGGTCACTATTAAGGGGACGGACCCCTGTGGAGGTCACTGTCAAGGAAGTGGGGTGCTGTGTAACTCCCTGTTAAAGGGGCAGGCCGCTGTGAAGGTCAAAGTTAAGGGGTGGTATCTACTCCCCCTCGCTGTACAGTGACCTCAGCACAGGTCGCAGAAGTCAACGAGTTATCTAAAGGCTGCCGTTTCCTAGGTGACAAATTTCCTTTAAAAGTTTGTATAGTTTGAGGTTTCGTAGTACAAGTTATTCCTCCCTTTAAAAATTGGCTGAATTTAGTAATAATGTAATCATAATATTAATAATAATAATGGATCTCTTGCTCCTGCCCTGGAGGAACATTAACCCTGTCTTTGTCACTTTCTACTCTCTCAGGGCATTGCAGATGAATACCGTTGTATCACATCCTACATAATAGTGCCATACAGTGTCCACAATAAAAGCGCTATATAGTGCTCAAATAATGTCACCCAGCAGAGCCACAAGGAGCCGCCGGCTGTGGATGGTGCAGTTTCCCATTTCCTTTGCTCCCTGTTATGATAACAATGCTGCGCGTCTTCTGATTGTATCTTCCATGACATAAGTCATTTCTGCCTCTTTAAAGGGAACCTGTCATCTCCAAAACACCCCCTAAACTAGAGTAAGCGGTGTATAGTGTAAGTGATGCTGAATCCGAATATGTAAGTTTTATCTTCATACTCACTTCCATTCTGACGCTGTGCTCCCACAAACCTGCAGTAAAATGCACTCACTGGACTCTTCTTTGAGTCCTCTCCATTATGTGAGTGAGCACTGGAGTCCACTGAGTGCATTTTACTGCAGGTTTGTGGGAGCACAGCGTCAGAATGGAAGTGAGTATGAAGATAAAACTTACATATTCGGATTCAGCATCACTTACACTATAGACCACTTACTCTAGTTCAGGGGGTGTTTCGGAGATGACAGGTTCCCTTTAAGTTTAGTTCTATAAGTAAGAGAGGAAATCCCAGGGGACGGTAACTTGAGGAGCTGTGGGCGCCTCTCGGCCATAGTGCGGTGTCATCAGCACAGTGACAGCTCAGGACAAAACAATAGAAGAGCGACGGGAGCAGAACTCATTTGATGGTGTCTGTCCTCAGGTAATGCAGACGCTGATTGCGGTATTGATTTCCATTAGCCTGAGCTCTCCGCACCTCGCTGCTATCTGCCCAAGTTGTCATTGGAAGCTATTGACCTGAGGACGATTCCCGACAAAGCAAGGCGTATCACCTCGCGGCGAGTCACCTTGATTGGTATTCCTTCTGCGGAGTGTAGCATCAAGCACTTAATCAAGGAGAAGACATCTGCCTATTTGTGCTAATGTGCTGTCTTCAGATAATGTATGAGTTTGTTACTGATACCCGCAGAAAAAAACAAGGCGAGAAGTTTTCTCAAGTCCAAGGAGAGGTCTTAAGTGCAGAGTCTTCAGATTCCAGGTTCGCCATTTGTGCACATGTCCACCTATGAAAGAATCTTGTTTAGTCTTTTTTTTCAGCCAAAACTAATGGGGGAAGGTATGACACCGTGTTTCTGGCTTTGTAACTTTTTGGGCTTATCTGAAAAAAAAATACATTTTGACATTTAGTATTTTTACTCCACTCCAGTCTATTTTCTGCCACTTACAATGCTGTTCTAATACCTCTCGTGAGTCAGTTTAATCACACATAATAGCTACATCATTGCAAATTGCAGTCAACATCCCTGACTTGTGTTGATTATGATAAACAAGTTATGCTGACTGAAGCATGAGTGACCGGTATTTAATGCCAGAGATTTCTTGTACAAACCATTCTAATTAAGAATGCCTGTATGAAAACACATGTCCACACAACAAAGAATCTTGTTTAGTCTTTTTTTCAACCAAAACTAATGGGGGAATGTATCACGCCGTGTGCTCCAGAATTCTCGCTTGTTAACTTTTTGGGCTTATCTGAAAAAAAAAAATACATTTTGACATTGAGTATTTTTACTCCACTCCAGTCTATTTTCTGCCACTTACATTGCAGTTCTAATACCTCTCCCGGGGAAGTTTAATCACACATAATAGCTACATCATTGCAAATTGCAGTCAACATCCCTGACTTCGTGTTGATTATGCTAAACAAATTATGCTGACTGAGGCATGAGTCACCAGTACTTAGTGCCGGAGATTTCTTGTACAAGCCATTCTAATTTAGAACTCCAATACGGAAGCACATGTCCACATATGAAAAACTCTTGTTTAGTGTTTTTCAGCCAAAACTAATAGGGGAATGTATCAGGCCGCGTGCTCCAGAATTCTGGCTTTGTGACTTTTTGGGCTGTTCTAATACTTCTCCCGAGACAGTTTAATCACACCTAATAGCTACATCATTGCAAATTGCAGTCAACATCCCTGACTTCGTGTTGATTATGATAAACAAGTTATGCTGACTGAAGCATGAGTCACCAGTATTTAATGCCAGAGATTTCTTGTACAAACCATTCTAATTAAGAATGCCTGTACGGAAGCACATGTCCACATATGAAAGAATCGTGTTTAGTGTTTTTCAGTCAAAACTAATGGGGGAATGTATGACGCTGACTTCGTAACTTTTTGGGCTTATCTGAAAACAAAATACATTGTAAAATTTAGCATTTTTACTCCACTCCAGTCTATTGTCTGCCACTTACAATGCTGTTCTAATACCTCTCCTGGGTCAGGAGAGGTATTAGATTGCAGTCAACATCCCTGACTTTGTGTTGATTATTAAAAACAAATTACGCTGACTGAAGCATGAGTCACCAGTATTTAATGCCGGAGATTTCTTGTACAAGTCATTCTAATTGAGAACGCCAGTTTGATGATTAGTGAAACATCTTCAAGGAAAATACAGGTCCAATTGCTGTGGATTATAACTATTGATATATATATATATATATATATATATATATATATATATATATACACCTGGATGTTTGAGAACCTTCACAGACAGAAGATTGAAGGTGTTGCTGCAAGAATCTTTTCGACTTGACCTGTGTATTGATTGCCCGAGACCTCACCTGCTGTATACCTGCTCCTCCAGCTGACTTGCATATGAGGAGGCAAAAATAGATTTTTCTGAAGTTTTTTCCACCCTCATTTCCAAAGGGAATCTTCAAAGTGAAGCAAAGCAGACACAGCCGTGCATCGGCGGCTGCATCATCTTCCTGGAGATTGAACTCGGCTGGTTTTTACATCTCAACTGAAAAGCAAATCTGATAGAGAACTTGTGAACCTGCGTGACTGTTAAGAGTTCAGCTCTGGAAGCCTTCGGAGAAAAGCCACTATCCCCTTCCCTTCTTCAGTGCTTGATAAAGCTTCATATAGTGTTTGGCTTTCATATGGTAATAACCTTGTTAAAGGGATATTCCCAGCTCAGCAGAGGGACCTGCACCTATCATAGCAATATGCCATTAATCTCTGAGACAAAGACCCCTTCTTTCAGGCTGCTTTCACATCTGCGTCAGCGATTCCGGCAGAGGAGGCTGTTCCAGCAGAGCACAGCCTGCTGGAACTCTCCAGACCCGGCACTGCCGGATGCAACTGCAGTGCCCGCCAGTCCCATTAAAGGGGTTGTCTCACTTCAGTAAGTGGCATTTATCATGTAGAGAAAGTTAATACGAGGCCCTTACTAATGTATTGTGATTGTCCATATTGTCTCCTTTGCTGGCTGGATTCATTTTTCCATCATATTATACACTGCTCTCTTCCATGGTTACAGACCACCCTGGAATCCAGCAGTGGTGGTCGTAGGAAGAACACTAGCCTAAATGCGCTCCCATTAGTAAGTGCCTTGTATTAACTTTCTCTACAAGATAAATGGCGCTTACTGAAGTGATACAACCCCTTTAAGTATAATGGGATCCAGACAGAGATCCGGCCACTGCAAAAATGTAGAGAATCTGCCGGCCACAAACCGCTGCATGCTTCTCGCAATTTTCGCCGGATCAGACGGCTGGATCTCCATGCTGCAGATGTGAAAGTAGCCTTAAAGGGCAAACATATGTCTTCATTCTACAATGATAAAATGGGCTGTGCCTTTTACATAGTATGGCGCCACCTGGTGTTCAAAGTGTATAGCGGTTTGTAGAGCCACCAAGCTCTGTCACTCAGACAGAGTGAATAGCCAATAGAAATATCTTTCTGTCAGAGCCTCTGCAGGGGCATCAGAGGGCAGCTGAGAAGACTCCTTCTGCAGTGGAAGGGATTATAGTGTCAGCTGCCAGAGGGGGAAGGAGGCTGATTCCATCCACCGCCCCTTATCAGCATCTCAGAATAGTAATAGCAGCCAGGTGGGCACTTGGAAGCAAAAATTGATGAAAATAGTATACTACAAACTCAGTAATTTTACTTTAAAGAGCATCTGTCAGCAGTTTTGTACCTATGACACTGGCTGACCTGTTACATGTGCGCTTGGCAGCTGAAGACATCTGTGTTGGTCCCATGGTCATATGTGCCTGCATTGCTGAGAATAATAAAGTTTTATTATATGCAAATGAGCCTCTAGGAGACAAAAATAAGTAAAATATGTAGATGGAGGTTATAAGGATTTTCAGCATGTCGGAGCCTCTCTTTGCCCCTGGTTCCCATGCATTATGGAGACCATTTTCCCATCCTCTCTCGTTATGAAGCGCCCGGACAGATCGCCATTTAAAGTGATTCACCATCCATGCTAATGGTGCGTGTAGACTTGACCTGCCAAGACACAAGAGCCCTTGAAAACCTTAGGTTCGGTCTTCTCATTTATAAGCCCGCTACGTAACGTTTGTGTCCGGCGGCGCACTGCCAAGCAAAGGCAATGGAAGCCCAAAGCGAGCGGGATGCTGGGCTGCCAATTACCCCCCTGCTGAGTCCAAATCTAATCCCCTCAAACAGAGAAGAGAGAGGAAGGACCAAACAAGGCAAGACTCAATCAGGTTAAAGTGCGAATCTGGGATTAACAAGAGAGGGAAGACTGCAACAGTGACCTTTTTTTCTTTCTTAATTCCATCATTTCCTCTCTTCGGGAGATATTTGCAGAGTGTGCGGTAAAATGAAAGCGGTGGAGCGCCGCGCCAGCGCTTCATGGGGCACGGTCAGGATGGCCCCTCGCTGTACTGCATAGTAATGGCATTGTGTTGGCTTCTTAAATGTGGCCAAAATGTCTCTCTTTTTTGTTAATTAGGAGTATATACGCCTGCTGGCTTCTGAACAGAGGCGTAACTACCATAGCGGCAGACCATACGACTGCTATGGGGCCCAGGACAAGAGGGGGCCCAGTCTTAGTTAGGATCATCTCCTCTTCTACTGGAGGTGAAAACTTGGTCAGGACTCTACCCTCTAAAGGAACAACTTTTATCAAATGAGGCAGTGGAAAAATGGCCCAAGGGTGATTGAAAGGGGTTTAGGCGGAAACCCTTCTGTCCTGTGTGGGGGCCTGGTCTGATCCCTTACTTCTCTATGTACACCACTGCTTCTGAATTATCTATATACCTTGCATGATCTGTGGCTCATTGTGAAGGACCAGCCATGTTGCCTCCTGTGTAGTAGCCAGAAGGTAGTGTATTCCAAAAATGACTCTTTGGCTCCAAACCCCTCCATAATCTACCAGTGCTGATATGAATAGTGCATGGTGGACTGACACTGTTCTCAACCCCCTGACCAACCTCCATGGTTAAAGGGGTTGTCTCACTTCAGTAAGTGACATTTATCATGTAGAGGAAGTTAATACAAGGCACTTACTAATGTATTGTGATTGTCCATATTGCTTCCTTTGCTGGCTGGATTCATTTTTCCATCACATTATACACTGCTGGTTTCCAGGGGTTATATGACCACTGCTGCAGCGCAGAACCCCAGACCCCTGTCTGTAAGTATTTAGTTTGTCTACAGTGCCGCCACAGGAGACATGAAGCATTACACGGTGCCCATTCAAATCAATGAGTAGTCTGTGTAATGCAGGACAGGGCAGGTCCTCCAGAGCAATAGACATTCTTGGTTAACCACTCTCCACTACGGCCAAGAGATGAGGATTCTGAACAGAGGACACCCCTCTGTATAAGGATATAGGTTTTCTGTCCTAGACGTCCCCTTTAATAAGTAGTCTCCATTGTACCTATTGGTTACATTGTATCATATATTAGTAGATAATGCATCTGTTCTTGTTGCTTTCCAAAGTAAACATTAAAAAGTGGAGATTTCTATATACATTTTATGCATTAAAGGAGTTATTTGAGACTAAAAAATGTCCGCCATATGCCCGGGCCCCTCACACTGAATCTTCTCACCTGGCTCCCCGCGCTGCTCCTGGTCCCCACACCGCTGCTGCTGTTTCTCCCCTTGCAGCCAATGGCAGGCGAGGACGAGTCTCCCTAGCATCACCCGCAATGCTAGGAAGGCTACCCCCCCAGTCCCCCCCCCCTCCCCGTCACCGCCTGCCATTGGCTGCTCCCCCCGACACCCCAGCAGCAGCAGCGCGTACGGGGAACAGGAGCGGCACAGGGAGCGGGGTAAGTATATTCAGTATGAGGGGCCTGGGCATATGGGGGACATTTTTTAGTCTCGGATAACGTCTCGGATTAAGTTCTGGTTTTATTACTGTATGCTTACAAATAACTTCTTTGGGAGTGATGTAAATAGAAGAGAGGGATCCCATAGCAAAAATTAAAATGGGCCCCCGTTACAGTGCACAATTTTTTTCCAACCAGGACAGGAGGGGCCGGTGTTTGTTACCCCCTTTTTGTCCACTCACTTGGTTGCACCCAATGCAGTTCCTCAGGGGAGGGGCATCATAAGCACAGGTTCTCACCACCCAATAGCAAAGGCAACTATAGCTGGGCCCATAGCAGCTGCATGATCCTCCTCTAAGGTATATATGCCCCTGTCATTTATAAAGTACCTTCTTCTATTAATATTCCAAGGGGTGTTAATGATATATTAGTTGTTATCAGTTAGATTTTGGTGTGTCCAGGGGTGGATTGTCCATAGACCTTACAGGGAAATTTCCCAGTGGGCTGATACCCAAGGAGCCACCTGAGCTCTCCTCACGACCGGCCAGTGGAAGTTTTTTGGGCAGTATTTTGTGATGGACTGTGGTATTTGGCTGTTGGGGGGGTATAATGTGCCACAATATGGTATTACTGGCCCTGCCTTCCATCAATTTGGGCCCACTACAAAACAGGGGCCACTTTTAGTATTTTTTCCAGTCCGCCCCTAGACGTGTGACATCATCAGCGGTCGGGTCTAGGGCCCAGGTATAGCACTGCAGCTTTTTCAATAACTGTTTTACTTGCTGGGTAATTTTTTGGGCTTGTTTTAGACGTTTGATTTGCTGATTGATTGTCCTCTAGTCCAGGGTGCGGAAGTGGAGAGCATGAGCAGCACTGGCACAAATCAGTGTCTTGTTTGTGGCCACTTATTGGAAATCCTAAACCACACTAGAGATATTTGTCCTGCTTCAGCTTCTTTTTACTCGGAGCCTCCAAGCGTTGCTACAGAGTCTATGGTGATCAGAGGGGACCCATGCTAGCGGAGGGCTGGACTATATGTGCTTCTTATTCTGTTTTTGGACAGAGGCTCCTATAAAAGCAATGCTTTCAGTCCTGGAGGGGTAACTCGAGGAAGCTTTCTAGTGGATGCAGCTAATCATTTGAATCCATGATGGCTTTGTTAGGATGCTTCTAGGAAGACTGCTGTTGCCACATAGTGGACATACTTGGAACTGCAAGTGAGCGAACAAAGAATTCCGGCTCATGTCCGTTATATATCAGTCTTGGTTTGTATCAGCTGTATACCATTGACAGTAATGTGTGTATCTATGGGTACCAGAGGCCTGTGTGCAGATTCTGTATAAAGGTGCAGTGTAGGTGGGCTTCCTTTATATTCCAGATTTTTCCATAATATCCAGTTATTCAGTTGGTTCATATAACTTCCTATGCTTTTGGTAACTGCCTGTATCATGCAGTCAGCAAAACGCGGATCCGCAAAATACCAATGACATCCGCGTTGCATCCAGCTTTTCTTTACAGACCCATTGACTTCAATGGGTCAGTGGACCGCATTTTGAATCCCAGTATAGGACATGTTCTATGCTTTTGCAGTATGGACATATGGAAGCGGTAAGCACATGGATCATCCGTGTCCTTTCCGCGTCCGCATGTCCGTTCTGCAAATAATAAGCCACAAAATGCTGTCCATTGACCCATTGAAGTCAATGGGTCATCAAAAAAAAAAACAACAACAAATAGCGCCATCAGTATTTTTCGGACCGGAAAATGCATACGGTTGTGTGCATGAGGTGAAAGTATGTGGAAACCCCCCTTCCCCCCAAAAGTTCTTAATGTAAAAATCAGCTGACCCCCAGGCTGCTTTGAGTATTCGGAGCTCGTGTGGCCCCGTTTTGTAGTCGGGTCCAAATTGATGGAAGGCAGGGCCAGCAATACCATATTGTGGTACATTATACCGCCCCAACAGAGCCAAATACCACAGTCCATCACAGAAATACATCCCCAAAAACTTCCACTGGTCGGCCGTGAGGAGAGCTCAGGCGGCCCCCTGGGCATCGGCCCACCGGGAAATTTCAGTGTAAGGTCTATGGCCAATCCACCCCTGAAATCTAGTGCAGCAGACTTCCATGACTGCCCTGCTCAGGTGAATGGGGCTTATCTAAATTAGTTTGCTTTCTACCAGAACAACCCCATTTAGGTCACAAATTTCGACAGCAAATTTGCGACCGTACCCTGTGGTTACAAGGAGCGGTAAAGCCCCCGTCCAGCAGTCATCGTGTCTGCAGAATCTGCTGGGTAATAACACAGGAGCCGTGCACGGACTCATCGATCTGCTGGGATAGAATTTCTATTGCATTGCAAAAATACATATATATATATATAGAGAGAGAGAGAGAGAGAAAGATAGAAGAAATGCTGTCAGTCAATGTGACGGCATCAGAGCGGCGCATGTGTTCTGCCATCTGGACCTTTCTAGGAGTCTGTGATACATTTTGGATGACAAATTGCATTTTTAATCAGTGCTATGTAATGGAAGGAAGGAGAATTTTCGGTTTTGTTTATAAAGACCTTTGTGTCCGAGCGCCGGGGATTTATTGCTTAAGTGGAAGCGTGACCCAGAGCGATCAGTAATCCTGTGAGAGATCCGATGGCATCGCCTTGTGCACAGGCTGGGGGGGCTCCAGTGACAACTAGTCAGCAAAATTCATCACCTCTGCTTGTTGTCAGAGGGCTAAAAGTTTTAATTTAAAGGGGTTGTCCACAATTTATTTATTCTTTTTAAATTCCTCCACCCAGAGGGAACTATACTTAAAAGCTCCTCGCCGCCCCAATCCAACTGTGTGGCTCTGGGGTTGTCTTCACTGCACTTCTGGTCCCCACACGTAAGCTTCCTGCACAGAGAGGGTCACATGTGCCATTACAGCCAATGACTGCCTCAGCTGTGATATGCCCCCAGGCAGCACATGTGCCGCTCCGGGACACGTCACCGCTGAGGCCCTTTATCGGCAGCAGCAGCGTACATGATCCTGTCCATGCAGCGTTTACCTGCAGGGACCAGAAGTTGTGTGAAGACAGCCCGGGACTCAGAGTCAGAACCAAGCAGCGAGAATTAAAGAATTAAAAAAATATATATATAAAATAAAATTATGGACAACCCCTTTAAATCCAGAAGCTTTAGAAACCTATCTAACTACAATAGTATCTCCAATATAGACAATCCTCTGTGAGCTAAATACATCTGCAGCGTCCGATAGTTTGCTACAATGTATCAATGCGGGTAATGTGAAGTCTAGGCTGTTAACCTCACAGAGCATTGTCTAGAATGGATATATTTGTAACAAACCCTCAGCTGTAAGAAGGCATTCATTCGGCGAGGATTTTCAGCTTCTAAATTAAAAAAAATGTAAAGTATAGAGCTTAACAAGGAATTGATAAAGAGATGTGTTCATTATACAATGATTAAATGGGTTGTGCCTTTTACATAGTATGGCGCCATCTGGTGTTCAAAGTGTATGGCAGTTTGTAGATCCACCAAGCTCTGTCACTCAGACAGGTCACTGCACAGTGCATAGCCAATAGAAATAGTTTTCTGCCCTGCTTGTGAGGGAAGGAGCAGAGTCTCTGCAGGGATATCACTGAGTAACTGAGAAGACTCCTTCTGCAGTATAAGGGATTATAGTGTCAGCTGCCAGAGGGGGAAGGAGGCTGATTCCATCCAGAGCCCCTTATCAGCAGCTCAGAATAGTAACAGCAGCCAGGTGGGCACGTGGGAGCAAAAATTGATGAAAATAGTATTTTTATGTTAGAAACCCTGCAATTTTACTTTGAAGGGCATCTGTCAGCAGTTTTGTCCCTATGACACTGACTGACCTGTTACATTGCACTGCAGCTGAAGACATCTGTGTTGGTCCCATGTTCATATGTGCCCGCATTGCTGAGAAAGATGATGTTTTAATATATGCAAATGAGCCACTAGGAGCAACAGGGGTGTTACCATTACACCTAGAGGCTCTGTTCTCTCTCTGCAACTGCTGCACCCTCTGACCTTTGACTAAAGGGGCCAGGCGTGATGATGTTTTCACTGTCTGGTCCTGTCAATCAAAGTACAGAGGACGTAGCAGTTGCAGAGAGAGTGGAGCCTCTAGGTGTAATGGTAACGCCCCCGTTGCTCCTCATTTGCATATAATAAAACATCATATTTCTCAGCAATGTGGACACATATGAACATGGGACCAACATAGATGTCTTTAGCTGCCAAGTGCACATGTAACAGGTCAGCCAGTGTCATAGGTACAGAACTGCTGACAGGAGTTTATGAACAGGATTCACGGGATAAACCCTAGATTCTTAAATTTACGGAAAATCAAAACCCCTTCACTGTTATATCCATCTTATCCTGCGATACCACTTGTGATACTGCCCAGCGGAGCCTCACCGTAGACCTCAGATTTGCTTGTGTTTCCATCCCAGACGGCATTGCCCGCTGCAGTTTACATATTACATTTCATTACCATTAGACGCCGCGCTCTTTCCTGCTAACAGACTGTTTACAGCGGCTTGTATAACGAGCGGCTCACGTTTCACGCCGGCACAGGCGCTGACGAGCAGCAAAGAGTGATTTTGTTTGCCTTAATATGAAGACCCAAGTGACTTGCAGCAAGAAGAAACAACCTCAAAGGCAAACGCGTTTTCTGCTAGCGTTTATTATATCCGTGAAACGTTCATGACTGCTGCTTCTTAACGTGATCTGTTTATGGGCTGGAAAGTGAGGATCATAAGCTGTGGAGAGTCCTAAGGCTGTATTACACAGCCCGATGTGGCAGACGATTGCTCACTAGTGGAGGAGACCACTGCTATTACATGAAGTGATCTCCTCCGCTCCTCCGAGGAGCAGTCACTATGCCATCGCTTGTCCCTATGCTGTATAGTGTTTTGCTGGCAGCAGATTGTTATTAGACACCACGATCTGCAACCTACAAATGATAATTTTTTTAACATGTCTAAAGATTTGGATTGACCGATGATCGAACGTTTGCTCATTCATCGGGCTATCGGCAGCATTCATGTGAACACTCATTAGTGATTATCTGCCAAAAAACTGTGTGTTTTCAGACCACTGTCCCATGTGTGCCCCCTATTTATAGACCCACTGTCCTATGTGTGCCCCCTATTTATGTCTAGACCACTTGTCCTATGTGTGTCCCATGTGTGCCCCCTATTTATAGACCACTGTCCTATGTGTGCCCCCTATTTATAGACCACTGTCCACTGTCCCATGTGTGTGCCCCCTATTTATAGACCACTGTCCTATGTGTGCCCCTATTTATAGACCACTGTCCCATGTGTGCCCCTATATTTATAGAACCACTGTCCTATGTGTGCCCCCTATTTATAGACCCCCACCACTGTTTTTATCCCATGTGTGCCCCTATTTTATAGACCACTGTCCCATGTGTGCCCCCTATTTATAGACCACTGTCCTATGTGTGCCCACTATTTATAGACCACTGTATTATAGACCACCCTATGTGTGCCCCCTATTTATAGACCACTTGTCCTATGTGTGCCCCTATTTATAGTGTCACTGACCACTGTCCTATGTGTGCCCCCTATTTATAGACCACTGTCCTATGTGTGTGCCCCTATTTATAGACCACTGTCCTATGTGTGTCCTATGTGTGTGCCTGTCCTTATTTATAGACCACTGTCCTATGTGTGCCCCTATATTTATAGACCACTGATGTGTGTCCCTTATTTATAGATCACTGTCCTATGTGTGCCCCTATTTATAGACCACTGTCCTATGTGTGTGCCCCCTATTTTATAGATAGACCACTGTCCTATGTGTGCCCCTATTTATAGCCCCACTGTTATTATTTATAGACCACTGTCCTATGTGTGCCCCTATTTATAGACCACTGTCCTATGTGTGCCCTCTATTTATAGATCACTGTCCTATGTGTGCCCTCTATTTATAGACCACTGTCCTATGTGTGTCCCTTATTTATAGACCACTGTCCTAGTGTGTGACCACTGCCCCCTATTTATAGATCACTGTCCTATGTGTGCCCTCTTTTATAGACCACTGTCCTATGTGTGCCCCCTATTTATAGACCACTGTCCTATGTGTGCCCCTTATTTATAGACCACTGTCCTATGTGTGCCCCCTATTTATAGACCACTGTCCTATGTGTGCCCCCTATTTATAGATCCACTGTCCTATGTTGTGCCCCCTATTTATAGACCATTGTCCTATGTGTGTCCGCTTATTATAAACCACTGTCCTATGTGTGCCCCCTATTTATATAGACCACTGTCCTATGTGTGCCCCCTATTTATAGATCACTGTCCTATGTGTGCCCCTATTTATAGACCACTGCCCTATGTGTGTCCCTTATTTATAGACCACTGTCCTATGTGTGCCCCCTATTTATAGATCACTGTCCTATGTGTGCCCCCTATTTATAGATCACTGTCCTATGTGTGCCCCCTATTTATAGATCACTGTCCTATGTGTGCCCCCCTATTTATAGGCTCACTGTTCCTATGTGTGCCCCCTATTTAATAGACCACTGTCCTATGTGTGCCCCCTATTTATAGACCACTGTCCTATGTGTGCCCCTATTTATAGACCACTGTCCTATGTGTGCCCCCTATTTATAGACCACTGTCCTATGTGTGCCCTCTATTTATAGACCACTGCACTATGTGTGCCCCCTGTTATTTATAGACCACTGTCCTATGTGTGCCCCCTATTTATAGACCACTGTCCTATGTGTGCCCCCTTATTTATAGACCACTGTCCTATGTGTGCCCCTTATTTATTAGATAGACCACTGTCCTATGTGTGCCCTCTATTTATAGACCACCTGTGTCCTATCTGTGCCCCTTATTTATAGATCACTATGTGTCCTATTTATAGACCATCCTGTGCCCCTTATTTATAGATCACTGTCCTATGTGTGCCCCCTATTTATAGACCACTGCACTATGTCTGCTTCGTATTTGTAGACCACCAGCCTACTCAGATAAGCACGTACATGACTTACAGGGTTGTGCTTTATTAATGAATTAGTATTTGAGTTCAGTGGTTGTATCTACGTACGTTAGTGATGCCTCACATTACTGGAGTCACCGCTTCCCCTTGTCTTAGGCCTTGGCTCCACATTGTGATAATGGTTGTGCCTCGGCTGTAGTCCTTATTCAGGACAGTGTGAATAATGTCCCCATTACCCTGGTTGTATTTAATAACTCTAATGAGATCGCTATTGTATGCACCGTTACCCTTTATTGGCACAAAGAAGATTTGGAAGGAGAACAGTCCTCTCTGCCTATTCTGTTTTACAGCTACTAATTATAAAGATTATAATAATGAATAATAATAATATTAGCATGGACACGGTGGCTGTATGCATTACTGCACTCATGGAGTCCTTACCGATCAGCCATTATCTGCAGAAGAACCCTCCAGCAAGTGTTCAGTTTCCCTACAGCTCCCCCACAGGAGAAATGGTGCATTACATCAGGCCTGTTGATATCAATGGAATGTCCATGTAATGCAGTCCTCCTGACTAATTGATGGAGCCAGACAACCCCTTTAATTCAGTACAGCAAGAGGGACTCTGCTGGCACAAGCCATTGTATGGGCTGATATAATATAAGATCCTCTGTAGCAGCAGGTAATAAAATATTCAAAATACCGTAGACTACGTGAGCTATATGTGTATGAGAATGTGTATAATGCACGCCAGGAAACTATAATAACGGGGAATTTTCTTTCTATCTTGCAGTGATCTCAGTGAGAACATGATCCAAGCGATTCCAAGGAAAACTTTCCGGGGAGCTACAGAACTTAAGAACCTGTAAGTCTATAAAGTTCAGTGATGTCAATGGTTGTGAAACTACAATTCCCAGCATGTTCTCCAGATAGATTGGAGACCTCCCTTGTTCCATGTCCGTCTGTTATCACCTGTTAATTTTCTAACAGTGTTCGCGAGCATAAAACTTTGCAATCACTTGTGGAGCGCCATTTAGCTGAAAAAGAGAACCTTCATATGGTGTAAACACGAGATATACTGTAAAAGCATGAAAGGTGCCTCTAAAATGAGTCATAAGGTGCGCCAAATGTAATAAAGACGTGCAAAGTAGGGTTTATGTACGGCAACCATGAGGCGGAGTGATGCATGAATGTCTCATGTGCCTCATGGGTATCGTGCCACCTGTGCCGGTTTGAACGTTCTGGTGCCACTTTTCCTCGGCTATTGAATGTATACACCCATCAACACAACTGATTAATCATCGGTCTAATGCAATCATTTCTTTACAGACAACTGGACAAGAATCAGATCAGTTGTATCGAGGACGGAGCTTTCCGTGCTCTTCGGGGGCTGGAAGTTTTGTAAGTATATGGGAGCCGTCCAGTTCATAGGTTTGCTCTTTGTTACATTCTGTCTATCCATCTATCTACATTACCATCTATCTAATATCTATCTCATATCTATCTATCTATCTATCTATCTATCTATCTATCTATCTATCTATCTATTAATATCTATCTATCAATCAATCTATCTATCTATCTATCTATCTATCTATCTATCTATCTATCTATCTATCTATCTATCTATCTATCTCATTCCTATCTATCTATATATTGTACATTAATATATTGTAATGATACAACAGGGATAATAAACGGAATAGAAATTTCCACAGCAGTTCTATATTCTTGATCATTGATCATTTGGCGGAGTATAGACTGTCATCTATACTGTGGTAGCCTGCATTCTGCTCAGTCTTTCACAGTGGCAATGGTGAGTGTTTGAATTCTGGTTATATTGAGGATAGTGGATAACTATTAGATTAGAGGGGTCCTCCTGCTGGGACTCCCACCGATCTACTCGGCTCTCTCCAGAACTTCCCATAGAAATGAATGGAGCGGCTGAGTGCATACCGTCCAGTCTCTCCATTCATTCCAGGATCCACAGGTTACAGGGTCCCCATTGTCGCTATCAGTGGTGGTCCCAGCAGTAGGACCCCCACCAGTCTATAGATAGGGAATAACTTAATATAACCAGAAATACTCCTTTAATTCCTCTAATACTGCCACCCTTGTCAATGGGTTGCGTCTGGAATTGCAGCTCTGCCCCAACCACAAGACCAGGGCTGAGCTACGGGAAAGGTTTCTAGAATTCTTTTAAAGGGGTTGTCCCACCATAAGGACTCACCACAGTACAGCGCCCCACTTTCTCCAGCAGTCTCTTAGAGGATGGATGCTCAGCCTCCGCTTCTTTCACTTAGGGCACTCTGAGACCCTGCCCTTGTGACCACTGGGGATTCCAGCTAAGTCAGATCCACAAAACATGCGTATGACGTCCGTCTGAATTCCGTATTTTGCGGAACGGAACAGCTGGCCCCTAATGGAACAGTTCTATCCTTATCTGTAATGTGGACAATAATAGGACGTGTTCTATTTTTTTGCAGAACGGAAATACGGAAACGAAATGCACAAGGAGTAATTTCTTTTTTTTTTTTTTTGCTAACCCATTGAAATGAACGGTTCCGCATACGGTCCGCAAAAAAAAAATCGGAATGGACACGGAAAGAAAATATGTTCATGTACATGAGCCCTCATGGTGGGACCATCCCTTCTACATCTGGTTTTCAAAGGGGGAATACAAAATGGTAGCCTAAAAGGGACATTCCGTAATGTGGCCAAAATACAGCGGACGCGGTAGTTGATATGGAGGACACGGCGTTTGTTGGTTGAACAAGTCACAACTGTGTGCGTCTGTGTTTTTCCAGATGTCACTTTATTGCAGCGCTCATTAAAGAGACAAGTGGTAAATTACTGTCAGTTGTGCTTGTGGTTTTTCTCACATTTTCGTCTTGGGAACAAGGCAGCGTATTCCCTCCAAGTCCTCAGATCCGGGCCCCAGTAAAAGTGATGTGCCCATACATGTGCTCCGGGGAATCTCATCCGCCCTTATACTTGTAATTTTTAGCTCTGTGTGATTAAAATGTTCTCATCCTTCTTTCAGAACCCTCAACAACAACAACATCACCACAATCCCAGTTTCCAGTTTCAACCATATGCCGAAACTGAGGACATTGTAAGTAACAGGGGAGGTAGTGCGGGAGGAGGACATCTATTAATTGCAGGAGCAGTATTATAGTAGTTATATTCATGTACACAGGAGCCAGTATTATAGTAGTTATATTCTTGTACATAGGAGCAGTATTATAGTAGTTATATTCTTGTACATAGGAGCAGTATTATAGTAGTTATATTCATGTACACAGGAGCAGTATTATAGTAGTTGTATTCTTGTACATAGGAGCAGTATTATAGTAGTTATATTCTTGTACATAGGAGCAGTATTATAGTAGTTATATTATTGTACATAGGAGCAGTATTATAGCAGTTATATTCTTGTACATAGGAACAGTATTATAGTAGTTATATTCTTGTACATAGGAGGCAGTATTATAGTAGTTGTATTCTTGTACATAGGAGGCAGTATTATAGTAGTTATATTCTTGTACATAGGAAGCAGTATTATAGTAGTTATATTCTTGTACATAAGGAGCAGTATTATAGTAGTTTATTCTTGTACATAGGAGCAGTATTATAGTAGTTATATTCTTGTACATAGGAGGCAGTATTATAGTAGTTATATTCTTGTACATAGGAGCAGTATTATAGAAGTTATATTCTTGTACATAGAGCAGTATTATAGTAGTTATATTCTTGTACATAGGAGCAGTATTATAGTAGTTATATTCTTGTACATAGGAGCAGTATTATAGTAGTTATATTCTTGTACATAGGAGCAGTATTATAGTAGTAGTATATTCTTGTACATAGGAGCAGTATTATAGTAGTTATATTCTTGTACATAGGAGCAGTATTATAGTAGTTATATTCTTGTACATAGGAGCAGTATTATAGTAGTTATATTCTTGTACATAGGAGCAGTATTATAGTAGTTATATTCTTGTACATAGGAGCAGTATTATAGTAGTTATATTCTTTGTACATAGTTAACATAGGAGCAGTATTATAGTAGTTATACAGTATTATAGTAGTTATATTCTTGTACATAGGAGCAGTATTATAGTAGTTATATTCTTGTACATAGGAGCAGTATTATAGTAGTTATATTCTTGTACATAGGAGACAGTATTATAGTAGTTATATTCTTGTACATAGGAGCAGTATTATAGTAGTTATATTCTTGTACATAGGAGCAGTATTATAGTAGTTATATTCTTGTATATAGGAGCAGTATTATAGTAGTTATATTCTTGTACATAGGAGCAGTATTATAGTAGTTATATTCTTGCACATAGGGGCAGCATTAACTAAGCGTGTCATTTATTAGACATTCAATGAAATATAAAATTATTTTGTAGATTGTTGTATATTTATGGATTACTTCCACAGAGGACATAAAATGTACCATCATGCATTCTGTTTGTTTACCAGTCATTTGGAATCGTGGGTAGTACTTCACTCAACCAACCATTAGTATAAAATTGTTTGTGTTCTCTGGAAGTCTTTTAGTTATTACTTGAAATTTAAATTGTTGCAAGCATTAGACAGAGAATGGGAAAATTGCAAGACAAATTAATTTTATATTAGTTTTTTTATTACATTTTTCTGTTTGTTGCTTGCCTTTCCCATGTCATGTGGTTTTGCTGTATGTTCTTCTGTTTCCAATTAAAAAAAAAAAAAAAACTGAGAAAACAAACAAGAAGACAATGGCTATTATTAAAACATGAAATACGAAAAAACGGAAATCATTATAATGCACCTTGGCCTGGATGTATTTTTTTGTTCCAATTATTTCTTTAAAAACAATAAAACAATTTGTGGATCAGACCATAGCAACTCTCCTTTTACCATTAATGCCAAGAATACCAAAGCTTCGCAACAATTCCTAAATATAGTATAGGATTTTAACCAGAAACAGTGCCATTATTGTTCATGGACTGCGCCTGGTACTGCAGCTCAGCCTCATTCACTTGAATTTAGGAGAAGGCTCGCTGCTGATGTTTTCATGTCACCGGTGATTGTCTAATATCAGGACTGTGCGGTTTTCATCCCTCTGTATGTAAACAAGAATATTTCCGTTCACTGATAGCAAAGCAGAAATCCTGAAAAAGCTGAAGAATTTACACACAAAGTATATTAGAAAGTTGCAGAACTTTTTATTTTATTTTACATTGATTACTCTTTAAGTCAATCTTCACTTGTTCCTGCTGTTGTATGCTCCAGCGTGCTGTGCTGATTAATGTATTTTTACAGAGGGCCAAAGCTCCATTTCTCTAATAAATTGCTCCTGCATAGTTTTATAGTTAAATGATAAAAGACTGGAATCTACAGCTGCCAATAGGGGGAGCTAAGGAGCTTACTGTATACTGTTTTATTATCGAGATGTGTGTAATTGTGCAGTACGTTCCCCCTAGTTGTGGCAATCAGAATTTTCTCATTAAACCAAAGCCTCTTTGCCCTACTGATCCCCTTCCCTGAGACTCATTTAAAGAAGAAAAAATGTTTATTCTCTGACCTGTTAGAAAGGTGCATGATATAATCTGTAGTGAATGTAATCTTCTTATCAGAGACTGTATTTGTGAGCTATCCCCTCTCTTCTTATTGTAGCTCTGTCATGTGACCAACTGACCCAGGACAGGAAGCGAGTTACTTCTCTATTCATTCCTATGAGACTGAGAGTTAGGCTCCCATAGGTATGCATAGAGAATTAGACTTCCTGTCCACACATAAGATGCTGTGTTATCTGGTGAGTCTGATTGCTGGTCACATGACACAGATGAGAAGCATCAGGGAGATATAACTCACAAATACAGACACTGGTAAGAAAATGACATTCACTACAGATTACATCATGTACATTTCTAGCAGGACATGAAATAAAATTTTTGCGGGAGTTCTTCGTTAAGATTTGAAAGGTAGCCAGATATCCCAAGAAATGAAAGGAATCTTAAAGTCTGTGATAGTGGTGGTTAACAGCAGCTCTGCATATAGCTCATAAATGGGGGGGGGGGTCTCAAACATGGAGTCCCTCTCTGTGATGTCTGCAGGGATGCACCTAGCCTTTCTGCTGCCTGAGGCAAAAATCGAAACGGCGCTCCCCTCCAGCCTTACTGTTAAAAGCATACTGTGATACAGTTGACTATAGAGAGATGAGCACTTGCACAATGGAAGCGTGCATGTCCCATGGCCCCGCCCCCACCTGTCTCTAGTTTTCACCGCCTGAGGCAATTGCTTTAACTGGCCTCACTGGAGGTGCTTTCCTGGATGTCTGTATGCCCTAAAGGAAGGTTTTGATAGGACTCCTTTTCTTCTTGACATTTTGTATTTTGTTGCAGCCACCACTAGAGGGAGCTTGGAGTAAAGAGATTTTACAGCTGCCATTGCTTTCAATGGTAACTATATAAATTCCTATGCACCGAGCTCCCCCTAGTGGTGGCTGCAGCTTTTTACTATATTGTGTGAGAGGAAGCATCACACACAATTTATCATTTATAGAACTTATACTTTATTAATAAAGCACCTCTTCCACTTTTTCCAATACTTAGGGGTTATCCCACGAATAATGTAAAAAATGAAAATCAGACATCATATAGTCTACGACAATACCTTTCTAACAAAGCTAGAACCAGCCCTGTACCTCACATGGATCCAGAGATCTCCACATTCATTGTTCTGCTAGATTTATATCAAGCCGACAGCTAAAGGGGAGTGTTCTTTTCTGCTGCAGCTCAGGGGGCGTGTCTCAGCTGTCCCCCATCACAGCTCAGGAGGCGTGTCTCAGCTCTCCCTATCACAGCTCAGGAGGCGTGTCTCAGCTCTCCCTATCACAGCTCAGGAGGCAGTTGAAAGATGAAACTGAGCATGTGCGGCCTTCTCAGTGAGCAGGTCAAAGAAATAAGAAATTAAGTGGCACTATACAGATATATTTTATTGAATAACTCAGTAGCTATACAGAATTTTTAATCACATGCAATTACAAAAGTATTTGGATCCAGGGGCTGGTTTGAAAACTGTAGAATATTTTTTGTGGGACAACCCCTTTAATTTTGGCCCCATTCACTTGATTGCGGATGCAATTCCGAATACAGCCTATGGACAGGGGTGGCGCTGTTTCTGGAAAAGCGTTAGTTTCATTTTGGTAATCCCGGACAGTTCCTTTAATTATTTCCCGACGGAGAATACTGGAAGTAGGAAGGAGATAATGGTATTGTCCCCATTAACGCGCTTGGGAACTGTAAATGATTAATTTCCTATTAATTAAAAATTGGCTGGTATTATGTTACCAGGACGGAGGCTCGCCGGCGTTTAGAGGGGACGTTTCGCTGCTGTCGCGTGTCATTTTGCTGGCGGTAAATGGAATGTCACGCATGACTAGCAAGAGGCAGTAAAAGCTTTATCCAGTAATAACTCCGTTACTCATGCAATATGTAATATATCCTAATCCTATTGCGGCCGATTACTTCGTGTGTTGAGACGGAATTATTATAAGCGCAGGGAATAAATGAGCCTCTTCCATATTTCCATGACAATGCCCTATCTGGCGGGATAGGCTGCGGTGGGATTGTAAGCAGCCTGGAAAGGGCCAGTTAAGAAACCCGCATTGCTCAGCGCAGTGAACGGGATGAGGAGCTTTCTCGGCGGCATCTTCAAGGCGTTTATTAATTCCCCAGCTTTAGATAATATTCAGTTTATTCTGCTTTTTAATAAAACATGAGCCTTTGGAAGAGATTCTGCTGCGGAGGTGTGGAAGGCGGGGGAGGACGTCCTGTCTCTTGCAGAGATGGCATTCATTTCTATGGCATTCAAACAGCGCAAGGGTCCACTTGCAAATTTGATGTATATTGGCCGAATGTGGAGATTTTGGCGGCACGGAGCGACCTCCTAATATGTATCCCCACCTCAATGGCAGATATTAGAGAAAAAGAAAGAGTTGAATTTCAACATGCCCCATCCTTTAGTTCTAAAGGGAGTGTAGAAGTTCCTGCCACAGCTTGTTGCCCTTTCCCCATTGTGAGCACATGCATGCCCACCTGAGCATGCATGTGTATGGGGGGGTGGAAAGAATAGCTCCCAGCCAAACAGGCATTCGACCGACATGAAATGTATATTCACTAAAGATAAGTGAATCAATTCTACTAAATTGTAATTCGTCTCGATTTTCCCAAAAAGTTTTGTGAAGAAGAATGAACTTACCCATCTTACATCTGCTGCTTAGGAAAGCTAATTTGAATGTCTTTCCCAGAAATCCAGAGGAGCATTTTCTCAAAATCTCTGCTTGCTGTCAGTAAATGTCAACATGCTGCCTTGTTCATATCCAGAGGCTGAGATGCTAGTGAGCAGGACATTGTCAGGACCTTTTCAGTCGTAACAAACTGAGAATGTTACAAAGTAACTCTTCACCAGAAAAGCACAATCCAAAAGTATCAACTATGTTGCAGCATATGTGTTCAGCCTTATGTGTGAATTTGAAGCTTTAAAGGGGCCCTCTGGGAATGCCCCCAGCCCTCCTCTGTAAATGGAAGATGTATACTTACCTGCTCCCCTCCTCCGCGCTGGCTGCCGCATGTTCCGGTCCCTGGACTGTTTATATCCAGTGCTGCATGGTCACATAATAACTGATTTCAGCTGTGAAGTACCGTTTGTAACCACATCACCGGTGAAGCCAGTTATTGGCTGCAGCAGATCATATGACCATGTCCATGCAGTACCGGATGTAAACCGCATGGAGACCAGTGGACATACAGGAGCCAGGACAGAGGTTCTCAGCAGGTAAGTATGAATCTTCTATTTACAGAGGCAGGCTGCGAGCATTTACTTCTGGAGGACCCCTTTAAGTGTCTGTACTGAATTGCATTTTCATTCTGTGCTCTTCTGATTATCTGCTCGGTGTCTTCCTTCCAGCCGGCTACATTCCAACAACTTGTTCTGTGACTGTCACTTGGCCTGGCTTTCTCAGTGGCTTCGCCAACGACCAACCATTGGGCTCTTCACACAGTGCACAGCGCCGTCCCATCTCCGTGGCCTGAACGTGGCAGAAGTCCAGAAACACGAGTTTAGCTGCTCAGGTCAGACTTCATTTTATTCCTTATTTCTCCACAGTTATGGTTCCTTGACTGAAATCATCTAGTATGAATGACGTGTAAAAGTCAGGATCAGTACAGGATAAGTAATGTAATGTATGTACACAGTGACTGCACCAGTAGAATAGTGAGTGCAGCTCTGGAGTATAATACAGGATGTAACTCAGGATCAGTACAGGATAAGTAATGTATGTACACAGTGACTGCACCAGCAGAATAGTGAGTGCAGCTCTGGAGTATAATACAGGATGTAACTCAGGATCAGTACAGGATAAGTAATGTATGTACACAGTGATTGCACCAGCAGAATAGTGAGTGCAGCTCTGGAGTATAATACAGGATGTAACTCAGGATCAGTACAGGATAAGTAATGTATGTACACAGTGACTGCACCAGCAGAATAGTGAGTGCAGCTCTGGAGTATAATACAGGATGTAACTCAGGATCAGTACAGGATAAGTAATGTATGTACACAGTGACTGCACCAGCAGAATAGTGAGTGCAGCTCTGGAGTATAATACAGGATGTAACTCAGGATCAGTACAGGGATAAGTAATGTATGTACACAGTGACTGCACCAGCAGAATAGTGAGTGCAGCTCTGGAGTATAATACAGGATGTAACTCAGGATCAGTACAGGATAAGTAATGTATGTACACAGTGACTGCACCAGCAGAATAGTGAGTGCAGCTCTGGAGTATAATACAGGATGTAACTCAGGATCAGTACAGGATAAGTAATGTATGTACACAGTGACTGCACCAGCAGAATAGTGAGTGCAGCTCTGGAGTATAAATACAGGATGTAACTCAGGATCAGTACAGGATAAGTAATGTATGTACACAGTGACTGCACCAGCAGAATAGTGAGTGCAGCTCTGGAGTATAATACAGGATGTAACTCAGGATCAGTACAGGATAAGTAATGTATGTACACAGTGACTGCACCAGCAGAATAGTGAGTGCAGCTCTGGAGTATAATACTGGATGTAACTCAGGATCAGTACAGGATAAGTAATGTAATGTATGTACAAACTGACTGCACCAGCAGAATAGTGAGTACAGCTCTGGAGTATACACATACAGGATGTAACTCAGGATCAGTACAGGATAAGTAATGTATGTACACAGTGACTCCTCCAGCAGAATAGTGAGTGCAGCTCTGGAGTATAATACAGGATGTTAACTCAAGATCAGTACAGGATAAGTAATGTATGTACACAGTGACTCCACCAGCAGAATAGTGAGTGCAGCTCTGGAGTATAATACAGGATGTAACTCAGGATCAGTACAGGATAAGTAAAGTATGTACACAGTGACTGCACCAGCAGAATAGTGAGTGCAGCTCTGGAGTATAATACAGGATGTATCTCAGGATCAGTACAGGATAAGTAATGTAATGTATGTACACAGTGACTTCACCAGCAGAATAGGGAGTACAGCTCTGGAGTATAATACAGAATGTAACTCAGGATCAGTACAGGATAAGAAATGTATGTACACAGTGACTCCACTAGCAGAATAGTGACTGCAGCTCTGGAGTATAATACAGAATGTATCTCAGGATCAGTACAGGATAAGTAATGTAATGTATTTACACAGTGACTGCCCCAGCAGAATAGTGAGTGCAGCTCTGGAGTATATAATACAGGATGTAACTCAGGATCAGTACAGGATAAGTAATGTAATGTATGTACACAGTGACTGCACCAGCAGAATAGTGAGTGCAGCTCTGGAGTATATAATACAGGATGTAACTCAGGATCAGTACAGTACATGGGTAATGTTTGTACGCAGTGAGGGTCATGTACTTTTTGACATAAAATTGTCGCACAACAACTTTTTTGTGACTTTTTAACCTCCCGTGTGACAATATTTGTTGCACGGGTGTTTTTACACTGCATTCGTTACAAAGTAATGTTGAGGGAGGGACGGGGGCCAGGGCTGAGACTCCGTCCCTGACAAATTGAAAAGTTTTACACCAGGAAAAAGGAGTAAAAGTTGCCAAAAAACTAGATTTTCCAAAAGATGTGCCTAATTTTTGGATGCCCAGTCATAAATTAGGCGCATCTTCTGGCAGCAGCGCCAATGTGAAAAGTCCAAAAAAGGCAGCCTTATTAAATGATCCCCAGTGACTCCACCACCAGAATTAAAAGGGTATTCTGGCTTTACAATATTAATGGTCTATCCTCAGGGATGGTCGGTGCCAACTGTTTGAAGGGACAGTGGCACTTGTGCCAGCGCTTAAATGCACAGCGTCTACATAGTGGAGGCAGTACCAGGAAATTACAGCTTTATCCCAGTTAAGTGAATCTGATATTTATGCGTTATCCTGAGGATAGACCATCAGTATTTTGAAGCTGGATCACCCCTTTAATTAACCCCTTAACATCTTAGACCAGCTTAGCTTGAGTGTCTCTCTTTCAGGTGAGTAACCTGCTCTGAGCAGTAAAATACGAGTCTCTTCTCTCGGCGGTTTCGCCTCCGCATCTTCAGAACTCACACTTGATCCGAGCTCCTGTGATAAGAATAGCAGTATGTTGTCTCGCCAGCGTGAGGTCGGCCTGGATCTCCGCCGTTATGGGCGGGGGACGGGGTGTTTAGTATGTGTGTAAATGAGGAACAGCTGCTGCAAAAAAAAGTCACAGCTGAGACCTCCCATTAAGCTGAATGAGACGGAGACACAACATGATGAAATATTAAAAGTCGGCTGCCCCTGCAGATGGGAGGCGTGGGGGCTGGCATTCAGTGATGCTTGTTTATATCAGCACTATAGGTTACACTAATGAATATGGAGACTCCGAGAGGAAAGCCACCCACAAATCTGCCTCCTTCTATCACACAACATGAGCAGCATTGTGGACCCTTTCATAAATCACGCAGACCCTCTTAAAACCGCAGCCTGACTTGTTAGCGTGAGCAGAAGGATCACTTTTGGGGGAAATTTACTTGAAAACAAGTCAGAAGTGTAGTCAGAAGATTGCATCACTCGTTGTCCTCTAATTTGGAGGGCTTTGACCTCCACAGGCACCAGGACCTCTATGTGCGAGAGCGACCCCATCAGCTCCCAAAAAGTCGTCACCTTTTTAGCCCCTTTACTGTCACCCTCATACCCCATAGTCTGCTTCGTGTCCCACATCAGAGTGTGTCATCAAAATTTTACACAAATCATGACATTTTAGGTCACCCCTTGTTGAGTGTGACACCAGTGTGACTTTTGATGGGCTGGTGTCCTGGGTGTCACACCCCTGCCAATCTGAGGATAGGCCATCAATTTCAATCAAATTCACTGATAACCCCCTTTAAGTCCCTAACTATTGTTGGCCTGTCTAAAGCTGATTTTCCTTGCCTTGGCTTTGTCGGTCACATCAGTTCCCGTTGCTCCTTTCCGGTACACATCCTATCCTCTTCCTTCTATCCTCTTCCTCCACCTCCTATCCCCTTCCTCCTATCCTCCACCTTCTCCTATCCTCCTCCTATCCTCCAACTCCTATCCTCCTACTCCTATCCTCCACCACCTATCCTCCTGTCCTCCACCTCCTAACCTCCTCCTCCTATCCTCGTCCTCCTATCCTCCTCCTATCCTCCACCTCCTAACCTCCACCTCCTATCCTCCTGTCCTCCTCCTCCTATCCTCCACCTCCTAACCTCCTCCTCCTGTCCTCCTCCTCCTCCTATCCTCCTCCACCTCCTATCCTCCTGTCCTCCACCTCCTAACCTCCTCCTCCTATCCTCCTGTCCTCCACCTCCTAACCTCCTCCTCCTATCCTCCTGTCCTCCTCCTCCTCCTATCCTCCACCCTCCTATCCTCCCACCCCTCCTACCTCCTCCTCCTGTCCTCCTCCTCCTCCTATCCTCCTCCTCCTCCTATCCTCCTGTCCTCCACCTCCTAACCTCCTCCTCCTATCCTCCTGTCCTCCTCCTCCTCCTCCTCCTATCCTCCACCTCCTATCCTCCTCACTTATCATTCTTGTCTCTTAATGAGATTTCACGATTCCTGAATAAAAAAATTATTTTGCTAACGTTTCTATTTGCAATTTAAAATCACTCCAGAGGTTATTTCCATTTTACATAAAAAATCTATAGCGCGGCTGAAAATCGACTTCAGTCATTACCCCCGTTCTTACACTCTGGGATAAATTATAAAAATGATTTTTATCGTCTTATGGAGTGCACTTTGAAACAGAAAATTGCTGGAGGTTACAGCGTGGTTTTATCTTCAAATCTTACACAACATGGAAAGTACGAGATAAGCGCACATCCTGGTTTAAAGGAACAGACAGATCTACGCTGCAGAACGTGTCGTATACCTGCTCGCTGTGAATATGTACCCCTATATACAACAGCTGGTGGATACAGATACCATCAGGCCTGGTGGTGGCGGCAAACCAGGATCCCTTCTAAGGCTACATTCACACAATGGCCATGTGACAGACGTTTTTAGAACAATGTGCCGTGTATGTGGCTATTCACGTGGCCGTTTTTTGCAGTGAATAGCGAACATTAAAGAAATAGGACATGTTTTTAACAGCCCTTAGGAGTGCACCTGTCTAACAGCAGTTAAAAATGAGTGCACTAGTGCAAAATGGCATTTTAGGGGTTGGAAATATTACCTCATCCACTTGCATTTGCAGAGGCAGTTGCTGTTGATGCTGAAGGACCTACCGAAAGGAGCGCAGGTCCTTTAGCATCAAGAGAGGAGCAACTGTCTCTGCGCATGCAAGTGGATGAGGTAAATTTTTTTTTTTTTGTGTAAAAAAAAAAGGGGACACTATGAGGGATGTTGGGGTCCACTATGGGGGTATTATTACTGCTGAGGGTCACTATGGGGGACATAATTGCTGCTGGGGCCACATTATTTATACTGCAGGGGTTGGGTTTTTATTAAAAACAGCCAATAAAAATCAGCCATTTTTAATGGCTGTTAAAAACAGATGCAAAACGGACATTAAAAATATCCAGATGACCAGAAAATAGATGCAATACTGGATGAAAAACCAAAAAAAGAGTTTCCGTTTTTCATGGCCAGTCTTATAATGTAGCTTTATACAAATATATACATTGTAGCACTAATTTTTATTTACATTTATTCATATATACATAGTGACAGTTATACAAACACTCGTACAGTATATACATAGATTCAGACACATATAAACTGGAAGACTCAAACATGTGTATACATACTGTAGAGTCACACATATACACATTGGCAGTGTCGTACATAGAGAAGTAAGGGCCCCATAGCAAGGATCAGACCAGGCCCCCCACACAGGACAGAAGGGTTTCTGCCAAAACCCCTTTCAATGATCCTTGGGCCATTTTTCCGCTGCCTCATTTGGTAAAAGTTGTTCCTTTAGAGGGTAGAGTCCTGACCAAGTTTTCACCTCCAGTAGAAGAGGAGATGATCCCAACTAAGACTGGGCCCCCTCTTGTCCAGGCGCATGGTCTGCCGCTATGGTAGTTGGGCCCCTGCACACTGTAGCACATACACATATACATACATTTATTCACATATATACACTGTGACACAAACGTTATATAACCAGAACCTTCTAGGATGGTTTTCTTTCACGGTTACTAGGGCAGGGCTGGGCACAGCAAGACATGGTTGCTCCAGCCAGCAGAGATTTGGAGAGGTTTGGGCTGGGTCCTCCCCTGACTGGAATTCTTTTTGTCATGCTGTCTGTCATGTGCTGGTGGAATAAATCTCTCGTATTTTACTCCTTTTACCAGACAATGTCAGACCGTCTACACTTTCTAGGCGGAGGGAGAGATCCATGTCTGAGATAGGGAAGGAGAGGAGGTTTAACCCTATAACACTCTCACCTTCCCCCTTGATGTTCGGGTGTCCACATTGTGACCATGTAGTGTATGGCTTTTAGACCTGGTCCTAATGGAAATGAAGAAAATGCACAGATCTCTCACCAGTACATACTGGTCTTTGGGTTTCCTCTTCTGTCACTTACTGGGTGACGCCCCGAACTGCACTTTGTAGTGATTCCTGTCCTCATGTTGGATCACCTGTGTATGTTTCTTGTAAATAGCTTTTTCCGCTCTTGTCTTACAGGTCAGAATGATCCGTCCAGCACTCAGATCTGCAGCCTCTCCGTCGGCTCCTGTCCGGCAATGTGCACATGTAGTAACGGCATCGTGGATTGTCGGGGGAAAGGTTTGACTGCAATCCCAGCAAATCTCCCGGAGACCATGACCGAAATGTGAGCCCGCATCCTCCACCACAACCCCTTATTATTCCTCTCTGTCTCAGATGACATGACCAATATCCACAAGGCCTTCCTCATCAGCTGGAAAGAATGTTAAAAATGCGGATTTTAAGATAAATGTGAACCTTATGACTGTGTGGCTGTAGAAATGGTCCAGGGGTTACACTCTAGAACGTATGTTCCTAGCATAGGCAGGTAGTCCTAGGTTCTGTCAGCTCCTAAGATATCCGTTTGACCAAATACTTGTATTCCACATAATAATAGTGATATATTTTCTTAGAACTCAGCATGGTGTTGTTCCTCTATTATTTCTCCTAGAAATGTCTGGATAGATTGTTACCATTCCTTGTCAATAGAGTGTGTCCCTACAGTCTGACACTGGTATCATGTGTGGGGACATGCCCTACTGACAAACAGAATGGTAAACTGAGTTGTCAATTTATTCATATATTTCCAGGAGGCATAACAGAGGAACTGCAGAAAACATGCTGACATCCTCTTTAAAGATATTGTCTATTCAGGATGATCCAAGTTTATGTGCGCTACAGACATCCTAGCCAGAGAACACAGGGGCACTGTAGTCAGGGTACACAGGGTCACTCTAGCCAGGGTATACAGGAGCACTCTATTCAGGGTACACAGGCGCACTCTAGTCAGGGTACACAGGGGCACTCTAGTCAGGGTACACAGGGGCACTCTAGTCAGGGTACACAGGGGCACTCTAGTCAGGGTACACAGGAGCACTCTAGTCAGGGTACACAGGGGCACTCTAGTCAGGGTACACAGGGGCACTCTAGTCAGGGTACACAGGGGCACTCTAGTCAGGGTACACAGGGGCACTCTAGTCAGGTACACAGGGGCACTCTAGTCAGGGTACACAGGGGCACTCTAGTCAGGGTACACAGGGGCACTCTAGTCAGGGTACACAGGGGCACTCTAGTCAGGGTACACAGGGGCACTCTAGTCAGGGTACACAGGGGCACTCTAGTCAGGGTATACAGGGGCACTCTAGCCAGGGTACACAGGGGCACTCTAGTCAGGGTATACAGGAGCACTCTAGTCAGGGTATACAGGAGCACCCTAGCGAGGGTATATGGGGGCACTCTAGCCAGGGTATACAGGGGCACTCTAGACAGTTATACAGGAGCACTCTAGTCAGGGTATACAGGGGCACTCTAGCCAGGGTATACACTCTAGCCATATGCACCCGGCCCTCCAGCTTATTGTCAGGGTGTCTAAAACCACTAAATTCACAGTTACTGGGAATATAAATATAATTTCATGTTGCAGATGAGGCCTAATCCACCCATTTCTCGCCTTATTTTACTGCCACTTCTTTGTGATATTTTAATTTGCTGCACCGGCTGAAGACCTCACCCCAGCGCCTCCACCGTGTGCAGCCCCTCTCCGTGGACACGTGTCTGTGCTGCAGATGCACTTGAGACTGAACGACAGACCCTTGTGAATTGAGCGCCCATGTGTCACACTGCTGCGCCGGGCGTCGCTCCTTCCCGCAATCACCGCGCCGCTGTGTGTTACAGCTGATCTCCCCCCAGTGTCCGGTCCTCTGGGGGGGAAAGAAGAAGTGACTTCACTAAATACGCAGCTGCTCTCCAAAAAGCCGGAAGATTCAGCGGAGCTGAAAGCATTACACACGCTTTGTTATAACACCAAATCATTACACGGACTCCCGCTGGCAGCCACTAAATGTAATTGATGGAGTGTTAACTCAGGTCATTCTGCTTCACATGCACAGCTGACAGGTCACCTCTTCCTACCTCTCAATCTGGGGACACTTTAGCAAGAAATATTAATTAGGAAATCCCGGGGGTCTTATTTCAGCTCTTAGAAGGTCACTTTCAGAAGCTGCCGGACAATAGAGGTAATAGCAGTGGAGGAGAAAGAGGGAAATTAACCAACGAAGCAAAAATCAGGCATTACCGACTAACACCTAATAACAGTGCCATGATGTCTCCTGCCTGTGCAAAGTGCGTGCGTCAGCGCCTTACAAAAACCCATCAAAAACAGCGGACACATTCGATTTGATGTGGGGTAGAAGGAAATAATCTCTTAGGCTGGGATCACACATAGTTTTTTTGGAGCGTTTTTCGCGCTTTCACGTTTTTGATACTTTTTTGCACTTGTTTTTTTTTTTTGTTTGTTTGTTTTTTTTGTGCATTCTGCCTTGAGGAAACCCTAGTTCCAGATATTAGCTTTGGGAAATATGAAACACAGGACACACACAATGCGGTTTTCGGCTAGTGTTTTTTTTTTTTAAATTTTTGTGTTTATTGCATTTTTTCTAAAATGCGGCATGCTGAAGCAGTGCCATTTTTTCATCTCCTGTATAGAGAAAACAAAGGGCTGAATAGGATTAGGCTTCCATCTCGCATCATTTTTTTTTAACTTTTTTCACTTAATTGTAATGCATTTTTACAAGCATTTTTTATTTATTTATTTTATTTTATTTTTATCTATTTATTTAAGGTTCTATAGAGAAGCTTATAAAAAAAGCCCCACACCTAGAGCATGCGGGGGGGGGGGGGGGGGTTAACTGATCCTCCCAAAAAATATTGAAAGTGGAATACTGAAAGTGAAGAAAAACACTAAAAAAAAAACAACATGTGGGGGAATTTGTCATCATTTTTATGTCATTTTTTCTGTGTTTTTCCCATTTTCAGGCAAAAATGTGCCTCACTTTGAACGGAAAGTATAGTGCAGGGGTTGTGGGAGTCGGATCCTCACCGATCTGATATTGATGACCTTTCCTGAGGTTATGTCATCAATATCTGGAGTCTGGAAGACCCCATTTAAAGTATTGGTTAAATTCACCTTGGGGATTGGATAAAATGGAAGTGTATTCCACGTTTTTTGTTGTTTTTTTTTTTACTCCTGATGAGATGCTCTATCGTACTCCATATATAATGTGAATCTTACTGCTCTTTTGGTCTGACTTCTTAAAATGGTATATAATATAATTGTGTGACCACTGGATGTGGCTTGTAAATTAAAGGGACACGTCCATCAGAAAGGGGTAAATTTGCTCAATTTGCTCAAACCCAATATTCATAGAAGCCCTTTTCGTATTCTAGAATTTTATTTTTATTTTTTTTCATTTCAGCAGTACTACACCACTGACAATGAAGTACAAAAGTGTGTCCTTCTGTAGCAGTCAGTACAGATGATGAGCCCTCCTACATAGATAGCTAAATCCATTGTCAGTTTACTGCTGCTGTGAGAGGAAGATGTTATCTGAAGGGTAACACTCATGATAATAGTAGTTGTAGAATTGGGATAACAGTATGATCACTCTGTTGTTCTCCTGAGAGTCCTAGATAAAGGTGACCACAGAAGAGCATTGCATAGATCGGTGTAATGAATGATGCTCTAATGGAATCACTACAGGGGGGTCTCTCTCTGGCCGCAGTGATGGTCTGACTGAGCGAGTTATGTGAGATGGTCTGCTGTGCCAAAAGTCCAAACAAAGAGGAAGTTAAAGAGTTAGGACAGAAAGTAGAACGAATGAAGTGACGTCAAAAAGTTATATCCAAAAACCCATCCAAAATACATAGAATAGTCACATATAGGCCGATAGGGTGTGATAAAATGGTGGGCGTGTCCCTTTAATGGATAAATAATGGTCTGAAATGGGTTACATGTAATGCAATTTGGAAGAGAGCTGTAAAGTAACACATACCGGTAAATGCCCAGTTCTGATTTCAGTTCTTTGCTTTTTTGAGTCTAGACGTTTGGAGCTGAATGGAATCAAGTCGGTGCCTCCCGGAGCCTTCTCTCCATATAAGAAGCTGCGCAGGATGTAAGTGCAACAGTGACACCCATCATTGACTCTGTCATATTGGAGCTGACACCCATCGTTGACTCTGGCATATTGGAGCTGACACCTATCATTGGCTCTATCATATATGAGATGACACCTATCATTGGCTCTATCATATATGAGATGACACCTATCATTGACTCTATCATATCGGAGCTGACACCCATCATTGACTCTATCACATCTGAGCTGACACCTATCATTGGCTCTATCATATCTGAGCTGACACCTATCATTGGCTCTATCATATCTGAGTTGACACCTATCATTGGCTCTATCATATCTGAGTTGACACCTATCATTGGCTCTATCATATCTGAGTTGACACCTATCATTGACTCTATCACATCTGAGCTGACACCTATCATTGGCTCTATCATATCTGAGCTGACACCTTTCATTGGCTCAATTATAATGGAGCTGATAAATGATCAGATCATACTGGGATAATGTATAACACACAGGATGGGGGCACCTGACACATCAAACCCCAGACCAGACACCCAAAAATAAATTCAGACCCCAGACCAGACTCCTAAATTAATTTAGACCTACAATAGACCCCTAACTTAGTCAGACCCTAGACTAGGCCTTCAAATTAATCAGACCCCTGACTAGATTTAAAAATTAATTCAGACCCCCTACATTAATTTGAACCCTAGATCAGATCCCAAAATGATTTCAGGCCTCAGATCAGACCTAAGTTAATGCTGACCTCAGACCAGATCCTAAAATGAATTCAGACCCTCAGACAAGACCCCACCTCTCCTTGCTCCCGGCCTCTGTTGTCTTGAGGACCCTGCACACAGGTCCTGACACCGGCCAGTATACAGACTTTGTGTGCCAGGCCCTGGAGGGTCTATGGTAGCGGGGGCCGAGGGCTCCCTGGACTATGTCACTGCTGTGACCCCTAGGGTTACGTCACTGGGCCATAAACCTTTTGTAAACTGCTAAGAAAACCTGTAGCTCCAAAAAAAGTCAATGAACCTTTCAGGTCAGCAACATTTGGTGGCAATATGCCGATACATACCAGCCCTGTAATACCAAAAGTGCACTTTTTCGGGATATGCCGGGTGCACGGGGACGCCGAGCCTTACACAGCAATGTAAAATGCATTGTTTGTATTTGTGGTGTCGGCTGTTCGCTATGCCCACATCTGTCCTCCTGTAACTCCACCATCGATAGGTCCCGGTCCTCCGTATCACGTTACACTGTTTATTTTCAGCCTATAATTAATCTGCTATTTTTTTTTTCCAGAGACCTGAGCAACAACCAGATCTCAGAGATTGCCCCCGATGCCTTCCACGGCCTCCGCTCACTTAATTCCCTGTAAGTAGAATTGAGAAGGGGCCACCGTGCAGAAATTAAATTACCCCCAGTTTGCGGTTGACGTATCGGGAATCCAGGAGCTCATGTTGCTCCTGTTCGGCGGACCCTCGCTTAGGCATTTGCAGATTATAATGCGATTTCCATTTAAGACTTGCATTATGCCCCTCTATGAAACGCTGAGTGTTTTACACTGGGAAAATAAATATCTCCTATCAGTGGCCGCGGCTCGCACGCTGACGGCATAAACCCATTTCCTCCGGAGAGGGACTTTAATGCAATGATGTTTGGGATGGCTGCTCTGGAAAATGTGAATTTTAATGCGACTGGCTTTCTGGGGGCCTGAAAATTGATGAGATTCGGCAGCTTTGCCTTTCATGTTAATTAGAACTTCATGCAGAGGAAACGTAATTAAGAAGTCTGCAAAAAAAATACTTGGTGATTTAGGGACCTATGAAAGCGCTGGTAGAAGCACTTTGTCTTGGTCGGTTGTGATGTGACTAATGCGTTACTACGGCCAGATTCGTATAGAGAAGGTTTGTATGAAAGCAATTCATTAATTTCACGTTTAACCCCGAGGAGCCGTCTATAGACTGTGGTGAGGTTCCCTCCAGCTTGTGCCTCCGAGGTCCACCGTGTTTGCTACGCACAGTCTTCACACCAGCGTTAATATTTTCCTGTATTGAGATCCATCACAAGCTCTCAATACCGGGAAAAAAAACGCTTCCGTTTTGTCCCCATTCATTGTCAATGGGGACAAAACGTAACTGAACAGAACGGAGTGCTCCAAAATGTATTCCGTTCTGTTCTCATAGCATG
This sequence comes from Rhinella marina, assembly GCA_900303285.1. NCBI lineage: Eukaryota > Metazoa > Chordata > Amphibia > Anura > Bufonidae > Rhinella > Rhinella marina. The sequence continues at coordinate 530,270 of ONZH01002188.1, read as the reverse complement.
CTGCGGTTTTCTTTCCGCCGTGGGATGGGGAGCAAGACGGATCCGTCATGACCTACAATGCAAGTCAATGGGACGGATCAGAATCTGACACAATAGAAAACGGATCCGTCCCCCATTGACTTTCAGTGGAGTTCATGACAGATCCGTAAATACAACAGGATCCGTTCATAACAGACGGTTGTATTATCAGTAACGGAAGCCTTTTTGCTGGATCCGGCAGGGTTCAAGTATGAAAGTAGCCTTAGTCAGAAAATTAAAGTTCCCCGTAGGATCAAGTTCTAGTTTTCTAGTAAAAATAAGGTGGCAAATCTAGCGTCTTGAGATATGACTGTGACATTAGGACCCCCTAAAATAGAAAGACATCAAGGGTTGTTCCAAGATCTTACACAGATGTCGCCATTCCGAGACCCCCAACAGAATGAAGGGGCAGTGATGCCCGCTGGAGCACTGTGGCCCCTTCCCTCCAGTACATGACCCATCAATGGCCACACATGTGTGACGGGGATCATCCCTGCCTCCTCCTCCTTAGGATAGTCCAGGGATGGCTAACTTCCGGCACTCCAGCTGTGGTAAAACTACAACTCCCAAGATGCACACTTGCTTGGCTGTTCTCAGAACTCCACAGAAATGAATGGAGCATGCTGGGAGTTGTAGTTTCACCACAGCTGGAGTGCCGGAGGTTAGCCATAACTGGATAGTCCATCAATGTGTGATCAGTAGAGACCCTACTGATCATACATTGATGGAAGTGTCGTAAAGTATAAGGGCTCATGCACACAAACGTATTTTCCTTCAGTGTCTGAAGGTGGAGATCCAAAGCATAAATTAAAGGACCCAGCAGGTGCTGCAATCCCACCTTTAGGCTACATTCACATGACAGTATGGGTTTTGCGGTCCGTTTGCCATCAGTATTGCATCCGTTTTTTGTTTTTTTTGCGTATCCATTATAACAATGCCTATCCTTGTCCGCAAAACAGACAAGAATCAGACATGTTCTATCTTTTTTGCGGGGCTACGGGACGGAAATACGGATGCGGACAGCTCACGGTGCAAAACAAAAAAAAAAACGGAATGCACACGGAAACAAAATACACTTATGTGCATGAGGCCTTAGGCCTTAGTATTTTTCTTTTCCAGATTTTCGGTCCGTTTTTTGCGGATCCGTGTTTCCACAAAAACCTTCCGTTTTTACCAATTGTACATCCGCATCCGTTCCGTTTTTCTGGGAAGGAGGAATATATGTTGGTAGGGTATTTCTTTCTATTTCCTGGAAACGGATCCGCAATTGCGGATGACATGCGGATGACATAGTGATGCATTCCACATATCATCCACATTTTTTTGCGGACCCATTGACTATAATGGGACCACGGACCGCATATGCGGACAAAAGTAGGACAAGCTCTATCTTATTTGCGGATCCGCAGAACGGAACGGAACAACGGATGTGGACAGTATACGGAGTGCTGTCCGCATTTTTTCAGGACCCATTGAAATGAATGGATCCGCATCCTATCCGCATGATTTGTGGATCGGATCAGGAAAGAAAAACAGGACGTGTGAATGGACCCTTAAGGGAGTCTGTCAGCAGTTTTGTACCTATGACACTGGCTGACCTGTTACATGTCTACTTAGCAGCTGAAGACATCTGTGTTGGTCCCATGTTCATATGTGTCCACATTGCTGAGAGAAATGATGTTTTATTATATGCAAATGAGCCTCTAGGAGCAACAGGGCATTGCCATTGCACCTAGAGACTCTGAGCAGCAGTTGCAGAAAGAGCAGATCCTCTAGGTGTAATGGTAACGCCCCCGTTGCTTCTAGAGGCTCATTTGCATATATTAAAACATCATTTTTTTCTCAGCAATGCGGGCACATATGAACATGGGACCAACACAGATGTCGTCAGCTGCCAAGTGCACATGTAACAGGTCAGCCAGTGTCATAGGGACAAATCTGCTGAGAGATGCCCTTTGACACCCAGTTGCATCTTATCGTCATGCTGCACACAATCTCCAGCCAGTAGGTGGTGCTATTCCAGATCAGAATATCATGACTGGTTCAGGGAAGTGATCATTATATATTATCTGGATATTTACATCCTGAGACAGAGCTTATTAATTAGCGAATCTAAAGATATCCACGTGCCGGGGATGTTCACACGTGTATTAATAGACGCTCGCGGATGCCATTTATCTGATGTGTTCAGCTCTCATGGTGCCTTCAATTTCAAGCAATTACCATTCAGTAAGACAGGTACCTTTGGCCGCTAAATAATTTGTTAATCATTCCTCCCCTCTAATGATAATCACAGCTTGATTGCAGATATTCCAGTCTAATCCAGAGATTTGGTGCATCCAGTCTAATTAACCAGGATGTGACAGAAGAGGTTAAATGAAAGTGAGCGCAGGACGCGTCCATCCACCCGTTAATTACCATCAACCAGACCCTTATTTTATCTCGCGGTTAATGAAATATTAATTGAATAACGTGTAAAGCAGCTCGACAGATTAGCTCAAGCAGAAAGAGCCCTTGGGTAGAAATCCGTGCAGCTTATGTGAGACTACAACTCCCAGCATGGCATCGCAAACCCATAATATTGTTAATAATGGATTTCTCCGTTTTCCAGGGTCTTATATGGCAACAAGATTACGGAACTTCCCAAAGCGGTGTTCAGTGGTCTCCATGCCTTGCAGCTTCTGTAAGTAAGGATTTATCAGCGTTTTCTTTGCATGCTTGTGGCAGATGTATATTGTATCATATCACTTTATACTGGATACAGACATAGGAAGACCTGAGGACCTGGGTCTGTGCAGGGGTGCACCTAGCCTTTCTGCTGCCTGAGGCAAAAACTGAAACGGCGCCCCCCCTATGCCAATTTCTTAACCTAGCCCCTTTGCCACAATGAAAGCGCTCATTGCCCATGGCCCTTCTGCTACCCCCCTCTTGCCCCTATTTGGTGCTGCCTCACCTCAGTCTGAGGGTCATACCGTAACGCAGTATGCCCCTGACACCAGCTCAGCTGAATGTAATAATACGTTTCCTTTAATGATCCGCTGCTTCATCCTAGATAAAAAAAATGATTCTAATCCATATGCAAATGAGCTGTTAAGTGCACCAAGGGCAGGTCTAAGCCTTCTTTGTGCTCCTCCTACATCCTCTTCCCCCAGCCCTTTCCTCTCTTTGACAGGGCCAGGTTCCTACATAGTCATCATCAGGGGCGTAACTAAATGCTCATGGGCCTTGGTGCAAGAGAGGTGTAACTTGACCAGCATGCACTTTCTATAATACCGGTGTCCTCTTATGTGACACAAGGGTCTTTAGGCCCCCTCAGGGCCCGGTAGTGGCTGCTACCTCTGCAGCACCTATAGCTACGCCCCTGGTCATCATGCCTAGCACTGTCAATCTAGAAGGAGATGGAGGAACTGGCAGAGGAAGCAACAGGAGCAAGAGTGCACAGAGGGACTTGGTGCACTTAACTGCTCATTTGCATATGGATTAAAAGTACTTTTCTCCGCAATGAAGTGAATAGTATCAGCTGAGGCAGCCCTACAAGACATTGCACTTGGTTTATCAATGATTTTCCTGGGGGGAACATACACCACCAGGGGACAGGAGTACACATGTGACTTCTGGCAAAAAGTCAGAAATAAATCTGGTTAAAAATGTAGCTCCAACCAATCTGGCCGCACCTCAGAGAATGCATACCGCCGGACATGGCACAAACCACCCTAAAAATAGTGCAAATATGTCATAATTTGGTGCAAAGGCAGCAAACAAAACACTCAAAAATAGCTCCGGTTTTCTCGGGCAGCACACTTGATATACTTTTATCACCCCTTAAAGGGAACCTGTCATCTCCGAAACACCCCCTGAACTAGAGTAAGCGTTGTATAGTGTAAGTTATGCTGAATCCGAACATGTAATTTTTATCTTCGTACTCACTTGCATTCTGACGCTGTGCTCTGACAAACCAGCAGTAAAATGCACTCAGTGGACTCTTCTTTGAGTCCTCTCCATTATGTGAGTGAGCACTGGAGTCCACTGAGTGCATTTTACTGCTGGTTTGTGGGAGCACAGCGTCAGAATGGAAGTGAGTATGAAGATAAAACTCACATATTCGGATTCAGCATCACTTACACTATACAACAATTACTCTAGTTCAGGAGGTGTTTTGGTGATGACAGGTTCCCTTTAAGTTTACGCCATCTGTACGATTAGTATATCTGCCCCATTGTTCTGTACCTTACAGCGGAAATGTCCATTGTAGAATTCTTCCGTTTTATTTTATGAGATTTGTATTATTTACATTTCCTCCTTTCCCTTCATCCGCCCCAGCCTTCCTCTAGACCCACCCCTGCTGAGAAGATGAAAGCCTGCCACTTCGTATACATTTTATGCCGCTGGAGTTACATTGCAAATGTTTTAGATTCTGTCGTTTAGACAGGACGCATTAAACGTAGGCTGGAGAGTGCGCAGAGTGGAGAGTGCGCAGAGCAGTGATTGATTATCCTCTCCGCCAGTCCTGGCTGTTTAAATGACTTATAAGTTGAAATCAATGCAGTCGTAATGTCAGGGCTTGTAAGACTTATTCTAGATTTTTTTTTTCCCCTTCATCGCTCAGACTTTTAAATGCCAACAAGATTAACTGCATCCGAGCCGACACCTTCCAGGACTTGCAGAATCTGTCTCTGCTCTCGCTGTACGACAACAAGATCCAGAGTTTGGCAAAAGGAACCTTCGCCTCCCTCCGTGCCATCCAGACATTGTGAGTACCATTGAAGGCCTGTGAAAAGCTATATTTGACGGTGCGTGCTATTGAAAGCCATAGAAAAGTGGTTGTGACAGATACCAGCCGCAGTATAGCCATACTGCACAGTGCATTTTTGGTGCTGTTTTTGCACCAGGGCTGGATCCAAAAAGTACTGAACAAGTCATCCCTATATACATTGCTTATGTATATGGCTGTAACAGGCGCTGTAGACTTGTCACTCTTCTGATATGTCTCTGTGTACTGCCATTCCTCTATTATTCCTGGTAGAAGGTATGAATGAATTGCTGGCAGTTTGCAATGAAGGTCCACTTGTCCCTGCACAGTCTGATACTGGGAGCACTGATTATAATGTCAGAATGTCCACACCCCCAACTGGTAACACCCATCTGGACCTTAACTGCAAACTGCTAGCAATTTATTTATAACTTCAAGCAGGAATAATAGAGGAATAGCACAATATAGAGTCATAAGAATACTGTACACACAAGAAATAACACTATTTCTGGATATTGTATCACTTGTTTCTGGCATTTCTAGCAGTTTTCCGCTGTGCATGCTGAATGTCTAATTTGCAGTTTTCCCTGGAGACTAGCTGCCATCCACTACACACAGAAAGTAGAGGAGAATCTGCTTCTTTACCTTCTCACATTCTCTTATGCACTAAAGACATAACAAGAGAGGTATTAACCTGTATGGCTGTGAGGAAAGCACTTAGGAAGTTTATATCTCAGCCCATGTAGCTCCAGCAGTCTGCTTGTCTGTGTGTGCTCCTACTCACTCCTCCGCCCTCCCCTCGCCATAGACTTGCATTGACATGGGTAATATGAACCTCCTGTGGAGCTGCTCCTGCTGACAGGTTTAAGGCATTTTTCAAAGTGAAAAGCAATTAGTATCAGAGGTAAACAGCTGATAACAAGAGAACTAGACATTTATCACCGATAAGACATATTACAAAGTTTCTTGTGGTCGCTTGTACTATTGATTTATGCACTGCGGTGTGAAAAGTTCGTGACTATTTAAACCTCCATGGAGGCCGTACAGTCAACCATAAGCTCCGATATTAAAAAACGGAAGATACAGTATGTCAGGGGAGAAAGGGGTTAACAAAAGCTCATTGCAATGCTTCTTGGGAGATGCCAGTGCTTGACTGTCCCATGTGAGCTGCTGCCCACCCACAGAAAGGGAAGAAAGCCCTTCAGATATATAGATAAGTGAGTTAAAATTAGTTTTACATTTGTGGGATAACCCCCTTTAATATGGCACCCAATAATAATCAGCGGTACCCTACGACCCGCAGAGAATCGCGCCACTCTTCAGGCCCTGTCGAACTTTGGGTATTTGCTCTTTTTGCCCCCCTAATAGCCAGTCCTGACCTGTATGATTTTTCGTTAGGCACTTGGCTCAGAACCCCTTTATCTGTGACTGTAACCTCAAGTGGCTGGCGGACTTCCTAAGGACTAATCCGATAGAAACCAGCGGTGCCCGGTGCGCCAGTCCTCGCCGACTCTCCAACAAACGCATTGGGCAAATAAAAAGCAAGAAGTTCAGATGCTCAGGTACGTTCCTGCTGATGGGAAATCTGCTGGTTTCTGTAAATATTGTGATTTAAGGGGGTATTCCGGTCGTATAAAGTTATCTTCCATTCACCTACCACTGAGACCCTCTCTGATCACAAGAACATGGGCCCCGTACCCTGTGGAGCCGCCAAAATTAATGGAGCGACTGCTCAGGAATGTGCGGTGCCCCTCCATTCATTTTTATGGGACTTCCAGAGACAGCCAAGTACAGCGCTCGGTTATTTCTGGAACTCCCATAGAAATCAACAGAGTGGCCTTGTGCATGCTTAAACTTCTGCTCTGTTCATTTCGAGGGCAGCACTCTTTACAGGGTCCTGTTCTCATGACCGGTGGGGGTCCCAGCGATAGGACCCCTTGTGGATAACTTTATATAACCAAAATAACCCTTTAACCCCCTAACTGTTTTGTTGTGAGAAGTAACTAACTGGAGGGGGGAGGGCTGCTTTAGATGGAGATATCTCCTCAATTGTAGTATCTAAAAACATGCAACTGGCCTTGTATGAAAGCTGACAGTTCAGGCTTCCATACAAGACCAAAACGACAGGTAAAGTCCAAGCAACAGAGGAGAAATCACTGTTAGAAATCAAGTCAGTAATAATCGCGAGTTTTTACTTGCATTTTCAGCTGCATTCACAACATCCCGATTTCTATCAGTGCTATCTTTCTCTGTCCTGAATATATTGCTGTCGTTTTGGTATTTTCTGAAAGCTTGGAATGTCTGCTTTCAAACAAGATCAATTGCATGTTTCTAGCTGCTACCATTCAGGAGGTAGCAGCATCTAAAGCAGCCCTCCCCCTCCAGGTAGCTACTTTTCCCACTGCTGGAGCTGGACTCTGGCAAAACAGTTAGGGGGTTAAGTTAAAGGGGTTGCACAGCATTGGAAAAACATGTCTGCTCTCTCACAGAAACAGCACCACTCCTGTCCACAGGTTGTGTCTGGTATTGCACCACTTGTTCTATTGAAATGAATGGGGCTTAGCTGAAGTGCATGATAATCTGTAGTGAATATCATTTTCTTATCAGAGGCTGAAATTGAGAGTTTTCACTCTCTTCTTATTGTAGCTGGGTCATGTGACCATCTCCCTGACCTCCAACTGACCCAGGACAGGAAGCCAGTTACTGTTCTATTTATTCCTATGAGACTGAAAGTGAGGCTCCCATAGAAATGCATAGAAAATTAGACTTCCTGTCCACACATAAGTCTCTGTGAGTTGGTGGGTCTAATTGCTGGTCACATGACACAGATAAGAAACTTCAGGATGATATAAGTCAAAAATTCAGCTACTGGTAAGAAAATGACATTCACTACAGATTACATCATGTACATTTCTAGCAGGACATGGAATAAAATTTTTGCGGGAGTTCTTCTTTAAAAGAAAATTAAACAGAAACCCGTTGTGATCATTTTCTTTTTTTTTTTTCTCCACAGCAAAAGAGCAATACTTCATCCCAGGTATGTCTGTCTGGATAGCAGATGTGTCAGACTTTATAAGACACTGATGTGGTATTTTGAATGTTTTTAGCTACATGGAATTTCTAGTTTGCTTTAAAGGGGGTTTCCGGGAACTAAATATTGATGGCTGATCCTCAGGATAGATCTACACAGCAGTGCATTGTTTGCATATAGCGCCCCCTGCAGTACTTTAATATATAGCATTGCAAAAAAATAGTCCAGAACTAGTAGAACAGGTGTAGGCAACCTCCGGCACTCCAGCTGTTGTGAAACTACAACTCCCACCATGCATACTTACTCTGCTCTTCGAACTTCCATACAAATGAATGGAGCATGCTGGGAGTTGTAGTTTCACAGCAGCCGGAGTGCCGAAGGTTGCTGATCCCTGTAGTAGAGCATAAAACGACATTGCAGTGCAGTGAGTACACTGACGGGGGTGATTCCGCATGAGATGTCATCCAGATTGTTTCTCTTCTCACAGGAACCGAGGACTTACAGCTCAGCAGCGAATGTAACAGCGACGTTGTGTGTCCACCCAAGTGCCGATGTGAATCCAATGTGGTAGACTGCTCCAACCTGAAGCTGTCAAAAATCCCAGACCGCATCCCGCAGTCTACAGCTGAGCTGTACGTATCAGACCATCCCTGCTAGTACATAGCACCGGACCAGCGCTCCAATATCAGAATCTCTCTTAGGGCTCATTCAGTGCATTCAGCGCCGACTGCAATTTGCGGTCCACAACGCATGCGGATCGCGGCCCCATTCATTTGAATGAGGTCCCTGGTCCGCACCTCAAAAAAGTAGTGCGGAGGCACGGCCAGAAACACCACGGAAGCACTCTGTAGTGCTTCCATGGGGTTCCGATCCGTGCCTCCGTTCCGTATCTCACTCTTCAAGTGAATGGGTCCGCGATCCATGATGCGGGGTGCACACGGCCAGTGCCCATGTATAAGGCCACGGCCAGGCAATGGCTGTGTGCATGAGCCCTTAGGGAGAGTTCACATGACCCATAACTGTTATTTTTCCGTTCTTCTGATTCCTTCAGAAGAACAAAGCAAACAAACAAAAAAAACGGATCCTGTGCATCCATTTGAGCTATTTCCGTCTAAGATCCTGCATTCAGTACTTTTTTTCCATCTAAAAAAAAATGTATCTAAGACGTAAATGGCAAATGTGCATAACTAATGCTCAAGATCCGTTTTTTGGGGGGGTTATTTTTATAGGAGACTGTTTTTTTTCTGTTCTTTTGGCGGATCAGAAGAACAGAAAAATAACAGTGATGTGAACTCTCCCTTATCACTGCTACCAACCTGACGTCGCACGCAGTACAGCATTTTACAGGCAAACTTAACGCACTCTGCGGGGCCAAGGAGTCGCTGTGTAATCCAGTACGTCACATGACTCCATTCTAATCCTACATTGTATTTTTAAAAAAATTTTAGGCGCTTGAACAACAATGAGATCACCACGTTAGAAGCTACCGGACTCTTCAGAAAACTGTCACACCTCAAAAAGATGTAAGTGACCGTCCGCACGAGTGACGCGCAAAATAATAGGGTGAGGACGTGACGAATCCACATGTAAATTTATATCTCTAACAGCAATCTGAGCAACAACAAGATCTCGGAAATCGAGGACGGGGCGTTCGAGGGCGCAGCTTCAGTGAGCGAGCTACACCTCACAGCCAACCACCTGGAGTCTGTGCGGAGCGGCATGTTCCGGGGTCTGGAAGGTCTGAGGACGCTGTGAGTATAAAATCCTTTTTTATTATTTCCCTATTTATGAATATGTATGTGAATAATCATCGCAACACAGGCAAACTAGACGGCATTTCATGGGATTAATTCATAACTAAGTGTAGGCTCTGTTCACATTGGCGTTTGCAGCTTGCATTATTGGTTACATCACGTGATGTCGTCAGAACCCCAGCAGTGCTGCTGATCAACCTTGGATCCATTGTCCGTGGGATCCCAGCCGCACTGCGACGTGGCATGATGCCAGTGGGAACAGAGCCTTACACGCTGCCTATTACTTTTTGTGTTGCTTATGGGCAATTATGTGTTACATTTTAACCACTTTAACCATCCCATGAGTCCGCATGTGACTCTGTAAGGTCTGTCACTGCAGGATCGGGGAGCCCATTGCCAGTGACAGCTGGGCTCCCCCCCACCTAAAGAAAGCAGGAATAGATTTTGACCACCCCTGCCTTCTCCATTGCTGTATATACAGATCAGGAAGCGGCAGTGGCGCTTCCTCCTTCCATTCCAGTGATCGTGTGATTGCCGGGTGCAGGAGCTGCTGGGTGGACCGAATCAGCTCTGCAGTGAGCCTTTGGGGGCTGTATACCTCCTAATAATAGGTCAGCCCCAGTTACAGGAAAAACCTAAAACATAAAAAATAATAACAATGTTAAAATTCCTCCTAGAGGTCCTGACCTCTGACCTTATGGGGGGCAACAAGTGTAAAACTAAATAAATAAAGACAAAAATGTAAATACATTAAAAATGCACCCTGCTCCCTGGAACCATGAACCATACAGTATATGCCTTAGTTTATATAATTTCCTGTGTATAAAAATTGGAAGCAAATATACTAACATAACAATAGCCTAAAAATAAATCCAAATGTATCAATGAAAAAAGACACAAACTATTTGTATAACCAAATGAAAAAAAGCAACGGCTTTTGAAGACGCGTGTACTTAAAAAAATGTGTCTGGTCATGAAGGAAGGGAAATGGTCCTGTCTTGAACTGGTTACAGGGGTTATCTGGGAATTTGATATTGATAGCCTACCCTCAGATTAGTGGGGGTCCGACTCCCAGCAGCCGTTCCAAGAGGCTGCGGCACCAGGTGAGCACCTAGGACTGTTCTAGGCCAGTGACCGGACCATACATCGGTGACGCGACTTGGGAGCAGCTCAACCCATTCAAGTAAAGGTGCCTTGGCTGCAATACCAAGCACAGCCACTAGATGGTGCTATGCTTGGTAAGCTGTGAGGAGACCGTGGAGCTCCAGTGAGTACAGCGGCCTCTTCGGACAGCTGATCGGTAGGAGTGACGAGAGTCGGGCCTCTGTTGATTCTGGGGATAGGTCATCAATATCAAATAACCACTTTAATATAGCTTCTCTATAGTCAAGAAATGATTGATCATTGAAGGCAGTGGATAAGTTTTCTCCCAGCATTCACATTCACGGATTGTTGATAAAACCGAGCTGATTTTTTGCATATCATTTTCTGTCTTCCAGGATGCTGAGAAATAACAAGGTGAGCTGCGTCCACAACGACAGCTTCACTGGACTCAGGAACGTCCGACTCCTGTCCCTGTACGACAACCAGATCAGCACCATCACCCCGGGGGCGTTTGACACTCTGCAGTCGCTCTCCACTTTGTGAGTAGACATTCATTTAGTTAGGCCTCATGCACACGACTGTACTTTGGATCCTCGTTCCATCTGCATTTTTTTGTGGATCGCGCATGGAACCATTAATTTCTATGGGTCTGCAGAAAAAAAAAAACGGACAGCATGTGGATGTCGGCATCTGTATGTCTATCCCGCAGATTATAGAACATGTCCTATTCTTGTCTGTTTTACGGACAGGAATAGCCATTTCTACCAATGAGAACTGTACACAGAAGGTATCCATATTTATCGGATCCGCAGTTGCGGACTGGAAAACGGATACAATTGTGTGAATATAGCCTTAAGGGAGGGATATCATCCTCAGGTGTCATGGGTGGGAAGAAGGTGATCCGTCTTGAATAATACAACCGGATCTGTTCATAACGGATGCAGACCGTTGTATTATCAGTAACGGAGGCGTTTTTGTTGATCCATGACGGATCCAGGAAAAACGTTGGTGTGAAAGCAGCCTAATAATACAGTATCCAGATTATTTCACTGTGGTGTCAAAATGACACAACTGTAAGAGCAAAATGACAGAGCTGGACAGTGCCAAAGTAATACTGCCATATAGTGCACTCATAAGACGTAAAATAAACTAACAGCAATCCACATAGAAATTGTGATGTCTCAGTGCCGCTCTCCATCAACTTCCATCATACCCTGGCTGTCAGGCCACGATGGGAGTTGTAGTTTTACAGCAGCTGGAGGGCCGCAGATTGGGGGACATTGGTCTAAAACAACGTGTAGAACCAAAATTGCTATAACCAAGGAATCTAGTATAAATGTAGAATGTACAAAATATGATCACACTGAAGACTGGTCAAGGGGATAATAAACGGTCACTAGTAAGCGCGGACTGGGGCAGGGACGGACTGGGAACTTAAAGTGGCCCTGGAAAAAAATACTAAAAGTGGCCCTATTTTGTAATTGGGTCCAAATTGATGGAAGGCAGGGCCAGCAATACCAAATTGTGGCACATTATATCACCCCAACAGAGCCAAATACCCAAGTCCAGCACAAAATACATCCCCAAAAACTTCCACTTGCTTGCAATTAGGAGGGCCCAGACGGCCCCCTGGGAAACTTCCCTGTAAGGTCTATGGCCAATCTGCCCCTGGACTGGGGTGTCTAAATTCCCTCTGGGGGCCCACTGTAAAGCTCACTCTGGAGGCCCACATGCATATGCTACCTGCCCACACTATCCAGTCTTTTATATGGACATAGGCAATGTACTGCATAGCATCTTAGGCAGCCTATTTATAGGTCAGTCTACGGTGCCATGTGTCACTTGTGCAGGAGGTGGGGGACTAGAGGCCTACCTAGCTCAGGGGCCCACCGGGGGATTCACCTGTTCCCCTGTGGGCCAGTCCGAGCCTGAGCGCGAATGACTTCCATCACACATAGTGAGCGAAATGAGCTAGGCTTGGAGAACCCAGAGAGACCACTTTTGGTCAATAGATGGCGCCGTGTAGTTTGGGAAGACTTTCTGTGGATACATGAATCCAAACATGTGCAGCTATAATGAAGCACTGCCAAGTCTTCTGACCTCCGTTCTGAAAACCGCGCAGCCGCATGCAAACAACATGATGCAATGTCGCATCACAGGTTTTGCAGATGGGCATCAAATAAAAAAAAAGGATCCAATCACCATTGCCCTCTGTGCAGTCTACATACTTTGGGGTTAGAGTAGTATGAAGACGTTGTATACACCTTTTGGTTATCTTTCTAGGGAGAACTTTATTAGGTCCAAAAAAAAAAGGAAAATATCTGATTTTGCAATTTTGTAATATTGGCGTTATATCCGCGCAGGAACTTACTGGCGAATCCATTTAACTGCAACTGCCAGCTGGCCTGGCTCGGAGACTGGCTGAGGAAGAGGAAAATCGTCACCGGAAACCCTCGTTGTCAGAACCCAGACTTCCTGCGGCAGATCCCACTTCAGGATGTCGCTTTCCCTGACTTCAGATGTGAAGGAGGTAGGCCAGATTACAAGGGGTTACCAATGGAAAATTATCCGAAAACATGCGGAAAAGAACGCACGTAATCCGCAAGGTGTGCCGGTACTCTAAGGCTAACTGCACACAGCTGCGGTTTTTCAAACAGAATTTCCGCGCAGATTTCTTTGCATTCCCGCCGTATAATCCGCATGTGTTACTTGCGCATTTTGATGCGGATTTCCTCCAATCTCACCCTTTGCGTTGCAATCTGCAGAAACAATTGACCTGATGCTGATTTTAAAAATCCGCACGGCAGGTCAATTTCTGCGCATTAAAAATACGCAATGTGTACGTGGGATTTGTCAATTCTCATTCACTTTGCTGCTACTGTATTATGCTGCAGGTTTTCCACACGAAAATCTGCACAGGGAAAACTGCATGTAAGCCGCAACGTGTGCAGATAACCTAAGGCCAGGGCTACGTAGCGACACTAGTCACGGCCAGGATTGGTGAGTAGCGGTGATCCCATAGAAATGCATAGGATCGCTGCAGCAGTCGTAAGAAATCCAATGCGGCTGGATTTCTTGCGACTACTGCGGCGATCCCATTCATTTCTATGGGATCACCGCTACTTAGCGATCCTGGCCGCGACTGCTGTTACCGTGTAGCCCTTGCCTAAGGGTCTCCAGACAGGTGATCATCTACTAGATCCAAATTCCCATCTTCCCATTGGTGCGGAGGGTTGATACATTTTCATTGTGCTTTATTCTTATTCTTATCTCCACAGGACAGGAGGAGCTGACCTGTGCTCCACAGCTGCAGTGTCCGCAGGAGTGCACGTGTCTGGACACCGTGGTGCGCTGCAGCAACAAGCACTTGTTATCACTGCCGAAGGGAATACCGAAGAACGTCACCGAGCTGTAAGTCTCCCACATGGCGGATTTGTTGCAGATATTTTTGAGCCTTGTTGGCAGAACCCCATTCATTCATATGTTTGGATTTGCAAAAAATTCTGCCATAAATTTCCCACATATTCCACATATCACCAAAGGTCTGCAGCTAGATTTTTATTATCTGCAGTCTCTGGAAATATTGATTGAGCAGTCCATAAAATATGCACATCTGGTGCCAGGCATACAGTAACGTATAAATGCTACAAATTTTGCTTCAGATAGTCATTTATTAAACATTGTGTCTTTATTGTAACTTTACAAATAACTGTATTATAGCCTATTCCCAGCCAGAGCTGCATTCTGAATTCTGCTTATGGTGGCATTCGCATTCACATCCACCATCACATTGATCTGCCTATGTTATGGAGCAGGAGATCAGCAGATTGATATAGAGTTTTGTGCAGTCAGTATAACTCGTACCCACCTGATTGACACCTCTGCTGAGCTTTGGAGTCCAGTGGGCGGTCCTATTCAGTGATTGACAGCCTTCCACATATAGGTGTAGATGCAAATGTAGCCGTTAGTCCCAGGGTCACAATGTCTCTACCTGTGGTGTGGATATAGTAAGAGCAGCCATGGTGTTCTCCTCTTACAGGTACCTGGACGGCAATCAGTTCACAATGGTCCCCAAGCAGCTGTCCACATTCAAGTATTTACAGCTGGTGTAAGTATAGAACTGCCGGCTTATCTGTGCATGGATGTGTGGGAAATAAGCCCTACTACAGTGATATACCTATATATGATAGATAGATAGATAGATAGATATGAGATTCACAGATGGATAGATAGATAGATAGATAGATAGATAGATAGATAGATAGATAGATAGATAGATAGATAGATATAGATATGAGATAGATAGATAGATAGATAGATAGATAGATAGATAGATAGATATTAGATTCATAGATAGATAGATAGTTATATAGATAAATATCAGATTCACAGATGGATAGATATATAGATAGATATAGATATGAGAGATAGATAGATAGATAGATAGATAGATAGATAGATAGATAGATAGATAGATAGATATGAGATTCACAGATGGATAGATAGATAATCACTATGAAGACGTACCTTATTTCCGGATAGACCTGTAACTATCTCACTGATTCTTCTGACATTTTTGGCGCGATATTGGGGGTTCAGGGGTCACACGACGCGCATTGGGAGCCACGTTTCACCCTCATAGTTGTGTGTTATATTATGTGACCCCTGATACGAGGGGAGAAAGGAGAATCCGAGTAAAGGAAATGAACGCTTCTCCTTCTAATCATATCTGCTTGTATTTTACAGAGACCTGAGCAATAACAAGATCAGCTCCCTCAGCAACTCCTCCTTCACCAACATGAGCCAGCTCACCACGCTGTAAGTGATTTCCTGCAACCAAGCTCACCCATGGACCGATGCCACGCGAGGGCTCTCTCTGTCCCGAATGCCGCATCCTTCTCAAGGAAAAACCTTTTACCTTTGTACGGCAATCGGGTCACCTTCTTCTGTGACCCGTCAGTGCAGCCGCAGAAGTAGGACAAGCAGTCCTTGGCAACGCTGTCATCACCGCGCATGTTATTCCTCCATACGTGTGACGTCCGTTATGTTATACACGCGTGTACTTAGGGTGGGGGGGTGTTTCCTGTTCATGGACCTGCCCTGGTTGCAGCTTTCATTGCAAATATTAAAGTCAGTGTGACCATCAAGGGTTAAAGGGGTGGTCCAAGTGCGTAACATCAGCCTGCTGGGGAGGTATGGTGGACGTGGACGTGTTGGAGAGGATCAGAGTGATGGCTGAGGCAAATTAGGGTGTCTGTAGTCCTCGTGGTGGCTAATCCCACGTTGATCAGCATGACCAGTCCATTTCGAAAGCGTAGCAGGTGCCAGAAGCACTTAACCCAGACCACATGCAGTAAAGTCTGTTACCATAAATGTGCGTTTACCTTACTGTCTGTTCAGCACGGCCTTAATGGTCCTCATCAGTGTCTGATTGGTGAGGGTACGATTAACAGCATCCCCGCAAATCAGCTTTGTGAGAAGGCTGCGATCAGCGCTCCTCATACCAAGCACAGCGCCGTCCATTAGATAGCAGCTGTGCTTGGTATCAGGATAGGTCGTCGTTATCAGTTGGAGTCCCGGCGCCCCCACTGATCAGCTGTTTCAGGAGTCGCTGTACTCACAGGAGCTCTGGTGAGCACAGCTGGCTTTCCAAGGACAGCGCCGTACATTGTTTAGTGGCAGTACTTGGTATTGCAGCTCAGCCCCATCGATTTTAATGGGACTAAGTCGCAGCTAGGCCATGTGACCAATGTACGGTGATGTCACATGGAGTGCTTAGCCTCTTCCTATAGCTGATCCCCGGGGGTCCTATTATATTTCAACATGGCCACTCCTTTTCTTCTTAGGAGGGATATTCATCTCTCTATACGGAGAACACATGTATGCTCAGCTGAGCCAAGTATGCCTGTGTATGGGGGGGGGGGTTGCTAGGATTAACTGTCAATCAAAATCTAACATGTATGGCCAGCTTTAGTCTGTATCGTCTACCCCAGATCCTTGTAAGATACCGGACATGTCACCGGTTCTAGCACTGAATGCGATTACCTTCTCTCCGCAGGATACTCAGTTACAACTCCCTGAGGTGTATTCCTCCTCTTGCCTTTGAGGGGCTCAGGTCCTTGAGGCTCCTGTAAGTATTCAGGTCTCTCTCTCTATTATTCCTCTCTTTACCGGCGAGATAACGAGCCAATGGTAATTATTAACCTCTCCAATCCTGTCTTCTAGGTCTGTGCATGGAAATGACATTTCTACTCTACCTGAGGGGATTTTCTCAGACGTTTCCTCACTTTCCCACTTGTAAGTAGCTTTAAAATCTGCCGACTTGGCGGCAGCGGCATAAGATATTTCTGATTTCATTCACTTTTTAATATGGGTGTACACCTTTAAAGAGGATCGGTCACCACCAGTTGGGGGGCGGTGTTCCCTGTGCACTGTGCTGTCAATGTCAGACTGTGTAAGGACACACCCCTCTGCCAAGGAGAATGGTATCACCCAAATGTCAATTTATTCATACGTTTACAGGAAGGACAGAGGCACCACATAAAGTTCTAAGTTTGTCCAGGATTTCTTTTTTTTTTAATGGGAAAAAATGTTTGTTTTTTTTTGCAACATAATTTGGTGGAAATAAAAAATAAAACACACAAAAGTCGGCAAAAACACCAGAATAAAACTGTGGTAGCACGTGCAATTTTTTTTTTTTTTGGTCAACTTTCTATAGCAAAAAATCCTGCAGCCAGATGTGACATTTTGGCCAACAGGAGCATATAAAATAACTTTTGCGCCACAATCTGCGACAGATATGCGCCAAAAAGTGGCGTATATCTGTTTGTGAATGACCCTCACAGTCTATGGGTCCGTAAAATCCACAGACACAACAGGGATGCCATCCGTATCTGCTCCGTGGTTTTCACAGATCACTGCTAGAAAGTTAGAAATTAATTTTTCAGCCTTGCAGTTTGTGTGGAATACGGATGACACACGGGGAGCTGAAAACGGACACAAGGGCCAAATACGGATCCTTCACGGACATGTTCACGGATGAACCACTGACCATCTTGTCACAGATGTGTGAAACAGGCTTAAGGGCTCATGCACAGGAACGTATTTTCACAGGAACCAGAGTTCATGCAGCCGAGGGTTTTTGCGGCGATGTTTTCAAGACTTTGCCAAAAATGCAAAGCCGCAGCTGGAGCCTGCCTGTGGTTTAGCTCCATTCAAAGGAAATAAACCTAGAGTGCGTCTGCGTGAAAACCCACAGCAGAAACCGCAGCGCAGTGTGAGCATACCCTAAATGTATATGCACATGTGCGTATTACTCTTGGACTTTCGTGTGCAAAATCCACAGCGTAAAACAATAGCAGCAAAGGGCTCGTTCGCATCTGCATCAAGCGTATCGTTCTTCTGATCCGTCTCATTTTGAGCATCAGTTTGCATCATTTTGTGTAAGGTTCGTCACACATCGCTTATTTTTGGAAGAAAAAGTCTCGCCTGCAGTACTTTTCACATATTTCGCATGTCAAAAATAACGGAAGCCTGATGGAACTGAAACTGGTGCAAACTGATCACGACGGATTCTCAAAATAAAACGAATCACTTATTTTTCATTTTTCTGTTTTTTCTGAGGGATCAGAAGAACGCAAAGCTAAACGCAGATGTGCAGGGGCGGACTGGGAACTTAAAGTGGCCCTGGAAAAAATACTAAAAGTGGCCCCATTTTGTTGGCGGGTCCAAATTGATGTAAGGCAGGGCCAGCAGTACCATATTGTGACATATTATACCACCCCAACAGAGCCAAATACCACAGTCCATCACATAATACTGCCCCAAAAACTTCCACTGGCAGGTCGTGAGGAGGGCTCAGGTGGCCCCCTGGACATCGGCCCACCGGGAAATTTCCCTGTAAGGTCTATGGCCAATCCGCCCCTGCAGATGTGAATGAGCCCCACCTTAGTAGATGAGCTTTTCAAAATCTTATGTCTGTGGTGAGATCTGCCTCCAAATCCATCAGCGTTTAGACGTCTAATGCCGGGAACTGATGGACCCCCATTGATCTCCAGGGAGTTCACTCTATCTGGCATAGCAGGAGAATGCCGGGAACCATTGGATCCTCATTAACCAGACTAAGGGCTCATGCACATGAACGTGTGCTGCCTGTGCCATGCATTAGAGACTGCAAATTGCAGTCCCCAATGCACGGGCACCATCCATGTGGCAGGCGCTGACGGACACGGACCCATTCAACTTGAATTGTTCCGTGATCTATCCGCACCGCGGTGCGGAGGCACGGACCGAAATGCCACGGAAGCGCTTCCTAGTGCTTTCGTGGCCTTCCGCTCCGTATCCTCCGGATTGCAGACCCATTGAAGTGAATAGGTGACATCCGTGATATGGTGCTCACTCGACCGGTGCCCATCTATTGCGGACCTGCTGTTCGCGGGCCACAATAGGGGCTCAGCCGGCACCCATGAGTCCTGAAAGTCTTGCATGCAGAACTTTTCGTCCAGCCAAAAGCCAGCAGCATTTATGCCAGAAAGGGGCCACATCTCATTGTAGTCAGTGGGGATCCAGCGGTTCTCAGCATCATGCGACTATGCTGGATACAGTGAACTCCGCCAGGCTGTTCTTCTGCCGGATTTCTAAACGCTGATGTAAATGTAATGTAACACATGCAGATTCTGGTGCAGATTCTGGCGCAGATTTGGTGCAAAAACAGCACAAAAATCTTTTGCGGAGAATCCGTATAAACTGCAGTGCCGCAGCGTCCTGGACTGTTGTCCACAGATCGATGCCATCATAAGAATCTGTGCCTGGAAGATAGTTTCCTTCCAGAGAGAACTAAAGTCTGCCAGGAGGTTCCTGATCTCGTCTCGCACACGTGAGCAGCTCCGATGCAGGGGCAAGGGCAGTTTTGGGATCATACGAGATTACACGACTGTGACTTCAGTTATTACGACCAACAAAAGCATTTTTTTTTAAGTTCTGCCCCTTCACCTCCACCTGTTCCGTTTTCTTTGCTTGCACCTTTGTAGTTGCGTGCTCATTCAGAACGTCTTGTGTTTGTCTCTGGGGGGGGGGGGGGGTCGCTGCCAAACTGGTTCCTTGTTTTACTCAATCTTTTGTTTCATTCGGCGCGCAGTGTAACTGCCGTTGATACTTAAACAAAAAAAAAACATAAAAACGATTCTTCCTCTCAGCACAGCATCTCCAGGAATTCTTTTCTTTGCCGTGTGATTTATGGCGGCTGAGCACACTGCGCCTCACAGCTGTCAAACAAAAGGCGAAATAGCAGCAAGGAAGCTTTTAGGTGTTTGCAAATGTTAGCGCTGCCCTTAGCAATCCCTGCAATTCTGCTGAATGCTCTCTAGCGCCGCCTGGTGGGAAATCCTTCTTTTTTTTTTTAATTATGGCAACAGTTATTTAATAAACCTGGGAGTTTTCTTATACGAGAGCAAATAGATACAAGTATGATCGATACAGACTGAGGGCTCATGCCCAGCGTGGCCATATTGCAACCCGGCTGTGTGCACCCCGCATCACGGATCAAGTGAATGGGTCCACAATCCGAATGCGGCGGCCCCACAGTCAGTGCCCGTGCATTGCAGACCGCAAATTGCGGTCCACAGCACGGGCACTGACCGCACACGTTTGTGTGCATGAGCCTTGAGTCTGAGACAGAAATCCACCCAGTGTGTATTCACTCACACACGGCGAATTTGTTGCACGCCTCATCATAAATTAGCTGACTCGGCAGCGTAGGGGGAATCTAAGACCGCCTTAAAAATTGGGTCTTAGTAAATGACCCCCACTGCTTTTGATGCATTCTTTTTTTTTTTTTGTCCAAGCCAGTAGGGGAATCATACAATAAAAGTTATAATAATTATTAATATCTTACTTTTGGATTCAATCCTGTGTTTGGAAAAAAAAAAAACCCTCATGACTCCAGTCTAAAGCCTCATTCACACGTCCATGTCCGTGATGACATCCGTGACAAGATGCTCTTTGGTTCATCCGTGAAGAATCTGTGCTTGGTCCTTGAGTCTGTTTTTTTGCCCTCCGTGTGTCATCCATATTCTATGGACACTGCTAGGCTGGAAATTGGTTTCTAGGGCATCTCCTACTGACGGTCCATGAAAATCACTGACAGAACACGGATGGCATCTGTGTTTCCCATAGACTATAATGTGCATGAAGGATCCGTACTTGTAGACACAATCGGGCATGCATCCGTGCTAGCAGCTCAGTGGAAAACCACTGATGTGTGAATACAAGCATCAAAGTCACCTGACACGTGAGCGTTCCATGGGGACTATAGACAGGACAGGCCCGTGATTCACTCATGTATGTGCAGCGTGCCGGACCACAGGCGAGGCATGTTGGAGGTTGTTTGGAGAGGAAGAGAGTGGTGGCAGTGAGGTTGGTCGTAGTCCTCACCATGGCTAGTCCCTCTCCCGGGTGCTCCCCCAGAACTCTTGAGCAGTGGTTGGAGGGGTACAACCATTCTTCCCCTTGGGGCGTACCACTGGACTCTTGGGGGGCTCCTGCCTGGTGATGGATAGGGTGCATCTTGATGTTAGGTGGATAAATAGCAGGGTGCGAGTCAGGCATAGGGCTGATGATGATGGAGTCGATGACCAGTCCCATTTGGTTATAATATATAAAGTCTGACTTAGTGATTAGATGATGGGAGTTGTAGTAGGTACAGTTCTATCACTCAGTAAGCTTTTCCTCTAGGCTGTATATAGGCAGTAGTGATAATGGTAGTAATAATCCCTGAGTCTATGTTTCAATCTTCCCAAATAACCACAGGCGTGCAATTCAGTTCATATTAACACTTTCTGCAGTTCCCAGTCTGCGGGGAGCAGAACTTACAGAGAATGGCCATTCATACTCAAAAGTGAGGCAATTAACCCTTTCCACATGCAGTAAATTCTGTTGCCATAAACGAGCATTTACCTTACTGTCAGCCATCTATAAATGTCTGTTCTCTTTCTCTCTGGGGTAGTCTCTCAGTTCAATGCAGTCTCAGGGATGAAGGTTCCCTCCTCAGCAAAGACTCCTAACCAGGGGGGGTGGACCAGACCTACACCCCGGCAACTGCACTAAAAATCTGCCAGTTAACCGCCTAACTGTTTTGCCCGAGTCCAGCTCCGGCAGTGTGAAAAGTAGCTAACTGGAGGGGGAGGGCTGCTTTAGCTGGTGATATCTCCTCAATGGTAGCAGCTAGAAACATGCAACTGGTCTTGTATGAAAGCTGACAATCCAGGCTTTCATACAAGACAGCTAAAGTCCAAGCAACAGAGGAGAAATCACTGTTCGAAATCAAGTCGGGAATAATCGAAAAGAAAACCTGTTTTTACTTTCATTTTCAGCTGCATTCACAGCATCCCGATTTCTATCAGTGATATCTTTCTCTGTACTGAACATATTGTGGTCTTGTCTGAAAGCTTGGAATGTCTGCTTTCATACAAGACCAGTTACAAGTTACTAGCTGCTACCAATCAGGAGGTAGCAGCATCTAAAGCAGCCCTCCCCTCTCCAGTTAGCTACTTTTCCCACTGCTGGAGCTCCACTCTGGCAAAACAGTTAGGGGGTTAAAGGGGTTGTCCGCTTTTTTTATATTAATGACCTATCCTCAACATACGACATCAATATCAGATCTGTGAGGGTCCGAGCACCTCCGCTGATCAGTTGTACGACCACCAATTTATCTCCATTGTTTACGTGCTTTCCGTCAACATTACAGAAGTGAGCAGGTATCATTACATTGCTCCTTCCATTCAAGTGAATATGAAGGAGCCATTCCACTGAAGTGAAGGGGATGGCGTAGTTGTAATTACACGGCTTGCCGCTGGGGTTGTGACGGCGAGCACATATGAAGAGAAGGCAGCAGTGGTACCAGCGCTGCCTCCTCCTCAAACAGCTGATCGGCGGGGGTTCCTGAAGATAGGTCATCAATATAAAAAAAATCAGACAACCCCTTTAACTATTTGTTACCTATGCATCACCTTTTGGGATTTATAGTGCCCAAGAAAAAGAATATCATTGAACTAATTTGGCAATAAATCAATATTAACTCTTTAGCAGTAATCCACTGGGTCACTGCATGTGAACGAGGCCTAATGCTGTATGTTGCTGCCACAGAATCTCTTGAAGATTAATAACTTGTTTTTGGACTTTCATTTATATTTCACTAGAGCAATTGGTGCCAACCCGCTGTATTGTGACTGTAACCTACGCTGGTTGTCGAGTTGGGTGAAGACTGGGTACAAGGAACCTGGCATTGCTCGATGCACTGGACCACATGAAATGGATGGGAAACTTCTCCTCACTACACCGGCTAAAAAATTTGAATGCAATGGTAATGTCACAGTCCTCAGAGATCAGGGAGTATATATGAACCAAGTTTACTACAATATTTGATCACATGTAGTGTCACAGTTTCATTTTATTTATATAATTATTTATTTATTTAGTTATTTATTTAGATATTTATTTATTCATTTACCATATTTTTCGCACCTAGGTTTTAAACAAGGAAAATCAGAAAAATAATATTTTTCATCAGACCTCAGATCAGACTCCCAAATCAGATTTCAGATCAGACCAGAAATAACTAAAAATGAACTTACCTCTAATGCTGTGGAGGGCGCTGCCACTCTGCACATCCAGCTGCTCTTCTTGCACTCACTACTCCCTGGTCTTCTCTGGGCCCGCTCCGCACTGTGACCTGACGTCATACAGTTTCAGGTTATAGTGCGCGCACTACATTCTGACGCTGTACGCAGTCAGGACAGTACAGCACGGCGCCCGGAGAATACAAGGGATCGGTGAGTACAGCCAGCACTAGCAGTGCATCACTCTGCGCACCCCTCAAGGTCTGTTTGTTGTGAGCTAGTGACGTACCGGGATTCACATCAGTATGCTAGGCAGAGACTTCCACCTAGCAGGGAGCCTGGTGACACCACCGGGACAAATGGGCGGTTTTAGAGGTGGGTACTAGTTAGGGATGAGCGAATCGACTTTGGATGTTTCATCCGGAGCAGGCACTCCGTACAGTATTAGAATGTATGGGCTCCGATGAGCCGAAGTTATTACTTCACGAAGTCTATTGAGACTTTGTGTAATAACTTTAGAAATTGTTAAAAACCTTTGTACCGAACTCGGTTTTGGTTCCAAGTGGTACCTTGGAACCGAACCCGAGTTCGCTACCAAGGTTTTTAACAGTAGAAATTAATTTCCGAAGTTATTACACCCACTCCGTACAGGATTAAAACTAAGTTTTATGCGAATCGACTTTGGATGAAGCGCCCAAAGTCGATTCGTTTATCCCTAGTACTAGTGATACCTATTTGTGCCAGTGACATCACTGGCTCACAACAAACAGACCTTACCCTGCGCAATGCAGCGCATGGGAAGAGGAGCATCGGAGCAAGGAAATGTTCCGATGCTCCACCTGTACATGGTAAAGGAGTGAAGGGGATAACCGGGTTTAGCCTTTAATACCGACAACACCTTTAAACAGTATTGCTTAGGCAGTATTATATAGTATTATATTAGGCAGTTTTATTTAGGCCCTAGTATTTAGACACAAGCATATTTTATTTATTTATTTATTTATTTATTTACTGCACTTATATAACACTGACATATTCCTCAGCACTTTACAGACATTAGCACAATCTAAGTTCCCTGTCTTTGGAGTATTAATTTGCATTATATAAGCAGTATTATTTAGACATTGTTACTTTCCAAATATTTGTAGAAAAATTGGGAGCTTTGCTCAGGGATCTGTATGGCCCTTTATCTGACTTATTAGATCACATGCTGAATGTTCTGAAATATATGTGTATAATATATATATATATATATATATATATATATATATATATATATATATACATATATATATATCCCCTAACATTGAATGGCCACTTATGCCCTGATCCACCATGATGTCTTTCTCCTCCGTAGTGACACACTATGAAGGCACATTTATGAGAATAGGGGCTATATATACACTGTCGCCCACATTTACTCCCCTACAATAGCCTCTATTGATTTATAACAGGTAAAATAGCTGTAAATAACGCGGCCAAAATTAAACCGCTGGCCCACAATACATCACGCTCCACGGGAAGCAAGTACTCGCAAATGCCTTTTGTTTGCACCCAAAGGAAGCGTTAGATTTCAGGCCCTGATGTATTTTTGTAGCGCACAGTTGCCTTTATTCGCATCCCTCTCCGCACTTACTCGCTGGCTCCATCACAATGCCATATCCAGCGTGTAACCGTCACGTCCGTGCACTCTCGCAGCTGTAGCGGTTTGCAGCTCTCCATTCCTCCTCACTGCTGCTGATTAAAATGACCTTCAGCTCGGATATAATGTGGGTCCCTCACGGAAACCTCCTCCGTCTGTCCCTCAGAATCGCAGCACATTACTGTGGAAGCTAAATATCTCCGACCTCACTGAATTGTTTTAGGGTCGGGTTATTTATGTTCCTCCTGTGGGTTAAAGAAGCAGAAATCTGATTTACTGCCCCCTGTTCCATCTAACGCTTCCCAATGGGCGACTATTAGTTTTGTCTGCGATGCATTATTGAAATTGGCTTTTCCAAGGACCTGGCCCGGTGATTAGCTCGAGGTTTATGGTCCTCACATGCCATATTGTGATTTAGAAGAAAATTGGGATTTTTTTTTTTTTTTACTTTTTTAATCTTCCCCTTATTTAGTCAGTTTTTTTATTCCCACAGGACCACCAAGCTTGAGTATCCAGGCAAAGTGTGATCCATGTCTGTCCAGTCCTTGTCGTAACCAGGGCAGCTGCCAGAACGATGCAGTGGAGTATTATAAATGCGCCTGTCCACAGGGCTTCAAGGTACGACTTATCGGCGCAGTAATAGCATTGTCCAGAATGAAAAAAGCATGGCTGCCCTCGTCCAAAAACAATCCTGAGCTGCACTACCACATACACCGCAGCCTGTGGACACGTGTGGCGCTGTTTTTGAATAAAAGCAGCCATGGTTTCTTAGGGATCATCCACTTGAACATATTTTCTTTCTGTGTCCATCCATTTTTGCAGACCGTATGCAGAACCATTAATTTCAATGGGTCCGCAAAAAAAACGGATGGTACTCCTTATGCATTCTGTTTCCGTATTTCCGTTCCACAAAAAAGATAGAACATGTCCTATTCTTGTCCGTTTTGCTGACAAGGATAGGCATTGTTATAATGGATCCGCAAAAAAAAAACAAAACGGAAAAACGGATGCCACAAGGAACATCATTCGTTTGTTTTTTTTGCGGACCCCAAAACATACACGGTCGTGTGAATGAACCCTTACTCTGTTTTCTGTATCTGGGTTGCATAAAGTTCTCAAAAGCTGTGGGGGAGACTTACTAATCAAGTATGCAATATGCACCAAAAAAATGGCGCAGATGCTTTAAACCACGTTTATTAAAGGGGTTCTCCGGAATTTAATTTAAAAAAATCTTCCTGTGTCTTGAGCTGTGGAGGGAAGATAGTCTGCTCCATACCGAACCCTCCATGGTGCTGCCAATGCCGCCATCTCCACCAGGACTGGGTGCAGGGTCTTCTGCTCAGGTCCCGACCAGATGTGTTCCTGAGTCTTCCTGTCCAGCTGCATACATGGAGGACACAGGAAGACATCTGGTCAGGACCTGAGCAGAAGAGCCCGCAGCTGGTTTGAGCATAGCCAAGATGGTGGCAATGGAAGTGTAAACACTGAGCAGACTTTCTTCCCTCCACAGCACACAGAAGATGTCACTGTATCCTGAAGAACCCCTTTAAGTGTTTTAGACACTTTCTTTGGCTTATCAGACAGGGGGCGCTGCTGAGCTGGAAAGGGAAGAAAGAGAATGTGACTTAGGGTGCATTCACGTGACCGTAAAATGGTGACGTCTGTGTTGCATCCGTTTTTTTTATGGATCCATTGTAACAATGTTACCCTTGTCCACAAAATTAAGACTTGTTCTTTCTTTTTTGCGGGGCTACGGAATGGACGTACGGATGCGGACAGCACATAATGTGCTGTGCGCATTTTTTGCTGACCCATTGAAAAGAATGGGTCCGCTTCTGATTCGCAAAAAATGCAGATCAGATGCGGACCAAAAATACGGTCATGTGAATGCACCCTTAATGCCCCTTTCACACGAGCGGGAGACTCGCATGTCTCCCGCAACGCATCTACAGGGCTGGACTCGGCACGGACAGGGATCGCAGAGCATTATATGCGATCCCAGTCAGTGCCGGAGTCTAGCCCTGTAGATGCGTTGCGGGAGAAATGCGAGTCTCACGCTCGTGTGAAAGGGGCATAAAGGGGTTTTCTGGGATTTTACTACTTAAGACCTATCCTCAGGATAGGTCATCAGTATCTGATCGGTGGGGGTCCGACACTCGGGACCCCCGCCGATCAGCTGTTTGAGAAGGCAGGGGTGCTCCCGCGAGCGCTGTGGCCTTCTCTTAGCTTTTCCTAGACCAGTGACGTCACGTTCATCGGTCACATGGCCTAGCGGTTCAAGTGAATGGGGCTGAGCACGATACCAAGCACGACCACTAAACAACATACTTGTGCTTGGTGAGCTGAGAGAAGGTAGCGCCGCTCACAGGAGTGCCGGTACCTTCTCAAACAGCTGATCAGCGGGGTACCAGGTGCCAGACCCCCACCGATCAGATATTGATCACCTATCCTGAGGATAGCTCATCAGTAGTAAAATCCTGGAAAACCCCAAATTGTAATGCAAAACTCTGACGCACCAGATGTATCATCATCTGGCATCAGTCACCGTGATAAACCTGGCGCACCTTTAGGCCCCATTCACACGACCGTATGTACATTTCCGCATCTTATCCGCATTTTTGCGGATAAAATGCGGAAGCATACGGACCCATTAATTTTTCCATAGGAGAAAAAAATGCGGAATGCACAGCGTGTGAATTCTGCATCCCGTATCTCACGGAAGTTCCCCCGCAAAAAAGACAAAACATGTCCTATACTTGGCCGCATAATCACATCCGTAGCCCCATTAAAGTCAATGGGTCCGCAAAATTGCGTAACACTACGGAAGACTTTCCGTATGTCTTCCGTTCCGTTTTTATACGGATCACGGAATACATACGGTCGTGTGAATGGGGCCTTAGACTTTAGTTACAGTATTTGTAAATCCGCCCCTGTATGGCTTTTCTCTGCCGTCCATGAATCCAGACCGAATCTGTGCCGTTTCTGCACTGCGCATGCGCTGCCGTCATTCAGTGACATGCATTTTGCAAACAGGGTGGCACTAAGCGACAGACGGACAAGCCCTCCGTGGGGCAGATTTATTTATGCTGTCTCATATTTAGGCTTTGTAAAAGTAAACTACACAGTGGCGGGTGCTGGATGATAAATCTACCGCACCTATAGGCTGTCTAGTCTAATGTTATACCATCTATTGGTGGCAGAATTTTGGATTGAGCGCCATCCCTTTCTGGTAACCTTACAAAATGTTTTTTTTTTTCTTTAATATTCAGCTGCAAGTTTCACCCGAACTATGACACTATGACGCAGCTTTTTTTTGGGGGGGGGAGTGGGGCCTATACATAAAGGGCGGGACACGTTCATAAAAATTTGGGATTGTTTTCCGTGAAAGGTGAATGAAGAGACATTCATGGCCACCTCTCCATTCATCTTCTGCCTCACCAGGCAGGGTGGGGGTCAGGGAGATAGTTGTGGGTCCTAAGGCCCCTTTCACACGAGCGAGTGAACGCATAGCACCCGCACTGAATCCTGACCCATTCATTTCAATGGGTCTGTGTACATGAGCGTTTTTTTCACGTATCAGTTCTGCGTTGCGTGAAAAACGCAGCACGTTCTATATTCTGCGTTTTTCACGCAGCCTGGCTCCATAGTAGTGAATGGGGCTTCAGTTAAAAAACGCATTGCATCCTGAAGCAAGTGCGGATACAATATGTTTTTTATGGATGGTTGCTAAGAGATGTTGTTTGTAAAACTTCAGTTTTTTTTATCACTTGAGTGAAAAAGGCATCAAAACACATCGCACCCACGCGGAAAAAACTGAAACACTGAACGCAATCGCAGACAAAACTGACTGAACTTACTTGCAAAATGGTGCGAGTTTCACTGAACGCATCCTGAGCAAATACGTATCGTTTGTGTGAAAGAGGCCTAAAGGTGGGACGTTTATCTGGTAGACGTTTCTGACATATCCTATGACTGTTTTATAAATGTCTAAAGTGGTAATACCCCCTTCATCCATGTTCACGTGAAAGAACCACTCCAAATTATTGGAAATAACCTAACACCATTCCATATGTACATACGCCAGGAGATGAAAATTATCTGCTTCACAAAAGGTACTGATTGCGCACGGATTTTAAAAAGGCACAATTAAAAGACGCCGATATTTTCCATATTCTGAATCTATTAGTAGACTGTCCCCCCTCCTGTCTTGTGACAGGTGCTATGGAAAAATTTTACAATTATTGTAAAGAAAAAAAAAAAAGTAAAAATGCCTCCTTGTGTATCTGCGGAAGTCACGGAGCAGAAGAAATAAAGCTGGAATTCTCCATTATCTGATGGCGGAGGAGCTGAGTGGTGCTTCTGGAGGCAGCTTTCAGCGATATGATCTGGTATGAAGTACCGTACCACCGCGTGCAGGATTTCTACCTTATTTTTTTACCAGTCTTAATGTTTTTTTTGCGCGCAGCTGCGACTCAGAAGAGATCTGGATGGATACGGCCGGGTGTTTTTTTTTTTTTACGAGTTGGTCTCTGCAGAAAGATACAATTTGTAACATCCTTAGCAACAAAAGGCTTGAAAGCCGGCTCATGTGACGAGCCGTGATACAAGTTAACAGATTCGGCAGATGCTGCAACATTATCAGGGTCGCGGGGTCATCAGTTTCTATAGCGCTAGTTCACACCAGTCTGGGTTGTGTCGGGGGAGGGGAGGGTTCGAGGTGTGGGGTGTTACCTTCTTTTTAGAGTTTTGCTGTTTTTTGGTGTGTTTTTTTTTTTATATATACAACATTTTTAAGTCCAAAACACACGTTACATGGAAGTCTAGGAAAATGATTAAACACAGGTGTTTTTGTTGCAGTGGTCTTTTTTATTTTAGGTCTGGCACTTTTTCTCTCTTTCCCGTAGATATCCATTGATTTAAAAAAAATAATAATTTAGCTGTGCTTCGAAAAAAGTCAATATCAATGTGTTTGCAGTTTTTTGCCGGCCGTGGCCGTGCTGTGGGCCGCATACGGCAGGTCCGCAATAAACGGGCAGCGGCCGTGTGCAGCCCACATCACGGATCACGGACCCATTCACTTCAATGGGTCCACGATCCGGGAGATGCGGAGCGGAGGCACGGATCCGAACACCACGGAAGCACTACGGTGTGCTTCCGTGGTATTCCGGGCGTGCCTCCGCACTGCAAAAAAGTAGCACAAGCACTACTTTTTTGCGGTGCGGACCCTCGGATGCGGATCCCGGACCCCATTCAAGTGAATCAAGGTCAGTGTCCGTTCATTGCGGACCGCGGCCTGCAGTACATAAAACGCAAGGCGTGCCAAAAAGCCATTTATAATCGCTAGGTGATCAACCACACTATTTGGCTACAAGCGCCTCAAAAAAATGTGCCTTTTTTTTGGAAAAAAAAAAATCTGCCAGGATAAAGGCAGCACCCTTAAAGGGGTTGTCCAAGTTATGAAAAAAAAATATATACCACTGTAAATCTGATGAGCAGCAATATATAACTAAGTTAAGCAAGTTTTAGGCCAAAAAATCTATATTTCCTCATTTCCCTGGTTCTTTTCTGGCCTTTGTTTACCTGCAGTAATAACAATCTCTGCCCCTCCCCCTGCTCTGAAAAGGGAGTAGATACAAGTGCTGCCCTGAGTGACATGTCTGCCTGCTGGGATACTCAGCAGCATGTTGTATGTGTAGGACTACAAGTCCCAGCTGTACAATGACACTGCTTATGCACACAGGAACTTCCCCCTACCTGTTCTTGTGCAATACTCTGCAGATCTTCTCTAGTCTGTCAGCTCCTGTGCCCAGCATTTGTCTCCTTACTGCCCACAGCTACTCAGTAAAGCCTTCAGCCCTGAGTCTGTGCTGGTTGAAGGGGTTAAAATCTTATCTGAAAAAATCCAGGGAGAGATCAGCAGCAGCGCAGGGGGCGTGGCCAGCACAGTGATGTCTCATGAACAGGCTGTTATCTGATCTCTGAGGCTCAGTGCATGAAACATCACAGAGCATGGAGATAAGCTGACATCACAGGTCATGTGACCCTCAATGAAATCTGAGAAAGGGGCCACTGAAGTTAAAGTAAGTGCACTGAAAAACCATTACATTTGCCTAGTTAGAAACATACAAAGGACAAAAAAATAACTTGGAAAACCCCGTTAAGGAGTTAGGCATTATTCAGACAGCAGTAACAGGGCCTCAAGTGTCGAACCGGCGGCATCATAGATCTATCAGTTTGGGCCGAGACTTGCAGAGGTAATGCAGATACTGAAATTTGTCTGAATGCATGGTCTTGGTATGGTATTTGTATGACCTTTTGCACCATAGACTTAAAGGGGTTCTCCAGTAATAATGTCTAGGGATGAGTGAATCGACTTCGGATGAAACATCCGAAGTCGATTTGCATAAAACTTTGTTCTAATACTGTACAGAGCAGGAGCTCCGTACATTTTTGTTCCTCATATTGAACCTTAATCCCACTTTGGGTAAAAACAACAAAAAAATGCAAACATTGAATATCTTCATGTATCCGAGACCACAGGTTTGGTTTATTATCATCTGTGTATCTGTATATATTATATATTATATATATTTATATTTCACATATATTATTTCTTGTTTTGCAGGGTAAAAATTGTGAGATCTCACTTAATGCATGTTCCAGCAACCCCTGTGAAAACCAAGGCGTCTGCCACCAAAAAGATGACGGCAGCGGGTTCATGTGAGTATTATGGGAATCCCTATCACTTCAGTACCACAAACGGAAGGTGGAGTCATTGACCAGGCCCCTTTGGTTACAATAAATAAAGTCTCTTTAGTGAGGATAATAGGAGTTGCAGTACATGTAGCAGCAATAGGTACAGCTCTGGGGTATTTCACATAGGCTTGTTCCCAATAGTTATGTATAGGTAATGGTAATGATGGTGGTAATCCTCCCTGGGTCTCTCTCTAAGTTCACTTTATAATCTTCTGAAATAACCACAGGCGCACAGCTCTGTTCTCATTAACTCTTTCTGCAATTCCCAGTCAGCGGGGTGCAGATTTTAGATCCAAATAGCCAGTCCGCCTTAATGTTTGGTGGGTGCTGGAGGCAATGAACTCATTCCACATTCAGTAAAGTGTTTTGCCGTAAACGAGCGGTACCTTACTTTCCTTATTTCACACAGCCTTCACGTTCTTGGCCTTCTATGGATGTCCGTTATCTTTCCCTCAGGAATATTCTACCCGTTCATTTGCTTTCTGGCAGCTTTCAGTCTCAGGAATAGTGTTTTCCTGGATCAGGCTTTTCTTCGGGCCTACTTCTCAGGAGCTCACACACGTGTTATCTCTAAGCTCTGCCCAGCTAAGGCTACTTTCACACTGGCGGCAGCAGGGTCCGGCAGGCTGTTCCGGCGGTTTTTGTCTGGCCGCCTCTCGGCTTGTTTGTCTGGCCTGCCCCCATTTTAGTGAATGGGGCCAGAGCGGACTTCCGTCGGCATGGTGGGCTAGCGTTAGCATGGATCCGGTGGGGGAACAGCCTGCCGGAAAAGGCTACCGCAAGTGTGAAAGTAGCCTAAAAGCACATTAACCAAGGGGCGTGACCAGCACATCACCTTCGAAAACTTGACCAAAGCTGTCAGTGTTAACTATTTGTTGCCTATACATCGCCGTCCGTGATACATAGTGCCTAATGACATAAGCGATTTCACCAACAAATCTCAACATTTAACTCTGTAGCTAACTAACTATTTAACTAACCCTTGCAGCGATCCACTGGGTCACCGCATACAAACTTGTTCATGTTACGTGCCAATATGTCTTAAAGTGCGCCCACGGGTGATGGGACCGCAGTGGCATGCAGCAGATTTAAAGACCAATTTATGTGCAGATTTGATTGCGGAAACGTCCCGCGGTGTGTGCACAAGCTTTGCTAAAATCATATCCACCTACTGCAAATGTTGTGGATTTTTCGCCTGCCGTTCACCTGCAGAAAATCCACAACCGCACATGGCCGTACCGTTGGAAAGAAGGTAAATAGATACACATACATGTCTATCCCCGGTTCACCCGGCGTGTTAGCGGAAGAGCACAGAACATACTCCTCCTTAACCTCGGCTCTCACAACTTGCGCTTTCAGACAGGAATAAAAAAAACTAAGTTTGATGAACATGTTCCATTAAACAACATGGAGATGAGAGATGAGAGTGCGTCGCTTGCCTTTTCCAGGGGCTTCTTTGTGAAAAGCGGAAAATAAAAAAAAATCTCTTGCATCTGCCAGAGAGTGGCGGCGGGAACGTTAGTTAATAAAAGGGGCGCCGTGGTTAGGTTTGCAGATATTATCGTCAAGGATTTTTGTCTGTAGGTGCATGTAAAACGGATTCATTCAGGCGTCAGGGCCTCCGAGAACGCTTTACACCGCGTTTCTATGGAAACATTTAAAGTTAGTTTCCAGTTTAAGCACCTCTAAAAATGGCAGGGTAATTTGCAAACAGCTCGCTAAACGTGTGACAACATGAACCGTGCGCCTCTGCTCCAGTCAAGAATGCTCAACCAAAAAAATAAATAAAAATCTGGCCCGTTTGTCATTTCCAGGAGGAGGCAGCTAAAGACTTTTTGGATTATTGTTATGGCTGGGGATAAGGCAGGACCAGGGGTGCACCACCAATGAGGCCAGGTGAGGCGATCGCCTCAGGCAGCACCAGGTAGGAGCGAGAGGCGGGCAGCCGAAGGTCCATGGGCTGAAGGGAAGGGGTTAGGTTAAAAATTGGCATTGGGGAGGGGGGGGGCGCCATTTCAGTTTTCGCCTCAGGCAGCAGAAAGGCTAGGTGCACCCCTGCGACCTCCATTTCTGAGTCTGTTGGCCTTATTGATATGTATGGCAGCAAAGTGTATTTATTATTTCATGTATCTCCATGGTTACAGACTACAAACAAACCGTGCGTAGTCTGATGCCCCAGTCATTTTGATACACACATTTGATACATTGTATATGACAGGCAGGGGCGCATCACCAATGAGGCCAGGTGAGGTAATCGCATCAGGCAGCACCAGGTAGAGGCAAAAGAGGGGCAGTGGAAGGGTCATGGGCTGAGGGGAAGGGGTTAGGTTAAGAAATTGGCATTGGAGGAAAGGGGGGGGGTTGCGGTTTCAGTTTTCGCCTCAGGCAGCAGAAAGGCTAGGTGCACCCCTGGGCAGAACGCTGGCACATCTCAATACCAGAAAAAAATGTTTCCGTTTAGTCCTCCTGCATTCTGAATGGAAAGAGATCCGTTTAGGATGCATCGGTATGTCTCCCGTTCCGGCAGCATTCTGATTTGTGACCTCTGCAAGCTGCGGTTTTGTGTCCGGTCATAAAAACGGAAAAAAAATGGATCCGGCACTGAAAACAATGTAAGTCAATGGTGACGGATCAGTTTTTTTTAGAAGCCTAAAAAAACAGATCCTTAACCTATTGACTTTCAATGTATTTAGTGACGGATCCGTTTTTTCCCCCCGTTTTGATTTAACCCAACCGCATCCTAACGGAACAAATGCTGGATCTCAATACCGGAATGAACAACGCAAGTGTGAAAGTAGGCCTAGGCCGTGAAGGAGGATGGAGCGCTAAGTTTATTCATTACATTACCAAAGGCGACCCTAAGGCATCCTGTGCACCCATGCTTCTCCTGAATCCTCCATCACTCCCATCCCTCTCCTTCTTGATTGACAGGGCCATGAGATATGACTATGCAGCAACCTGGACCTGTCAATCAAAAAGGAGAAGGAGGGGACTGACGGGGGATTCTAGAGGAGCAAAGGTGCACAGAATGACCTGGATCCGCCCTCAGTGCACTTAACAACTCATTTGCATATGCCTACAAGGAAGCAATGCATTGTTAAGTGAAAGGTATCATTATATATACCTAAGACAGTCCTACAAGGCATTGTACCTGGTTTAGCAGTGAATAGGGGATCCGACCACTGAGGCCGGTTCTCGCCTGTTTGAATGGAGTCATGCCTGCATGCCGCCACTCCATCCGTCTGTAGGACGGCTGTATCCACCAGTCCAGCAGCGGACATGCATGCCATTCAAACTGGGAGCACGGGCCCCCGTACTTGTGATCTGTGGGGCCCCCAGCAGTCAGAGCTCTGCCGATCAGACTCTTTGATGCATTGAATACTCATCCCTCTACGGTTAAATTGAGCTCTACCCCCATCTCTGAAATAACCCCCATTTACATGAAGTCAATGTAAAGAGTGCGATGTGTGATAATCCAAACTGTTTTACAATTCTATACTGCCCTCTAATTAACCCGCTCCGTACATAACGCCACCATCTGTTGTGCGTTCGTTTATCCCCCTACACACAAAAAAAAAAAGATGAGGAGAGCTAATAAATCGCTGTCAGCGCGGTTACGTCTCTCCTCCCTCTCTGTACAGCGCGGCAGAGGCGCCGCCGATCACTGAGATCTGCTCCGTAACTTCACGTGCCTCTGAACGGACGCCGTCGCTCCCATCACCCATCCGCTAAGTCCAGGCACGTGAAGCAAAGGAGACCTACTTTTCGCGCAGTGGCTGCTTTTTCTACCGATCCCTAGGAGATAATTAGTTGCCGAAAATAAATCTTAGTCAAGGAGAAAGAAGAGAGCGAGCGAAAGAGGAAAAAATACGGAGAATTGGGTTATTTGAAAATTATGTCGAATCAAAAGGCAGAAATGACCAGACCTGCTTCTAAGAGCCGAAAATTACCAGATGTAAAAAAAAAAAAAAAACCATACTAAATGGCCTCTCGCTCCGTTGTCGTGGTAACCAAGCATCGTTACAATAGGCCTATATTTTCCTTTGGGGTTTGCAAAGCCATTCAGTCAAACCATTTACTCTTCATAGCTTTCAACCTGCACACAAATGTCTCAGAGACGCTTTTTTTTTTTGGAGGGGTGGGGGATATTTGCAGAGAATCGAATCCATTTCGAATTAAAAGCGCAGGCAATTTTTGAGCAACGTGTGAATGCCTCCATTATTAGCACGGGAAAGAGACCAACGGAATGCCACGGAGCGAAACAATGGCGCAGATGCTATTTTCAAACGCTGCATTTTATGTGTGACAATGGGCGTCTCGCTGCCGCCCCACGAAGTCGCCCGAGGACTGAGCAAGAAGTGAAGAAGAGTGACCTCATAGGTCGGGAAAGGGGGGGGGGTAACTCATCTCATTCTTTTAGATCGAGTCATTGTGTGCATTTCTTTCATTGAAATGTAAGAGGCGATGCAGCAGGGTGGATCAGTGGTTTGCACGTGGTCCAAATCCATGATAGGTTAAAGGGGTCCTCTGCTTCCCTACTTGTTAGGAGGATCCCTGGACAGTAAGTAGATCACGAAGCCACACCCCCTGGAACCTCCAGCGATCAGCTGTGATCTGTAGGATTTCCCTGCAGCGCCACCACAGGAGAAGATAAGCATTACACAGTGTCCATTCACTTCAATGGGCTGCCCATGTAATACAGGACAGGAGGGGTCCTCCAGAAAGAGAGGGATTCATTATAACCGCTCTACATTTTGGCCGGCCGCCATGGTCATAGCCGAGTGCTTGTGGTCAGCTATGTCCAGCATTCCCATAGAGATTTATGGGGTGGCAATGCACCTTTATGATGGGTCTTCCTGCAGGGTAAGGGGTCCCCATTTTCGTGACTGGTAGTCCCAGTCAGGGGCGGATTGGCCATAGACCTTACAGGGAAATTTCCCGGTGGGCTGATGCCCAGGGGGCCGCCTGAGCCCTCCTCACGGCCAGCCAGTGGAAGTTTTTGGGGATGTATTTTGTGATGGACTGTGGTATTTGGCTCTGTTGGGTTGGTATAATGTGCCAAAATATGGTATTGCTGCCCCTGCCTTCCATCAATGTGGACCCAACTACAAAACGGGGCCACTTTTAGTATTTTTTCCAGGGCCACTTTAATTTCCCAGTCTGCCTCTACTGGTCCCAGTGGTCAGACTGCCCCCGACTGATCTCCCCTGTGGACAGGGGATAACTTCTTACAACCAGAGTACCGCTTTAAGTTCTGTTCCTATCGAAATATCCTCACAGTGCAGCCTCAAAGGGTTAAATAGCACTTTCAGATCTCTACACCGATTTGTCTACCGCAGATACACCACACATGACCCCTCCCGATACCACCGTGACTCATGCCGAATGACAAAATCCTCCCTGCTGCACTTGACAAGCTCAGCTCTACTACTCTACATCTGTGCAAAACACTTATCAGACATTTGCTTAGGGAATACACGTGGCGGTAGACTCAGGGAAAACACACATGAAGTAACAAGGCAATGTACTCTGCATATTAAGTGCAAATAAGCGATATACCACTGGGACCAGTTACAAGGCAATTGACATTTCGGCCCCCGATGAGAGATCCTTATCAAGTTGAAGACGAGCCTCTGCGCAGAACTAAATGTCGCCTGCAGTGGCGTCGTCCTCCCGATACATAAGCTGATCTTTGTATCTGAGATGTATGACAGGCGGCTGCGCAGGACGCTGTAATAACAGATATTTTACACACATTTTAAAAATGCAACATTGTATCCAATATCGTATCTAGTTTCTTTCTACGCTTAACTGCATCCATAAAGTAATGGCACAAAACAATGCCTAAGTAATACCATCATACCGTATCCAAATAATACTGCCATCTAGAGTCATATATCGCCTACACAATACTGTCATTGCCCAACATAGACTGCCATATTATGTCTAAATAAGACACCCATACAGTGATCAAATAATACCACCATATAGTGCCTAAATAAGACTGCCATATGATGTCTAAAGACACTCATACAGTTATCACATAATACTGCCACATACAGTCCACACAATACCACCATATGGTGCCCAAATAAGACTGCCATACTATGTCTAAAATATGACACCCATACAGTGATCGAATAATACTGCCACATACAGTCCACACAATACCACCATATAGTGCCCAAATAAGACTGCCATATGATGTCTAAATAAGACACCCATACTGTGATCCCATAATACTGCCACATACAGCCCACATACTACCACCATATACTGCCCAAATAAGACTGCCATATGATGTCTAAATAAGACACCCATACTGTGATCCCATAATACTGCCACATACAGCCCACATAATACCACCATATACTGCCCAAATAAGACTGCCATACTATGTCTAAAAAATTACTGATGGGTTCATTTTTCATAAAAAACGGGTTTGACTGATGTTAAAGAGGACCCGTCAGCCCTCCTGATCTGTTTTAGTAGCTCCCCATGTAATAACCAATTCTGGAGCATTTATTCTGATAGCTTTATGTTGTTCCATTCCTTTATTATTCCTGCTAGAAGTTATGAATGAGTTTCCAGTAGTTTGCAATGGGGGGTCCAGCTGGGTGTTACCAGTTGGGGGTGTGTCCCTGCACAGTCTGACACTGGCAGCACTGATTGGATAGTAACAGATTGTGCAGGGACGCACCTCCCAACTGGTAACACCCAGCTGGACCTTGGCAATTGATTCATAACTTCTAGCAGGGATAATAAAGGAATGG
The DNA here is from genome assembly GCA_900303285.1 of Rhinella marina. NCBI lineage: Eukaryota > Metazoa > Chordata > Amphibia > Anura > Bufonidae > Rhinella > Rhinella marina. The sequence continues at coordinate 491,828 of ONZH01002188.1, read as the reverse complement.
CACAACATAGAGCCATAAGAATAGAAGCTCCAGATTTGTCATTACATGGGGAGTTACTACAATATGTCAGGAGGGGTGAGGGTTCTTCTTTAATCTAATGTGTGCAGCGAGCGTTCTCATACTCAGCATGCTGGCAGTACGAGTATAGTGATATAGACCAGGAAAATTCTGCTGGCTTCCATCACATGGTCGTACGTGTCAGGACGCGGTTTCTAGTCCGTGTAGCTACAAGATGTATCTGTCACTTTTATTCTAAGGCAGCAGGTAATGTACATGATGGCTAAACCCACAGGGGATGACGGGGAGATTTTCATGTCGGGGTAGGTGACAGATGACGGGGCTGGAAGTGCCGCCTGTCAGTAAACTACGGGGCATGTAAGACATGAGAATCGGCTTCTGCTTGTGTGCACTGTGACTTACGGCCGCTCTCTGTCACCATCAGATGTGCCTGTGCCGAAGGTTTTGAAGGCCCGACGTGTGCGGTAAACAGGGATGAATGCAAGTACAGCGACTGCGAGAACGGCGGCACCTGCGTAGATGGCATCAACACGTACACATGCCAGTGCCTGCCGCAGTACACAGGTGAGTATATCCGTCATGTCTGTTCCGTGGCAGCTTACTCATGGCACATATTATGCATCTCTTCAGGCCCATAGCCAAAAGCATTAGTTAATTTTACAACATGACAGCGACATAGCGGCAGGCCGCAGCAACCTCCCCCGCACTGACCGCAGTGCATCGGCTGCGTCTGGTCATAGTACGGCACTATATGGTGCTGGGCAGGTGAATACAAGCTATTGCTCTTTGTCATCAGTGAGGCTGTGGATCTTCTGTGGGATGACAGCCCAGGGGTGCACCTAGCCTTTCTGCTGCCCGAGGCGAAAACTGAAACGGCGTCCCTCCTTCTCCAATGCCAATTTCTTATCCTAACCCCTTCCCTTCAGCCCATGGCCCTTCCGAGGCCCCTCTCTTTCCCCTACCTGGTGCTGCCTCACCTGGCCTCATTGGTGGTGCACCCCTGCACAGCCCCCATAATGGTCCAATATACATTATATACTGTATCTCCAGTGCTAACCTCATGGTGCCAGTTTTAGAAAGCCCTTATACCCAGCCCCACTGTCGTCCTCTGCCGCGAGACTCGGGTTGTAAAGTGGAGGGAGCTCACGTTAATATGCACCAAGCTCCCCCCTTCCTGGCGCTTTGAGGGCTGTTGGTATATATACAACTTTCTTGTCTCCTGACCCGGCTTCCATCTTGTTCTGTAGGAGAATACTGCGAACAGTTAATGGACTTCTGCTCTGCGGAGCTCAACCCTTGTCATCCTGATTCCAAATGCATCACAACTGCTGAGGGGCCCAAGTAAGTGATCAGTCTATGACATGAATATATAACGTACAGAATATACCATGAAGATATAATACACCATACCATGAATATATAATATATAGCATATAACTTGAATATATAACATATAGGATATAAAATTAATATATACCATACAGAATATACCATGAATATATAATATATAGCATATTAATGAATTTATATACGAACATGAATATATGGTATATCATACAGCATATAACATGAATAGATAACACAGAATATACCATGAATGTATAATATATAGCATATAAAATGAATATATAGTGTATTATAACATGTATAGATCACATGTAACATGAAAATTTCACGTACAGTATGTAACATACAGTACAGACCAAAAGTTTGGACACACCTTCTCATTCAAAGAGTTTTCCGTATTTTCATGACTATGAAAATTGTAGATTCACACTGAAGGCATCAAAACTATGAATTAACACATGTGGAATTATATATTTAACAAAAAAGTGTGAAACAACTGAAAATATGTCTTATATTCTAGGTTCTTCAAAGTAGCCACCTTTTGCTTTGATTACTGCTTTGCACACTCTTGGCATTCTCTTGATGAGCTTCAAGAGGTAGTCACCTGAAATGGTATTCCAACAGTCTTGAAGGAGTTCCCAGAGATGCTTAGCACTTGTTGGCCCTTTTGCCTTCACTCTGCGGTCCAGCTCACCCCAAACCATCTCGATTGGGTTCAGGCCTGGTGACTGTGGAGGCCAGGTCATCTGGCGTAGCACCCCATCACTCTCCTTCTTGGTCAAATAGCCCTTACACAGCCTGGAGGTGTTTGGGGTCATTGTCCTGTTGATAAATAAATGATGGTCCAACTAAACTCAAACTGGATGGAATAGCATGCCGCTGCAAGATGCTGTGGTAGCCATGCTGGTTCAGTATGCCTTCAATTTTGAATAAATCCCCAACATTGTCACCAGCAAAGCACCCCCACACCATCACACCTCCTCCTCCATGCTTCACGGTGGGAACCAGGCATGTAGGGTCCATCCCTTCACCTTTTCTGCGTCGCACAAAGACACGGTGGTTGGAACCAAAGATCTCAAATTTGGACTCATCAGACCAAAGCACAGATTTCCATTGGTCTAATGTCCATTCCTTGTGTTCTTTAGCCCAAACAAGTCTCTTCTGCTTGTTGCCTGTCCTTAGCAGTGGTTTCCTAGCAGCTATTTTACCATGAAGGCCTGCTGCACACAGTCTCCTCTTAACAGTTGTTGTAGAGATGTGTCTGCTTCTAGAACTCTGTGTGGCATTGACCTGGTCTCTAATCTGAGCTGCTGTTAACCTGCCATTTCTGAGGCTGGTGACTTGGATGAACTTATCCTCCGCAGCAGAGGTGACTCTTGGTCTTCCTTTCCTGGGGCGGTCCTCATGTCAGCCAGTTTCTTTGTAGCACTTGATGGTTTTTGCGACTGCACTTGGGGACACTTTCAAAGTTTTTCCAGTTTTTCAGACTGACTGACCTTCATTTCTTAAAGTAATGATGGCCACTCATTTTTCTTTACTTAGCTGCTTTTTTCTTGCCATAATACAAATTCTAACAGTCTATTCAGTAGGACCATCAGCTGTGTATCCACCTGACTTCTGCCCAACACAACTCATGGTCCCAACCCCATTTATAAGGCAAGAAATCCCACTTATTAAACCTGACAGGGCACACCTGTGAAGTGAAAACCATTTCAGGTGACTACCTCTTGAAGCTCATCAAGAGAATGCCAAGAGTGTGAAAAGAAGTAATCAAAGCAAAAGGTGGCTACTTTGAAGAACCTAGAATATCAGACATATTTTCAGTTGTTTCACACTTTTTGTTAAGTATATAATTCCACATGTGTTAATTCATAGTTTTGATGCCTTCAGTGTGAATCTACAATTTTCATAGTCATGAAAATACAAAAAACTCTTTGAATGAGAAGGTGTGTCCAAACTTTTGGTCTGTACTGTAAATGTATATCATATAGGACATAACATGAATACATAATATATAGCATACAATATGAAAATATACATTGTCAAGGATAAAAAAAGGTCCTACAAAAATTAACTCCTTTAATTGCGTGTATGTTTCCCAAGACCCCCAGCAAACAGCTATTTTTGCCAATCGAAGTTCTCATGAATTTCTTATTTCACGTGTAGCGCCCACTACAGGAGAAACATAGTATTACATGTGGCTGCTTTTTTGGCTCATGGGGGGTCCTGAACTCACAGTCCCTTTAATCCAGTGTCCCACATAACGGTAAAAACTGGCCATGTGCAGAAGTGTGACGTACAGCACAGCAGGTATATAATACATACTAAAATGCACTAAATTTGAGGGGCTGACCAGAGTGGAGCACGGCCAGCTACAACCACTAATTCTGAAAGTAGTATAAACAATGGACGGCTCATAGATTAAAATATAAAAATACGATTTATTATCCCATTTACAAAATTAATAACATAAAATAACTAAAAGCATTTAAATAAATTAAATGCTTTTAGTTATTTTATGTTATTAATTTTGTGAATGGGATAATAAATCGTATTTTTATATTTTAATCTATGAGCCGTCCATTGTTTATATAATACATACTGACCAACAAAACCCAAACACAGTTGCAGCAAAAAGATAGGTTGGAGTGCATCAGGTAAGTAGCCGCCTGGACACGCACTCCACTATAGCTTTAATTGGTGACACCTTCTTTGCTGCTATAACTGAGTACAGCACTAATAACCTACCTGCCCGTCCACGGGAAGATGACCTACCTATCTCCTCCCCTAGATGTGAATGTGCACTGGGGTATGTCGGAGAGAACTGTAGCCTCAATTACGATGACTGCAAGGACCACCGCTGCCAGAACAATGCCCGCTGCGTGGATGAGGTGAACGGGTACTCCTGCCAGTGCACAGAGGGTTTCAGGTAAGAGGATACCTGTCTTCCACTCTATACACCGCCATGGTGTTAGGCTACTTTCACACTAGTGTTTTATAATTCCGGTATTGAGTTACGTCATAGGGACACAATACCGGAATAAAACGCTTCCGTTTTGTCCCCATTCATTGTCAATGGGGATAAAACTGAACTGAAGACAACGGAGGCTCCTGAAAGCATTCCGTTCAGTCTTCAGACCGGAGAGCAAACCGCAACATGTTGCGGTTTGCTCTCCGTACTAGTTATCCGCACCTAAACGGATCCGGAATGACCCCCAATGCAAGTCAATGGGGACGGATCCGTTTGGTGTGGACACACTTGTAAACGGATCCGTCCTCCATTGACTTTCAATAGAGGTTATTCCGGATCCGTTTAAACGCTAATACAACCGGATCCGGAATTACGGATCCACAAGGTTGTATTACTCAGTACGGATCCGGCGGGTGAAGGGACCCGCCGGATCTGTACTAACGCTAGTGTGGAAGTAGCCTTAGTAGTCATATTCTGCTATATAATTATAACATCATGATTGCGGTAGTACACAGGCAGCAAGTGCCAAAGGAATGGCTGTGGTACATTGTGCCCTTAAAGGGGTTGTCAGGCCTAGGAGCTGATGTACCCAATCAAACAAAAGACACCTACGACCAGTCATCGGCCTGAGTGGTCATATGTGCTAGACCGCCATATCACTGCTAGTGACGAGAGGGTCACAGGACTAAGCCACCTAAGTCCAGCGGAGATTGGATGCCTCCAGGAATAGGACAGTGGCACGTTGAGCGGCAGCACTGCGGACCTTGAATGTGTTTAGTTTTTTTATTAGAGACATGAGTTGTCAGCTCCTAGGGTGGACAATCCCTTTAACATCCCCAGGATTGAGAGGTAGTATCTGATCTGTGGGTATACGAGCGCTGGGACTCCCACCAATCACAAGAACTGGAATCCGAATTTCCTAAATGCCGAGCGCTGTACTATATGGAACCGTCCCGAACAAAAGGCATGGGGCGGCAGTGCTCGTGCTCGACCGCTGCTCCATTCATTTAGGAGCTTAGGACTCCCCTTCGTGTGATGGGTGGGTGTCCCAGCAGTCGGATCCTCTGGATGTTTAAGAGGGTTGTCCAGCCTAGGAGGCGACAACCCGAAAGGTTAGGACCTGTGCCCATTAAAAAAAAAATTGCCTGTCCGTTCTTTTGATTTCTGGAAGTCCTGACAGTCGGATACCTACCAATCAGATACTTACCACGTATCCTGGGAATTGGGCCTTATATTTATATTTTGGGACATCCCCTTTAAATTTGCAGGAGATTTTTATTTATTTATTTTTATACAACTTCCAGAAAGAAATCCTCTTTACAGAGGTCCCATGGAGAGATCGCTGTGGTCATGTGCGGTGAGCAGCTGACCTGTGACCTGCACGGATACGCGGTGCGGTCGTTGTATAGACACGTATGGGGGGAATTTACCCGGCCCTGTATTACTTGACTATTCTTGGCCAAAATCCCATCGACTGAAATCCTCTTAATAAAGCTTAGGAAGTGGAAAGTTAAAATCTCATTGTTGGTGTCACAGCGATGTCCTTGGCGGAATATATCGGGTATTAGCAGGCAACAGAGGACGTTAGCGATTATAAGCTGTAATATAAAGAAGACCAAAAAATTGTGCTGTCATAGTACAGTCATGGCCAAAAGTTTTGAGAATGATACAAATATTAATTTTTACAAAGTCTACTGCTTCAGTTTTTATAATGGCAATTTGCATATACTCCAGAATGTTATAAAGAGTGATCAGCTTAACAGCAATTACTTGCAAAGTCAATATTTGTCTAGAAAATGAACTTTATCCCCCAAAACACATTTCAACATCATTGCAGCCCTGCCTTAAAAGGACCAGCTAACATCGTTTCAGTGATTGCTCCATTAACACAGGTGTGGGTGTTGATGAGGACAGGGCTGGAGATCAATCTGTCATGATTAAGTAAGAATGACACCACTGGACACTTTAAAAGGAGGCTGGTGCTTGGCATCATTGTTTCTCTTCTGTTAACCATGGTTATCTCTAAAGAAACACGTGCAGTCATCATTGCACTGCACAAAAATGGCCTAACAGGGAAGAGTATCGCAGCTAGAAAGATTGCACCTCAGTCAACAATCTATCGCATCATCAAGAACTTCAAGGAGAGAGGTTCCATTGTTGCCAAAAAGGCTCCAGGGCGCCCAAGAAAGACCAGCAAGCGGCAGGACCGTCTCTTAAAAGTGTTTCAGCTGCGGGATCGGGCTACCAGCAGTGCAGAGCTTGCTCAGGAATGGCAGCAGGCAGGTGTGAGTGCATCTGCACGCACTGTGAGGCGGAGACTCTTGGAGCAAGGCCTGGTCTCAAGGAGGGCAGCAAAGAAGCCACTTCTCTCCAGAAAAAACATCAGGGACAGACTGATATTCTGCAAAAGGTACAGGGAGTGGACTGCTGAGGACTGGGGTAAAGTCATTTTCTCTGATGAATCCCCTTTTCTATTGTTTGGGACATCTGGAAAACAGCTTATTCGGAGAAGACGAGGTGAGCGCTACCACCAGTCTTGTCTCATGCCAACTGTAAAGCATCCTGAAACCATTCATGTGTGGGGTTGCTTCTCAGCCAAGGGAATCGGCACTCTCACAGTCTTGCCTAAAAACACAGCCATGAATAAAGAATGGTACCAGAATGTCCTCCGAGAGCAACTTCTCCCAACCGTCCAAGAGCAGTTTGACGATCAACAATGCCTTTTCCAGCATGATGGAGCACCTTGCCATAAAGCAAAGGTGATAACTAAATGGCTCAGGGAACAAAACATAGAGATTTTGGGTCCATGGCCTGGAAACTCCCCAGATCTTAATCCCATTGAGAACTTGTGGTCAATCATCAAGAGACGGGTGGACAAACAAAAACCTACAAATTCTGACAAAATGCAAGCATTGATTGTGCAAGAATGGACTGCTATCAGTCAGGATTTGGTCCAGAAGTTGATTGAGAGCATGCCAGGGAGAATTGCAGAGGTCCTGAAGAAGAAGGGTCAACACTGCAAATATTGACTTGCTGCATTAACTCATTCTAACTGTCAATATAAGCTTTTGTTACTCATAATATGATTGCAATTATATTTCTGTATGTGATAAAAACATCTGACAAACACACATAAAAACCAGAGGGCAGCAGATCATGTGAAAATAGAAGATTTGTGTCATTCTCAAAACTTTTGGCCATGACTGTACATAGGGGGGGTTCGTCCATTGACGTTCTGGAGGTAAACCTATAACATGATCTGAAGTCAGGGACTAAGAGGAGGCTCTAGAAACACAGCAAGACCGAAAGAACAAGTTCGGCTCTGCTACATCTGTAGCTGAACAGGTCTGCGCTTTAGCATATAATGTGGCGCACTGATTATTCTGGTATATATGATATTTCTATAACTTTACCCTCCCCCGTCTTTCTCAGTGGGCAACTCTGTGAAATGCCGTCACAAGCGTCCACCCTGACAAACCCGTGTAAGCTGGCCGACTGTCAGAACGGAGCCCACTGCATAGACCTGGGCAGCAGCGCCGTGTGCCAGTGTCTTGCCGGCTTTGGAGGGAACAGGTGCGAGAAACTCTTGAGTGTGAATTTCGTGGATCGAGACACCTACCTGCAATTCACAGACCTACAGAACTGGCCCCGGGCAAACATCACTCTTCAGGTAGGTGTAAATAAGCCATTAATCGTATCAAACGCAGCGCGAAGCGTCAGCTAATTAACAGCCCGGCGCCCATCTGCTTGACAATGCTGAGCCGGTAACATGACAGTTTGCAAACACGTCTCTCCAAAAACAGATAAAAGATTCTGTCATTGAAAGCGGCAAAAATGTAGAACGTGGAAAAGTAAGGAAACAAAGCGATACAGTGTTACATCAATAATGGCGGTAACAAAGCTCTAATAACTAGAGATACAATAACAGCCCCCCAGCCCGGCATCAGGGGGAGCAAGGAAGTCCGGATTATCAGATATTCTGGATTACCGGACAGTCAGAGGATTTCCTTCTTCTGGTGAAATCCCACTTCATGCCATAGTCCTAGATTATCAGACTAAAACTATATAATGCCGGATTAAAGGAATCTCATTGCACTCATTATACCAGTGCTGTACACCGGTAAGGAGGGGTAAATTCTTAAAGGGGTATTCCCATCCCATACAATGGGGGCATATCGTTCTGGGACCTGCACCTACAAGGAGAACGGAGCGGGGAGAGCTGTGGGTGGAGGACCCCGGGTTTCCAGCTCAGCTATTTTTGGCGGCCCCGTTGAAATGAATGGAGTGCGGATGCGAATGCGCAGTGCGCCCTTCATTCATTTCCCCGCTGGTTGTATCCTAGCGATATGCCCCCATTGCATGTGATGGCAAAACCCCTTTAAGGAAGTAGAAACTATTTTAGTTGTAAAAGTAGTCGTAAGTCCCTTTTTGTGACAGTATTTAGTCGCACAGCCAGTTTTATGCCGTGTTGGGCGTCGGGATTTTAGCTCCGGAAAATTACTATTTCCTGGAGTAGTTTTTGCGCGGGGCGTATGGACTTCTATAGATTTGCCTCGTCATTATCCAAATCCTACAGCAACATAAGAGGGAAACTAAGACCGGTGTAAAAAAAAAAAAGCCGGTCTTAGTAAATGACCCCCATTATGTATTAAGACGCCTTTCCAGCTGAACACATGGAGCCAAGATAGGCAGGTGTGACAGTTTGGTGTGCGTGCTAATATTTCTTAAAGAGGACCTCTCACTTCTGTCTAGTAACTACTTGCATTCCACATGTAATAGCAATTCTGGAACAAGACCCCAGACACTTGGGTCATTCCTCTATTATTCTTACTGGAAGATAATGAATTAAAGTACAGCTGGGTGTTACTAGCTGGGGGGGGGGTGCCTGCATATTCTGATATGGGGGCAGGGACGCACCTCCCAAACAGGTAACACTTGTACCTTGGTTCATAAACTTCTAGCAGGAATAATGGAGGAACTACACAGAGCTATATGAAAAGAAGCTGCGTAGGGAATGCAAGTAGTTACTGAAGAAGACATGTTAGGAGGAGTGACAGCTCCTCTTTAAGGTGTCATTGTGACAAACACCTGACTGTCGGGAAGAAGAGAGATGGAAATTCATAAAGGAGAAGGAGACCTTTAAGGGGTATTCATGTCTTATATATTTAATGAATATCCGCAGGGTCGGCACTCAGATTTTGGCAAGGTTTCCGTGTAATATTGTGTCCTTTATCGAGGCTGAGCCCCAGTCACCTGACTTCTGCAATACCAGACGCAGCCCATGGACAAGAGTGGCGCTGTTTCTGGAGGTCTCAGATTTTAGTAACTGGAGTTATTCACTGTCCCCTTCTTATGTGCAGGTCTCAACGGCCGAAGACAACGGCATCCTCCTGTACAACGGCGATCGCGATCACATGGCTGTCGAGTTATATCAGGGTCACGTGAGAGTCAGCTATGACCCCGGGAGCTTCCCCAGCTCCGCCATCTATAGGTAAGAGCTAGGACTTTTTTTTTTTCCTTACCACCATTTTGGGCACATCTGGTATAGCGGCTCAGCCCCCTTCAGTTTGAGTGAGACTGAGCTGCAATACCGCACACGGCCTGAGGACAGGAGGGGCGCTGTTTCTAGAGAAAGGACCTATTTAAAAAGCCAGCTTGCTTTCTTATACAGTCCTACATAAATCAGGGTCACCAAGATTTTTTGAAAAGCAGAGTGTCAGTCTAACAAAAATTCAGTTTTTTTAAATTTTTGGGGACGTTTTTTTATACAAACCTAATCACAATAGATTCAGGCCGGGTCTTTGTTCCTCTTTAATCCCTATATGTAAAGAGGGCACACTCCCACTCCCCAGGCCTGCAGATATCAAGTGACAATCTGGATGGACGGTTGACGACGACATGTAAATCATCCACCATTGAGGGTAATTTCCTCTATAAAACGGACAAACAATTAGCAGAAATGTCTGCCACATGTGCGTCTCCTCCTGCAGCGCAGTAAATCAGGAGCGGGGAGGGGCAGACGGCTTTATTATAGGGGGCCTGCCGGGGATCGGTTAGTGATCTGATACTGATACCATTGTTTCACGGAGGATTACTGGAGCTGGCCCGTCGGCAGATGGCACGGTGCACCATATGGCGGCACTGTCACTCTCTAATGTAGAATTAGCAGACCATTCTTAACGTTCCCCGGGGAGCCAGTACTGTGTGAATAGGAGGATAATGAGGGAGTATTCCTGACAATTCCTCTTCTCCAGCGCAGAGACTATCAATGACGGCCAGTTCCACACAGTGGAGTTAGTTACCTTCGACCAGATGGTTAATCTGTCGATAGACGGCGGCGCCCCGATGACCATGGACAACTTTGGGAAACATTATACACTTAACAGCGAAGCTCCGCTGTATGTGGGAGGTAAGTCGGTGTATCTATGGTATACAGCATCACCCTATATAATTAAAGGGGAGCTCCACTTATGCTCACAACATCATCTGCTGCCTGGAAAGGTAAAGGCTTCCAATGTCATAAGGTTGCCTAGGTCTGCCATCCTGGCTGCAATCCCTGCCACGTCAAAGCTGGAGGTACCCTTCAAAGACCTGTACTTACCCTACAGATATTTCATGCTCCACCCAGACATAGGCACTAGATTGGTCGTCAGTATCTGATTGGTGTGGGTCCAACGCCTGGGATCCCCACCGATCAGCTGATCGAGGATACTACAGCTGCCTCCTTACAGATTAGCAAGCAGAGCGCCATCCATTGTATAGTGGCTGAGATTGGTATTGCAGCTCAGTCCCATTGACATGAATAGGGCTGAGCTGCGCCTAGGCCCGTGTGACCGATGAACGTGACGTCACTTGGCCTTGGGAAAGTTGCGAGAAGGCCTCAGCACTCGCAGAAGTGCCGTATCCTTCTCAAACTGCTGATAGGTGGTGGTCTCAGGTGTAGGACCCCCACCGATCAGATACTGATGACCTATCCTGAGGATAGATCATCACTAGTATAAAAAAGTCAGAAAACCCCTGGAGTTGTCACCTCTACTGACATGTCTGTTCTAATAACTACCTGCATTTAAAAATTGTAGAGCTTCTGTTCTTATGGCTCTATGTTGTGCCATTCCTCTAGTATTCCTACTAGAAGTTTATGACCAAATTGCCAGCACTCTTCAGTAAAGGTCCAACTGGGTGTTACCGGTTGGAGGGGTTTTCCCTACACAATCTTACATTATCCAATCAGTGCTGCTAGTGTCAGACTGTGCAGGGACAACCTCCAACTGGTAACACCCATCTGGACCTTTATTGTAAATTGCTGATTTTACAGCATTGGGATGCAAGTAGATACTAATACAGACATATCAGGCGAGGGGACGGGTCCTCTTTAAAGGAACAGAACCAGACAAAACAGATACAGTGGAGGGTTTTCCAGGATTTTTATATAGACGGCCTATCCTCAGGATAAACCATCAATATCTGATCAGCTGTTCTGCTGTAGCGTTGGCAGCAGAGCTACACAGCTCCACCCATTGTGTAATGGACAAAGCTGGTAACTACAGTGCTGCTCCCATTAACTCCCAGTAACCATCTTGTCTTGGAAGCTTAAAAAGGGTTTGTCCAAGATTTTAATATTGGTCATCGACATTAGATCCAACTCCCGGCACCCCCGCTGATCAGTTGTTTGAAGAGGCAGCGGACCTGTGGTGAGAGCTACGGCCTCTTCTTAGGCCAGTGACATCACGTTCATCGGTCACGTGGCCTAGGCCTGCATTCAAGTGAATGGGGCTGAGCTGCAATACCAAGCACAGCCACTATACAATGTATGGCGCTGTGATTGGTAAGCTGCGAGGAGGCCACGCCTCTCACGACCGCTCAGACAGCTGATTGGCGGGGGTGCAGGGTGTCGTCCTCCTATCCTGAGGAGAGATCATCAGTATCAACATTTCTGAAAATGTAATACTTATAAATTTCAAAATAAACAAAATGTATACCAAAAACACTAAGGGCCACGCCCCCACAGTAATCAGGAACTAATTGAATGTCTAAATCAAGTGATATAAAGCAGAGAACAGAACTAAACCCTGAACGTGTCTCTGTCCCAGGCATGCCAGTGGACGTCAATTCCGCTGCTTTCAGACTATGGCAGATTCTTAATGGGACCAGTTTCCACGGCTGCATTCGAAACCTGTACATTAACAACGAGCTCCAAGACTTCACCAAGACGCAGATGAAGCCCGGAGTGGTGCCAGGGTGTGAACCGTGCAAAAAGCTCTTCTGTCTCCACGGCATATGTCAGCCCAACACCGTCAATGGACCGGTCTGCCACTGCGAGACGGGGTGGACGGGCCCGCACTGCGACCAGCAGATCAGCAACCCCTGCATCGGCCACAAGTAAGTACACAACTAATCTAGCCGTCACTTCCTCTCACCCACAAAAATGTGAGCGGAGATCTGACCCCCGGAGAGAGACATGCCGGGTCACAGATCTCAGGACCATAAGAGGCTGATATCATCCATGTGTGGATACCTAGCAGGGGGAAGCAATTTTCCGATGGGATTCCTCCAGCGCTCCAGATGTGGGGAAACTAACAACTTCCAGCATGCAAACTTGCTAGGCTGTTCTTGGAACTCCTCCAGTAGTGAATGGAGCATGATGAGAGTTGTAGTTTTGCAACAGCTGGAGTAGGTTGCTGATTCATGTTATATATGTTCCGAGGTCTGAAAGTCTGCACCACCTGTTTCAGATCAGGGAATATAGCACCGATTTTAGTAAATGTGCTCTGTGTGCACAATAATGACGCGTGGAAGTATGCATGAGACTCAGCATAGATAGATAAGTATGAGATAGATAGATAGATAGATAGATAGATAGATAGATAGATCGATCCACAGAAAATAAGGCAGCACTCCAACGTATGGTGAAAAGGTGTGGACCCTTTTATTACCCTTAGCAACGTTTCAGCCCAAACACAATGAGGCCTTTGTCAAGCCTCATTGTGTTTGGGCTGAAACGTTGCTAAGGGTAATAAAAGGGTCCACACCTTTTCACCATATGTTGGAGTGCTGCCTTATTTTCTGTGGATTTATCTAAAGTGGATTCATTTACCAAGTATCCTGAGGACTTGCACCCACATCCCTGTTTTTTCAACTGTGCTGCTGGGCTTTCTGTTTTTTGTAGATAGATAGATAGATATTAGATAGATGATAGATATGAGATAGATAGATAGATAGATCGATAGATAGATAGATAGATATTAGATAGATATGAGATAGATAGATAGATAAACATGCAATAATTCCGCAGCACTAATTGCATGTTTATCAGAAGAAGGATTTGATTGGATCCACAGCCGCTGGCACACCATTACTATTTTTCTACAGGAGCAGTGCTGCCTTCATTCCTTTGTTTATAGATAGATAGATAAGAGATAGATAGATAGATAGATAGATAGATAGATAGATAGATAGATAGATAGATATGAGATAGGTAGATAGATATGAGATAGATAGATAGATATGAGATAGATAGATAGATAGATAGATATGAGATAGATAGATATGAGAGAGATAGATAGATATGAGAGAGATAGATAGATATGAGAGAGATAGATAGATATGAGAGAGATAGATAGATATGAGAGAGATAGATAGATATGAGAGAGATAGATAGATATGAGAGAGATAGATAGATATGAGAGAGATAGATAGATATGAGAGAGATAGATATGAGATAGATAGATATTAGATAGACAGATATGAGATAGATACCATATTGTTCGCTATATAAGACGCACCCCAGGTTTTCATCAGACCTCATATCAGAGCCTCAGATCTGACCCCCAAAACATTAGAGCACACCCCCATAACAGGATATCGCATCAGAGCCCCATATCAAGACATTACATGAGACCTTCATATTAGACCCCCATCAGACCTTAAAATAAAAAAAACTTCTCTTACCTCCCCTGCACCACGGCTCCGCTCTGGATCCAGCGGTCTCTTTAGAAGTCACGCTCCTGTCTTCTCTGGCTAGCACACCTGACTGGCGCACTACGTCCTGAAGATGTACGCAGTCAGGACAGTGCGCCTGCGGCCCCAGGAAGGAAGTCCAGGGAGGGTGAATACAGGAAGCGCTCGTCGCTTCACTCCCCTCTGCCGGCACCTAATACATACTAGTGAGCGCTTCCATAATTGAAGCGCTCACTAGTATTCGATTTATAAGATGCACAGCCATTCTTTCCCCCAACTTTTGGGGGAAAAAAAGTGCGTCTTATAAGGCGAAAAATACGATAGATAATATTAGATAGATAGATATAAGATAGACCATGTCCACTTTATATGGCGTCATACGCTGTTCACTAAAGTTACCCAAAGTCTCTTTACATTTGGGATGGCTGAGGAATACAAGAGTAAATACCGCTTATTACAAGTCACTTAGACGGTATATTTCTCCTCAGGTGTGTTCACGGGACCTGCATGCCCCTGGATTCTGTCACCTACAGCTGCCTGTGCCAGGACGGGTATAAGGGTGCCCTCTGCAATCAGCAAGGAGGAGAGCTGTACAATCCCTGCAAGAATCTGCAGTGCCAGCACGGGCGCTGCCAGATCTCAGACACGGGGGAGGCGTACTGCGAGTGCGACAACGGCTACGTGGGTGACGTCTGTGATCAGGGTAGGTGCTCCTAACGCCACGTAATTGTGCCACTGCAATGAGGACCCCCCCCCCTCTTTAACGAACGCTCACAATTTCACTGTGTCCTCCCCTTCACACAGAGTCCGAATGCAGAGGCGAGCCCGTCCGCGATTACTACCAAGTGCAGAGGGGGTACGCCATATGCCAAACCACGCGTACGGCGTCGTGGGTGGAATGCCGGGGATCCTGCAACAACCAGGGCTGCTGCACGGGATTACGCATGAAGCGCAGGAAGTACACGTTCGAGTGCAGCGACGGCTCCTCTTTCGTGGAAGACGTAGAGAAGCCAATAAAGTGCGGCTGTTCCCAGTGTATGTAGGATCTCAATGGACTGGATCGTCGTAGATCATACCACACCGGATTTAAAAAGAAAAAAAAAAATTAACGAAAAAAAAAAGCGGACAATACATTCTGTAAAACTGGACTCTGCTTCCCTTTCAGATGTGTGAACATCTTAATGTCTGTGGCATTCAGTTCTATGTATAAACCATGGAGACACACACACATGCTGACTGGCTGTATAGTGCTGTAATCTTTGGGAGAGGTATAGAGAAGGTATATGTGTAGAGGGTAAATGTGTAGATAGAGATTTTTTTAAGAAAAAAAAAACACAAAATGTATTTATACACCACGTGGATAGATTTACACGGAGTGCGAAGGAAGCTTTATGTCTATTTGGTTCTGTTTCTTGGCGTTTAGATAACTTTTTGGTTACTTTTGTTTCTTTTTGTAACCATTGTGACAGTATTGCATTCTTTTTTTTTTTTTTTTTTTAATTTTTATTTTTGTATAGCGCGGAACGTTCTACAAATATACTTTCCGATTCTTTAACTTCTCCTAGGAAGAGGTAACGGTAACAAGAAAGAGTAGGGGGATCATGGCATCACTTTCATAAAGCACTTTCTTTTGTCTGTGAAATACAACCGATTAATGTGTTGTTGTTGTTTTTTTTTTTATACAACTTTAGATTTTCTTCTTACGTGGCAGGAGGGAAATGTAACGTAGGTCCCCAAAAGTTTTTTTTTTTTTTCTTTTTTAATTTTGTAAGCCACAGTGAGGTGATGTTAGACCTTAGCCAGAAAATATATATCTATTTTTTTTTCCATTGGAAGGTCTTATATGAAATAATGGTCCGGAAAAAGGGTCTGCTTTTTGTTTTCTTTTAGAATCAGCGCCGCCGTCGTCCATTGGCTGCGTCTGGAATTGCACCTCAGCCTTAGGGCTCATGCACACGAACGTGTGCTGTCAGTGCCCGTGCTGGGGACCGCAATTTGCGGTCCACAACGCACTGGCACTGACAGTGGGGCCGCCGCATTCAGGTTGCGGACCCATTCACTTGAATGGGGTCCGCGATCCGCACCACAAAAAAGTAGTGCATGCACTACTTTTTTGCTGTGCGGAGGCACGGCCAGAAACACCACGGAAGCACACCGCAGTGCTTCCGTGGGGTTCCGATCCGTGCCTCTGTCCCGCATCTCGACTGCGGACCCATTGAAGCGAATGGGTCCGCGATCCGTGATGCGGGCTGCACACAGTCGGTGCCCGTGTATTGCAGATCCGGCGTATGCGGCCCGCACCGGCCGTGTGCATGAGCCCTTATGGACATGAATATGGCAGTATAGGACACATCTCATCAACAATGGTGGCACCGTTTCTCAAAAAAAAAAAAGCCCTTTTTTTCATGTACCACCTAAAGGGGTTCTCCAGGGCTTAAATAATGATGACCAATCCTCAGGATCAGTCATTAGAATCAAATCAGTGGGGGTCCGACTCCCAACATCCTCGGGATCAGCAGTTTGAAGGAGTTTTAGGGCTCATTCAGACGGGCGTATGAATGAGTCCACATCCGTTCCGCAATTTTGCGAAATGGGTGCGGACCCATCCATTTCAATGGGGCCACAAAAGATGCGAACAGCATCCGTGGTTCCGTTCCGCTGCTCTGCGGAACAGATAGAGCTTGTCCTATACTTGTCTGCAATCGCGGACAAGAATAGACCTTTTCAATTATGGTCGCGCCCGTGTGGGGTCCTCAAATTGCGGAACGTAATTAGCAGATCCACAAAGCACTACGGCCGTCTGAATAGGTCCTTAATTGTATACGAAGCAGCGCCATATATTCTTTAGTGGCTGTGCTTGGTATTGCAGTCCGTTCACTCGAATGGGACTGAGTTGAAGAAAGGTCCTGCGACTGCTGGACGTGATGTCACAGGCCAAGAAAAAAAATCCAAGCACCGTGGCCCCTTTAAAAAGCTGACTGATGGGAGTGCTGGGAGTCAGACCACGACCAATCTGATATTGAAGATCTATCCTGAACATAGGTCATCAGTATATAAGTTCTGGACAATCCCTTTAACAAACTAAACATAAAACCTCAGAATCTGCTACTGGTCAATTTCAACTAATTGCTCCCATTTCTAAATGGCGGTGATGCATTTGATGCAATGGGTGACCCTCAAAGTGTAGACCTATTCATTAAAGTAATATATCAGTATGTTCATACTATACTAAGCCTGGTGTCCAAATGCTTGTGTAATCGCCACTAGTGTAATGCTAACAGTGACGTCTGATCAACCTGGTGCCACACAGTGTGCAAGGTAACCCCTCCCGGCAGTCGGCCATACGTCTAGAGAGGGAAGGACAATACAGAACAAGCATTCACCAACCCAACTTCATGGACCGGATTCTCTCTCCAGGATCCGTTCTACATGTCATTCCTCCGACGCATTGTCCCCCGACTTCCCCATCAAAGATAATGGGGAAAAGTGCGACATAAACAGCGTTCTCTCCCACATGTATGAACAGGCGTATTAACAATGCCATGTACTAACACACAAGGTCTGACTGCAGCGGTAAAATACCAGAACGTGGTAAAACAGCAAGATATGAACTTGACTTCATGCTTTCTGCCAAATGACAATTTGTATGTGGATTTCACAGTAGCTTTTCCCGGAGTATTTCAAGCAGATCACACGATCCAAATAGCTCATAATAAATTATAGTCTGTAACCCATGACTGTATACCAGCGTGAACTATATTAAAGTGGATGTTTTTCCTGTTATATATGGTTATAATCTGTACAAAAAGTTGAGTAAATTGTACATACATTACATTATCCTTTGCTAATAATGAGTTACATCCTGTATTATATTCCAGAGCTGCGCTCACTATTCTGCTGGTGCAGTCACTATGTACATACATTACTTATCCTGTACTGATCCTGAGTTACATCCTGTATTATACTCCAGAGCTGCACTCACTATTCTGCTGGTGCAGTCACTGTGTACATACATTACTTATCCTGTACTGATCCTGAGTTATATCCTGTATTATACTCCAGAGCTGCACTCACTATTCTGCTGGTGGAGTCACTATGTACATACATTACTTATCCTGTACTGATCCTGAGTTACATCCTGTATTATACTCCAGAGCTGCACTCACTATTCTGCTGGTGCAGTCACTGTGTACATACATTACTTATCCTGTACTGATCCTGAGTTATATCCTGTATTATACTCCAGAGCTGCACTCACTATTCTGCTGGTGGAGTCACTATGTACATACATTACTTATCCTGTACTGATCCTGAGTTATATCCTGTTGTCACGGGGGAGACAAGGGATGGTGTGCCCTGTACTTGAAACCCCCCTTCTTTCCCTACCTACTTGCCTCAAACGGCCCTAGGCGGCCGCGGACAACCACGAAGACGTTCCCTATACTGGGTAAGTGCAGAGGGAGGGAAAGGGAACACAGGGAGAGACAAAACACAGACGGAACAAACACAATGATAGAGTAGTCAGCAAGCCGGGTCAAACACAGGAGATAGCGTAAATACCAGGGGTCAAGAGAAGAGAGGTCCAAGTCCAAAGTCAGAGTCCAAATAGCAAATCCAAAACACAAGGTCGCACAAGCACTGATCAAAAGTATAAACTAATCACAGGCATCTGAGTGAGGCAGTTGCCATCTTTAAATAGCCCACCCAGGATCATGTGATGTGGCCAGCATCACATGACCTGAGGCGGAGCAAGCTGTCCAAACAATATGCAAAGTAGCCATGTGGTGTGATCAGCACCACATGGCTAAACCCAAACAGAGAATTAACTCATGAAGTGCTGGCTGACAAGACCAGCACTTCAATTCCCTATTGCTCGTCTCTAGGGGGGCGGAGAGGTCCGGCAATGTCGTGCAGAGGGAGCGCGACGCCGACCTCGCGTGACAGTACCCCCCCTTCACGAGGGGCCACCGGACCCTTACCAGCGGGAGCAGGCTTATCGGGATGCTGCAGATGGAACTTTTGGATGAGCGAGTCTGCATGCATCCTGGTCAACGGTACCCAAGACCTGTCCTCAGGACCGAACCCCTTCCAATGTACGAGGTACTGGAAGGAATTCCGGACCCTTCTCACATCCACAATTCTGGCAATCTCATGCTCCATTTGTCCTGCTACCTCAACCGGAGGAGGATACTGTTCCTCAGGACCAACGGGAGCAACATAACGTTTGAGCAAAGACACATGAAAAACATTATGAACACGAAGGGAGTCGGGTAAACATAACCTAAAAGAAACCGGATTGATCACCTTGGTGATCCTGTAAGGACCAATGAAGCGAGGTGCAAACTTGTAGGATGGTACCCTCATGTTGAGATTTTTAGTCGATAACCATACCTTATCCCCAACCTTAAAATTCACACCCTTAGAACGTTTTCTATCAGCCTTAGCTTTTTGAACTCCTTGGGCCTTTTCCAGGTTCGACTGAACCTGTGCCCAAACTGTGCACAGTTCTTGAGAAAAATCATTGACCTCTGGGACAACCGACGCAGATGGGGAACAGGAGCCAAAGCGTGGATGAAAACCCATATTGCAGAAAAACGGCGACATCCCAGAGGATGAATTAACACGATTATTAATTGCAAATTCAGCCAGAGACAGGAATCTGGCCCACACATGTTGGTTATCAGAAACATAACATCTGAGATATTGCTCAACGGATTGGTTAAGACGTTCAGTCTGACCATTGGTCTCCGGATGAAAGGCTGATGAAAAGGACAAAGAGATACCAATCTTATTACAGAACGCCCTCCAGAACCTAGACACAAACTGTACTCCCCTATCAGAAACGATATTCTCAGGAACACCATGCAGTTGACAATATTATCCATGAACACGGACGCCAAGACCTTCGCAGAGGGTAATTTACACAAAGGAATAAAATGACACATTTTGCTGAATCTGTCAACCACCACAAATATCACGGTTTTACCCTCAGAGCACGGCAAGTCCGTGATAAAGTCCATGGACAGATGTGACCAAGGTCTACTAGGTATGGGTAAAGGATGTAATTCACCCATAGGTCGTGTCTTGGTATTCTTGGACCTGGCACAAGTGTTACACGCAGTTACAAAAGCCTGAACATCTCTGGAGATTGACAGCCACCAATACTGCCTAGAGACCAACTCCTTGGTGGCATTGATGCCAGGATGTCCACACAAAACAGAATTATGGCACTCACCCAGCAGTTGCAATCGCAAATGAGCCGGCACAAACAATTTGTCATTGGGGGTACAAATGGGAGCAAGATGTTGTCCTGCCGAGATTCAGAAGCGGAGGTCAGATGAGGTAGCGGCCACGATGATATCAGCTGGCAGGATGGGCTCAGGAGGACGTCAGGAGGCTGATACGCCTGGAAACTTCGGGATAAGGCATCGGCCTTAACGTTCTTGCTCCCGGGTCTGAAGGTAACACAAAAATCAAAACGAGTAAAGAACAAAGCCCACCTCGCCTGTCTAGGATTCAATCGCTTAGCTGATTCTAAAAACATTAAATTCTTATGATCCGTGAGGACCGTAATGCGGTGAACTGCCCCTTCTAAAAAATGACGCCATTCCTCAAATGCCCACTTGATTGCAAGTAACTCCCTATTACCAATGTCATAATTCCTCTCGGCAGGAGAGAACTTGCGGGAGAAGAAGGCGCATGGCATGAGATTAGTTAAGGTGGAAGACCCCTGGGACAGTACAGCCCCCACACCATCCTCAGACGCATCCACATCAACTACAAAAGGCTTACTTTGATCAGGCTGGACCAACACAGGAGCATTCATAAAACACTGCTTTAACCTTTCAAAGGCCTCAATAGCTGCAGGGGGCCAATTGACCAGATCAGCCCCCTTGCGAGTCAAATCCGTAATGGGTTTGGCTACCACAGAAAAATTTTGACAAATTTACGATAAAAATTAGCAAACCCCCAGAAATCGCTGGAGCGCCTTCAAAGAGGAAGGTCGCACCCAATCCACAATGGCCTGTACTTTAACTGGGTCCATTTTGAAAGAAAAAGGGGTGAGAATGTATCCCAAAAAGGCCACTTCCTGAACACCAAAGGTACACTTTTCCCCTTCTTTCCCTACCTACTTGCCTCAAACGGCCCTAGGCGGCCGCGGACAACCACGAAGACGTTCCCTATACTGGGTAAGTGCAGAGGGAGGGAAAGGGAACACAGGGAGAGACAAAACACAGACGGAACAAACACAATGATAGATAGTCAGCAAGCCGGGTCAAACACAGGAGATAGCGTAAATACCAGGGGTCAAGAGAAGAGAGGTCCAAGTCCAAGTCCAAAGTCAGAGTCCAAATAGCAAATCCAAAACACAAGGTCGCACAAGCACTGATCAAAAGTATAAACTAATCACAGGCATCTGAGTGAGGCAGTTGCCATCTTTAAATAGCCCACCCAGGATCATGTGATGTGGCCAGCATCACATGACCTGAGGCGGAGCAAGCTGTCCAAACAATATGCAAAGTAGCCATGTGGTGTGATCAGCACCACATGGCTAAACCCAAACAGAGAATTAACTCATGAAGTGCTGGCTGACAAGACCAGCACTTCAATTCCCTATTGCTCGTCTCTAGGGGGGCGGAGAGGTCCGGCAATGTCGTGCAGAGGGAGCGCGACGCCGACCTCGCGTGACACCTGTATTATACTCCAGAGCTGCACTCACTATTCTGCTGGTGGAGTCACTGTGTGCATACATTACATTACTTATCCTGTACTGATCCTGAGTTACATCCTGTATTATACTCCAGAGCTGCACTCACTATTCTGCTGGTGGAGTCACTATGTACATACATTACATTACTGATCCGGAGTTCCATCCTGTATTATACTCCAGGGCTGCACTCAGAATTCTGCTGGTGCAGTCACTATGTACATACATTACTTATCCTGTACTGATCCTGAGTTACATCCTGTATTATACTCCAGAGCTGCACTCACTATTCTGCTGGTGCAGTCACTGTGTACATACATTACATTACTTATCCTGTACTGATCCTGAGTTATATCCTGTATTATACTCCAGAGCTGCACTCACTATTCTGCTGGTGGAGTCACTATGTACATACATTACATTACTGATCCGGAGTTACATCCTGTATTATACTCCAGAGCTGCACTCACTATTCTGTTGGTGCAGTCACTGTGTACATACATTACATTACTTATTCTGTACTGATCCTGAGTTACATCCTTTATTATACTCCAGAGCTGCACTCACTATTCTGCTGGTGGAGTCACTGTGTACATACATTACATTACTTATCCTGTACTGATCCCGAGTTACATCCTGTATTATACTCCAGAGCTGCACTCACTATTCTGCTGGTGGAGTCACTGTGTACATACATTACTGATCCTGAGTTATATCCTGTATTATACTCCAGAGCTGCACTCACTATTCTGCTGGTGCAGTCACTGTGTACATACATTACATTACTTATCCTGTACTGATCCTGAGTTACATCCTGTATTATACTCCAGAGCTGCACTCACTATTCTGTTGGTGCAGTCACTGTGTACATACATTACATTACTTATCCTGTACTGATCCAGAGTTACATCCTGTATTATACTCCAGAGCTGCATTCACTATTCTGCTGGTGGAGTCACTGTGTACATACATTACTTATCCCTGTACTGATCCCGAGTTACATCCTGTATTTATACTCCAGAGCTGCACTCACTATTCTGCTGGTGGAGTCACTGTGTACATACATTACTGATCCTGAGTTATATCCTGTATTATACTCCAGAGCTGCACTCACTATTCTGCTGGTGCAGTCACTGTGTACATACATTTCTTATCCTGTACTGATCCTGAGTTACATCCTGTATTATACTCCAGAGCTGCACTCACTATTCTGCTGGTGGAGTCACTGTGTACATACATTACTGATCCTGAGTTATATCCTGTATTATACTCCAGAGCTGCACTCACTATTCTGCTGGTGGAGTCACTGTGTACATACATAATTTATCCTGAGTTACATCTTGTATTGTACTCCAGAGCTGCACTCACTATTCTGCTGGTGGAGTCACTGTGTATATACATAATTTATCCTGAGTTACATCTTGTACTCCAGAGCTGCACTCACTATTCTATATCACTGTTTACATAAATTAGTTTACCTATATTATACTCTATGTACATTCTGCTGGAAATCCTATATTTATATAACTGCTACAGATGAGCGAATTTCATATTTTGAAATTCGCTCACACTTCGTTTGGTGGTAAAAGGTGAATTGAGTTATGGATTCCGTTACCACGGAGAGACATTCCGTTATTCATTCCATCATAATAGAAGTCTATGGCCGGCGTAACGGATCCGTCCGGAGAAGACTCCCCTGCATAACGGAAACGGCACGGAACCGTTATGCAGACTATAGACTTCTATTATGACGGAATGAATAACGGAACGCCTCTAAAGGCATTCCATTATGGAATTGCGTTATGGCCCGTGGTAACGGAATCCATAAGTGATTCACCTTTTACCTGCATGTAATGATAAAACTGGCATATCTGTTAGTGTTATACCATATAGCACATCTTTAATGAAGGTCAAAATCACGCCGGGGGTGTACAGCACTTGTCGGGGGTGTACAGTACTTACATGGGCGAGAGGCTAATAGAAACTAGCTGGAGAAACTAGAAGAAACAGTGACTGTGACCGGGCTGCAGCTCTACTGTGTCTAAAATGACAGACAATTTCCCACCCAAGTTTTAAAAATATCTAACATGTAAATGGGGAAAATGTGAAAGAAGTCAAAATCACTTTCAAACAGACACACTGAGTGTACTGATGAAATTCTGGCCGTCTGCATCCACCACTAGGGGGAGCTTATGAGCTCGCTGCATGCTGCTTTATCATGGGGTTCAATAAATAAATGCATGCAGCATGCCGTTTCCCTGCACCCTGTTCCATCAGATGCTCATACAGTCCTATATGCCGAAACCAATGTCAATGAAGCTTAACCATTAACTCATTAAAGGTTCTCCAACTTTCTAATATTTTCATTCATGTTTACATCAAAGGCTGAAAGTCTATGCAGGCCGTACACTTCTCACAGCTGAGGTTTTGTGCTAACTATGAAAAGTACTCCCTGAGCGAAACACACCAGAGGCACAAATCTCTTCACCTGTAATGAAACTTGTTACAATGTGTCAGTTTAGGTAAATAATCATGTATCAGTCTGTCCTATTTTAGCTCACAGGGGATTGTCTAGACTGGATACAATTGTAGCAACAAGCTGTGGGAAGTATTATCCCCATTTACTGACGGGTGTTGCTAGAAAGTTTAGAAATCTACACAACTTTCCATTACACAGGGTTTTCTGAGATTTAGATATTGATGACCTATCTTCAGGATCAGCGGGGGTCTGACTCCCCCCCTTCCTAGGCCAGTGATGTCATGCTTATCAGTCACATGGCCTAGGCGCAGATCAGTCTCATTCAAGTGAATAGGGCACAGCTGCAATACCAAGCACAGCCACTATTCAATTCACTCACGGAAGCACCGCGTCATCCTCTGACAGCTGACTGGAGGGGGTGCTGGCTGTCTGATTCCCGCCGATCTGATATTGATGGCATGATGAAATCTTGGAAAATCCCTTTAATCTTTACATCAAATTAAAAAAAAAAAAAAACTTTAATTGAGAGCAGATCTGTTACATACTGCAGACATTGTGGCTTGATGTTTCTCGTCCTCAATTCTCTGTAAAATTGCCAATAAATTTATGCTTACTCATTTTTTAGGGTTTCCTCGGTGCATAGATGAAAGTCAAAGGGGTTCTCCCATGATAGATGTAAAAAAAATGAAAATCAGACATCATATAGTACACGACAATCTCTTTCTGTCAAAGCTAGAACCAGCCCTGTACCTCACATGGATCCAGAGATCTCCCCATTATTATCTTCAGCTTGGCAGCTCAGGGGCATGTCCTTTCTGCTGCATCTCAGGAGGTGTGTCCTTTCTGCTGCAGCTCTCTCCCTGTAACTGCCACAGATTCTAACATAACATATATGGCTGGTGGCAGTTGAAGTTTTAAACTGAGCATGTGCGACCAGCTCACTGAGATGGACAAACAATAGGAAGGAAAAGCAGGTGGCGCTATACAGATACATTTTATTGAATAACTCACTGGCTATAATAGATTTTTAATTACGTGCAATTCCAAACGTATTCAGATTCAGGTGCTGGTTTGAGAAATGAGGAATATGTTTCGTGACACAACCCCAATACACACAACCTCTGGCATATAGGGGCAGACTTTGGGTGGCTTCACATTACGTTTTTGCCATCCGTTTAATGTACCGTGTATATTGGGGGGAAAAGTATACTAAGCGTATTACACCATGGTTTTCTAGCTCATAAAAAAACATATATGCTAAGCCGTCAGTGGCAGAGAGTTTGATTCTCAGTCATAAACGTATGCCTAGTGCAAGGTCTGAGGGGGCAGAACATGAGAGGGATTTAGAGAAGACCTGTGCCATGCACCGCCCCTGCAGACCCTTCACTGGGCATTACACAGTGCTGAGCAGAGATTTCATTTGAAGGAAGCAACTTCATCTGGAGCTCTGAGCAGTCCAAGTCATATAGGGAGTGACAGAATGAAAGTAACATGGGGTGACCTGCCAGGGGCAGATTGGTCATAGACTTTACAGGGAAATTTCCCGGTTGGCGAATGCCCAGGGGGCTGGGCAGTGGATGTTTTTGGGGATGTATTTTGTGCTGCTGGCAGTATTTTGTGATGGACTGTGGTATTTGGCTCTGTTGGGGTGGTATAATGTGCCACAATATGGTATTGCTGGCCCTGCCTTCCATCAGTTTGGACCCAACTACAAAACTGGGCCACTTTTCATATTTTTTCCAGGGCCACTTTAAGTTCCCAGTCCACCCCTGTAGACCCAGTCTTATACACACCTAATGATTGTAATAGACAATCCATTTCAGAGGATGAAGCTAAAATGACAGTAAATGGCATCAAATGATCTGTTTAAAGATCAAAGCGCAACATAAGAGACACCTTCACTCCCCGTGTATGATGATAATTGGTTGCAATGTAGAAACATGTTCTGTAAGATATCCCAATGTAATGCACAACCAGGGATCATGGCTTTTAGCCGGTTTAGAAATAATAAATTCAAACAATATATATAAACAATAGACAGCACTCCAGAGGTAGGTTGCAAGGTGAATTCTTTTATTCAGCCGAACATGATGCACAACAGAGGCAACGTTTCGGGCAAATAGAGCCCTGCAGCATGTTCGGCTGAATAAAAGAATTCACCCTGCAACCTACCTCTGGAGTGCTGTCTATTGTTTATATATATAAGTCTCTGAACCTGAGGTGAAGTTTGGGTCTAAATACAGACGTGCACCCACTATCTGCCAAAAAATTGGATGAGTGCTGTGACCACAAAGAGAATAATAAATTAAAATAATGGCATTTTTATGATATGCGGTTGCCAGTCCACTTGTGTATAATCATCTAGGGAATCCAGCCAAAGACATTATTACTACTATGCAGCACATACGGTAGAAAATGTTATCTAAAGTAGGTTCAAAAGTCTGCAAATAGTATCCGCCTGCAGCCAGCACTAGGGGGAGCTCTCTGGTGTTTTTATTTCATATATAAACAATACACACTGTCAAACAACTGCCATCACTATGCTGTACACATATATAGTACCACTATACTGTATTCATAAATAATACTGCTATATTGTAGATATAAATAGTAACTCTGCACCAGACATATATCAGTGCTATGCTGTCCAAACATAAAGTAATATTACATGTGCATACAAAAAGTACTACTATACTGTATTCATAAATAATACTGCTATATTGTAGATATAAATAGTAACTTTGCACCAGACAAATATCAATGCAATGCTGCCCAAACATATAGAAAGGTTATATGTGCATATAAATAGTACTACTATACTGTATTCATAAATAACACTGTTATATTGTACACATATAGTAACTCTGCACCATATATGAGGATATGGAGAGGTGGCTAGGCTCCATTCATCATTATGAAATTACTGGAAAGAGCCGCACATGCATAACCTTCTCTACATTTCCGGTGACACAAGACAGGGCCCTATTTTGTGGACATGCCATAAATGTCCAAGTGGGAGTAACTCTTTAATGGGAATCTGCGATTCCCTATATGGAAATTCTGCACGGATGTACATACAGCTGTTATCAGGCCACTGAAGTGCTGGAACAAACAATGAAATTATTTCTGCCTTCAACCACCACCAGGGGGAGCTCACTGCATACAGATTTATACACTCCCACTGAACTACCTGTATAAATCTGTATGTAAGGAGCTCCCTCTAGTGGTGGCCTTTAAGGGAATATTTTACTAATGCTGTAGAACCTCTTTCTCTCCTTTTAGCAGGTTCTCCTTTGTGCAGAGGATCAGATATGCAGCACGACGATCCAGCCTCATGTAACAGTAGTTCCGCTGCTTCATGCATTAGTATTGGATGTCAGCCATTCCGGACTTTGTATTGAGGCCCCTTGTGAATCCCTTAATAATAAAAGACTTGACTACAGCTAAATATGCCGACAACGCACGAGTGCAAGCGTTCCGGCTCATTGTATGACTAGTGAGGATGCCATTTACTCCCCCCGAAACCGCATGTCAATGCCGTTTAATATCATATCCATCACCTCCAGATTTTATGCATCGATACACAGAAAACAAGAAGCTTTACATAAACTTTCTCGAGTTTATTGGTCAGGGTAATTTTAGTTGCGTAGCAACATAACCGGGAACATTTGTCATTCATGCAATTCATTTGTCGCGGCGAAGACCTCTCAGATTAAATTAATAAATATGCACAATGCGCGGCTTGTCACTTCTCCAAATCTAAGGAGCAAAGTTTACCCAGGACAAAAGGAAAGCTTTCCATTTTCCGGTCCCTCGTGGCATTCGCTGCGCGGCTCTCATGTACTTCCCCGACACAATGACACGACAACAATGAAATTATTTAGAGGCTTTGACATTCCAACCCACTGATGTTGTAAGAGCTAAATACTGAACCGCGGAGACGTACAAGGCAAGACTCTATTGTCCAACACATAATGACTTTCTCATTCAAGGAGTTGCGCCTCCCGCGAGACCTTGACTCTTCTTCACACTTTTCGTTAGGATTTAACGCATTGTTCGCATGTTCTGGAGTTGAATCACCGCTGACTCTTTAGCGCAGCAATTAAAGGGGTCATAGAGGATTAGAAAAACTTGCAGCTAAGCTCTGTAAAAAGGGGTTGTCTCATCGCTAGGATATGCCCCCACTGTCTTATAGGTGCGGATTAAACCTCTGGGATCCACACCTATATCAGGAATCGGGAGTTCCGCAAGGTGGTGGCTGGAGTACTCCAGTCCGGCCACCACAAAGCGCTCTCCCCATTCACCACCGCTCCCATTCACCTCTATGGGTCCGACGGAAATAGCTGAGCCAGCGCTCGACTGTGCTGTGCACCCTCCACCACTTTCGGGGCTCCGTCCTCGATATAGGTGGGACCCGCCCTTATTAGACAATGTTGGCATATCCTAACGATATGCCCCTATCGTCTGTGATGAGACAACTCACTTTAAAGTGAATAGGGCAGAGCTGCAATACCGCACTCAACCTGTGCATAGGCGTGGCACTGTTTTGGAAAAAAAAACAGCCATGTTTTACCCATCCTGTATAACCCCTTTCATAAGGCAATAAATTAAAGGGGTTGTGTCACTAATATAAATGTATCTGTTATCACTTTCCCCTAAATACCACCATTTATCAAAACTGTCTTTTTCAAAAGTTATAAGCCTACCATTATATCCTATGACAAATCAGTGTCGATATTCGGGTGCTGTTGGTTACATCTTGGGTTGGAGCCATGTAGGAAGCCTCATTGGTAAGAACAAGAGGTGTGGTTAATGTCACATGATCTGCTGATGTGAGGACACATCTCACTGCCCTAAGGCATGATGGGACAGCAGTCACATGACAAACCAGGAAGTAGGATTCAAGCAGGGGGGATAAGAGAAAACTGCAAATGAGGTAAATTTGAGAGAGAAAAAAAACA
Source organism: Rhinella marina (assembly GCA_900303285.1). Lineage (NCBI taxonomy): Eukaryota > Metazoa > Chordata > Amphibia > Anura > Bufonidae > Rhinella > Rhinella marina. Next base: position 462,387 of record ONZH01002188.1, on the reverse strand, counting down.
ATCCAAGGAGGAAAAGGAGCTAGAGTAATTGATGAAAGTACAGCTTAGAGTGAAAAGTAGTCTATAGCACAAACCCTTTAACCTGCATGTACGGTGTGTAAATGTATGGTGTGGGTTTAAGGATCCTGCAGTCTAGTAGAAGCAGGTTGGATCCCCTTCTTGGTCTTCTCTTTTGCAGCTTGCATAGCGCTCAATGAGCTACGTGCAGTAATACAGAGACAATGCCTCTATTGGATCTGGTAATCATGTGATCAAACACAGGTCAGAGAGGCAGAGGCGATGATCAGCTCTGCCCATGGAGGCCTTTTTTACCTGTTGTTGATGCTCCTGTGCATGCTCCAAAGTGGAACAGCACAAAATAGATTAAAAAAGGCTATCCCATACAGATCTATTAAAATTGTTAGAAAAAAATATATATACAGAAATAAGCTGAAAACAATAAAAATACAAATTAGTTTTTTTTTTTTTTTTTTTTTAAAGAACAAGCACAGCAGGCATCAAATCTACACCGTAACTGCCCCGATTGCTACCAACCATACCTACTGTATATCACAGCCGAAATAAACTTGAAAACCCCATTCCTACACTTTATTGTAGAGTAAATTTCCAAATTAAAAAAATAATTACAAATATATATTTTTCTTTTTGTATAATTTATTCCTATATAGACTAAATATCTATCTATCTCATATCTATTATCTATTTATCTAATCCATTTGTCTATCTATCTATCTATCTATCTATCTTATCCATTTATCTATTGTGGGTCGTAGACTGCTGCAAAACGGACTTAAAAAATTCCCCTCATGAGAAATCTCCCCCATTGAGCTGTTTTGAATCATACGAGAATATCAGTTGCAACTTCTACCCAATATGACTACGGATGGGAAAGACCATTAAAAGGGAGCCACCCCACATTAAAAGGGATACACATCTAAAATAACAGTATAAGGAGCTCTTAGGCTACATTCACACACGGCCATTTTTAGAATGAATTGAAGTCAATGGGGCTATCCACAAGGCCATTGTTTTAATGCCCTGTGAATAGCGGGCTGTTTTCACGGCCAGACGGACCCAAAGAAAACAATGGGACCATATTTTACAACCATTTTGACACAAGTGAACCTTCTAATTGCCGTTAAAAACAGGCACAAAAGGCCTTTCATGGGTTAAAAAATAAAATATACCTTGGCCACTTGCTTAGAACGTGCAGGGACACACAGTGGGAAAGAAAGAACATGCACTCCCAGCATAATGAGGTCATCACACTGGGAGTGCTTGTCCTTTCCTTCTGCATCCAGTGAGGAGCGAATGTCCCCACATACTCAAGCGGATGAGGTGTTTTTTTTTTTGTTTTGTTTTTACACAAGCAGAACGAGGGCCAAAAGGAGGCCCATTAATAAAACTGGGGGCCACTAATGAGGGCATTATTAATACTGGGGGCCACTAATGGGGGCATTATTAATACTGGGGCCAGTATTAGGGGCATTTATCATACTGGGGGGGGCACTAATGGGGGCATTATTAATACTGGGGGCCACTAATGGAGGCAATATTAATACTGGGGCCAGTAATAGAGGCATTTATCATACGGGGTGGGCACTACTGGGGGCCACTAATGGAGGCAATATTAATATTAATAGAGGTCCCTATTGAAGGGAGGGGGGGATGTTGTGGGGCCAAGTGCCATTTCAATTTTTTCCTCAGGCAGCACAAAGGCTATGTGCTTCCCTGCCCCTGGCCACAAAGCACTAAGAAAGGGGGACCCAAGCTGAACTCTTGCACCAGGGCCCATGAGCCTTTAGCTACGCCCTTTGTTTGTAACCATTCATGGGACGAGTCCCTAACAGGGTCCTTTTATTAATTATCTAAATATGTATGTCTTTTTTGTAGCGAGTTATTTTATTGAATACCTTAAAAGTTATGTTTTAGAATAGGGCTGTCATTCCGTGAAATTCATAATTACCACCACCATTATCTTCTATTTCTCAGTGACATCTTGGTTGAACTAGAACGGAGACTGGGAGCCCGGCCCTCTCCTCCAACATCAATGTCCGACCTCACAAATGCTCTTCTTGATGAATTGGCAAAAATTCCCACAGATGCCCTCCAATATCTTGTAGAAATCCTTCCCAGAAGAGCAAACGGATGGACCAAGTGCATATTAATGGCTATGAATTTAAAATGGGACATCATAGTAGGCAGCACAGTGACTCAGTGGTTAGCACTGGTTCCTTGCAGCGCTGGGGTCCTAGATTCGAATCCGACCAAGGACAACATCTGCATGGAGTTTGTATGTTCTCCCTGTATTTTCGTGGGTTTCCTCCAGGTTTTCCGGTTTCCTCCCACATTCCAAAGACATTTTGATAGGGAACAGATTATGAGCCCCATTGGGGACAGAGAGCAATGATAAAGTAAAGTGATTAGGAATGTGTCAGCGCTATATAAGCAGGGCCGCACCGCCAATTAGGCGAGGGGAGGCGATCACCTCAGGTGGCGCGGCCCTGGCGATAAGTGGGGATGGCGGCAAGGTTGAGGGACCACAATGCTGGCAGCACATGGAGGTAAGTATTAGTGTTTATTTTTTCTCATTTGACACCGTGCTGTTTGGCCAATATGGGGAAGGGGGAGAGAAGCACTATTGGGGCATCTACTGGAGGCCCTATATTTTGGCATTATATACTGGCACACATTATGGGGGGACACTATGGAGAAGGGGGGGAGAGGAGTACTATGGGGCCACTAAATAGGGGCATTATATACTGGCACACATTATGGGGGGCCCTATGGAGAAGGGGGGGGAGCACTATATGGTGGTATCTACTGGGGACTCTATAACGGGGTAATTTCTGTACTGGCACACATTATGAGGGCACTAAGAGGATGTACTTAGAGGTGGCAGGATGGGGTGTTCAGAAGGTGGGAGGATGATGGAAAAGTAGGAACCTAAGATGTCTTTTTGTCAAACTGCAGAGACGAGAGATGGCTGAAAGAAATCATCATGGTGGTCTGGTGTGAATGGAGAAGATGAGGACAGAGAACATCTACATCAAGGAAGACGTCACTGGATGTAAGAGGTATGGGGCGCTGTATTATCCTGTATGTTTTGTAGTGATGTATGTAATGTCAGGAGGGAAGAGGTTAGGTTGAAAATTTGGCAGAGAAGGGGGGGCCTTATTTCAATTTGCTCCTCAGGCAGAAGAAAGGCTAGGTGCACCCCTGTATATAAGTCAGTAAAATAAATAAAAACTCCTATAGGTGGAAGGTTTTTAAATACGGATGTCCATATAGTGTATGCACTAATACAGTACCTCAGAGGTGGAGGCCCCAGGATTGATGTGAGTGGACACATTCTGTTAGTTGGAGCCATTAATACATTTCTTAGTGAACTGCACTTTTCTCCGTGAATTTTTTTCCCCCCAATTCCATTTTTTTCCCATATTTATATACCGTTTGACAGCATTAAGCAGCAGTAACTCCTATAAATACTACAACAATGCAATAATTTGGGGAAATGTCACTCATTCAGATTTCAGACCCTCCCCGATCAGGATGTATCTGACAGATGACTGACATTATAAGCCGTGCCTGACAGCAGCTTCACCGCGGACGGTTACAGGCAGAGGCTTCATTATATATCGGGAGAATTCTTATGTGATTGTTTATAGAATAGAACTAATTAAATGTCGGACTCGTTAATATAGATATACGCTCTATAGACCAAAATATTAAATTTTGCTGTAAACGCATCGCAAATGAAGCATGCCAATGCATTTTAGGAGAGTTTTCTGGAGAGTTTGGACAATATAGTCTAGAAAAAAGGGATCTTAAGGAGCTGTCCTACCATAAGAACCTGTCACCTTTCGTGTTAAGGGGGTCCCAAAGTACCAAGTACAAAGCCCCAGTTCTAGTGATCATGGGGGTCTCAGCAGTTGGACCCTCACAGATCAGATATTTATCACCTATCCTGTGGAAGGTCCTATGATGGGATAACCCCTTTAAGGGGGTTGTGCCAATATTGAAACTTATCACCTATCCAAAGTATACATAATCAGTGTCTGATCAGTGGGATTTCAACCGCTGGGACCCCCATTGATTGTGATGATCCCATGTCACCCTTTTGAATAGATAGTAGTCGGGTATGAGTGCTGCCACTCCACTAGACCGAAGAATGAGTGCAGCCATCAGCTACTATATCCGCGGCAGTCCATAGAGATGAATGGAGAACGCATTCACAACCACAGATAAGACCTTCGATTCTTGTGACCGGTGGGGGCTCAGACCCCCCATTGACACTAATTACGTATCCGATGGACAGGATACAAGCTTTCATCTTGGCATATGCACCAAATCATATGAGAAATTTTTGGAGTGCAAAATTATATAATTATAAATTATATAATATAATTCCATGTGCAACATTTAAAAAAATTTGGAGACAATTTGGGCCGTTTTGGCATCACATGCCAATATTGATAATACTAAAGACATTGATGACATATTGCTAGAATATGCTATCAATGTCAGCTAGGTGTGGGACCTTCTCCTATTTCCAGAACAGGCACCCCAAAGTGAAGGAGAGCGCAGCCGCCTTATATTATATGCTAAGAGTTTTCTGAAACAGTGCTCAGCTATTTCCAGCAGTACAAAAATACCCTCTTATGTGTGCCAATACAAAAAAAAAGCTCCCTTATGACCTGTGCCAGTATAAAAAGAAAACCCTTTAAGTGCCTCATGTAGAAGAAATGTCCCCATAGTGGCCACCTTAGAATGTGTGCCAGTACAAAAATAATGCCCTTTATGTGCCAGTACAAAATTGCTCCCTTATAATGTGTGCCAGTACAAAAAACTACCCCTTTTAGTGCCCCCACTACAACAAATGTGTGCCAGTACAAAAATGCTCCATTTTAAAGCCACTATGTCCCCATAGTGCTTTCTCCAGTTACAAAATAATGACCCCCACCCCATTGTGGCCCAACACTATAACCTCAATAAACTGAAATACCTGCCTCCATTCTGCTGTTAGGGATGCAGTAGAGGACACAGACCTCGTCTAGTCTGTGGTGTGAACTGTATGTAGCGTGATAATGATGATACCAGCCTCTGATAGGCTACAAGAACTTGGACTAAAGCTTATTAGAGGAAACGGTGGGCCAGGGAGACATCACTGCCGTTGCAGCATTCAACTGTATTGCTGTCCTGACTACACCAATGCAGTTGAATATGTAGAGATGAGCGTTTCCACAATGAAAGCGCTCTTGCCCATGGCCCCTCGGCTGCTCCCCTATTGCTCCTACCTGGTGCTGCCTGAGGTGATGGCCTCACCTGGCCTCATTGGTGGTGCACCACTGCAGATTGGTATTCCTACATTAGCCCCAAGATGTGGGGTAAGATCTTTAATGGCTGAAATCAGTACTTGATAGCTTAACACAAGTCTACCAATAATTAAGAACCTTACAGGGCTTGTCCAGCTTTCTAAGCCTTTATGGATGCACCCACTACCCTGCTGAGCCTGCAGAGAGAAGCATACTTATCTGCTCCCAGCCGCTCAAATCCAACTCCTTTGCTCCACCACTGCCCTGCTTGTAAACTTCTGGAGGACTGGGAACACACGTGCTGCTGCAGCCAATTACTGGGTCACCGCTGCGGCCAGTCATTGGCTGTAGTGGCACACATGACCAACTTTGCAAGCGGGGATTCTGAGAATGACAATGGCAGCCGGAACTGGGGGGTGGGGATCAGGTAAATATGCTTCCCTCTGCAGACACAGTGAGGTGGGGAGGTCAGCCAAAAAGACTTAGCTGGACAAGTCCTTGACAAGGACATAGGGGAGGGGACAAATACCTTATACTTGAGTGAGAACAGCTACTCACATTGACAGCCCCCCCCCCCAACCTGCTCCCTCTTCCAAGGGAACCAACACAAAGAGAAGTCTTCTTATTTTCATCCCTGCAGAGTCTAATTTTGTAAACCCAATTTTCCCTATGCTAAAAAACACAAAACGCAGCTGGGCATGATAGATAACCCATTAACCCTGAAAGCTTCTGGCTCCGGTGAAGGTTATGACCCCGCACTAGGTAAAGAACATTGCAGAAAATAAGACTTAAAATCGCATCTGAAATATAAAGCTTGGGTGACGTTCCGTTCAGCAGCAATCTACGAAACGGCAGACGCGACAGCTAAAAGCATTACGACTCGGATGCAGCAAAACAACTTTCCTCTGCGCCTACAGCCATTTATCCCAGAATCTGGAAAAACAAACCTTCCAGCTGAAAAACAAACCTGCTCCTTACGTAGGGAGGCTTCTAAATATAGTGCACATCCACTTTTACTGCCATAGATACATAGGAAGCAGAGAGACAGCGTGTTCAAGAGCTGCGGACCCCGCTCTCAGACAAATTATCATAAAACACAGAGAACGACTAAAAACTGCACATGAGCCATTGACGGCCATGACCGAGGTCATCACGCGGCTCTAATGCATCACACCGGCTTTTCTTATTTTATGTGGATTATGATGGTGCTGGTTTATAAAAGAGAGGCAGTGGATACAAAGCAGATACAATGTAACCTGAAGCTTATGGATGCATTTGAATTCAATCTATTGTTCTCTGTGAGCACCCAACAGGCTAAAGCTGGTCATATATTTTAGATGGCTCTCAGACTAATGCTCTCCCCACACTAACATCCATACACATGCATGCTCAGCTCGGATGAGTGTGCAAGTTTTCTGAATGGGCAGAGAGGAATACAGCAGGGCCTGACACCTCTGTCCGTGGATTATTTCCCCAAGAGCACAAGGATGGAGTATGTTGACCTTCAACTTCCTGAACCTTCTCTCCTCCAACAGCCTTAAATCCTTCAGGTTTTCACACTGGCCACTAAATCCAATATTAGCAGTTACTTCTTGGTCTGTTCAGATCACTTTTCAGCAGTCATCTCATTATCATCACAGGCAGGATTACTATGACAGATCTAGATAGATAAATAAATAGCACAGGATCCCCCATTCACAACTGGTGAGGTCAATCAGATTACCTCTTGTCCTTTGTGTTTATAGCCCTTGGTGGCTGCTGTAAAGCATGTCTCTAAATGCTGATAACAGTGCAGGCAACATGGCCACTCCCATAATTCAGGAAATAAAAAAAAATAGGAAAAAACTCCCTGAAAAACTATGTGTTGCTATCTGGTCTTAAAGGGGTTTCCACAGATCATCATAGGTCATCAGCCTCTGACTGGTGAGTTCTCACTCCCATCACCCCTGCTGTATTAAGAGGCCGCATCGCTCCGGTGATCGCTGCGTCCTCTTCTTAGGCCGGTGAGGTCACGTTCATCAGCCACATGGCTTAGGGGCCGCTTAGACCCATTCAAACTCTGTGGAAAGGGTTACTCTTTCATCATTAGTCCCCGTCCTGTAGTGATTGGATGAGCAGCAAGAAGAAACCTAACTGGAAACCTGTAGAGAGGTGAATGTCATCTTAATACAGTTGATGCATTTCACTCCGCGAGAGGAACTGTGCGAGGTAGACGTCCATCAAGCTGCAGAATCTACTCCTAAAATAAGCCCCTTCTCCATCCTTTTTGTCAATTTATGATGTGATGTTTCTGTTTGATTTCCCATTTACAAAAGGCAACTGTGATCGGTAATACTCGGTGCCTTCTGCTTTTGTGATAGATGTCAATGTATTTAACGCTGTGTGATGTGCGGAGGGTGTAATTACTCTGACTTGTGTAGTGTAAAGGCTCCAAAAAATTGTTTGAATACTCTGCATAACTGTTGGCGGTGATAATTACTACAACAAAGGAGAAATCCATAAACTGAAGAAAGATTTTACGGCTTATGGATAAATCTCTGCATTACCAGCTGAGCTCTGCTACAGCGGCTTAAAGAGTCGCCTTCAACGCAGCCCTGAAATAGAAGCCCACTGGGAATTTTTAGAACGGCTGAGGAGACTGCAAAAATCAACCAAAAATTTACTTAATGTGCCTGGCAACTTCAGATGAAATATTCAGAAGATGCAGGACCGATGACATTCAAGTCAATGGGAAGGAGTTGCTGTGTCAGACACAGTGCCATACATTTGGTCATGGCTGTAAGTAATGAAGGGGATGCAGAGCTTGCTATCTAGAAATGCCCCTCTTTACGTAAATTTGCTCAAGTTCAAAAAGTGCTGTTGAAAGGCATAATGCAGATGAAATATTCAGAAGATGCAGGACCGATGACATTCAAGTCAATGGGATGGAGTTGCTATGTCAGACACAGTGCCATACATTTGGTCATGGCTATAAGTAATGAAGGGGATGCCTCTATCTAGAAACGCCCCTCTTTACGCAAATTTGCCTAAGTCCAGCCAGTGCTGTTGGGGGGCATCATTCATGTAATAGGTGGTATATGTGAGATCGCTAAAGGTCTGACTGCTGAAACCTCCACCAGTTGATAGAACGGGGATCTCCCTTCTCGTCAGGAAACTATGGTGAGAAAGGTTTACAGCACAGTGGCCAGGTGTTACGTGGCTTTTCATATAACTCTATGGCCGATATGATAAAACAAAGTGAGTTTACCCAAAGTGGAAAATGATCAGTGTTGCATCAATCCTAGGTTCAGTCGACGACAGGCGGGAAATTCTACCATCATAGATCACTTTTTTAGCAGACAGCCGTACGCCGCAGTTGATTGCATGCATATAATTTTGCCATTGCAATCGGGTAAAATGGTAGAATTCGGTCACTTTGTTGACTCATTTTAGTGGTATGGTCTGTTTTACCGCCGGCCAGCCACGGACCTAACGTCTATCAAGTAGTTTGGTTATAAATCTTACTGGTGCAAAAGCCTTGTAATCTTCAACTCAACGTAGCAACAACCAGGAGAGGCGCAGGATTGTATTTGACTCCAACTTTGTTATGATTTCCAATTGCCCCGCCACCAGAGACACATGGTATGGCTGCTCATTGCTTTTAACTAGGAAAGGATGGCATGGATAACAAGGTGGGAAGAAAACAAAAAGACACACAAAAAAAATAAACAAAAACATTTTAAAAAGTAAAAAAAATCTGATGCCAAGCGGCAATCAAAATAGATGGTCAATTTGCCCAAAACAAGCATTGATCCGCGATATGGCACTTATTTAGGGGTCTTTACAGTGGGCAATTATCAGGAAATGAATGATATATAAACAATTGTAAATACAACAGTGCAGGGTAAGGAATGATAAACTAAGGTATGAGAAGATAGATACAAACAGGTTATGTGCTGTTCTCTACAGTGAAGCTTCACTTTTGATGTACCTCCACAAAGATATGAGGCCATTGTTTAAATAGCAACACCCTAAAATAGTTTGGCAACTTGCACACCCCCTACATTGTTATAGCTCCCAATAGAGAACCTAATTTGCCTTCGTGAGGATAGGGATAACAGATCGTGAAGGTCCGACTGCTGGAACCCCCACCAATCACGGGAACAGGGGTTCCCTATTGCCTTTTTGAATTGTTTGGCAGTTGAGTATGCGCACCGCTGCTCTATCCAGACTGAATGGGACACCAAAGTAGGAGTCCCACTGAGCCAAACTGTACTCTATTATCGTCGACAGTCCCACTGTGCATGTTCAACCACCACACTATTCATAGGCAAGGGAGACACAGGACCACCATCCTTGTGATCGATGAGAGTCCCACTGGTCAGAACCTCTCCGATCCGGAGGAGAGGGGATAACTTTATAGTAACATAAATGCCCTTTTAAGCCCTATGTTGGGGATCTGAAGCTCATTTAGAATAACTGGGAGCCCACCTCCACAAAATATTTTATGCAAATCAGAGAATACAAAGTTTTCAGATTTTTTTCCCTCTTCCTTTTCTTTCACATTTTGTAAAAGAATGGATATTCTTTCAATTTTTTAAGTTTTTCGCCTGTACAGTTTTATATAAAAGTAGTCCATGCTTTGCAGATGGTTGTGCATTTTTGACACAGAATTTACTTTCCATTCAAGTGAATGGGAATCCAAAAAATCCCACTTTTTGCAGAAGTATACAGTCCAAATGTTTGGACTGCAGATTTTGCTCACATTTCACCAATTTTTGATAAAATGGCCAAATCCACTTCTGCAGGCAAATATTTGTGGATGGCCGATTAATTTTCTGCAATCGTTTGCAGTGAATGAACTCATGAGGAAGCTTGGGCAATACATCCCAAAAACTTTTACACCATGTTCCAAATTATTATGCAAATTATATTTATCTCTGATTTTCCTAAATGGTCGGTGCAAATGACAGTATAATAAAAGTCATCACTCAATTTTATTGAACAAACCTCCCAATGATAACAGTATATTCTTCAAAAAATCAAAAATTCAAAATGCACTGTTCCACATTATTATGCACAGTAGAGTTTCTAAACATTTTATATGTTTTTAAGAACTGAAAATGCTCATTTGTGGAATTTGCAGCATTACGAGGTCACATTCACTGAAATAAAAAGCTATTTAAATCCAAAACATCCTAACAGGCCAAGTTACATGTTAACATAGGAACCCTTCTTTGATATCACCTTCACAATTCTTGCATCCATTGAACTTGTAAATTTTTGGAGAGTTTCTGCTTGAATTTCTTTGCATGATGTCAGAATAGCCTCCCAGAGCTGCTGTTTTGATGTGAACTGCCTCCCACCCTCATAGATCTTTTGCTTGATGATACTCCAAAGGTTCTCTATAGGGTTGAGGTCAGGGGAAGATGGCAGCCACACCATGAGTTTATCTCCTTTTATGCCCATAGCAGCCAATGACACAGAGGTATTCTTTGCAGCATGAGATGGTGCATTGTCAGCATGAAGATGATTCTGCTCCTGAAGGCACGTTTCTGCTTTTTGTACCGTGGAAGAAAGTTGTCTGTCAGAAACTCTATATACTTTGCAGAGGTCATTTTCACACCTTCAGGAACCCTTAAGGGGCCTACCAGCTCTCTCCCCATGATTCCGGCCCATAACATGACTCCTCCACCTCCTTGCTGACGTCGCAGCCTTGTTGAGACATGGTGGCCATCCACCAACCATCCACTACTCCATCCATCTGGACCATCCAGGGTTGCATGACACTCATCAGTAAACAAGACTGTTTGAAAATTAGTCTTCATGTATGTCTGGGCCCACTGCAACCGTTTCTGCTTGTGAGCACTGGTTAGGGGTGGCCGAATGGTAGGTTTATGCACCACAGCAAGCCTTTGAAGGCTTCTACACCTTGAGGTTCGAGGGACTCCAGAGGCACCAGCAGCTTCAAATATCTGTTTGCTGGTTTGTAATGGCTTTTTAGCAGTTGCTCTCTTAATCCGATGAACTTACCTGGCAGAAACCTTCCTCATTCTGCCTTTATCAGCACGAACACGTCTGTGCTTTGAATCAGCCACAAATCTCTTCACAGTACGATGATCACGCTTAAAGGGGTATTCTCATCTTAGACAATGGGGGCATATCGCTAGGATACGCCCCCATTGTCTTATAGATGCGGGTCCCACCGCTGGGACCCGCACCTATATCCAGAACGGAGCGGGGAGCGGCCACCACCAGGCGCAGGTCCCCTCTCCGCTCATAGAAATGAATGGGAGCCGGGCCGTGCATGCGCGGTGCGCTCCCATTCATTTCTATGGAGCTGACGAAAGTAGCCGAGCCAGCGCTCGGCTATTTTCGGCAGCCCCATAGAAATGAATGGAGGGCGGCTGCGCATGCGCAGTGCGCCCTCATTCAGTTCGGGGGCTCCGTTCTGGATATAGGTGCGGGTCCCAGCGTTGGGACCCGCACCTATAAGACAATGGGGGCATATCCTAGCGATATGCCCCCATTGTCTAAAATGAGAATAACCCTTTAAGTTTTCATGAAATATCTAATGTTTTTATCCCTTGTCCAAGGCATTGCACTATTTAATGTTTTTCGGCAGCAGAGAGATCCTTTTTCTTTCCCATTTTACCTGAAAACAGTGTCCTGCTTAATATTGTGGAACATCCAGTTTTCCTTTAATTGAGCTCACCTGGCAAACTAATTATCACAGGTATCTGAGATTGATTTCAGTGATCCAAAGAGCCCTGAGACACAATACCATCAATGGGTTTCATTGAAAAACAAAAAATTTGATCTTTATGACACTAAAATCCAATTAGCATAATAATTTGAAACATGGTGTAAACTTGATGTTGGGGCAATTTAGAAGTTTTTTTAAAAAATATATATATTTTTAGGGTTTATATGTTGCAACATGTTGCATTGAAGTCAAAGCATGAAATTCTCCAAAAAGTCATTTAAAACAAAAAAAATCTAAAAAAATTGCCATCATAAAACATCTGGCAGTTGCTATAGGACAGTAGTCAGCAACCTTAAGCGTTCCAGCTGTTGTGAAACTACAATTCCCATCATGTTCCATTCATTTCTATGAGAGTTCTGAGAAGAGCAGAGCAAGTATGTATGCTGGGAGTTGTAGTTTCACAACAATTGGAGTGCCGGAGGTTGCCTACTCCTGCTACAGGAGGACAAAAGAGGCCACCCAGACCATATGTGAGCCCAAGCTTCAGTTCCTGCTCAGGCTCACCTCGTGCAGAGAATACTTGTCAGACTTTCCATGCAAATTTGCACAATTTCCCAGAAATTTTAAAATTTACAAATCTTTTATTAAAACAGTAGGACCAGGATTTCCTTTTGACAAATAAAAGGGTGCTATTTCTTCTCGGTTTGTCAGTTACCCTTCATCCCTAACCCAATAATCAGCATACATAAATCTAATGCAAATGCAAGCTATTGTTGAGTTTGGGAAACACGCCACATTAAATTATTACTGCTATTTCTAGGTGTCAAGCACATGACAGAACGCAGGAACAGTCACTGCATACATTACGGCTCGCCAGCGAGCTATGCAAACATTGCAAACATATTGAAATATTTTTTTTTTATCTGGACTAGTTTAAGATCCATCCACAGGCACAGGAGGTGTCCGAATTATTTATGACTTCAAACTCTACAGGAAATATTTAAGGCTTTTAAAATGCATCGAGGAAAAGCAGCGTAAAGACTAAATTTAGAAAGATTTTTTTCGGCAGGATTCTTTTTTCTTTTGACAATCTACGTCCTCTAAACATTGAGAAGTTCCTGGAATATACTGGAAAGGAATATATGCTTTAACCCCTTAAGGACCCAGCCATTTTTCACCTTAAGGACCAGGCCATTTTTAGCAAATCTGACATGTCTCACTTTATGTGGTGATAACTTTAGAACGCTTTTACTTATCCAGGCCATTCTGAGATTGTTTTCTCGTCGCATATTGTACTTCATGACAGTGGTAAATTTGAGTCAAAATATTTCATTCTTATTTATAAAAAAAATACCAAATTTACCAAAAATTTAGAAAAATTTCCAAATTTCCAAATGTCAATTTCTCTACTTTTAAAATACATAGTAATGCCTCCAAAAATAGTTGTGACTTTACATTCCCCATGTGTCTACTTCAGCTTTGGATCACTTTGAAAATTACATTTTATTTTTTTGGGACGTTAGAAGGCTTAGAAATTTAGAAGCAAATCTTGAAATTTTTCACAAAATTTCCAAAACCCACTTTTTAAGGACCAGTTCAGGTTTGAAGTCACTTTGTGAGGCTTCCATCATAGAAACCACCCAAAAATAACCCCATTTTAGAAACTACACCCCTCAAGGTATTCAAAACTGATTTTACAAACGTTTTTAACCCTTTAGGTGTTCCACAAGAATTAAAGGAAAATGTAGCCAAAATTTCCGAATTTCACTTTTTTGACAGATTTTCCATATGAATCATTTTATTCTGAGAATAAAGCAAGGGTTAACTGCCAAACAAAACTCAGTAATTATTACCCTGATTCTGTAGTTTACAGAAATGCCCCATTTGTCATCGTAAACTGCTGTACAGGCACACGGCAGGGCGCAGAAGGAAAGGAACGCCAGGGCAGATTTCACTGAAAAAAGTTTAAGTTGCCATGTCACATTTGATGCACCCCTAGAGTAGGAAACTCCAAAAAACTGACCCCATTTTGGAAACTACGGGATAAGTTGGCAGTTTTGTTAGTGCTATTTTAGGGTACATATGATTTTTGGTAGCTCTATATTACACTTTTTGTGAGGCAAGGTAACAAAAACTAGCAGCTTTGGCATTTTTTATTTTTTGTTATTTACAACATTCATCTGACAGGTTAGATCGTGTTATATTTTTATAGAGCAGGTCGTTACGGACGCGGCAATATCTAATATGTATACTTTTTTTTATTTATTTAAGTTTTACACAGCACAAAAAAGCACACAAAAAAAAAATCACATTTTAGTGTCTCCATAGTCAGAGAGCTGTAGTTTTTTTATTTTTTGGGCGATTGTCTCAGATAGGGGCTAATTTTTTGCGGGATGAGATGACGATTAGATTGGTACTATTTTTGGGGGCATACGCTTTTTTGATCGCTTGGTATTACATTTTTTATGATGAAATGTGACACAAAATATGGCTTTTTTTAGACAGTTTTTATTTTTTATTTTTTACAGTGTTCACCTGAGGGGAGAGATCATGCTATATTTTTGTAGAGCAGGTTGTTACGGACGTGGCGATACCTAACATGTATACTTATTTTTATTTATTTAAGTTTTACACAATAATATCCTTTTTGCAACAAAAAAAATCATGTTTCAGTGTCTCCATAGTCAGAGAGCTGTAGTTTTTTTTATTTTTTGGGCGATTGTCTCAGGTAGGGGCTCATTTTTTGCGGGATGAGATGACGATTAGATTGGCACTATTTTTGGGGGCATCCGCTTTTTTGATCGCTTGGTATTACAATTTTTGTGATGAAATGTGACACAAAATGGCTTTTTTTAGACAGTTTTTATTTTTTATTTTTTACAGTGTTCACCTGAGGGGAGAGATCATGCTATATTTTTGTAGAGCAGGTTTTTACGGACGTGGCGATACCTAACATGTATACTTATATTTATTTATTTAAGTTTTACACAATAATATCCTTTTTGAAACAAAAAAAATCATGTTTCAGTGTCTCCATAGTCAGAGAGCTGTAGTTTTTTTATTTTTTGGGCGATTGTCTCAGGTAGGGGCTCATTTTTTGCGGGATGAGATGACGATTAGATTGGCACTATTTTTGGGGCATACGCTTTTTTGATTGCATGGTATTACATTTTTTGTGATGAAATGTGACCAAAAATGACTTTTTTTAGACATTTTTTATTTTTTACGGTGTTGACCGGGCAGGCTGGATCATGTGATATTTTAATAAAGCAGGTTTTTACGGACGTGGCGATACCTAATATGTATATTTTTTATTTTTTTTTCTATTTTTATGTGTTTCTTTATGGGGAAGGGGCTTTTTTTTTTTTAAACTTTATTTTTTTTTTTTCTTTTATTTTTTTTGTTAAAACACTTTTATTTAACTTTTTTTTTTACATTTCACTTATGTCCCAGTAAGGGACTTTAACATTTCAGGGTCTGATCCCTGATTGAATGCAACACAATACATCTGTATTGTGCTGCATTCAACTGTCGGCGTCTCACACTGTGGCTTCCGTAGATGGGAGTCCCGATGCCTCTGGGCAAGGCATCGGGGCTCCCATCTCAGCCATCGGGCCCCCCCCCACGCCTCACGGGGACCCGATGGCTTTAAAAACTGCCGCAATTACCTTGTATGCCGCGGCAGTTGCCGTCCTAGGTCGGCAACGTGTTAACAGGCACCTGGGCTAGTGTCCGCCCCGGCAAATAGAGTAGAAATTTGCACGATAATCATCTAAAAGAAATGATACATGAATCAAATTAATTAAAGAAGAATTTGTTTAGTATAAACACAACAAAGTCATTCCTAAGAGTGTTTTATATCAAAAATAATTGGTCAAGTTATTGGTGCCCCTACGGGCTCAATCACACGGAAGTGTTATGAAACATATGGTCTCTTCTGTACGTCCATTTGTCCCAAATTCATATGGAACAATGCCCCTAGGGGAGAATATCTCTACATGTACGGAGTCTGCTGGAGCCTGTATGGACAGTCTTCATGAACTTCTCTTCAGGTTCAGGTCTGGCACCAACACGTGCATGAGTCATATAGAATATTTTAAATAAAAGCAAAAAAATCCCAAAAAAAACAAAAACTAAAAAAAAAACACTTTTTAGTCTAAACCAATTTTTTTTAAAGAGTTATCAATTGAAATTACCATTAATCCTTAGAATACTAGAAGTTTTTTTCATTTTTGCATTTTCATTTTTCCTCCCCTATCTTCCTTGAGCCATAACATTTTTATTTTTCCATTCAGATATATCCTTATAAGGGCTTTATTTTATGCTGGACAAGTTGTACTTTCTAATGTCACCATTTAATATGGCATATAATGTAGTGGGAAGCGGGGAGAAAAATATCAAATGGGGTGGAATTGGAACACAAATGTAATGCCTCCACCATTTTACAGGTTTTGTTCCTACAGCGTTGACTTTATGGCAAAACTGACCTGTGCCCTTTGTTCTCTGGGTCAGTATGATTACAACGATGCCACATATGTATAGGTTTTCATGTCTAAATAGTTAAAAAATAAATAAAAACTTTGAAAAAAATTTTTTTGACATCACAATATTCTGACCCCCATAACTTTTTTTTATAGTTATATCTACTAAGCTGTGTGGGGGCTCATTTTTTATGGGATGATTTATAGTTTTTATTGATACCAGTTTGGAGTGTGTGCGACTTTTTGACCACATTTTTATATTTTATTTTTGGCAAGAGGAGCTATGAAAAAACAGCAAATCGGCCATTTTGACCCTTTTTTGCGTATTAGAAAAATATGTACAGCGCTGGTAGCGAAGGGGTTAAGCAACATCTTTAAAAAGAAAAAAAATTATCACAGCCAAAAGCTTTCCTGGAAGAAGACGCATGACTGTACTATACACAGGAAACCAAGCTCAGTTTCAAGTTTTTAAGTGGTTTTCCACTTTATAAATCGACTACCGAAGTTATTCAACGAAGTCATGTGCGATTTCGTGAATAACTAACTTCGGCTCATCGGTGCCCATACATTTTAATACTGTACGAAGATGGATCTCCGTACAGTATTAATCCAAAGTTTTGAAAGAAGCGACTTCGGATGTAGCGTCCATAGCTCGCTTCACACAACACTATTTTATGGACAACTCTGGAGCTTTTGTGCTACAGTTCATTTTCAATTAGTCTTTATTAAAAAATGTCAACAGTTTTTCTTTTACAGCTTTCACGTCAAGTGTATTTGCAGATTTCTGTTTTACACGGGGAGATGCTGAGGGCCTAATCCGTAGCCCTTTTCCTGATAGCTCATAAACAGTCATTTAGGCTACATTCACATGACAGTAAAAAATGGCCATTAAAAACGAACACTTCATGTGTGTATCCATTTTCTGGCCATCTGTCTCTTTTTGCACTCATTTTTAATGGCCGTTTAAAAAAATGGCTGAATTTCATTGGCTCTTCTTTTTAACATCCCAACCCCTGCAGTGTCTCACAGATAGATAGATAGATAGATAGATAGATAGATAGATAGATACAAAAATACAAAAAAATAGCAGCAGCACAATTAAATCAGATTTGGGTGCAATTCCTCACTAATGAGCTCCCGGCTTGAAGCTCCATCCAGACAAACAAATCCAAAGAATTGAGGCAGCACTCCAGGCTTGTGCAAAAATGAAAGTGGATTTATTCCAAGTGCCACGGCACTTGGAATAAATCCACTTTCATTTTTGCACAAGCCTGGAGTGCTGCCTCAATTCTTTGGATTTGATTGTCTAGATAGATAGATAGATAGATAGATATACACACACACCCATAGTGGCCCTGGACATCACATGTCCCCATAATGCCCCCACCCCCCAGTATAAATAACATTTCCATTAGTGGCCCCCAGAATTATTAGGTCCCGTCTTACAGAGATCGCCTGGAAGTGTGGCAGACGGGCCCAAATAATTTTGTACAAAATGTATTTGCCAAGAATCTCAAATTTACTAAACAAGCGTAGCATTAGCACCAGAATACTTTCTATTACTATGGCATTTTTGTACTTTATTTGGTTTGCAGAGTGCTATTGCATTGTATTTTTTTTACCTTTGTGTATCTAGCCATGGCAGCGTGCACCTGAACACTGGGATGTGCTGACTGACCCCCTTTTTCTTTGCAGTTTGTACTGGAGGTGTGGCTACTCCATTTAGTCGTGCACTCCTGACCAGCCTGTCTGCCCCATAGGCTGATTTTAATTAGTGTAAGTATAAAGCTGTAGCCTGCTCTCCCTGCACTCACTGCAAGCCTTTTGGTACCAGGAGAGATATAGAGTGGACTCTCATTGCATTCAGTGGTAGCCATCTGGCACCAGGAGAGGTATAGAGTGGGCTCAGCATGCATGTTGGTACCTGCATACACTGGATTTAATGGAGGCCATTTTGGCAGCAAAAATGATAAAAAGCAGCGTGGACCCAGCATGCATGTGGAAGCTGCACTCTCTGAATTTTATGGTGGCCGCAAGGCACATAACAGGTAGGAATTAGCGTTAGGTCCCGTCTTACAGAGATCGCCTGGACGTGTGGCAGACGGGCCCAAATTATTTTGTACAAAATGTATTTGCCAAGAAACGTAAATTTACTAAACAAGCGTAGCATTAGCACCAGAATATTTACTATTACTATGGCGTTTTTGTACTTTATTTGGTTTGCAGAGTGCTATTGCATTGTATGTCTTTTTTCCCCAGAATTATTGCCTCCATTAGTGGTCACCACATCTAATATAGCCCCAATTAGTAGCTCCCAGTACTATTAGTGCCCATACTTATGTAAAAAAAAAGAAAAGAAAAACAACTCACCTCATGCACTTGCACGCGCAGGAACAGTCTTCAGTTGATGCAAGACTTGCGGGCTGGGAGAGCATGGTGATGTCAATAAGCTGAGAGAGCAGGTTTTTTTTTCATCAAGTGATGAGCAACAGTCTCTGGATATACAAGTGGATGAGGTGACTGATTAAAAAATTCAATTCACCACAAAGCCAAATTTCCTCTCAATTTGTAGTAACAATTTTTGTAAAATGGAGGCTATAATTGTTTTCAAAAGAAGAGAAAAAAAGGTACGTGATCCACTTGCTCTTGCAGAGGCACTCCACTCCTCTCAAGTGGAAAAGACTTGCTGAAGGACCTGCAATGAGCGTGATGATGTCACGTGGTGGTCATCTCGCACAGCGCAGGTCCTTTTCAATGAAGAGAGGAGCGGACTGCCTCTGCACGAGCAAGTGAATGAAGTGAGTGAATTTGTGTCATATTGCACCAGCATATTACGATTATTTAATGGACGTTAGATGGACTGAATAGGGTTTTAACACAGCTATTCATGACAAATTAATTTGTAACTAATCAAATTTCTTGTCAAACTTCTGCGAAGCTGCCAAATCGAATTTTTCATCTGTAATTATGAGTGTTTAGTGTAAAACAGAAGCTCGCTAGTCTGTAAATGCACTTGAAGCAGGGAAGGATTGCCTGTAGACTGTACAGGGAAATTTCACGGTGGGCCAACGCCCAGAACAAAGTTTTCCTCTAAAAGTATTGATCAATCATTGTGACGAAAACCCGCACCTTGCAGCCACATCACTACGTCGAGCTTACGAGATGCGGTTGCGTCACTGGTTACCAAAACGTGATGTTACACCATCCCTAGGAGCATGTAAGGTCAGCTTGGTACAGTTTACACATACACAGGGAGTGAGAATGCAGTGGTCCACGCACCTCCCGGTGTAACCCCACTCTCGCTCACAACCCTGACAAGCTGAGAGAGCCTTTTCAGTGCCCAAGTGAAACAGAGCTTTCTCAGCCCGGTAGACTGTCACCAGTTCCAGTTTAATATAAGCTCAGTCCGCTAACGGGATTATATTGGGGCAGGAACCACCCCCAGGTAGCTATGATTATGCCGAAAACACGGACATGGGGATTCGTGATCAAGATACAAGAACAGCACAAGATTAAATTATATACTTAATTGCCTTAAGGGCTCACTAGATAAATACTTTATACACAGAGAATGGATACAGTGGTCTGATATGCAAATACGGGTGGTATGATGCAACAGAATTGAACAGAGCAAGAGTTACCAGATGGGTGAATAGTCCGTTGGATTGTGATGAGTTCTGGGTTGCTGTAAGTCCTGGCTATAGTCATATGGGGGGCAGTGATGTCAGCAGTTGGTCCACAGTCCCTCCAAACACATGCTAGCTGTGACCCACTATCAGAGTAAGACAACTGGCCTCTGTTGTGTGTGGCCTTTTCAACCTGCAGCCGCCACTCCCCCTCCTCCCCCAGAAGGAGTCCACCCCCACCCCCCCGTCCCAGTTCTGGTAGCAAAAGATCCACAAATCCATTATGGTCCATAGCTCCAGACCGGAAGGTCACACGGAAAGGGTTATGGCACCAACCGATCCACCTGGGTTCCAGCTACAGGTGGAAACCAAACACAACACATTTATCAGGTTCCCGCTTGGAGATCTCCGTATCTCCGCCTCCTGACATGTGATCGCTAATTTATGGACATGTGCCTGTCTCTCTCGGTCCAGGTCTTGTAAATATATGATTGGTTTATGTCAGAGATGTATGGGCAATTCATATTCTTTTATTAATTCCTGGCTCCAGTCTGTCTAGAAATTCAGTGACATGGCTAACATGCTGTCGGCCCCCTGCTGATGGGCTCTTCCTCGGGGAAGTCCTTTGACTCTGCGGTGGCTGGGTGATGTGTGAATTGTACACATGTGACCTGCTTTGAAGGCAGGACTCCTGCTAGTTGACAGCAGATGGCTATGATTAAATCATGGCTAACATGGTTCCTGATTTCACATTCCTCACAATCATGGTCTATCACACTGAACAATATGGGCTGAAACATGGTCTACCAAAAAATGAAGAAGTCACCAAGAGCAATAGTAACAGGTATTTACACCAAATGTACACACACAATCGGAATCGGCAAAGTACTTACATTAGAGGATGCACCAGGTTTCAGGAGGAAACCCGACAACACAGATGATACACCTGCAATAAAGAATAGATGATTGCCTACCTGACAGATACCCCGTCGACACTCCGGTTCTCAGGCTAATCCCCTGGGTTGTACAGTGTCCTCTTGAAACCGGACAATCCCTTTAACAGGTGTTATTCATGATCAGGAAACAACTTGAGCTTTCGGTAAACTTTTTTTCTTTAGTTACTCAGTGTAATTTCTAAAAACTACAATAGAATCCACAACCATAGCCACATTGCGGTGATATTGGCAATATAGGAGACTTGGATAATATTAAAAGGGCTGCCCCATGAACAAACATTCATCACCTATCCGCAAGACAGACAATACATGCATGATCATTGAGGATCTGACTTCTTGGACAGGTGTCCTCAAATGCCCTATTTGAAGGAAGCAGTCCCATAGGAGTGAAGTGGTGGTAACACAGGCACATTGGCGCTCCATTCACACAGAGGATTCGGACACCCCTATTACGATTGATGGGGGTCTGAGAAGTTGGACCTACAGTGATTGTGCATTTATCACTGATCCTTTCAATAGGTCATAAATAGGAATGAGCGAACTTGTGTTTTACAAGTTCGAGTTCAGGGTTCGGGTTTTATCACAATTCGGATATGGATTCCTTTACCACCGGCCATGACGGAATTCTATGATGGAATGTCTTTAAGAGGCATTTCGTCATAAGAGAAGTCTATGGGCCGCATACCGGAGCCACCTGGGTTCCGTTATGCAGGAGTCCTCTCCTGCATAACGAAAATCAGACGGATCACTTATGTGGCCCATAGACTTCTATTATGACGAAATGCCTCTTAAAGACATTCCATCATAGAATTCCGTTATGGCCCGTGGTAACAGAATCCATATCAGAATTGTAATAAAACCCGAACTTGTAAAACACAAGTTCGCTCATAAATGAGCGAATAGTCATAAATGTTGTTCATGGGCCAACCCCTTTAGCTTGCCAGTGTGATGGTTATATGGTTATATGGTGCGTGATACTTTATTGTTTGTGAAGTGTGCAATGTTTAATATGAAAATTATTGTTCACTGGTTTTACATATTGTATTTGTTTGCAATAAACATTAGCTTAAAGGGGTTCTCGGGGAATTAAGAAAATGAAGATACGTAAATATTACTTCATTATAAATATATTCCCAAATACCTTTCATTAGTTATAATGGGGGGAGGTGGGGATGTGGATAATGAGCAGCAGCACTTGTATGCAGTCTCCATTACCACAGTCTGTCTCGTCCATACTCCCTGTACTTCGTCTCCTCATGAACTCCATTCCTACAGAGATTCAGCTGAAGTTCTTATCGTCTGTATTCAGGATCATAATCCCTGATAAGCAGAGCAGAGCAGAGAAGAGGATGAGGCAGCTCTTTATAGCTCAATGTAGTGAAGTAACTTGTCCTGCTGTGTGATTAGGACAGGTTCTGTGTGTACTAATAGGACGGCGGCCATTTTGTTTCTCCTGATTGCTCCCCAGACAAAACGAGCCGTTTTAACTAATAAAAGGTATTTGGGAATATATTTATAATAAAGTAATATTTAGGTATTTTCATTTTCTTAATTCTCTGAGAACTCCTTTAATATACAGGGTGGGCCATTTATATGGATACACCTAAATAAAATGGGAATGGTTGGTGAAATTACCTTCCTGTTTGTGGCACATTAGTATATGGGACTTGGAAAACTTTTCAAGATCAGTGGTGACCATGGCGGCCATTTTGAAGTCGACCATTTTGGATCCAACTTTAGTTTTTTCAATGGGAAGAGGGTCATGTGACACATCAGACTTATTGAGAATTCCACAAGAAAAACAATGGCGTGCTTGGTTTTAACGTTACTTTATTCTTTCATGAGTTATTTACAAGCTTCTCTTTGTGTAAGCCATTGACATGTCGCAGAGGTTAACACATGAGGAGCGGATAGAAATTGTGTTGATGTCTGGTGAACGCAGTTCCCGGGTCATTGCAGCAGATTTCAATGCAAGATATCCTACGAGACCACCCATCTCCCATGCTACAGTTAGCAAACTGCTTGCCAAGTTTCGTGAAACTGGTTCAGTGTTGGATTTTTCAAAATGTGGACGCATGAAAACTATCACTAATGAAGAAACATCAGTGGCTGTCCTAGCTTCATTCAGCAAGAGCCCACAGCGTAGCACTCGCCACATGTCACTGGAGTGTGGCATCAGTCGAACATCCCTTCGGCGGATATTAGCTACTCACAAATGGCACCCTTACAAACTCCAGCTGCTGCAGCATCTCAATGAGGATGACCCAGATCGGCGCACTGAATTTGCAGAATGGGCAAAACAAAAATTGGAACAGGACCCTCAGTTTACACAGAACATTTTGTTTAGTAATGAGGCAAACTTTTGTGAATGGTGAAGTTAACAAACAAAACCACCGCTATTGGTCTGACACTAACCCACATTGGATAGATCCCTCCAAGACTGTTGGAACACAAAAATTGATGGTATGGTGTGGTATATGGGGTACAAAGATAGTGGGGCCATTCTTCATCAATGGAAACCTCAAGGCCACTGGATATGTGAAATTGCTACATGATGATGTGTTTCCCTCTTTATGCACTGAACCTGGCACGTTCCCTGAGTTTTTCCAGCAAGATGGTGACCACCACATTATGGGTGTCAGGTCCGAGCATTCCTAGATCAACAGTTTCCAGGAAAGTGGATTGGTCGTCGTGAGCCAGTTGAATGGCCCCCAAGGTCTCCCGATCTGACCCCCTTAGACTTTTATCTTTGGGGTCATCTGAAGGCAATTGTCTATGCTGTGAAGATACGAGATGTGCAGCACCTGAAACTACAGATACTGGAAGCCTGTGCTAGCATTTCTTCTGCGGTGTTGCTATCAGTGTGTGAAGAGTGGGAGAAGAGGGTTGCATTGACAATCCAACACAATGGGCAGCACTTTGAACACATTTTATAAGTGGTCAGAAAATTGTAAATAACTCATGAAAGAATAAAGTTACGTTAAAACCAAGCACACTGTTCTTTTTCTTGTGAAATTCTCATTAAGTTTGATGTGTCACATGACCCTCTTCCCATTGAAAAAACTAAAGTTGGATTCAAAATGGCCGACTTTAAAATGGCCACCATGGTCACCACCCATCTTGAAAAGTTTCCCCCCTCCCATATACTAATGTGCCACAAACAGGAAGTTAATATCACCAACCATTCCCATTTTATTTAGGTGTATCCATATAAATGGCCCGCCCTGTATATCTGAACTCTTTATATACCCAACAGATTGTCCAATGTTTTCTATTTAAAATAAACATGTACAGTACTGTGCAACAGTTTTGTGTGGAAAAATTATGCAAAGTAAGAATGCTTTCAAAAACA
The DNA here is from genome assembly GCA_900303285.1 of Rhinella marina. Classification (NCBI taxonomy): domain Eukaryota; kingdom Metazoa; phylum Chordata; class Amphibia; order Anura; family Bufonidae; genus Rhinella; species Rhinella marina. The sequence goes on along the minus strand of ONZH01002188.1, from coordinate 437,972 downwards.
GACATAAGTAAATTAATAAATGTGAAATCTAAATCCAGCCAATATTTGGTGTGACTGCCCTTTGCTTTCAGACCAGCATCAGTTCTTCTAGGTACACTTGCACACAGTTTTTGAAGGAACACTTCTTGGAAGGTTGTTCCAGACATCTTGGAGAACCAACCACAGAAGGATTGGAGAAAGCCTACATCCACCGAAGATCTATCTCTTCCTATAATCCCAGACAGATTGGTTGATGTTGAGATCAGGGCTCATAAGTGGCCATATCATAATTTCCCGGGTTCCATGTTCTCCTTTAGGCTACATTCACACAAACGAATTTTCTTTCCGTGTCCGTTCTGTAGGCCCAGAAAAAAAAAAAAACAGAACACGTCCTATTCTTGTCCGTTTTGAGGACAAGGATAGGAATTGTTACAATGGATCCTCCAAAAAAAAAGGATGCCATATGGACGTCATTTTTTTTTTTTTTTGTGGATGCGCAATTTGTGGACCACAAAACACACATGGTCGTGTGAATCTAGTCTTGTGCTGTAGATTGTTCTTAACTCCTTAAAGACTAGGCTTATTTTCATTTTTGCATTGTTGATTTTTCCTCCCCATAGCCATAACTTTTTCAGTGTTCCATTCACATAGCCATATGAGGGCTTGTCTTCTGCGGGACAAGATGCATTTTTAATGGTACCATTTAAAGTGGCTACCCATGAAGCTCCTGGTCCCCGCACAGCCCCAGCTGCTTCTCCCCATGAGCAGATGAAAACATCCGGTGTCGGGAGAGGGGGGGGTACACCTTGTATAGTTTTTATTTTGTTTTATTTCTTAAAATTTTTTTTGAAAAATAATGTAAATTCTTTGCATCACCATTTTCTGACAGCCATAACTTTTTATATTTCAGTCTACAGAGCTGTATGAAGACGAACCTGTAGTTCCTATTGGTACCATTTTTAATCACCATTATTAAATATGTGGGGGGGGGGTGGACAAGGTGTATTGTAAGGGTATTTTTAAGTACTGATTGGTTCTGTCCCCTTTAATTCTATTTAATACTCTGGGTAATATTTTACAAGTTTTCCTTGCAATATAGTGGGTTAGAGATAGTACCCATTCCCCATTGTGCTGAAAAGAATACATTCTGAGTGATCTCAGAGATATGCGTGATGCACACTGGAGGAGGTGCTGATGGGAATAACTGTGGTCTGCACTAACAATTAATTGGGATTGGACCAGGCACTTCATGGTAGGTAGGATGTAAGTATTGATTTGCCCTATCTCTTGTATACCCTGGGGTGTCAGTCATGTGTTATAACATGGTAGACAGCCATGGATTTTAGCATGGCCAACCAGATCCCTACCCCACATTTAGGCTAGTGATGATTATTTACTTTTTATTATTCTTTATGTGACTTGCTTGTGTTATCGCATATTTAATCATTTAGTAAATATATTTATTCACTTAGCTGTGTAAGCTTATTCATTCTCAAATCTTTTGAATTCACATTACGTTACACTTTGTGTCAGAAGTGAGATTTGAGCAAATGAATATGCTTATCGTTGATAGGGTGTTACATAGACCATCTCTGTTGAAAATAGCTGAATTCTTAGGAAAGTTGAATGAATTCTTGATAGATAAGAGTCAGGAAAGAGGGGCTAAGGGTTGCTCTCCCCCAGCCTTAACAGAGAAGACTTGTTAAGAGACATATGGTTTGCTAAGTCATATACATGCTTTAGATAAGGGATTTTGGATTCTGATTGCTTTGCTAAGAAGGATCTAAATGTGACTGCTTTGGATTGGAGAGGGAGGGGGTACGAAGTATCAGATAAGAGATAAGAGTAAGACAAATAGAGTCTAGGATGTGTTTAGTAGGTGATGTGATATGTGTAATACCTTTTACAAGACACAGAAAGGTGAAGATTATTTAATAATTTTTCTATCTTCTTTCCCAAGCAGCTAATTGTAATATGGGAACCCAGCCTTGAAAGGAAAAATATTACATATGTGCACCACCAATATGAAATGAGTTTTAACAAAAATTGTTTTATCGGTATAACTTGTATGCTGTCTTGTTATAACGTTTTGATTGCAAATTGAAGACCAGAAGACGTTGGAAACAATGGCAGAACAGCAACAGAGATTATCAGTAATTCTGGGGGTTTATCCCTTTTCAGAAAAGCAGTGTTTCTTTGTGCTGTAAGTTTCAGGAATATGAAACAGAGAAAGCTGTGTAGCTGGTATGACAGTCATAAATCATTCAGTGGAATGTGAATGGGTGTGGCTTTAAGTTCTAGTTGAATTTAATATGTGAAGTTGTGAAGAACTTGATAGATGCTCAGCAGAGCTGTGTATGTGCAGTCTGTACTCCAGGAATAAGGGAGTGGTTATTAGCTGTGAGGATATGAATAAATTATGCTGCAGCAAGAAATTAATAAATTGAATCTACATGGAGTACAATATTTGTTGTTTTTTTTTTTAATAATGCACATTGGGGATTCTTCTTATTTTTTTTTTTGGAAGACAAGGTAATGGACTGTCTAACACCTACTGATAAGAGGCTCTGAAACATCTACTGTCATTACACCTGCAAAACCCCCTCACATCAACACAGAGAAAATAATGAGGGGTAATAGATTGAACTTTGTAAAAAAATAAATAAAATAAAATGCCAAACACCAAAAATGGAGAATGGACTTTGCACCAGAGTGAAGTGAAAAAGACCTCAATGAGATGCTTCTTATTAGCCCAACACAGTTTTTTTATTTTATTATTTTTTTAGAGATCCAATTGCCCCAAAGTTTTCTGTCAAATTACTAGAATACAGTGGAGGAAATAAGTATTCGATCCCCCACTGACTTTAAAAGTTTTAATACTAAAAAATAAATGAAACGTCTCATAATTTTATGCCAGCTTTATTTTAACAGTGCCACATAGAATATCAAAAGAAAAACGGAGAAAATTACATGAAATGAGAAATAAAAATAATTTGCATTTCTTTGAGGGAAATAAGTATTTGATCCCCTAGTAAAACCATGACTAATGTTGGCTCCCACAGACCACTGACACACCCTAATCACAGTGAAGTCGTTACCTGGATGAGAGACACCTGTTCCAAATTGTCACCTGTATAAAAGGCCACCTGCCAACAGTCTCAGTGACACTCCAACATCTCCACCATGGGCAAGACTAAAGAGCTGTCTAAAGATGTCAGGGACAAAATTGTTGACCTACACATGGCTGGAATGGGCTACAAAGCCATAAGTAAGAAGCTGGATGAGAAGGTGACAACTGTTAGTGCAATTATTTGGAAGTGGAAGAAGTACAACATTACTGTCAATTGACCCAGGCCTGGAGCTCCATGCAAGATATCACCTCGTGGAGTCTCATTGATCATGAGAAAGGCTAAAAATCAGCCAAGAACTACACGGGAGGAGCTGAGTAATGATCTCAAGGCAGCTGGGACCGCAGTCTCCAAAAAAACCATTGGTAATACACTGAGACCTAATGGTTTAAAATCCTGCAGTGCACGCAAGGTTCCTCTGCTCAAGAAGGCTCACGTCCAGGCCCGCCTCAAGTTTGCCAACGAACATATTAATGACTCAGAGAGAGACTGGGAGAAGGTGCTGTGGTCAGATGAGACCAAATTTGAGCTCTTTGGCCTCAACTCAACTCGATGTGTTTGGAGGAAGAAAAATACAGAATATGACCCTAAGAATACCATCCCCACCATCAAGCATGGTGGTGGAAGTATTATGTTTTGGGGGGTGTTTTTCTTCTAAGGGCACAGGCCAACTTCACCACATTGACGGGAAGATGAACGGGGCCATGTATCGCAAAATCCTGGGTGACAACCTCCTTGCCTCCGCCAGGGCACTGAAAATGGGTTGTGGATGGGTCTTTCAGCACGACAACGACCCAAAACATACAGCCAAGGAAACAAAAGAGTGGCTCCATAAGAAGCATATCAAGGTCATGGAATGGCCTAGCCAGTCTCCTGACCTCAATCCCATCGAAAATCTATGGAGAGAGCTGAAGCTTCGCGTTTCCAAATGCAAGCCTAAAAACCTTAAGGATATGGAGATGATTTGCAGAGAGGAGTGGGCCAAAATTACTCCTGAAGTGTGTGCAAACCTTATAAAAAACTATAAGAAACCTCTGACTGCTGCGCTTGCCAACAAGGGTTTTGCCACCGAGTATTAAATGATGTTTTCCTAGGGGATCAAATACTTATTTCCCTCAAAGAAATGAAAATTATTTTTTATTTCTCATTTCTGGTATTTTTCTCCGTTTTTCTTTTGATATTCTATGTGGCACTGTTAAAATAAAGCTGGCATAAAATTATGAGACGTTTCATTTCTTTTTTAGTATTAAAACTTTAAAAGTCAGTGGGGGATCAAATACTTATTTCCTCCACTGTATATGTAGAATAGGTCCTGATGTTGGGTGTTGAAAATTAATTAAAGTGGAAGAACCAGGGGTGGAATGTATTGTAAGGGTATTTGTAAGTACTTCAGTACAAGTTGTTCTTGTAATGAAGTGGGTTAGAAATACTGCCCATCCCCCCACTGTACTGATAAGAACATATTCCTAAGTGATCTCAGAGACATGCGTGATGCACACTGGAGGAGGGGCTTATGAAAAGAAGTGTGGTCTGCACCGACAATTAATCGAGATTCGACTAGGCTCTTCATCCTAGTAGAGATGAGCGAATCTATTCGCCGCTTCGTAGATTCGTATTGAATCTTGGGATTTTTCAGATGCAAATCCGAATATTAGGTGATTCGCTTCGCTTCTGTACGCATTCGCTACGCAGTGTGTCCTATAAATTATACGCTATTCTACATATAATTTAGTTACTCTATACGCTGTCGCGTACGAATTCAGTTCAGCGATGCAGACTTTTCCCTGGTAGTTACTCTATACGCTGTTGCGTACGAATTCAATTCAGCGATGCAGACTCCTCCCTGGTAGTTCCGCCCCTTTCTCCAGCACGGGAGGATGACGAGGCAACTCAGGAAATTAAGTTGCGCATTTGTGCGCCTCATCCCTTTTCCCCCCTTTTCAGGTTATTTGGGGAGCCCCTTGAAAGAGGGTTTTTTAAGGAACCTTTGCTGCTTTTTTTTTACCCATTTGGATTACAATTTTACCTATGTGGATTACAAATTGCGACTGAGTTTGGGACTCTGCTCCAGTTCTATGACAAGCGTCAGAAGAAAAGCGACTTAAACATGTCCGTGAGCAGACTAGGTAGGTGATATTTAAAATGTTTATATTATACCTATAATAATGTATTTGCACTATTTACCATATATATGTCTCGAATATTCGCTCTGCCTCTGAGGAGTGCACGCCGCGGCCTCTCCTCGTACGTGCCTACGTATTACGTAATCGCTTAGACAATAGTACGCTGAGATTCGTAAGCTATTTGTACGCTCATGCGTACGTCTTCTAAGAAGTTGCGTACATTTTGTAAATGAACGTTCGTTATTAGTGAGCGAATGTTCGCTAAAAGCACATAATAACGTATATTTTGTACGCAAATACAACAAATCTATTCGTCGAATATACGAATTTTAGGAAAAGTTCGGCGAATAATTTTTCGCTCATCTCTAGTAGGATGTAAGTATCGATTTTCACTATCTCTTGTACACCCTGGGGTGTCGGTCATATGGCATTATGCGTTAAGGGTATGACATTGGCTGTATGTTTTGTATGTTTTGTTGTCCTGCTGCAGAATAAATTTGGAGCCAGACACCTCTCTGATTGTATCGCATGAAGGATAAGTATCTGCCCGTATTTCTCAGCATTGAGGACACCATTAATCCTGACCAAACTCAATTTGCTGAGAACTTTGTGATGCAGATAAACATATCATGCTTACTTCCTTTCAAGATAGAAAGATGTCCAGCAGTGCCATCAGCTCAGAACTGTCAGAAACCAGTGGGACCCAGGTACACCCATCTACTGTTCAGAGAAGTCTGACCAGAAGTGATCTTCATGGAGGACCTGTGGCCCAAAAAGACAATCCATCGGTGTGGAAACAAGGCCAAGTGACAACCATGCACAAAACATAGGAACAAAATGGTCGCAGACTGAGTCAAAATGAGGAATATCTGGCTATAACAGAAGGCAGTTACAAATAAGTGTCTGCAGGCAACAGTAAAGCCACAGTGGAGGCTCTTTGCAAGTTTGGAACTGAATGTAAACAAATTGAGACAGGGATTTGGCCAGCATTAATGGTGTCCTCAAGGCTGAGAAACAGGCAGATACTTATCCATTATGTAATATCATCATCAAGAAGGCATTTGATTGGCTCCAGATTCATTCGGCAGCAGGACAACAACCCCAAACATACAGCCAATGTCATTAAGAACTGTCTTCAGCGTAAACAAGAACAAGGAGTTATGGAATTGATTATATGGTCCCCACAGAGCCCTGAATCTCAGCTTCATCCAGTCTGTCTAGGATTACATGAAGAGACAGAAGGATTTGATCAAGCCTACATCCACAGAAGATCAGTGGTTAGGTTTTCCAATATGCTTAGAACAACCTCCATGCCAAGCTCCTCCAAAAACTGGGCAGAGCTGAAGCTGTTCTGAAGGGAAAGGTAGGTCACACCAAATATTGATTGGATTTAGATTTTTCTTTTGATCATTCACTTTGCATTTGGTTAATTGCAAAAAATGAACAATTAAATTCTATTTTTGAATGCATTCTTACTTTGCAGCATGTTTTCCACAACTGCCTAAAACAATTGCACAGTACTGTCTGTAGCACTGTTTAAGATATAAAAAAGTGATTTTTTTTTAATGAACACCTTTTTATGAATGGATCACTAATGAGGGCTACACCCAAATCAAAATATCCAAGACGTTTTGACTGACCCTGTGACATTTATTGTGTCTAAGACGCTTTGTCATCTGTTGACTAAAGATGGCTACTGTACCATGTGCCGTACAATAATGCAAAACACTTTTATGCAAATGCATAAGAATTATGAGTGGGCGGCATTCAGCTATAAGAGGAGTCAGGAAATATGGAATTTCTTATCTGGAGGAAAAACAACTTTACTGAGGTAAAGAAATACATTTCAGGGGGAATGGATGGGGGAAGGAATGCACTAACGTTTCCACGAAATACTGCATATATAATGTAAACACAAGGTACAAGCAAAACTAATTTCTAGAGCTGAAAGTAAATACATTATGGATAAACATCAATGCTAACCTTCATCTCAATAAATGGTAGTGAGTGGAAGAAAAATACATCCAGACAGCCACACATTAGTAATGATAAGTACTTTTTGTAACCACAATTTAAAGAACATTAGTTACCATGATCAACCCTATTAAGCCATATTTTAAACCATATTGCCTATGCTTGGTAGGGTTGATCATGCTGAGTAAAATGCTACTACCTGTCCTGTTTTCGACACCAGACACACGTCTGAAACTACTCTTTAAAGACCCGGTCAGCAAGATCAACCTTATTCAACCAGGTATTTTGCAGCTGAGTAAAATGCTACCTGCCTTTTGTCTATACCATCAACTGCTGCCAAGATATATATTTTTTTAATTTATGAAAATAACCTATTTTGAGCATTGAGGGGCTGGCCATAGCACTCGGAGCACTGTTACTACTACACCCCTGTACTCTTTACACAATCCCCTCCGCTTTAATTGATAGGGCTAATAGTCTTGTCTAATGGTGCCTGTTATGTGGCTCACTTAGTCATTGGTGGTCCCACGTTATTTATGGTGTATAGAGTCATCGGTGACAGTGTGTTAGCGAAATCATGCATTCAGATGCTCGAAATAGGTCATTTTCATACATTTAAAGGGGTTGTCCAACGAAAAATATTCTACAGTTTTCAAACCAGCCCCTGGATCTGAATACTTTTGTAATTGCATGTAATTAAATATTTAGCATAGCCACTAAGTTATTAAAAATGTATCTGTATAGCGCCACCTGCTGTTTGTTTTTTTCTTATTTCTTTGACCTGCTCACTGAGATGGTCGCACATGCTCAGTTTCATCCTTCAACTGCCTCCTGTGCTGTGATAGGGAGAGCTTAGACACACCCCCTGAGCTGTGATAGGGAGAGCTTAGACACACCCCCTGAGCTGTGATAGGGAGAGCATGGACACGCACCCTGAGCTGCAGTAGAAAAGACACCCACCTGAGCTGCCAGCTTGATATAAATCTAGCAGAGCAATGAATGTGGAGATATCTGGATCCATGTGAGGTACAGGGCTGGTTCTAGCTTTGTTACAAAGAGGTTGTCATGAACTATATGATGTCTGATTTACATTTTTACATTAATCAGTGGACAACTCCTTTAAGGCACCATTCACATGAACATATTTTTGATCCCCATGTTATCAGCATTTTTTGCGGATTGGATGCAGATGCATTCATTTCAATGGGGCAGCAAAAAATGCTGACAGCACACGGTGTGCTGCCCGCATCCGTATGTCTCTTCCTTAGTCCAACAAAAAAGATAGAATGTTTCCTATTCTTGTCTGTTTTGTGGACACGAATAAGCATTGTTACCATGGATGTATTTTGTGGAAAATCATGCTCCCACATAGAACGCGTTTTCCACACGGGACACATTAGTCTGAAATTACCCTAAAGGGCCTTTTACATGGACTGAGAATCCTTAAGATAATCACTAATGAGTATTCATAGGCAGTTCGTTAGAGATTATCTGGCTGGGTAAACATACCGCCGATTACCGAGCATGTCCAGTCAGCATGGGGAAGAGCAATGGCATAAGCGATCGCTCCTCCCAATACTGTGGAGGAGATCGCTGCATGTAAATACCGCCACCGGCGAGCAGCAGATTGTCAGGAAAGAACACTTCCTTCCTGACAATCTGCTGCTCTCTCTTCCCATGTGAAGGGACATTAAGGGTTGTTTCTTTTTTCCCACAAAGAACCTCAGGATAAGGGATATCTGACAGTGAAGACCCCCAGCAATTATGAGACTGAAGGTCCCCAAATCCCAATGTGATCAGAGTGGTAGTGTGTACATGTGACCACTACTCTATTTATTACTATGGGAGTGTTGGAGATAGCTCTTAGCGCTCTCTCTTTTAATCTCACATAGGTGAATATAGCAGTGGTCACACATGTCTACTACCGATCTATTCACATAGGGCCTCTGGGACCTCCATTCTCATGGACTGGGATTTCGAGAGGTTGGAACCAGACGGATCACATCCCCTATTTTGTGGGAAAAACCCTTTAAGGCCTCTTTAAGATGGATGCTATGTGGCAGCAATTTTGTGCTCATATTATTGCTGCAAGAACTAGACTAGGAGGTTGAAGTGGACTGAAAGATCAACATATAGGAGCATTTCAATTAATTAATAATCATTGAAAAGTCAATTTATTTCAGTAATTCAATTCAAAAAGAGAAACTCATATTACATAGATTAATTACACACAGTGTGATCTATGGCAGGCGTTTCTTTCTTTTAATGTTGATGACTATGGCTTGCGGTTAATGAAAACCCAAAAGTCAGGATCCCAGAAAATTAGAATATTGCGAAAAAGTTGAATATTGTAAACTTATGGTGTCACAGTCTAATCAGCTCATCAACAAAAAATTCCTGCAAAGGTTTCTTATGCCTTTAAATTGTCCCTTAGTCTGGTTCAGTAGACTACACAATCATGGGGAAGACTGCTAACTTGATAGTTGTCCAGAAGACAGTCACTAATGACCCGTAAGCCAAAAAAGGTCTTTTCTAAAGAAGCTGGATGTTCTTAGAGTGCTGTATCCAAGCATGTTAATAGAAAGTTGATTGGAACGAAAAAGTGTGGTAGAAAAAGGTGCACAAGCAGCAGGGCTAACTTGAGCCTTGAAAGGATTGTCAGGTAAAGGCTATTCAAGAATTTGGTGGAGATTCGCAAGGAGTGGACTGAGGCTGGAGTCAGTGCTTCAACAACCACCACACACAGATGTGTAGAGGACATGGAATACAACTGTCATATTCCTTGCGTCAAGCCACTCATGACCAATAGACAACGCCAGAAGAGTCTTACCTAGGCTAAGGAAAAAAGGACTGGACTGATGCTCAGTTGTCCAAAGTTCTGTATTTGGATGAAAGTAAATTTAGCATTTCATTTGGAAATCAAGGTCCCAGAATCTAGAGGAAGAGTGGAGAGGCATTCAATGCAAGCTGCTTGAGGTCTAGTGTGAGGTTTCCACAGGCAGTGATGGTTTGGCGATCTACCACATTTGCTGGTGTTGGTCCACTGTCTTATATCAAGTTCAAAGTCAGTGCAGCCGCCTTACCAGGAAATTGTAGAGCACTTTATGCTTCCATCTGCTAACAAGCTTTATGGAGAAGCCGATTTTATTTTCCAGCAGGACCTGGCACCTGCTCACAATGCCAAAGGTACCAATACCTGGTATCATGGTATCAGTCTTCTTGATTGGCCAGCCAACTCGCCTGACCTCAACTCTATAGAGAATCTATGAGAGACACCAGACCCAACAATGCACCAGAGTTGAAGGCCACTATTAAAGCAACCAGGTCTTCCATAATATCTCTGCAGTGCCACAGGCTGATCGCCTCCATGCCACACCGCATTGATGCAGTAATTCATGCAAAAGGAGCCCCGACCAAGTATTGAGGACATACATTGTACATACTTTTCAGTATGACAACACTTTTTTTGTTCAATTGGTCTTATATAAACTAATTTTATGAGACAGTAACGTTTGGGTTTTCATTAGCTATAAGCCATAATCATCATCATTAAAAGAAATAAATGCTTGAAATAGATCACTCTGTGTGCAATGAATCTATAGAATATATGAGTTTCACATTTTGAATTGAATTGCTGAAACAGATTAACTTTTCGATGATATTTAAATTTATTGAGAATAAACCTGTAAAAAGTGTATTGTGAGATAAGATCCATTAACTTGAGCTGTAGTCTCCATTTATCACTGACTAGAAAAACTGCAGTCTTGCAGCCATAATAGGCATACTAAACCTGTTTTTCATCTAAATCTGTTTTTTATCTCCCCTACACATGCAAATTTTGCTGTGGATTGACAGCAAGATCTGCAGCAGTATAAACCCCCCCTGTGTGTACTCACATCTACTTAGCAAATCTAAGAATGTGCACATGATGGATACTGGCGTGTATCTCATACCAAAATCTGCTTAAAATCTCAGTCACATTGTTGTAAACTTACAGCATCCGCATTGTGGGGAGGGGGGGAATCATGAGTCTTTTTGCCAAGGACTCCACTGGGAAACCACGACAGGTGGCCACATGTGGATAAGGGCTCATGCCCACGAACGTAAGGACTTTGTGTCCATTCTGCAGACCTCAAGCGGAAGGTCCGCAAAATACAGGCACCGGCCGTGCGCTGCGGATGCGGACCCATTGACTTGAATGGGTCTGTGATCCACAAGATATGGCCAAAGACAGGACATGTCAAATCTTTTGTGGAACGGAGGCACGGATCGGAAGCCCACAGAAGCGCTTTCGGGTCTGTGCCTCCGCACCGCAAAAGATAAGACATGTCCTATCTTTGGCCATATCTTGCTGATCGTTGAACTATTCAAGTCAATTGGTCCACATCCCCACCACGGAGTGCAACAGCCGGGCATTGGGGACCGCTATTAGCGGTCTGCAGCACGGGGGCGGAGCCCTTATGTTCGTCTGCATGAGCCCTAAGAACCACACACAGCAGTTGCCAAATGCAAACCTGTAGCAAAAACCCAAGGGAGCACATACGATACATCACACAATGGACGCTTATCTTCTGATATGTCAGCAAAATTCTACAAATACGGTTTACAAACCGGCTGATTTTTCTAATGCACTTTGTATAATTCTTGCACCTTTTCCATGACATTTTTCAGAAAGTAAAAGAGTCTAAAATGCATAAAAGAAATTGTTGCATGCTGTCTACTACTGCTATTCAAGTGCACTTAGTGAAAGAATTCTAGTGCATTTTGCTTTTTAAATCTCCCCCGTATGTTATGAGCCAGGTCACAATAAGATTTCAAGAATTTCAGATATAACAGAAAAATATATATATAGAAGGACCATGACTGGCAGAGTGAAAATCCATCACACTAATATAAGGTCAGGTGTTAAATTACAAGTATACCAATTTAATGCCAAGCAGCTTTTAAGACATACTAAATGGGAACAAAATCATACAGCAGGAATGGCCTGTAAGTACAGACAGACACCCCCACACCAATTTGTAGCAATAACCTTGGCCCCAATAAGTAGAATATGTAGCAGATTGCACTTTATATTTTCCAAAAGATCATTGTAATTGGAGGTAACAATAAGTTAGCGCACAGACTAGACTGAGGACAGAACCAGCCACAAAGACGTGCAAGGATTTTCTTTCTCGGCTTTATTGTTTGGGTATAATGGTTTGCTCATGTACAAACTTGAAGAATGCAACATAGAGAATTACTGCTCTTGGCCTTGTAGACACAAACATTTTTATTTTCCCGTTTTCTCCTTTCTGGAGGAGAAATTAGAAATGAATAGCTGTATAGAGATCACTGCTCACTATGGTGTAATGGGCGCTTTGACGAGAAGGTTGGCTAATTCTAGAGTATTACAGTATCTTCCAGCAAAAACACCCTTATACACACACTGAGGATGCGATATTAAAAAAAAAAAAAAAAAAAAAAAGCCGGCATGCAGCCCCTTTGAGTTCTGAGCAATTAAACGGGTTGTTCCACAAAAAATATTCTACATTTTTCAAACCAGCACGCTGATCGGAATACTTTTGTAGTGGCATGCAATTAAAAATGTTGAATAGCCACTGAGTTATTCAATAAAACTTATCTGTACAGCGCCACCAGCAGTAAGTTCTTTCCTTGTTTCTCTGTCCACTAAGCTGAGGTGGACACAGATAATTGGTTCCATCCTTCAATCATAAGCCACCAGCCCTATCTATTGACAGGGAGAGCGCTGCTGCAGAAAAGATGTGCACCGAGTATTGATAGGGAGAGAGTTTATATAAATCTAGCAGAGCAATCGAAGCAAGGAATGGAGAGATCTTTGGATATATGTAAGGCTACAAGGCTGGTTCTAACATTATCATATATATATATATATTAACGATAGGATAAACCATTTAAAAATATAACATTCACTAATGGCTGACTGTGGATAGCCTCACTCGGTAACTAATTTTTTATTATTTTTTTTGCTAGAAACGGCACCACTATCACCAGCAACTTAAAGGGGTATTCCCATCTCACAAATGTAGTTTGTATAGTTAGATATAGCCATACCAGTATTATTACTAATAGAATGTATTTATATAAAATGTACTGTTTAGAAGATTTGCCTATTTGTATATCCATTGTCCCACACACATCAGTCAGGCCGTTGCCCCTAGTTACGGCCACCACAGCCATGTAGTAGTGGTGGCCGGCTTGCTCCTGTTCAAACCCTCTCTGAGGTAACTGCTGTATTGTGAACACACATTGTATGAGCATGCGGAGACACATCTTAGGGTACTTTCAGATCTGCATTTTGGATGCTACCAGTCCAAAACACAACGGTCAGGAACCGTCCAAAATGTAGACTTTATAAACAGATCCTGCTGCATAGAGATGAATTGATCTTAGAACAGGATCCGTTTCTCTGCGTTTTGGAAGCGCAGACAAAAATGCTACAACCCTAAGATGCGTCTCCGCATGCTCATGCAATGTGCGTTCACAATACAGCAGTTACCTCAGAGCAGGTTTGAACAAAAGCAAGCCGGCCACCGCTACTACATGGCCACGGTGGTCGTAACTAGGGGCAACGGCCTGACTGATGCGTGTGGGACAATGGATATACAAATAGGCAAATCTTCTAAACGGTACATTTTATATAAATACATTCTGTTAGTAATATTATTGGTATGGCTATATCTAACTATACATACTACATTTGTGAGATGGGAATACCCCTTTAAGCCTAGTGTAGAGAGGAGTGAACCTTTTGAGACTTTGTTCAGTTTCGTCAAATTTTTCAAAAAGTTCAGTTTGACGTTCCAGGCCCCCTCGGGGTGTGTAAGGTTAAGTACAGCACGGTTTTCCACAGACACATCCTGTCCACACGGGCACAGAAAGGGAGAGAGGGTAGCTCACGTGATCCCTGTGTGGTGCTATGCTTGCTCGTAATCCTGACCTGCTAAGAGACCCTTTTCGCTATCACCAGCGAAACTGAGTCCCAGCCAGTAGTACTGCCACCAGCTCTCGTTTGATAAAATTCCGGTCCGTTAACAGATTATATTGGGTCAGCAGCCAACCCGAGGTAGCGTATAACAATATTGCCAAGAACGCGGACGTGGGATTCGTGGATTGAGATAACAGAACAACTCAAGATTAAGGGCCCGTTTACAAGACAGCGGATAAGTATAGGCATTTTCAATGGGGCGCCCGGCCGTGTGTTCCGCAAATTGCAGAACACACTCCGGGCGGCACCCGTAGTACTACGGCCATCTGAATGCAGGCTAAATTATATATTTAATCGCCTTAAGGGCTCATTAAACAAGAACACTATACAGACAATGAATATGTACAATGGCCCTTTTACTGTTACAAGGATAGTAGGGGGTACAAACAGGATAAACAGATTGTAAAGTCAGTTACCATTGGGGGGCAGTGATGTCAGCAGCTCCACGGTCCCTCCAAACACCATGCTCAGGGTGATCCCCTTCAGAGAAAGATGCTGGCCTCTGTTCTGTGTGGCCTTTTACCTTGCAGCAGGCCACTCCCCTCCCTTGGGAGGAGTCAGCCCCCCCCCCCTGTCCCAGTTCTGGTAGCAAAAGCCCCACAAAAACCATTATGGCCCATAGCTCCAGGGAAAGGGTTCTGGTACCAACTGATCCGCCTGGGTTCTGGCTACAGGTGGAGACCAAACACGACACACTTATCAGGTTCCTGCTTGGAGATCCCCATATCTCCGCTTCCTGACATGTGATCGCTAACTTATGGACATGTACCTTTCCCTCTCTGTCCCCGTCTCGCAAATATATGATTGGCTTATGCTTGTGATGAACGGCCAGTCCATAATTTATTAATTCCTGGCTCCAATAGGTCTCAAAAATTGGTAGCATGGCTAACAAGCTGACAACTCCCTGCTGAGGGCTCTTCCTATGAAAAGGGCTTTGACTCCGTAGTGGCTGGGAAAGGTGTGAATCGTATACAAGTGACCTGCTTTGAAGGCTGGACACCTGCGGTGTTTACTCCATCTGCTACTTGCCAGTAGATGGCTGTGATTAAATCATGCCTATATGGATCATGATTCCTATGATTAAATCACGGCTAACATGGATCATGATTACTCACTCTTCACACTCTCCTTCAGCTCTTGAATGCAGAGTGACACTAACATACATAGCTATGGGTAAATGCATGTTTGACGGAGTAAATGAACAGCCGAGGTCATATATTAAGACCTAAGTTTAAGACGCCGATCTTAACCCTTTATCTGGCGGTGCCAGCCTCTACATAACTTTGTTGCATCTAGCACTTGTCAGGGTAAGGTGACTCTGTGGGGGGCAAGAGGGGCCTCCCTTCCAGACATGCTGACAGCAGACACTTGCTTGCCGAAAGTTGTGTACACTGCGTTTCCTGGTAACAATGTAATTTGACCTCCCTTTCGGAGGGAGAACATTTCTCATTTTGCTTTGACAGCGAGGCATGGCTATCCAGTAATCATCAGACTACTTGATATCAATGATACACACCTGTCTGTGTGTAAGCAAGCGAGCATACAGGTAATCATTCTGGCCAGCATGCTCGAGGAGCCAGTTCTTTCCAGATCTACCCCCCACTGAGATGGATTGGATGCTGTGGCTAGTGTCACTATTGTCATCATCATCCTCAGACTCTGACCTGATAAAGGGATTTATACTATGAGGGTCATTTATTATGGGAAGTACGCCATTTTATGGCTTACTTTTGTTGCAGATTTTGTTGCAAAGGGGATGATAAAAACTTGATTAGGTTTCTGTATTGAGTATGAGCGCAATGTACAGAGACATACGCACTTGCATACCTTGGCATGCCATCAATGAGATTGTAAATGGCTGTCTGAAAAATGTTGTGCCTCGTTGAATGCAAATCATCAAGATCTGGTGCTGGAAGCTCTCTTTTGCAATTACCAACCAATGACGTCTCAGATAAGTTTGATGTTAGACAAGTCCAGAGACGCTGCAGGCCAGGATACTGGGTTGATCTCAGCAGTATGAGCAATATGAGGCTTGGCATTATACGGTTTAAAAAATGGCTCATGGGACACGCTGGAAAAATGGCCGTACCACTGGTTCCATGAGCAAATTAATGTATCGCAAAGCTGTCAGTGTACCAGAAATTAAAACTAGAGGGTTGTGGCTACTCTACATTATGCCACCCCACACCATAATATTATTAATGGTGTGATGTTCCTTTATGAACGCCTCATCATGGCATTGCCCACATGAAGCTACTCCAGCTATAATAATAATAATAATATTTTTATAGTGCCACCATTTTAGGTAGCTTGATAATCCTGCCTGAAATGATGTGTTTTAAGGCATGTTTGAAGGTGGAGAAGTTGTGAATTGACCTAATATTCCAGGGCAGACTATTCCAGAGAGTAGGTGCAGCTCAAGAAAAGTCTTGAAGACGGGAGTGAGAGGTACGAATTATGGAAGATATTAATCTTAGGTCACTAACAGAACGGAGAGCATGAGTAGGGTGGTAGACGGAGATGAGGGAGGAAATGTATGGAGGTGCAACACTGAGGAGAGCTGGGGAGTGGATGGGCAACCAGTGAAGTGACTGGTACAGGCTGGTAGCCTACATCATTATCTCTGACAATTTCCCTCAGGACAACATAGTGAGGTTAGCAGAGGTTGTGAGGTCACTGTTACTCCTCAGAAAGATCAAGTGGCTCTTTGTCCTCATGACCACCTTAGTGCACGCAAATCCGATATGCAATACGCAAAATTGAATATGAGGAGGTTCTAGAAAATGCTGTTAACTTCTTCACTGCATGTCAAATAAAGGCAGTACAAATAGAGGGAATTCAGATGCAGCTCAGTCCAACACTTCATTCTTCTGCCTCACCAGACTGCCCCGTTAGCACTTGCCATTCCCCCTAGGTAGAAACTACGGACTTCACTTAAAGGGGTTTTCCAGTTATGATTTTTCAGCAAGTGCCCACACCCAGCTGAAACACAAGAATTATACTTACCAGCTCTATGCCATTCTGGTCTTCTGTACTGTCCCTGCATTGTTCACACCGGCTGTGCATGGCTATGGTCACATGCACCGTTCCAGTGGTGATATGACCAAAAGCATTGGTTGGAGTGGTGCATGTGTCCAAGCCCATGCACCACCAGATGTAAACAATGTGTGGACAAGAAGATGGAGACAGCAGAGCCAGCACGGAGGACCAGAGCAGCAAGCAGCTGGTATATATGAATCTTGTTGACACCTAGTATTACACTATGTTCCAAATTATTATGCAAATTGGATTTAAGAGTCATAAAGATTATTTTTTTTTGTTTTTCAATGAAACTCATTGATGGTATTCTGTCTCAGGGCTCTCTGGATCACTGAAATCAATCTCAGATACCTGTGATAATTAGTTTGCCAGGTGAGCCCAATTAAAGGAAAACTGGATGTTCCACAATATTAAGCAGGACACTGTTTTCAAGTAAAATTGGAAAGAAAAAGGATCTCTCTGCTGCTGAAAAGCATCAAATAGTGCAATGCCTTGGACAAGGGATGAAAACATTAGATATTTCACAAAAACTTAAGCGTGATCATCGTACTGTGAAGAGATTTGTGGCTGATTCAGAGCACAGACATGTTTGTGCTGATAAAGGCAGAATGAGGAAGGTTTCTGCCAGGTAAGTTCATCGGATTAAGAGAGCAGCTGCTAAAAAGCCATTACAAACCAGCAAACAGATATTTGAAGCTGCTGGTGCCTCTGTAGTCCCTCGAACCTCAAGGTTTAGGATCCTTCAAAGGCTTGCTGTGGTGCATAAACCTACTATTCGGCCACCCCTAACCAGTGCTCACAAGCAGAAACGGTTGCAGTGGGCCCAGACATACATGAAGACTAATCTTGTTTACTGATGAGTGTTGTGCAACCCTGGATGGTCCAGATGGATGGCGTAGTGGATGGTTGGTGGATGGCCACCATGTAACAACAAGGCTGCGACGTCAGCAAGGAGGTGGAGGAGTCATGTTTTGGGCCGGAATCATGGGGAGAGAGCTGGTAGGCCCCGTTAGGGTTCCTGAAGGTGTGAAAATGACCTCTGCAAAGTATATAGAATTTCTGACAGACAACTTTCTTCCACGGTACAAAAAGCAGAAACGTGCCTTCAGGAGCAAAATCATCTTCATGCTGATAATGCACCATCTCATGCTGCAAAGAAGACCTCTGTGTCATTGGCTGCTATGGGTAGGAGATAAACTCATGGTGTGGCTGCCATCTTCCCCTGACCTCAACCCTATAGAGAACCTTTGGAGTATCACCAAGTGAAAGATCTATGAGGGTGGGAGGCAGTTCACATCAAAACAGCAGCTCTGGGAGGCTATTCTGACATCATGCAAAGAAATTCAAGCAGAAACTCTCCAAAAACTCACAAGTTCAATGGATGCAAGAATTGTGAAGGTGATATCAAAGAAGGGTTCCTATGTTAACATGTAACTTGGCCTGTTAGGATGTTTTGGATTTAAATAGCTTTTTATTTCAGTGAATGTGACCTAATAATGCTGCAAATTCCACAAATGAGCATTTTCAGTTCTTAAAAACATATAAAATGTTTAGAAACTCTACTGTGCATAATAATGTGGAACAGTGCATTTTGAATTTTTTTAATCTTTGAAGAATATACTGTTATCATTGGGAGGTTTGTTCAATAAAATTCGATGTATACTCGAACGGGTGATGACTTTTATTATACTGACTGTCATTTGCACCGACCATTTAGGAAAATCAGAGATAAATATCATTTGCATAATAATTTGGAACATGGTGTAATGTGACGCTGCATCAACATGTACCGTGTAGCAAAACCCAAATTAACGGAATCATCTTGGTTGTGCAATCATTGACCATGCAGCTCTAGCAGTTTATACTTTGTCAAACACCGCTCAATCGCATTAAATTTTGCAGGTATTCTTCTTTCATTTCCCAGGTTAACCTGTTTAAACCACAAAATGTAATATTTTAGGCTAGGCCATTACAACATGAAACTCAAATTTCCAGCTCATCATATTGTAGAGATATACAGATGTGGGCTATAATAAAATGTATATCTATCTATATGTATTATAAGTGTATAAAATCTTGGGTGTAGATCTTTGATTTGGGTTGTGTATAACTGAATTGTAAAACAATAGAGAATCACTCTGTATAGATGAAAAGGTCTGAACACGGTTTTAAACCAGTTTGTCAGGGTTAATTGAAATATCAGGAAGCCTCTTTGCATTGGTAATCAAGGTGCCAGAAGAAATGTTTTGGTGAATTAGGCTACTTTCACATTAGCGTTTTTAAATTCCGGTATTGAGTTCCGTCATAGGGGCTCAATACCGGAAAAAAAACGCTTCAGTTTTGTCCCCATTCATTGTCAATGGGGACAAAACTGAACTGAAGACAACGGAGGCTCCTGAAAGCATTCCGTTCCATCTTCAGACCGGAGAACAAACCGCAGCATGCTGCAGTTTGCTCTCCGGTCCAGGCATCCGCACCAAGACGGATCCGGAATGACCCCCAATGCAAGTCAATGGGGACGGATCCGTTTGGTGTGGACACACCAGTAATCCGGATCTGTCCTCCATTGATTTGCAATGGGGGGTCATTCCGGATCTGTCTTACATACATAGATACATACAAACATACAGACATACATACAAACATACAGACATAATCACATACTCCAGGGACGCCGGCAGCATGTCTTCACGCGCCTCCTGCGCGCAGCTATGACGTTTCCCCACTGCGCCCAGCAGAGGGCGCTGTGGGGAATAGTCATCACTGCGCGCAGGAGGCACGTGAAGACGTTCTGCCGGCGTCCCTGGAGTATGTGAGTATGTATGTATGTATGTATTTCTGTGTCTTGTTTCAATGTGTGTCATGTGTGGGGCCGGAGCGCTGCTCCGGCTCCACACGTGTATAGCGTTAGCACGGATCCGTTGGCACCCTTTAGGTGCCGGATCCGTGCTAACGCTAGTGTGAAAGAGGCCTTACATTTCAAAGGCTCCTGGGTGTTTTTCCCATCCCATTGCAAATACCCACTATTGTGCAGCCAGGTTACATGTCTCCAACTTGAGTAGTTTGCGTTATGGTGAAAACCAGGAAGAGACAGGTAATTGTAAAATGTTAATGTGGGAACATCAGCCTGATTCCTGTGCGCAGATAGAGGGTGGAGAAATCTGGAGGATCAAAACACTATTTTGATCTTGAAGGAGATTGGTCGGCACCAGTGGCATGGGAACCTCACAGGGGGGATGCTAGAGTTTAGTATAAAAAACCTTGGCCATGGTCACTAGGGGGAAGAATCCTAGGAGGGGAGGAGCCTGTAAATCCTGCAGGTTGGGTCCCAGGAGGATTCTGGACATCAGACCAGGCCAGACGGAACTTAGTTCAGCCTTGGGTAGCTATATGGTGATTCTTTATTGTTGAATTATTGTTTGAGTATTATGCTGTAGGGTTATTTTTGGAGGAATCGTCTTTATTGTTGTGTTTTTCTCGCTAATATTCTAGGTCTGTTTGTATCAGTGTGGTGGCATTCTAATTGACGGTGTAGGAACTGTTGGTTTTAGGCTGCTTCACGTTGTTGTTTTTGTGCCCGTGACTATGTGTTGATTATGTGCTGGTTTTATATTCCATTCTTTGATTGTTGGTTAATATTTTTCTATTTTCACGTGGCTCATTTGTGTCTGTAAATAATAATAATTTCTTTTGTTTCTATGCACTGTTGTTGTGTGCTTTCTTCGCCGACCGTCCCCTAGAATTTACGTGAGGATATTATTATTGTTCAGTATTCTTATGCCTTAATATTAATATTGTCAATAATCATATTTCTTACAATATGACAGCATGCAGTTCCCATGGCACAATGGTACGCAGAGTTTCACTAGACACAGAGTGTCACATTTCATCTCACTAATGTGAATGCTTAGTTACTATATCATACATTATCACACAATTTGGCTTGTTCACAACGCTAAGGAAATGACAACGTACACGATACCTACCTTTACAGTACTTAAGCAGGAACTTTGTATAAACTTCAGAGCTTTTTCATTGGAGAAGACTCATAAGCAGTTTACAGTGTCGAGGAGCAGAGTCACTTGTTGCAGGAACTGAGCTGAGATTGTGAACGTTGAGCCTGGCCGGTAGACAGAGTTGGGCGGCAAGTAGGCAGACAGAAAGTTGTTTTCTTAAGAAACCAATAGTAGCATAAACATGGACAACATCTGGGTAAGCGCTGAAGAGCCTTTTATCTTCAAAAAACTTTATTCAAAGTTTTTTTGACTTTCAATTAAAAATTACAAATGCACTACTGATCCACAAACATCTAAAATTAAGGAAGTAATCTGTCCATAACATTTTTTTTCTCTAACCATCCTCCATCTAATCCCAGTGTTCTTCTGCCTACTTTAATATTTTCCTTCTATTGTTTTAAAGGGGTTGTGCACTTTTAGGGGAGAGGGGTTTGGACCTAGGGAGGAAAGCATACTTAACTGCTTCTCAACACTGCGGCCTCTGCTGATCCACTCAGGTCCCTGGATGACTTCTGGTATGACACTGCTGCAGCCCACTGCAGGTTTCTGCCGTGACCTGCTCCCTTTGCGTTATGACAAATGGTCACACGATGCAAGGAGAGCAGGTCACCTCTGCAGTCAGCGATTGGCTGCAGAGGTTTCAAACCAGAAGTTTTCATCCAGGGATCACAGCGGAGGCTGCAGAGCGCAGGATCTAGCATCAGGAAGCATGCTCATCTTCGCAGGCCAAAAACCCACCCAACTGGAGTGAGCTGAGCTCTTCTGTGAGCACCACTACTGTACGAATGAACTGTAACTAACAGCCAATAGCAGGCCGCGGTGGGAACAAGCCTCTCTAGCGTCACCCGCGATGCTAGAAAGGCTTGTCCCCGTCACTACCTGCTATTGGCTGATTCCCCACACCCTCCGCCGCTGGATGTTTTTGGCAGTGCAGGCTTCACAAGCAATGTGGGTGCCGGGGAGCGAGGTACGTACATTCTGTGTGAGGGGTCCGGGCATATAGGGGGGCATTTGAGGGGTTGGATAACTCCTTCAATAGGATTATAACAAATGTAATTAAAAAAAAAATTACTAAAATAATTTGAATAAAAATTTTCAAAAAATAAAAGCTATTTTTCATAAAATATACTTTATTGCACAAACTTTATAAATGCTAAAAAAAAAAAAAAAAAAAAAACTACACTCATTAGGTGTCTATGCGACCGAAACAACCTGAACAACTCATTAAACAGGTTATTCCATGTGAAATATGCACAGCGTAAACAAGAAAAACTGCTTTTTCTATATCTGCATATGAATGATTAAGTAATTTAGATGGACCCTCAAATTAGCACAAATTATTTTTTTTAATACAATTTTTTAAAAATTTTCTTGCATAAAATTAGGCCTTATACAGCAATGAAAAAAACTAAAAAGTGATTGCTAACAGAGTAACAATAACTGAAAAATTAGTGTAGCATCAAGGGGTTAAACTAGAGGCTCTGATGTCTATCTTTCTGCACCAGGGCTTCCCACTTATTCACTTATTTTTCAATCCTGGTTAGAGCTAGTTTGTGCTTTTCTGTGAGGGGGGGCAGTAACCACCCTTGTAAGATATTTGCTGCGTCTAGGCAATTTATTACGTTAATTTAGTTTCTAAGACTGATGAGCTTTTGAAGAAAGCGCTTTCGTTCTGGCAATTTTAAGATCGGAAACTCCGAAAGTCAGCTAGTCCAGATACTGAGGTAGCCCAAAAGCCAGTTTTAGGTTTCCTTAAATAGCACTATGCTTTTCAGTTACACTAACAAGAATGCACAAAGGCTTTATAATGATATATTATCCCTTTCTTGACGGGGCAACTTTCCGTTTCTATTGTTCACTCCTTGCCTTCCAAGAGCTGTAACTTTATCTTTTCATTCCCATAGCTGTATGAAGGCTTGTTTTTGCAGGGCAAGTTGTACTTTTTAATGGCACCATTTAATTACGATTACGATTAGTGTTAAGCTAATCGAAGTATCCAAAGTGGACTTCGAGGAAATTTGGCTTCAAATCTTTCATGAAATTCAGATCGTTCTCGTGGTAACGAATCAATTTTTCCTTATATGAAGGCTAAAAGAAAAAAAAAAAAAAGATTACTCACTTTATCACGGAGAGGCCGTCCGCTCCCATCTTGACTGAAGAAAACCCGCCAAAGAGAGCGTGATGACATCAATATTTGATCACGTTGGGCACATACGGTGACATTATCAATTAGTGATGACGTCACCAAGGATACCCAGTGTGATCACATGGTGACGTCATCACCCTCACCGCAGGTCCTTTGGCAGGTTTTATTCAATCAATACGGGAGTAGATGGCCTCTCTCCGCGAACAAGTGGATGAGGTGAGTATTATTTTTAAGTCCTAAAAGGCTTATTGTGAGTCACAGATGCCGCAATCAGTGTTGAATGCGGCATCCGAGGGGTTAAATGACGCGGCGCGCTCACCATTCCTCATCATTGTTTCCGCTCCATATAATGGAAAGTGTGACTAAGTAATTTGTAACAAATTGGATTTCTTGTCGAAGTTCGGTAAAGCAGCCAAATAAAACTTTTCAAAAAACTTTGCTCATCTCTAATTATGATGTAATGGGAAGCTGGAAAATTTCAAATGGGGTGGAACTGGAAAAAAAAAAATGCAATTTCGACAAAGTTTTATTGGTTTTGTTTTTTACAGCATTCCCATTACGGTAAAACTCACCTGTTATCTTAATTTTCCCAGTCAGTACAGTTACTGTACAATACTGAAAAGAAATTTTTTTTTAGAAAAACTTGCATCGCTTTTTCTTAACTTTTTATAGTTATGTCTTTGGAGCGGTGTGTCCCTTTTTTGTGAGGTGAACTGCAGTTTTTATTGACATCATTTTGGAGTGTGCACAACTTTTTGATAACATTTTATTCCATTTTTTGGGAGAAGAGCTGACAAAAAAAATGGTTAATCGCCCATTTTGATTTTTTTCCCCCTACTACGGCATAAATATGCTTACATTTTAATAGTTTTAGACGCTTTAGAATACGGGAAGCCTAGGAAGTTTATTTTGTATTGTTTAGATTTATTAAGGTAAAGAAGGGACTTGAATTCCTATTTTGTGGGGATTCGCTCTGGTACGCAGGGTGAGCGGACGCAGAACAGAGGCCCAAAAACAGTTCTTAATCACACTGCAGTGTCTTATTCACACAAGCAGGTTTTAACAGTTCAGTAAACAACGTCACCTTAGTTGAAAGTCCCGGTGTTCATTCACACCACGCTGCAGGTTCTGTAGAAAGAGTCCAAGTCCAGGCGTGTGTTCACACTTTGACAACAGGTCCACGCCAAAGTTAAAGTCCAGGATTTAATCTACCTGTCTTCCCAGACAGGTCTCAAGCCTTCATCCAGACACAAGCCTCACACAGCTTAACACAGACAGCTATATCACACTCTAGCTGGAGAGTTGGGCATCCGCAAAGCCCGGATCGGCAAGTGAAATCCGGCCCGATGCTTGACCTAACCGTGCTACAATCAGTCTCTGCAGCATATGCTGGGAGGAAAATACCTGACATCTACTAACAGAACCTTCACTGTGTCACATAATTATACATATACACACACAAATAAATACAGATAGTATATACATAAACAGTGTGTGAGTGTGTATGTGTGTATATATATATATATAATATTGTTTTTCCCTTCTTATTAAGTCCCCCTAGGGGATTTGAATATGTGATTTTCAAATCACTTCTCTCATAGACTGCAATGAATTACAATTGCAGTCTATAGGAGATTCAATACATTCCTAGGCAGGGCTCCATAGGAAAGTATTGCTGTGGCAGCCTTGAACCTTCCTAAGGCTCGAAGCCAACACAGAACAAATAGCTTCCCCAATTCCCAATCACGTCAGGGAGCAGTTCTGGCCCCGGGTGTACAGCTCTCCTGGGGAAAACTGCCTCTGAGGCCGTGGTCTTAAATGACCATAACATCTGAAGGGGTAGATGCCGATTGAAGTGGACGGTATATTAAAGACTTGACTTCTGCCGTACATGTAGAGCGGTGGTCAAGAATGGGTTAACCTTTTAACATTATCAGTTCAGGATTTGCCATGAGAGGAGTGATGATTGTTGAGAATCGGTCTTCGTACACCTATACAGATATTTCATTAAAATCATCTGCTTGGCCCTATAATAGTCATTTACAACATTAACAATATCTAAAGCGTTTTTTTCTAAGCTGCTATTTTAATTGAAAATAATAGTGTTTTTTCTTTCAAGGACAGAGGCATTTCATACTTGTGAACGGTAAAGAATCTAAAGAGAATTGTCAATGTCTGTTTCTCTGCAATTACTTAAAGTGATTGTATCACCGCAGACAACCCCTTGGAGAGTTGCGACAACTCCCGAGACCCCTGGCAAACAGTTAATTTTGCCAAGAAGAGCTGTTCCTGGCTCCTTATTTCACCCACAGTGGAAAGGACTGCTAAAGTAAGCCTCTTTACTTAAACAATCTTCAAGAAAACAGCAGAGAAGCTTTTAGTTATTATGTCAACCATCGATACTCTGATGTTATTACGGAGTCCCACATTCTCCAACACCCTTAAAGGGGTTGTCAGGGACCCGGACATACCCTTAATTTCACCCAGGCAGCCTGCCTGACTAGAGCATCTCATGCTCCGATGCCCTCCTTTGCCCTGACGAACCAGGCTCTGCCAGCCGGAGGCTTCCGCCCAGCAGTAAGCCCGGTGACATCACCAGCACTGATGGGCGGGCTTTAGCGCTGCCCTAGCCTCCGCCCGGCAGTGTGTACTATGTAAACAAAAGAGCCCTTGCCCTGCGCAATGCAGTGTAGGGCAAGGGAGGTCATCGGATCATGAGATGCTCGGATGCTAACATAGGTAGGCTGTCTGGGTGAAATTAAGGGTATGTCCGGGTTTAGCTCTGAACCCGGACAAACCCCTTTAATTAAGGTCAATTGCCACCTCTGAGGAGCCCAATTCACAGAGCTCCTTCAACCTTAAAAAGACCTATTGACCTATAAAAGCATAGCAATAGCAGGTAGTTTTAGCCAAATGTTTGTGTTAAATAATTTTTGATATATTAATTGGCATTTGATATAAAGGATTTATTACACTACACACTGACACCATCTATAGTAATACACAAGAGTGATGGGAGGTCTGTATGAGAACATCAAGACCTACAGTGCCTTGCGAAAGTATTCGGCCCCCTGGAACTTTTCAACCTTTTGCCACATTTCAGGCTTTAAACAAAAAGATATAACATTTTAAATCTTTGGTGAAGAATCAACAACAAGTGGGTCACAATTGTGAAGTGAAACGAAATTTATTGGATCATTTAAACTTTTTTTGTAATAATAAAACTGAAAAGTGGGGCGTGCAAAATTATTCGGCCCACTTGCATTAATACTTTGTTGCGCCACCTTTTGCTGCGATTACAGCTGCGGTCTCTTGGGGGATGTCTCTATCAGTTTTGCACATCTAGAGACTGAAATTCTTGTCCATTCTTCCTTGCAAAACAGCTGGAGCTCCTTGAGGTTGGATGGAGAGCGTTTGTGAACAGCAGTTTTCAGCTCTTTCCATATATTCTCAATTGGATTCAGGTCTGGACTGTGACTTGGCCATTCTAAGACCTGGATATGTTTATTTTTGAACCATTCCATTGTAGATTTTGCTTTATGTTTGGGATCATTGTCTTGTTGGAAGATAAATCTCCGTCCTAGTCTCAGGTCTTTCCAAAAAGTTGGATTTTGGTTTCATCTGAGCAGAGCTCCTTCTTCCACATGTTTGGTGTCTCCCAGGTGGCTTGTGGCAAACTGTAAACCAGACTTTTTATGGATATCTTTGAGAAATGGCTTTCTTCTTGTCACTGTTCTATAAAGGGCAGATTTGTGAAGTGTTGGGCTGATTGTTGTCCTATGGACAGACTCTCCCACCTCAGCTGTAGATCTCTGCAGTTCATCCAGAGTGATCATGGGCCTCTTGTCCTCATCTCTGATCAGTCTTCTCCTTGTTTGAGATGAAAGTTTAGAGGGACGGCCGGGTCTTGGTAGATTTGCAGTGGTCTGATACTCCTTCCATTTCAATATGACGCTTGCACAGTGCTCCTTGGGATGTTTAAAGCTTGGGAAATCTTTTGGTATCCAAATCCGGCTTTAAACTTCTCCACAACAGTATCAGGGACCTGCCTGGTGTGTTCCTTGGTCTTCATGATGCAGAACCCTGAGACTATCACAGAGCAGGTGCATTTATACGGAGACTTGATTACACACAGGTGGATTCTATTTCCCTTCATCAGTCATTTAGGACAACATTGGATCATTCAGAAATCCTCAATCAACTTTTGGAGGGAGTTTTCTGAACTGAAAGTAAATGGGCCGAATAATTTTGCACGCCCAACTTTACAAAATGAAATGTGGCAAAAGGTTGAAAAGTTCCAGGGGGCCGAATACTTTCGCAAGATACTGTATGTTTGAGGTTTCCATATATGACAATGTAGAAGTACATACATTAGCAGAACACGCCTGTATCTATGGTATAAATGACTAACAGACAGGCAAGGGAGTCGTCTTCTTACTCTTACTCTATTGAGGGTTGCTGCTGAAGATGGAAGATACACATGGAACCTGAGAAGGAAGTTTCTACCCTTCAGCAAGGATACTTAAAAGGACTTTGATACTCACACATGGACAATAGACAGACTTTTCCTAAACTATTCTTGTAACCAATCAACTTCTATGAAGAACGAAAATAAATCTCATTCATTTTTTTTTATACAATTTTTGTTGAATCCTGGTGAATGAGTCCTCCGAGTGTACCTTACTCCAAATACCGCATACACTATATTTGGAGTGGAGAACCAGTTTTATATTTTTCATCCATATTTATTACATTTCGGAGTAAGGATGTCTGCACACATCGCAGATTACAAATGTTTTTTCCGCATGCTTTTTCATTATGCATCGAAACTAAACTGTCGTGTGAATTTTAAAAACTGCACCATGTCAATTTTTTTGGGTGATTTCTTGTGCAGATTTCCCCCTTTGGAATGTAAAGGGAGAGATTTGTGGCAAAATCTCAAAAATATACAAGTAACATGTGGATTTTGGTGCAGGAAAACACACAATTTCTGTTTCGAAATCTGTCCTGGTGTGCAGGTACCCTATTGGGGAATCATTGGTGCTTCGAGGTACCAAAATGGAGAAAATTTAAACATGCTAAAAAATTACAAGTTTTAATTTGGCTGTTTTTTAATACATTTGACAAGCAGTTAAACGTTAAAGCGTTTGTGTCATCATGGACAATGGAGGCATATCGCTAGGATATGAGCCCATTGTCTTATAGGTACGGGGGTCCACCGATGGGACCCGCACCTATGTCAAGAACAGAGCCCTGCAAGGTGGTGGCCTGGTGGACTCCAATCTGACCACCATCAAGCCCGCTCCCCATAGAAATGAATGGGAATGTACCGCGGCCCCCGCTCCTATTAATTTCTATGAGGCCGCTGGAAATAGTCGAGCCAGCGCTCGGCTATTTTCGCCGGCCCCAAAGAAAATGAATGGGTACGCGGTACGCTCCCATTCACTTCTATGGGGAGCCGGCTTGATGGTGGCCGGACCTGGGTCCTCCAGCTACCGCCTTGCGGGGCTCTGTTCTCAACATGATATGCCCCCATATCATGTCATGCCTCCGTTCTCCATTGTCCATGATGAGAATACCCCTTTAAAATATTTTACTCATTTCATGATGAAAAGCAAAAAAACACGCCAGGTTAGAAATGTGACTAGTCAATCTGGTGTTGGAAAAATCTTTATAGTAATCAAAGCAAGGAAAAGCTTCAACAAATATAATCAACTGATTTATAGATAAATAGAGTACAGAAAACTTTTCATTTACTTCAACTACAGCATATTTTAAATACCCCGAATCATCAGAAGTCGCGTATCTTCACAGTATCTGTACAGTTCTTCAGGAAAAAATAAAAAAATCTAAACCCGTCTACAGAAATGACACTGCAATACAAAAATATTTCAACAGCTCAAAATCCCTGAACTTTTTTTTTTATTATTTTTTATTTTTTTAGAGATGGCTCTGTACACAGTATGTTTTCTATTAACGTAACAGATAAAACACACACAAAAAAAAAAAAGGAGTTGACGATGTGCAATTGCAGGCATGTACTGCCACAAACACAGAACACACTGTAGTCGTACTGTACAGAATTGGATGAGAATAAATATCTGCACACAAATATTGTATGTCCTGCTATAGGTCATCACCCGCTTAACCCTACTGCCAGAGGATATAAAAACAGGAAAGAGACTGAGTGTGATAAACAAAACAACAATATAAATTCTCAACACATGAAATGCAAGTACCCGAATGAATCATATGAAGCTACTGGGGTGGTGGAGCAAATATAGGTAATTCGTATGCGTTAAATCTGTAACACCGTCACAAGTAAATCATGTTTTGCGCCAAATTGACCTTCATTTTTACCCATTGATAAAGAAGAAATTGCATGCTGAAGTAACATAGGTGGCAAAGGAGATGTAACCTTGTCTACTATCTAACAAAAGGAACTGCCAATAGAGGGGTTGCCCTGTCGACCAGGTTCTGGGCTGCTTCCCGATTGCTACGGGGGGGAGATGACCTGTGTTTTGACTGATAGCATAGCGGCGGCGCTCTGATTACATCACCACAACTGCCTGTGCATGATGCGCGTTCCAGAGGCCGCTAGTGAATCATTTTTATTAGCAACTTCGGTGAGGAGGAAGGTTGGTGAGAGCATCTAGTGACGGAGCTGTGTAGAACAACTTGAAAGCTACCGCAGGGGTCTTGGAGCCCTTCAACAAAACTGATGTGAGGTGACTAGTGTGCATGCATGCTTCCAGCCACCACAGATGAGGGAACTCTTAACTGCACTGGGCAAGTGTGGCCACTGATGCTAGACTGTAGCGATGGCCAAATTCCATAAAAGCTGTGTACGAAAGGGGGGAGGAAGGAAGAAAAAGTATGGAAAGAGGCACATTTGCTGATACATACCAATAAGCAAGTGCCATATACTGCTGTTTTAGGCATGCTTGGGCCTATTAAATGAGAAGGGAGAACCCCTTTAAGTGTGACCTATCTTTAGTACATTTATCCCGGACTATTCCACCTTGAGAGCCGATATGCTAGCATTCCAGTACAATACACAACTAGCTCCTTGCATTATTCCTACTAATTTGGGAAGGACAAATTAGACTGGGTTTCCATGGAGCAGCTGTAACCCTAACCTCCCATGACGGCATAGGCCACTCGAATTCTTGGGTTTAACAGAGGTATACTGTTAAACTTCAGATGCTCATTGACTACTGCTGGTGGACGGAGTTGTTGATGCCCTGTGGAAACCGAAGCCTAAATGTGGCCAGACACATTCTATGTTTTGGACCACATAACCTGTTCAAATTTTCAAACTATTACGATACCTGACATGAGTAGTTCTTTCTCCGATTAGTAACCGCCAATATGCCTTTTTATGGCAGCCACTAAAGGGTCTTAGTCTAGGCCGGTGCCTTTTTTTATGGGACTGCACGAGTCCCCAGTGTATCACCACAGAGCAGGTGTGTGGCACTGAAATGAGAGTCAGGCTCCTGCTCTAAAGGCCTGGACTAGCATAAGCACTGATCTGGGCTGTTTAACCCCTAAGATGTCGCATCTAATAGCGACCGCGGCATTCAAGTGGTTTAGAGGGAAGGAACTGTCAGGCATCAGCACACCCACAAATTATATCACGGAGTGTTGATGTCTTAGCATAGCAGCTGGGCGCCTAATGGAGGCCCCTTGGTCTGCCTGAGGGTATGCCCTATCACTGTGCCAGAGGTGCAGCCTGATAGCACTGACAGTATAATACACTGTGCTTCATTAGCAGTAGAGTGCTTTATAGAAGCAATCAGAAGATCGCTTGTCAAAGTCCCCTTGTGGGACTTATAAATTGTAAAAAAAAAAAAAAAAAAAAAAAGTTTGTTTTATCAAATTGCACCTTTTTCCATTGAAGAAAAATGTTTTTTAACGGGGGAAAAAAAACCTACAAGTCTGGCAAAAACTAAGCTCACACAGCTTCATAGAAAAATAAAAAAAGTTATGGGTTTTGGAATGCAACGATTCAAAAACTTTTTGAAGGGGTATTATTTTGCCAATGTAGTAAAAAAAAATACTACCGTATATGTATTTGGTATTGCTGTAATCGTACTGACCTAGAGAATAAAGTTATGTTATTTATGGCAAATACATAAATAAATGCCACAAAATTTATAATTTAAAAAAGTATTTTTTCCCATTCCCCTTACAGAAAAGTTGATACGTTTAAGGGGGGGGGGATGGCAGCTTTTGGAATGTGACAAAGAAAAAAAAAAAAAAAATCAGAAAATGGCTTGGTCACTAAGGCCCAAAACAAGCCAGTCGCTAAGGGTTTAACTAGCACCTTTATTATTTTTTTTATTAAATTGCCTTTTGTGTATTTTTGAGGTGGCAGGGGCTTTTTAAAGCTTAAGACTACATTTTTTTTTCTTACATTTGTAAATACGTTTGCTATATTATAAAAGACCTCTTAGGAACATTTTTATTGTGAAGATTTTCACTGTAACTGGGGCATACATTTGTAGGCATACATAGAACTGTATTGCGGTCACTGGCAGAACTAATGTTCATCACCTCTGCTTTACCAGGGGACACCTGGAGATCAAATGATCGCCAGGTCCAATAGGGGCACCAGCACTGCCACTTGCTCTATAGGCAATATAGAGCTGATTGAGAAGAGAACTGGTTATAAACCTCTTTTCTTCTGCTTTGTCTCTGACCTGCCCGTTAAACGGCAGAATTGACACAAATACACATAGCTACAGACGCAGCTCCTGCACCACCTACCACCAGGGGGCAGTCACCATGATGTTGACCGATGACAGATTTGCCAAGAAAGTTGGCTGCTTATATTTTCATCCGACAGCTGGGTGCACATACGTTCTGTGAAAGAACCTTCCCAAGACCACCCTTTGCCCAGTCTCACTGAACATGATTGTCCGGTTTGAACAATTTTCAACATAAATTAAAACGTGTCCATGGCTGTGGAGCGTTCATTCTATCTTCAACCTACTTCTATTTAATGTGCATGGCCACCTTAAGAATTAATGCTTATAAGGGGTTAATTAAAGTAAATTAAATGGCTTGTTCAGCCTAGAAGGAGACCAACTAATACGATTAAAAAAAAAAAACAAAAAAAAAAAAAAAACAACTGTCTACCGTCCAGGAAGTGGCGTGGTCCTGTGACCGCTGCAGACAATCACTGGCCTCAGCAGTCACATTTGCTAGAATGGTACGCTGCTGCTAATAAAACCACTAGGCTGTTTGGCTCCGAGGCAGAAAAATAGAGAATTTCCCAAATAAAAGATTTAAAGAGAGTCACTATTTTGTGTTGCGTCCCTTCAAAAATTCAGACATCTCATTGGTAATAGCCTTGTATTATTGGGCTAAAAGCATGCCGGAGCCAAAGGTCTTGCCATGATTGCTTTTTTTTTTATGCTGGTCCAAAGATAATAAACTCATTTAGCAGCCTACGTGCTGCAGTCTAAAATCAAATATGAAATTCTTAGTATTCAACACACAGGCCAATGTCTGAGGTTTGCAGGCAGAGCTAAAGGAACTGAGAGCCATTATCGAAGCTGTGGCCAACAGTGCAAACTTTATATTCCAAAACTGCCCATAAGTTTCGGGTTACTAAAAAGTTGAACCGTCAAGTATAGTTTCAAATCTTAAAGCAGACGTAGCCGCTGAAATGTGTACATTTTAGATTATGGTGTTTTTATAGTTGGCCATTTTTGAATGCCAACTTCCTTTACAGCTTAATTTTCACAATCGGGGACAGGGCACGAAGTCTAAGGCAAACGTTAGGTCCTACAAATAAAATCAAGTTTTAAAAAACACCAGTGCAAACAAAGTCTGCAATTAACTGCACGGTAAATGTCACATTAGCTTACAGTATTGTGTGCTCTATTTGCAGCCAATAAAATTTGCCTGCCATAGTAAATGCACAATAAGAAAACAGGAATTTATTGCTTACACATGACATTTCAGTAGAGTTTTGAAGGATTTTCCAACGACACCCTAGTATATACAAATTGACATTATTCCTGTAATCACGTATTGCTTACAAAGTCTTAAAAACGGTATTCTAAAAATATCTACCTTTCCTGATGAGCTGCTGGATACGAACACGTATGATCAATAAAAAAAAAAAGTTCTAAAAACGTTCCTTCTTTTAAATTAATGCTAACAAATTTTAAGCTACCAGTTCATTTGTGCAAATTCAATGAAATTCAAGTGAGAGTGCAAATTAAGTGTAATATAAATAGAATAATAGCAACCTAGATGCATATTCGATCAGAGCGATTGACCTGACAAACCTGTTTCAGAAAACATATCGGAAAATGTTACGTGAATTTACCGCCTAAACAAAAGCACAGAAACAGCCACTTAAACAATTTCACATGTGAAACAACAAAAATCGCTGAGTGAATGTACCCAATACCTCTACCCTAAGGCAGTCCTTTAACCAATTATTCAGCTCATAAAATAGTTGACTACATTTTACATAGATGTTTGGTTCATTAAAAAAAAAAAAAAAAAAAAAAAAGGTGGAAGCACAAAATTGCTCTTGGCCATTAACCAAATAGACATCTAAAATTACTAAAGGAAGCAAATAAAATGTATGCATTTTGTCTCGTGTACATAAAAAAAAAAGAAAGCTGCAAAGAAACAAAAATGGGTGTGCCTGATTTTTTGTTTTTTAACAGTACAAGTGCTTGTGCGTCAAGTATTATATGCAAGGCTTATCACATGGCAGGTCTTTAAAAATAATAAAAAAGATAAATAAGGCACTGTACTTCTAACATTCACTATTAAAAAAAAAAAAAAAGACGTTAAACCCCTAAAAAACTAAAAAATAAATTACATTTTGAGCACCAGAGAGGAAACCCCCCCCCCTCAAACCGTTAACTTCCCCACAATCCACGCATCACAATGCCTACGTAATATAGTTCTCGGTAGATTTCAAAGGGTTGCTACAGGATTATCTAAAAACGGTTCACGAGTAATGCCAAAAGAATGTACAATAGTACACAGGTAAGGTCCTTGCTCGTCACTTCAATTCGAACGATCGTCCCTTGCGATTCGTAGGCTGCAGCTGTGACCTTGTTTTGCGGTGCCTCACTTGGGATGCTACATTTAATTTGCGTTTCGCAGAGATGGCGCAGATTTTCTGACGCAGTCCCTTTTTCCTATGTGAAGATGACAACCTTGAGATTTTAGATGAATCGGACAAATTTGGGGGCACTTGTTTTAGCTTGGCTGATCTCGTCTTACGCTTCAGTACAAGTTGTGGTTTACGGGACTGCTTTTGCATAGGAGTTTTTGCTTTTCCTTTTCTTAAGCTTGTTTTATAGACACCAGCCTTTCCCACTTGTCTCTTTGGAGCTTGCGGATTGGAAGTTAAGTCTATTTTACGCAATCTGCCGACTTTAGCTTTTGTAGATAATGCTTTTTTGTTGACATGAGGTCCGTTTTTAAAATATCCTTGCTTTGCTTCTATTTTCCTTTTTTTACGTGGCTGTGCAACAGTTTCTATCAAGGAGTCATTTTTGGAACGCTTCTTACTTTTTTGATCTTTAATTCCTACAGGTTTAGAGTTAATTGAATTCTGAACTTTTGGCAAGCCCAATTCTAAAGTAGCCGTTCCCTTTATATTTTTAGGGAGGCCTGCTTTTCTTTTTGCATTATTTATCACACACACTTTCTTACTTTTACTTACTGTACAAGATTGATATTTTAAGTTTTCCTGCAATCCGCTGTATTTTTGTACGATAGGGAGAGGAGCAGTCTTTTTAGCGTTAACATGGGGTTCTTGCTTTTGGCAATCATTAGGTCCTTTTACAGTATCTTTGGGAACCTCATTAAGTGGTACACTGATGTCGTTTATCAATTCATTTAACGAATTCTGAGCGTTTATGTCGTTGCGTGCTGGAAAAACTGAGGCAAATTTCTTAAGATGTTTTTTCAAGCGCTGAGCCTGTAAAGTGTGAGGATATAGATTTTGGCTTGGGTACTTCGGCGATTGAATCATTGGCAGCTGATGTTCCTCAGGAAAACGAGTGTTTAATTTCTTTACAATAACTAACGACTTAGTTTCTGTTGTTTCCATAAACCATCTGCAAACGTCTGACAATTTAAAAGAATTCATAAACAGGCTCTGAACCGGAGAACATGTTGGTGGATCTTGAATGCTTTTAGGTTTACGAACTCTTTTCTTTGTTTTCCAAATCTCTTTTAATTTGTCGGCTTTGTTTTTGGACTTTGTCACATTTGCGGTTTCTCTTTCCAGTGGAATCCACTTTTTGTGTACAGTTGTGTATGCGTCATTGAAACTAGAGATACGCTCCTGATTTTCTTCCTCAGAACACCAGTCTATAAATTTAGGTCTATTTTTTTGCCTATTGGAACCATTGAGTTGCTTATTTTCTGTGGACGGGTTCTTCAATTTACCAGATTTGCAGTTCATTTTATCCTTTAGTGTAGCATGTTTGGTGCTTCTAGTTTGAGAGATGGAATTGGAGTCATTTTCGGATGGCTTTTTATTACATTTCTGATGGTGCAATTGACCGTCAGTTCTCAAACTTTTTGCACCACACTTACATTTTGCATTTGCCATTTTCAGGCAATGATGATTCTCCTGTGCAAAAGATACTACTCGCTTATCACAACCCATTTTAAAATCGATCTTGAGGTTTTCAGACATTTTGAAACGGGACAAACAAGCAGTCCTTAACATTCTTTTGTGAAGTAATGGTGTGCCTTCTCTACAATGGCTGTTTAAAGAGACAGCGAAATAACTTTCACTACTACTGGTCTCTTCAATGGAGGACTCTATGACGGTGGCAGCACAGGGTGTATCTTCCGTTTTTATTTCTACACACCTCTGTGCAGAGTTGGTGTTTTTAATGCAAGGTAATATGACCTGCAGGGAAGGACTTTTCTGTAAAAACGAGTCAACGTGGGCTTCACGACTCCTAAGACATCTGTCAGTTGGGGCAGGAACTTTTTTATGCCTCTTTGATGGTGTAAGAGTTTTACGACTATTTGTGTTTCTTATCAAAGAATTGTCGATTTTGTCTAAACCAATTGCACCTTTGCTATTTTCCCCAATAACCTCTTCAGTTTTTAGGAGCTCACTAAATGGGTCATGATTATCGCATCCAGATGAAGAGGTCGTATCACGATGACAGGGGTCCTTGTTTAAAACATTTGCTTCCATTTTCACATTGATATTTTCAACAATTTTTGCACCTATATCTAAAGGACTATGAAAAAGTTCAGCAGGGCAATTTGGTTCGGTAAGTGAAGGTCGTAGGGTATCTATACTGTGTGGTATAAGATCTTCTTCTGTCTTGATTTTAATAGAATGATTAAGAGCTAGGCTTTGACCATCCTTAGCACGTTCTAATAATTCTAAATCTGTGACGTGGACATTTTCATTGACTACACTTTGAGAGGCGTGTTCATGCAACTTGATAACACTACCAGAACAACCAGGATCAACTTGTGAAGTCTTCGAAAGCTGGCTTCCAGAATTTTCTTTAGGAATTACATCTGTAATGCCTTCTGACTCCTGTGTTAATTGCTGGTCGGAGGTAACAGTAGGATCATCAATAACCGCTTCAGATAAAATCATAGTATCATTAAGACTGGTTGAACCAATGTCTGGGAGATCTTTGTCAGCAGTCTTATTTGGGAATGAAGATGAATATAGAATGGAAGGACTTGCATGGCTGTCTTGTAAGGTAGCAGAAGTTTCTTCAAGTGTATTACGTGGAGGCGTCGTATCATGTTCAGATTTCGATGAGATGACTTCCATGTCTAACGATGGGTTAGCTGAACTGTGCTCATGACTACCCAAATTATTGGAATGGGTTACGAAGTCTGGATCTATAGTCAATTTAGCTGCACTTTTTTCATGATCATTTATAGATAAACAA
This sequence comes from Rhinella marina, assembly GCA_900303285.1. Classification (NCBI taxonomy): domain Eukaryota; kingdom Metazoa; phylum Chordata; class Amphibia; order Anura; family Bufonidae; genus Rhinella; species Rhinella marina. The sequence continues at coordinate 400,633 of ONZH01002188.1, read as the reverse complement.
TGGGCATCTATACTTACTACAGAAGAATTTGGGCAAGTCTTTGGAATTACCTCGAAATGGTTATTAACTGCCAGTTCACCGTGATTGCTTGGAATATGTGGTTTTTCAGGTTCATCTTGTGCAAGAGAAAACACAGCTACTAAAGAATCAGGGACGCCATCTACTAGTTCCACACTCCGACTTTGACCACAATGATTTTCGGCTTCACCGCTTCTAGAACAATCCGGTACCATCTCTTTCGTTTCATCATTCTTTGGAACGGGATTGAACGTGTCAGTTTCTACTTGGATCAATGATACAACGCCTGAGGAAGGTAGCGTCTCAATCAAGCCATTAGGAATTATTAACGTATGTAACGCAGAGGTTCCTTTGTCCTCAACTTTTGAGCTTCTTACCAATGTGCGAACAGTGGACAATTCACAGCAGTCCCCACCAAACAGATATCCTCGGGTACTTTTCCTTGCAGTGTTTCGAGGACAAACTACAGACTTATGATTCTCAAAGTGGCATTCAGTTGTAATTGGCTCACTAATGTAAACTACATCACACTGTTTATCACAATCATTTGTCAAGACTCGAGAACTCTTACATGTAACTGTTTTGGAGCGCTTTTCACACAACCTGACTTTTTGTAAAGCTGACCCAGAAAGGTCAACAAGGTTCTGAAATGGACCCTCACAGAGGTTTCCAAGCTTCTTTACCACCCCCGTTACAGAACTCTCCTGCTTTAATTTACTGTCACCGCAGTCTAAAAGTGTCTGTTTCGAGTTAATGTATTGGGTGTTTTCTTTATTTGCATTTTTTGGGGTGCTCGTAAGGAGTTCAGATCCTGGAAAATCATTGACCATGTTTAATGCAGAGTTACTATGTGAAAGCACGGCATGTTCTAAAAAAACAGTCTGACCAGCTTCAGATATTTTTGCAAGGATGGTTCCTGTTTTTTCCTCTGTGGGTGGGATGGCTACAGTACTATTTGTAATGGTTGGGTCTGTGGGATGAGATACATTAACGGCGTGATCCTCCTTGGAATTTCCACAGTAGTAGTTGTCCTCATGTAGATCGGTTGGAGTACTTAGAGAAACGTTGTGACAATCTAAACAAGATTCAGAAGCAGATTTGTTTATCTCCACCGGGGAAAGGTTTGCTTTTCTATTAGAACAGGAATGATCATAGCCTTCGATATTAGCATTTTCAATCTCAGAAACGGAGGCGCTTCGACTTGTGGATTTCATTATGGATTCCTCAGTGCATAAATTGTTCAACACAAGAATAAACTGCTTTTGGTGATGTGAGCACAGCTTGGCCATGAACATTTCCAGTGATAAACTTGTTGAATTGTTAGGGTCTATTGCATTTCTCTGTGTATTCTGAATGCTGGGGGAAAACAAAAAAAAAAAAAAGAAAGAAAAAAAAAGGGAAAAAACATTTAGCGAGGCGATAACAAATCATTAAAGTCGACACATTCCTAGCAAATTCTTCCTACTAGTGAGACTGCATTGCTTTGTAAATGTTTAGAAAGGCTGCACACAAAGATCTAACCTGCAAAGCTATAAGTTAATTTAACAAAATATCCTTGAACATTCCAGAAGCAATACTACGATTCTTCTATACAAAACTTGACAATCAATCCTCAAGCCTGCACATCATACCTTCATAACAGACCTCAAGGTATTTGTAAAGGGAACCAATAGACCGAAAAAATAAAACCTCACAAGAAGCTTAATTAAAAGAATTGTCGGGGGTCAACAAGAGAGCTTATTGTTGTATGACAATCAGAAAAATAATTGGATCCATCATTTACAATGTAGACAGCAAATAAGGTGGTGTGCTCATTAAAGTTGATCTGTTCATTTAGTTTTTTTTTTCCCCGTTCTACTGTACAATCCTTTTAAATGACATTTTCATCATTTTCGTAAAACGGAAGGAAAACAGACTACAACACATGGCACACATTGCAATGCTTGATTCACACAGGGTTTTGAAGCGGTTGTGTTTTCAAGGTTTTTTAGGTCAGAAAAGCTGCAGACAGACTTTATGTTACATTTCCACTGTGGATTTCAACCCCTCACATTGAAAGAAGCTCAATTTATACAGTTTCCACAGTTTAAGGGGACACTCATATTTTTATCCCATATTAAACTTCATGGTTTTCTAGATACTTCTTTGAAGCCACATGTATACTAATTTTTAGCACAGCACCCTTGTTTAAAGAGGACCCTTCACCACTCCTGAGATGCCTGTTTTAATAGCTCCATGCATTCCCCATGTAATAACAAGTCTGGAACATCTATTCTTATGTCTCTGTGTTGTACCATTCCTTTATTATTTCTACTAGAAGTTATGAATGAATTGCTATTTGTCTTCAGTAAGGGTACAGAGGGGAGGTGACCAGTTGGGGGTGTGTCCCTGCACAGTCTGAACATGGCAGCACTGATTGGCTAGAGTCAGTCTGTGCAGGGACACACCCCCAACTGGTCACCTCCCCTCTGTTCCTTTACTGAAGGATAATAGCAATTCATTCATAACTTCTAGTGCAAATAATAAAAGAATGGCACAACATAGAGACATAAGAATAGATGTTCCAGACTTGTTATTACATGGGGAATGCATGAAGATATTAAAACAGGCATGTCAGGAGCGGTGAAAGGTCCTCTTTAACTTTCTCAGTTAAACCATCACTGTGGCCAGAGAGGGGAGTCGGTGACTCAAGGCATAATCAATCTTAGGGTGGCCACTCACTTCACCCCATAAAGCCGGACATCATAGGCCACATTATTGACGCACAAAGTCACGGCCCTGATGTTGGCAAAAAACAAAACTGGAAGACGGGAATGTGAGCTGGGGTCTGGCTGGGAGCGCTTCTCTCATCTTCAGTCGGCCATGTCCACAGGCTCTAGTGACTGATTGGGGGTGAGAGAAGCTTCAAGTCAGTCTGCTCGTAGCTCCTGCCCAAGCTACTGACAAAAGGAGGACCTCCGTGCGTCCATCCAGAGGAAAGAAGCCAGAAAACTGGACCCTAGTCATACTGTTATCCCAATTCTAATAAGGATTATCCTTCAGATAACTCTTCCCCTCACAGCAACAGTAAATTGGACTATGTGTTCACTGCTACAGAAGGCCATGATTTTGTATTTCATTTTGACTGGTATGCTACTGCTGAAAGAAAAATGCAACCAACAGCCAAAAATATTGTCAAAATACATAAGGCTACATTCACTTACACAGGATACACTGTTTCTCATGGCCATTTTGCACCTGTTTGTGCATCCATTTCCTGGCCGTGTGGCCGTTTTGAATGGCTGTTAAAAATGGCCATCAAAAATAGATGAATTTCAGATTTTTTAAAAATTCCAACTCTTGCAATGCCCCCAGTATATATTATGCCCCCGTGCTCAGTATATAGAATGTCCCTCTGTAGTGCCCCCTGAACATATAACAGTATCTATAGTGTCCCCTGTAACCTCACTACACTGTGTGTGTGTGTGTCTCAAGCCCTGTTGCCTCTAGAAAGGACCGAGTGTTCCTGTGCATGCAAGAGGATGGTTTTGTTTTATTTTAACCCCTGAATGCCCCTTTTTAAAAAATAAAATAAAAAAAAAAGGTAACAGTTTTTATTGGCCATTAGACGGTGCACTCCTGTCTAAATGGTCGTTAAAAAACAGGCCCATTTGTTGGGGTCCATATGCCTGTGAAAAAGGCCAAAAAAGGTCAGGTCCTATTTTTTTTGACGTCTGTAAAAAATAAAAAATGGGCATGTGAATAGACCCATAGAATTTAATTTGCTCTGAAATCAGCCATTTTTCAGGTCATGTGAATGTAGCCTTACCCTTTCTGATGGAATTGCTCCTGTAAAATCTCATCTGTTTGGCTGGTATGGTTTCACACTGGGAATTTCCATTTGTAAAACTGTACATATGCTTTTGTGAATGCAGCCTAAAGAAATATTTAAAGCCTTTTTATTGCATTGCATCCCCAACCGATCATGAGAATGAGGTTGCATACTCCCCATTGCACCACTCAACTATATGGGATTGCCAAAAAGCAGCAGCAAACAGTCCCATAGAGCGGCAGTATGCATTCGAGACTGTCACTCCATTCACAAAAGGGAAACGGTCATTAGTAGTTCACTGTTCTGCTCCTGAACATCCTAACAGCTTCATTATTGGCCAAAACAAGAAAAAACAAAAACATCTTAACCACCTAACTGTTCTGTCCGAGTCCAGCTCCGGCAGTAGCTAACTGGAGGGAGAGGGCTACTTTAGATGGTGATATCTCCTCAATGGCAGCAGCTAGAAACATGCAGGAAACTGGTCTTGTCTGAAAGCTGACAGTCCAGGCTTTAATACAAGACCATGACAGCTAAAGTCCAAGAAATAGAGGAGAAATCACTGTTAGAAATCAAGTCAGGAATAATTGCGAGTGAAATCTGTTTTTACTTTCATTTTCAGATGCAATCACTGCATCCTGATTTCTCATATCAGTGATATCTTCCTCTGTACTGAACATATTGCTGCCATTTTGGTATTGTCTGAAAGCTTTGAATGTCTTCTTTCAAACAAGTTGTTTCTAGCGGCTACCATTTAGGAGGTAGCAGCATCTAAAGCAGCCCTCCCCCCTCCAGTTAGCTACTTTTCCCACTGCTGGAGCTCCACTCTGGTAAAACAGTTAGGGGGTTAAAGAGAATCTGTCACGATGATCTTGGACTAGTTCACCATTTCTTATTTCCTCCACTGTCCCCCATTCACCTGCTCTCAGGAGTCCTCTCTCTTAGGTGAGAATGGCGCAACAGTTCAGACTGCGTAGCTCAGCGCAGCTTTGACAACCGACTGGGGGAACAGGAGGCAGTGGGAAGATAAACAAGTCCTAGTCCAAGATCGTGCAGACAGATTCCCTTAAAGGAGTTGCCTAAATGTTTAGAACTGGATAGGTCATCAGTATCTGATTGTGGGGGTGCGACTCCGGGATCCCCGCTTATCAGCTATTTGAAGAGGATGCGACCTCTTCCTAGGCCAGTCACGTTCATCGGTCACATGACCTAGGCACAGCTCAGTACCATTCAAGTGCAATACCAAGCACAGCCACTATCCAATGGACGGCACTGTGCTTGGCAAACCGAGATGAGGCCAAGGTGCTTACTGAACAGCTGAAGCCTCTTCAAAAAGGCTCATCATAGGAGTGCCTGGTGTCAAACCCCTGTCATCAGGATAGGTCAATCAGTATTAAACACTTAATATGCACTGTATGCAAATTCTTATTTTTTTTTTTTTGCAATCGAGGAGGTAGAAACACTTGACAGACGCCAAGCTGGCTATGCCCAAATTCCCTGTTTGCATTGACTGACGTCCCTAAGGACAGGGGATGCTATCTGTAGACCTTTGAAAATCTTATGACACTGCTGCCTTCAAAAAGGTAGTTCACTTCTATTGTGCTCCTGATGTCTGCATCCTTGAAGCCAGAGGCGTAGCTAGAGGTTCAGCACAGGGGGGGCGAAAATACTTGAGTGGGCCCCCCACTTATTGGCTTCCCAAACGCACGTTTCCAACTTCACAGGCACATACTACTAGTTGTGGTTATAATATTGTATTAGAAAGATGACTATATAAACTGCAAGATCGTCTATGCTGCTAAGTACAGTACAATAGACTTTCTACATACCCTAGTCTAAATACTCTACCACATAATGCAGTAAAATATAGGATTAATAGGAGTAAAAAACAAGGGGACTCCTATGTTAAAGGAAACGTGTCCCCAGTTTTTACATCACTCCCCTGCCCCCATCAGACCTCAGATCAGCAGAATGTGCCCCCATCAGACCTCAGATCAGCATATTGTGCCCCCATCAGTCCTCAGATTAGCATATTGTGCCCCATCAGACCTCAGATCAGCCTACTGTGTCCCATCAGACCTCACATCAGCCTACTGTGCCCCCATCAGACCTCAGATCAGCGTACTGTGCCCCCATCAGACCTCAGATCAGCGTACTGTGCCCCCATCAGACCTCAGATCAGCGTACTGTGCCCCCATCAGACCTCAGATCAGCGTACTGTGCCCCCATCAGACCTCAGATCAGCGTACTGTGCCCCCATCAGACCTCAGATCAGCGTATTGTGCCCCATCAGTCCTCAGATCAGCATATTGTGCCCCCATCAGACCTCAGATCAGCCTATTGTGCCCCATCAAACCTCAGATCAGCCTATTGTGCCCCCATCAGACCTCAGATCAGCGTATTGTGCCCCATCAGTCCTCAGATCAGCATATTGTGCCCCCATCAGACCTCAGATCAGCCTATTGTGCCCCATCAAACCTCAGATCAGCCTATTGTGCCCCCATCAGACCTCAGATCAGCTTAATGTGCCCCCATCAGACCTCAGATCAGCGTATTGTGCCCCATCAAACCTCAGATCTGCATATTGTGCCCCCATCAGACCTCAGATCAGCCTATTGTGCCCCATCAAACCTCAGATCAGCCTATTGTGCCCCCATCAGACCTCAGATCAGCGTATTGTGCCCCCATCAGACCTCAGATCAGCGTATTGTGCCCCATCAAACCTCAGATCATGGTATTGTGCCCCCATCAGACCTCAGATCAGCTTAATGTGCCCTCATCAGACCTCAGATCAGCGTATTGTGCCCCATCAAACCTCAGATCTGCATATTGTGCCCCCATCAGACCTCAGATCAGCGTATTGTGCCCCCATCAGACCTCAGATCAGCCCACCCAGCCACATAAGATAAAAATAAAAAACCTCTCTTACCTGTTCTGCGCTGCGGCTGCCCTCCGGTCCACGCTCCGCTCTCTTCCCTGGCCCGCGCACACTATGACCTGACGCTGCGTGCAGCGTCAGGTCATAGTGCGCGCCGCCAGGGAAGAGAGCAGAGCGCGGACCGGAGGGCAGCCGCAGCGCAGAACAGGTAAGTAAGATTTTTTTATTTTTATGGGCCCCCTTGAGTCACTGGGCCCGGAGCCGTCGCCCCCCCTGCCCCCCCGGTAGCTACGCCACTGCTTGAAGCCATGGCGAGTACACCATGCTTCACTGCAAATGTGTAGAGATTTTAAAAAGGAAAACATGCATCACAAGATTTCTAACAGGCTGAAAATAACGTTCAATCAACGTAGAATGGGTGGGATTAGGACAGAACTAGTTTGACTTCTCCCCTAAGGGTTTCCACCTCCTTAACTGAAAAAAAAAGTAATTTGCACATAGCAGGTGCCAGGATCCCTTTTGGCTAATATGAACACTATTGGAAAGATCAGGAGCAAAATAGTGAGCTACCGGTGGCAGGTTAAGAGCGGAAGAAGCACCGGACAGGTCAGTCAGGTGAACCTGAAGAGCATATATGTATGAGGACCTTCCAAATATCCCTCAATTGCAGATGTCATGGAAAAAGAAGAAATCCAACATGCCCAATCCCTTTATTCTCAAGGGAGACAGTTTGCAACCAGATGAGTATGGCAGCGGCTTCCTCTCCTCTCCCCACTGAGAACACATGCATGTTTGGCTGAGGTTTACTTCTTTTCAAGTTAAAAGAAGTGTCATTTTGTAAAGGAATTTTTTCCATGCTTTATATAGTCCTATAGTGTACATCAGAGATCTCTGTAACAGCAGACCTGGTTGGTTCAGCGCGTTTTCCTTCACTTCGCAGGCTCTGCTCTAAAGACATTCTCTATGAGACATTGGGGGCATCCTAGGGACATGCTCCCAAAGTTTAAGGTGAGACACACCCTTTAACCACCTAACTGTTCTGCCCGAGTCCAGCTCGGGCAGTGTGAAAAGTAGCTAACTGGAGGGGGGAGGGCTGTTTTAGGTGGTGATATCTCCCCAATGGTAGCAGCTAGAGACATGCAATTGGTCTTTTCTGAAAGCTGACAGTCCAGGCTTTAATACAAGGCCAAAATGACTTCGGGAATAATTGCGAGTGAAACTGTTTTTACTTTCATTTTCAGCTGCATTCACAGCATCCCGATTTCTATCAGTGATATCTTTCTCTGTCCTGAACATATTGCTGTTGGTATTGTCTGAAAGCTTGGAATGTCTGATTTCAAACAAGACCAGCATGTTTCTAGCTGCTACCATTCAGGAGGTAGCAGTATCTAAAGCAGCCCTCCTTTTCCCACTACTGCAGCTCCACTCTGGCAAAAAAGTTAGGGGGTTAAGTACAATGCTGAGTGAACTCATAATGCTGAAGTAAGCCAGTTATTTGACATCAAAACTTTACATAACAGCACTTTTTAGGCATGAAAGAAAAGAGGATTTTTTTTTTCACAACAAATTTATTAGAAGAATAGTGGTTTTGAAAAGTCTAGCATCCAGTGAGAACTACCATACACAACATTACAGCTGGGAATGTATTTTTTTTTTTGTAGTTTTTAAAATGACATGGTCAAATTATACAATGGAACCATTAAATTTTACACATGCACGACGACAGAATCAGCGCTTTCAACATACAATGCCAAAAAAAAAAAAAATGAACCACGTGGATTTTTTTTTTTTTTTAGTTTAAAAGTACTTATCACATACATTAAAGACATATTTTATTTAGTCCAGTCAAAATCAGAACTGCATAAAAAAAAAATTTAATAATTATGTAGTGCAATCAAACAAAAAAAAAAAAATAATCGTGATCGTAAGTGCTCTACTACATAAGACATTGATCATAGCAAGAACAAAAAAAAAAAAGTTAAAAATCACAGTACAAAAAAAAATCTGTAAATAAATATAAACTACAGTACAAGAGAAATATTAAATTATACAATTCTGTCAAACTGTAAACAGCATATTGAAATGAGGTCAATAAGTGTGTAGGAGGGGGTTCCTGTTTGGACACAGGTTATCCAATTACTCGAAATTAAATACAGAGAGACACACACAATTAAAAAAGTAGTCATCACACGGAATAGAAGCTCTAGTTCGTATTCGCAAATATGCATTCTCAGGCCTTGCTTTTAAAAGGGGAATTTGAGGAGTGACCATTTGTTAGCCTTAAAGGCAATGAATACCTTCAGGGGGAAATTTTTATGATTGCATTTTATGCAAAAAAAATTTTTCCAATTGGTCTTTATTAAACATTTTCAGCATTTTTTGTTCTACAGAGTTAAGTTTGAGTCTCTCTGCAGACTCCTACTTTCTCATATTCTTATCAGTATCATAAGAATTTAGCTATAATGAGTTTATGAGCTGTCAGGATCTCAGACATAAGGGCTATACATCCAGAAATCAGAACAGCAACGTGAGAGAGCTCAGTGTAAGGGCTCATTCACACGGCCGTGGTTTGGTTCAGCATCCGAGCCGCATTTTTTGTGGCTTGGGTGCGGACCCATTCACTTCAATGGCCCCGCAAAAACTATAGGTCATGTCCTATTCTTGTCCGTTTTGCGGACAAGAATAGGCATTTCTATAATGGGCCTCCTGTTCCGCAAACTGCGGATGGCACACGAGCGGCATCCGTGTTTTGCAGATCCGCAACTTGAGCATCACAAAACACAGCATGTTCGTGTGAACGAGCCCTAAGGCAGAAAGGGAAACAACCCTGTAAGACAAAAGCTGAACAATTTTAATAAAAAATAATTGGAAAAAAAAATATGATTTTCAGCTGAAAATGAGCTAAATACAATAAATTGCCCTCGATGGTGTTCACTGCCTTGGGCTGTCCAGGATAAGAAAAACATTGCAGTATTCTTCCAAGAACAGCTCCACACCTGCCCACTGGTTGCACGTGGGATTGCAGCTGTGCTTCATTCACTTCACAAAGGAAGCCGAGCTGCAATACCAGACAGCCCATGAGAACTGTGGCCTGGTGGAAGAGGTTAGACAGCCATGATTTTCCAATCCTGGACAACCCTTTTGAACTCTGCAAAGGCTTAAATTTAATTCAAATGGCTTTTCATTTGCCGTTTGCACCTTCGAAAAGAAGCAAATGCAACTGAAGACAATCGTAAATTGCTTTTGTTTATTCTGATCCTCTTCTTAAGATATAGGTTTAAAAACAGGAACCCCCGTGCTATCTGCTCAGTAGTAACTGAATATACAGAATGCCACTATAAGTGTCTGAGGCACTGTGTGCTGAGGAGTTAATATGCAGCTTTTAGAAACCGTTTGGCTGAGTTATACCTGGATACCTGAAGTGAGGTTTATTTCATTTTTTTATTTTTTAACTTGACATTCATCAAGGATGTGCTACAAGCACGTCAAAAAGGAAACATAAAAAGGAAAATTAAGATACAAATCACTGCTAAATTTAAGAATAGCGTACAAGTACCTGAATCAAGTGAGTAGTGAGTCGAGTGTCCCTGAGGGTTTTTTAAGCAGTGTGTACATATGTTGAATTCCTAAGGTTTTAACATTTTAGCCTGAAAGCAACAAAAATAAAAAGCAATCCCCGAAATCCCATCAAGCTGAGGCTACAATTTATGCAAAAATCATTGTCTATTTTGTACAAGGTTTTTTTTCTTTTTCTTCCTAGCAGCAGTGAACTGCTGTACAAATACATCCCATCTGTAATCTCTACGCATGGGAGTCAGATAAAACATTTGCTTTAAAAATTATATAAACATTTATATCCTGAAAAATAATCAGTTTACAATCAAATGCATTCATGGGCTTAGAAATACTTCTGCAACCGCACTTCTGTATGCTGGTAGAATAATTACACTAGTCTACCCCATTACCTAAAAAAAAAAAAAAAAAAATCCAAAAACTGCAGGAATTTCATCCTTTTGTGTGCATTAAATATCAAATATTTTTTCCACTCAAAGGAAAGAAAAAAAAAATACAATAAAAACTGTAAATTAGTGTATTTTCACCGCAGGTGAATGCGGAAAGTACTGGATTTATCAAGAGAGATTCACTGTCATTTGGTATAAGAGGGCTGCGCCACGTAAGGCCATAGTCCGTTTATTCAGCTTTAGATTTGCAGTCTTGAAATTAAACGTGCATGCATCTAACATATGAAAGGGCTACTGTGTATGGGTCAAACGTTACAATTTTCAGTGTGAACCAAAAATGTGCAACTCTGCACAGTGCAATGCAAGTCAACATGGGAAACCAATTTATATGTGGTGCATAAAAAATTCATCAGAAAAGAGTTGGAAAACATGTAAATCAGCAGCACACAGTGCAAAAAGATAGCTCACTGGCTACCAACAACTGCAGTGTTGGAAAAAAGGGTTGATGGACTTGATGTAAGTGCCGTTTAGTGGGAACGCTATTCTAGTCAATTGCATCAAAAAGTCTGGAGTGCTTGCACTGACAAAGGAGCCCCACTTTGGACCCCTCTGCTGAAAACCTTTGGAGATGGACGATGCTTTTCAATATTCTCCAAGGTTGGACCTAGCACGTTATTCCTGGGATTTTAAAACTGATGACGGATCCTTAGGGCAGGCCATCAATATTAGAAAAGTGGGGGGTTGACTCTGGACACCCATGACAATCAGCTATTTGAGGGAGTTGCACTCTGGTGGGCACTACAGCTGCCGTATTGTTTATGTAGTCCTTCGTACATACAGTAGCAGACGTTCTGGGTTCAGAACATTGTAAGGGTGATGTCACAGGTTTACAGGTTTTTTTGAACCAAAGCCAGAAATGTAAGCAGCAGGAAGGAGAAGCAAAAGTCCTTCCTTTATAATTCTCATTCCCTTTCAACCCACCTCTGGCTTTGGCCACAAAAAGCTGTGTTACACCACCCTAAACAACAAGGGGTCCATAGCCCTAATAGAAGCGCTGCCGCCCCAGCAATCAATTGATTAATTTCCTGATTACGGATGTATAATAATAAAGGGGTTATCCTGGAATTTATAATGCTGACCAATCATCTGGATAGGTCATCAATATCCAATCGGCAGGGGGCACTTGGGACCCCCGCCAATCAGCTCTTAGAAGAGGCTGGCTCTGTGAGGCCATGTGACACCACCGTACACCGGTCACGTGGCCTAGGTGCAGCTCAGCCCCATTGAAGTGAATGGGGCCGAGCCGCAGTACTAAGCAGCCGCTATACAATGTACGGCGCTGTGCTTGGAAAGCTGCTGGGAGCAGGATGCGCTCACCAGAGTTCCTGAAACGGCTGATCTGCAGGGGTGTCGGGACTCAGCCCCCGTCGATGTGATAATGATGACCTATCCTGAGGATAGGTCATCGTTATCAATTCCTAAAAAAAACCCTTTAAAAATTTGCTCACCAAGTATATGCATTTACAGTGATTGGATTCTGAATTTTAAGAAAAATAAATAGCAAATTTCTGTTATGTAATAAGTTTCAAAATATTCAGGTTTGGGGTGTTCTTTGTGCATTGAACAGGTGTTTAAATTAGCAGATAAACCCATTAAAAAAAGCTAACAATATTCCAATATAAAGTAGTTAAGCTTCAGTTAAAAAAAAAAAAAAAATCTGAAAAAGGATCTAGATTAGTAAAAACCATTATTATTATTATTATAAACAGTGAATCTCAGTGATAACTCCAGTCAGGAGCGTATATATAGAGTGCTGAAATAGAAAAAAGTGCTAATAAGCTCCTCTCTCTACTCAACAGGAACTGGCAAGTGCTTTCTAAACTCATCTAATAATTCTGTATATAAAAACAAATTAAAATTTAAGAAAAAAAAAAAAGGAACCAGTGTTCTTAAAATGCCAGACAAGATTGCAGTGTTTTTTTTTTCCTGTACATGATACACAGTAAAGACTGCTCAAATTAAACTTTAAAACTTTTATCCCTCACCCGTTTTTTTTTTTTTACTTAAATTAGTACAAATATTACGATTATAAACACTTTACATAAAGATTAGCGTGACAAGCTGCAATCTATTATATAGACTTTTTGGCAAATACACCTGTAAGCACATCTAGCATTGGTCCACTGACAGAATCTGTCGAAAGGAAAAAAGAAAAATGAAAAACTAAAAAAAAAACCCCCTAAAAGGCTAGTCCGTAATCAAGAGGATGAGCTGATGCGTTAATACTTACATGCTAGACAATTCAGTGACACAGCAATACATTCCCTTGCCTGCATATGGCTCTGTCATAAAAACGGCTTTATTGAAATTGCACTGCTCTCCCTTAGCAAGAGATTTCAGGTTTTTTTTGTTTATTTTTTTTTTTTAATTTTTATTTTTTAAAACAACTCCATTACTTGTTCACTCGAAACTAAACCTAACCTACGAGTTTAAAAATAAAGTTAAACTTTTGAGGTATGGAATTTATCTGTACATAAAAATAATTCAATTTTTGTGATTTTTAAAATAAAAAAAAAAATAAAAATAAAAATAAAAAGTGACACCGTACAAGAACTAAAATATTTACAGCAGTTTTGTTAACCAGTAAGTGATCCACTACGGAAACTGAATAGCCCTGTTGTAGGACAATTAAAAAAAAAAAAAAAAAAAAAAAAAAAAAAAAGCCTCCTACAAAGGCATAGTAGGCGTATATGAAAAGGTATATACTTACAGTTCACAGAAAAGATGGCAAACCTGACGAGGAATTAGTCCTACCAAGTTCAATATGGAGATCGAGACAATACAAAAGCAGAAATATGAAAAAACTATGTACTCAAAAGAGGTATTTCGTGTTCCAATATGGTAGTCGTTGTATAACAGTAAGCCAGACTCGTGCTTCACTCATGAATCACTTCAAAAAGAAGGTCAAAAAAGGTAGATTTTGTTGTAGTGGAAACAAAAAAATAAAAACAAAAACCCCTATATAATCAGAGTGGGTCCATTATGGCTCAGAACAATAATTTAAAAACCCTTTCCACGGTTGCAGTTACATTGCATATTTCAGTCACGCCGACTTAATCAGCGTTAAAACTTAAGGATTTTTTGGGGGGGAGGTGGGGTGGGAGGGAGTTTATAGTGAAATACTACTTCGTAATGCAAAAAGCATGACGCACAGCAAGTCAACTGAACTTGCACAATTGGTATAAAAGCCAAGTATGTTAGGGATAAAAAAAAAAAAAAAAAAAAAAAAAAGCAGATGATTTCTAGACTAAATCGGGGGGAGTATGCGCACTGAAGAAGGAATGTTTAAATCATATCGGCGTTATCAACAAGGTGCACCTGAATATTAAGACTGAAGCTTTACAAAATGTACAAGGTAAAATATAAATCTTCTGAAATAAAATCAGCAGCTTTTTTCATTCAAAAAGGTAGTGAAATATTGAAGGGACCATTAAAAATTCATGCGTTATGGAGGGGGAGGAGCTATGTAAATTTTTTGCAAAATTATGCACAAAAAAAAAGGACTAATTAACCCCCTAACTGTTTTGCCAGAGTGGAGCTCCAGCAGTGGGAAAAGTAGCTACCTGGAGGGGGGAGGGCTGCTTTAGATGATGCTACCTCCTGAATGATAGCAGCTAGAAAAATGCAAACTGGTCTTGTTTGAAAGCGGACATTCTAAGCTTTCAGACAATACCAAAATGACAGCAATTTGTTCAGGACAGAGAAAGATATCACTGGTAGAAATCGGGATGCTGTGAATGCAGCTGAAAATAAAAGTAAAAACAGCAATATGTTCAGGACAGAGAAAGATATCACTGGTAGAAATCGGGATGCTGTGAATGCAGCTGAAAAATGAAAGTAAAAACAGGTTTTACCTGCGATTATTCCCGACTTGATTTCTAACAGTGATTTCTGCTCTGTTTCTTAGACGTTAGCTGTCATTATGGTCTTGAATTAAAGCCTAGACTGTCAGCTTTCAGACAAGACCAGTTGCATGTTTCTAGCTGCTACCATTGAGGAGATATCACCATCTAAAGCAGCCCTCCCCCCTCCAGTTAGCTACTTTTTACACTGCCCGAGCTGGACTCGGGCAGAACAGTCAGGTGGTTAAGAGGGTTTTCCATGAGATAATAAATTTTGGCCTATCCTTAGGATAGGCTATCAATAACAGATTGTTGGGGGTCAGACAGCCGACACCCCCACAGATTGGAGCATCTGCCCTCCATTCTCTATGTAGTGGCTGTACCGGATTACTCCAGTTCAGCCCTGAGCCCCCCCCCCGATCAACCTATTGTAAGAATAGGTCATCAATATCCATAACCCGAAAAACCGAATTAGTTACCATTAGGATTATGCCTGCTTTCCAGTTTGTGGAACGGCAACAGCTGTACAAAAATAAAGTGGTCATGGTGTCCGGCCCGCCCTATCACGCAATAATAAAACAATCATGCTGCGCCGGGCCGTTAACAGAGACACCCTGATACGTTTATAGGCATCAAAGCTTGAGCGGAAAGCACAACCCCAATGGGAGATTAGATTATAAATAAATGTATTATAACTTAAGTTACAGCTATTTTATGAAGTAGCGAAAACAAAATAAAATTTAGGTTCCCAGATAACCCCTTTTAATTCTGCCTCACAAAGCAGTAATGGCCATTTTTGTACTGCAAATTAAATTAGTGCTTAAAAAGTTTACGTGCGTCTGCAGAAATCGGAACGAGCGCCCCATGAATAAGCTCATGCCTTCTCAAAACATTTCTCCCGCCGTTTTCGTTTACCTGAAAAAGTTCAGATCTTTGTGGAATGCTTCTAAACTGACAAAATGCAATACAATCTTCAGGTCACAGGTTAGTTAAGTAGTGTTAAAAAGGTTTAACATGTTTGGTATACATAGAATATGTTAGAAAAAATAAAATAAAATTAAAAAAACAACAAAAAGACCCAATCTATTTACAGAGCCTATTCTAAACTGCAAATACTACACATGTACCATCTCTACATTGAAAGGCAGGCACACAGTCTCACCAGGGCCCGATTGTCAGAGCTAAGTACTGGCAGTAACACAAGAGCAGTTAAAGACTACCTGAGGCTGAACTAGTGTCAAATTTACACTACATATTTCTAAAGCAGATATTTTGGGTGTTTATTTTTTTATTTTTTATTTTTTACTGGTCTCCGACTGCATGGAGGAATTTTAAAGCTGAATTTTGGGCACTGCAACCATTTCATTCTCAGGATTGGTGGCAGTCCCAGACCTGAACCTACGCTGATTATAAAGCGATGGCATAACCTAGTGATAAAGGTATTACACACCATTACTCTTTTGTAAAGGCTTCGATCATATAGAAGCATGACGAACCTTTGTATATACAGGACTGGCTTCACCGGTTACACACACAAGTGCGTACCAACACTAAAAGAAAAGTAAAATCTGTTTCCGTTAAACAGAATGGAAACGGGGGGGCGTTCCAGAGCACGTACTCACAATATCCACTATTACCTGTTATCCAGCTCACGTTTAAATAAAGCATTTGGTGATCTCAGTAGATAATGTGACATGATATATATATAATATAATAAAATATATATATAGTCTGGAGCTTCTACAAGACTTTTAGACCAGGTTTCCACCTTTATTCAGTTTTTAAAGAGAGGCGAAGTCTCAGTCTTTCCTTTAGGCCTGATGCACACGACCATATCAGTTTGGACAATCTGCAAAACACGGATCTCGAAAATAAAAATTTTTTCAAACCCCTGTAGAAATGCCTTATCCACAGAATCGTCAGGAACAGGACACGGTCTTAGGCTTCTTTCACACGACCTTATGTGTTTTGCGGTCTGCAAATTGCGGATCCTCAAAAAAAAAAAAAAAAAAAAACGGACGACGTTCCGTATGGCATCCGTGTTTCCGTTTGTTTTTTTTTTGCGGATCCGTTGTAACAATGCCTATCCTTGTCCACAAAACGGACAAGAATAGGACATGTTCTTTTTTTTTTTTTTTTTGTGGCCTACGGAACGGACATACAGTGCTGTCAGTATTTTTTTGCGGACCCATAGAAATGAATGTGTCCGCATCCTATCCGCGAATCGGAGCCCACAAAATATACTGTTGTGTGAAAGGGGCCATAGACATATGAATGAGAGGAGCACACAGCGTGCCATCTGCATCTTTTATGAAATGAAGGGGCGCAGATCGGAGATGGACGTGTGCATGAGGCCCGATACGGGTCCTCCATCTAGGATCTATTCCTGGCTTTGCCTTCAAATAACCTGACTGTGAAAACCCAGCCTTGGTGCCAAGTTAAAGTGACTCACTGAATCTATCAGTGAACTGTATCGTACTGAACCAATTTTTTCAATTATTTATTTTTTTAGCAAACCAGGTTTTAGTGATAATTTTGAATCCATGGGAGCATTTCCTATGCAAGGCAGCCGGTACCCGCCTAGGACGCAATTAAATGAGCCTATATGGTTTATTGTAAGTAGCAGGGTTGATGTCTTGTTAGTGAAGAACCCCTCGAAACTTGAAGCATCAGGTAAAATGTGTGCCTACCCTTTAATGCATGATGGACGATACTATAATACAAAAAAAAAAAGAAAAAACAAAAACACAAAACTACACAGATTATAAAAAATCTAGCAAATAATTCACCCATGGTAACATTGCAGTGATCAGGTGGCAAGCTATGCTGCCAATTCTCTTTTTAAAGTATAAACCTATTTTACATTTACCACTGCATATAAAGCATACCAACTGAAGGAAATAGTGTTAATAAGGAGGTTTTTTTTCAAAGAGAAGGTTTGGTGCAAAACAAGGTCATAGTGGAGTGCCTAAAAAAAATGTATGGAGAGTCAAACAAAAGGTAAGTACAAAACTGTGTGGTTCATGGAGTGCTTACAAAGAACGGCTACCTGAAGAGGACGTAAATGCTGCATTGTGTGTGGTGCAACTTACGATAATCCACAGCGGACAATGATTGACTATCAGCTTACACAATGACTATTATACAGTAAAATCAATCCTAGCACAAAACATGCTAGACCAGAGGAGTGCCCTTCATTCCTGAAATCTGAGGAATAATAATGAGGTTGTACTGTTATGAAACAATATGCACCAGATAATATCACAGTCGTTAAAACGTGTGTGACCCCTGAAAGCCTACAATGCGGAAACCACACAGTTTAGTAGCTAGAAATCAAGTAAAATTTACATATCCGTATATTTTCTAAAAAGGAGCTCTTTCCAGAACTCTGAGGACTGCGTGGAGACCAGCATCTCCGGAAAAGGAGAGCCAGTATGAGGATAAGGCTACGTCTTCTGAAGTCAACAGAATAACCCTACCGTCGCTTTGCCGCAGATTTAGTGTCGATCTAGTTTGAAGGTAGTGTGTACAATATGCTCCCTGTAAGTAGCATGGCCGAGTAAGCCAAGTCTGGGGTAAGGGGGAAGCAGTGTGGTGTAATCTATGTCTAAACCTACAGAAGAATATTAAGTCCGTCTTCAGTTGCAATGAAATGTTTTCAACGGCTGTTGCTGGAGTGTCATGAAGATATATGTGTACTGACACATACAGGAATTTTTATTCCACCAGGAAAAAATAAAATAAAAAAAATATTAAATTAAAAAAATTTCAAAACACTCGCACACCTGATAAGACGCCTCCATGCTTCCTGGCTGAACAGGACGAACACGGCTCGCCCTGGAGAATCTTTCAACTTAAGAAATGTAAAGCTCTAGTAATACTCTCGTTTGTAGGTCAGAAACGTACTGCCCGTCGTAAGGCCTACCCATACCCACGTTTTTTGTGCTCTTTGCACGCTGCCACTCTGAACTAAAGCCTTTTCTTTTTGCATTCTCCGAAAAAAGTAACAACCTCCCAAAAAAAAAAAAAAAAAAAAAAAAGTACGTTTGAGGTACATTCAATTTTTCAGAAATAATCGTTTTGGCATAAAACACTTAAATCAGACTTTCTAGGAAATGAATTGTTTAAATATCTTTAGACTGCCTTATTTGTTTTTTTTTTCCCTGCCCCACCCCTAGACATATTTAAGTAAATCCTGAATTTTCTTTTTTTTTTTTTTTTTTTTAAAGTGGACTTGTGTTCAAAAAATTTTTTTTTAAAATATACATCAAGAACGCAATACATGCAGGCTCAAGAGCAACGAGTCCATGTGCACATGTATCGGTTCTCTTGCTGAGGTAACAATTCGCTATTGAAAATAAAAAGCATGCGTAAAGGCCAAATAAAGAAGTCGAGGGTTGTACTGGGCGTGAGGAATCGACAAATCTGCCTGATTTTGAGCACAGAATTTGCACCTGTAGAGGTCTGTGAGGAAACTGCCTGAAAAGTTTCACAATAAGTTAAGCAGGTGTAAAGTGTGCTGTGCATCAGAAGACAGAAGTGCTCGCCCAGTTTGGTTACAACTCATTTCCTAAACTTAAGACTTTACAACATGCCTATTCATCTTTAGATTCATTTGCACTTGGCGACGTCTCCGCCTCTTCCTGAGGCTCCAGTTCACTTTTTACTGCAACATCTTGTTCTTCCAACCTCATTAGTTTCAGCTTTTTCTTTGGAGGGTTTTTTAATGTGCCTAACCGCTCTTTGACTTTGTACTCCAGTGTGCTATGAGGAATCCCGTAAATGCTTTGCGCTTTGGAGACGCTCATTTTGCCGTTCATGACGACGGCTATCGCTTCCTCCAGTATCTCACTGTTATACTGTCTGTATCGCCCTCTTTTTTTCCTTGGTTGCTTAGAGCCAGGGTCTCCTTCTTGATCTGAGGTGGAATATGGCTGTCCAGAGGTAGACTGCTCAACATCTGAGCTCCAGGAATCAGTGGTAGTATCCAATAAATTCCTTCGGTTTTGCTTTGGAAGGATAGTCCTTAATTTTTTGCTAAGTGCACTCTCAGTTTGTGAACCCATAACCAAAGAGTTGTAATTGTAAAGCTCCCCGCTGCGGGAATCCCAAGACAAATCCATGCCACGCACCTGTGGAATTTTTAGATCGACTGGAGAAGAAAGGCCCAATTCCTTTTTAATTTCATGCTTGTTTTGAACATTTTTTTGAAAAGCGTTTGCATTTTCTGTGAGAATCGGCAAGTCACTGATGTTGCTGAGTGCGCCGTTCCCCCGATATTTCACACGGCCAAAATTTAATTCGTAGTGCGGTTTTGCCCAAGAAGCTTCCCTGGATAAGATCAAATGCTGTCCTTGATTCTGCAGTCCAGGTGAACCATGGCTGGCAGCGGATGAAAACTTTCTGCTATGCAATTCCTCACTAATCTGCAAGGAGCGAGCCAATGGCACTTTCAGAGGTGTGGAGTGGCCATAAGTTTCCCTGGTTGCATCCAGCAAACTTCTCGGAGGCACCCCATCACCACAGCGCAGAAGTCCATCTGGACGGTGAAGGCTGGGTCTCCCAGGTCGCCTAATTGGATGGAAGGAAACTGATGTGAGCAGAACTTGCACAGGTAGGGAGGGATGGGTGAATGGGGGCCACTCCTTTATTAGAAGGCCTTGCTTGGGTAACATCACTTTTTATTTTTTTTTGTATTCTAACATTATCTCAGCATCAGTTTAATGAAAAACAAAAAAAAAAAAAAAAAAGTTCACAGAAAATAAATCAAATTTTTTGGGCAACAAAAAAACAAAAATAAGCTGTCACTTGATCTTTGGCTGGGTTCACAAATTCTTGTAGAAAAAGGAAAAAAGAAAACAAAAAGGTCTTGCGCAACAGTCTGTGAGTAGCACTTTAATTATGAATATGAAGGTAGTGGTCAATCCCTTGTTATAGGTGTATACACAAGTGATTTATGTGACGTTACCACTAAACAAGTACAGTAATAAAAGAGTAAGCCACTCGGTACATTATACAATCTACTTCATCAGGTACAGTTAAACGGTGCCTGCTGCTCACATCATTATACAGATAAAACACAAAGAATACCCCAAGGGGTCTAGGGTGCAACAAAAACAGGAATTTATCTTCAAGACTTAAAGAGAAAAATGGCCTTACAAATAGAATTTAGCGTTATAAAGTGTGCTTTGTAAAGTCAAATAATGGGCACTGGGCAGATCAGAATTTGGGCAAAGCACAAAAAAACCCAACACATCAATGAGTTAAAGTTGGGTTTTACAGCATTAGAGTCAGACCATTTTTCCCTTTGAAAGAACAGACTTGATAGGTGACACAAGGCATGATTTAGATGGTGATTATAGATTTAAAAGACATGATTTCAAATGTTGAAATGCAAGATACATGTAGTATTTAGATATCACATGGACGCTTCCTATACACACACTTAACACAATGACGTGCTGTCCTCACTTAATGGATGCCGAACATTCGGCTGAATTGCGGCTGCACTACAAAGACTAGAAAAGTATCGTTTTAAAATTATAAATTTATTAGAGCTAAAACTACAACTTCTGTGCAAATGCCTGATAAATTGATAATGGGTTATGAAAAAAAAACTAGAAGGTCGCTCACGCTGCCATTATGAAAATGCAGGGATAGGTACAAAGCCACAAATATTTGGTTAATGGTAAAAATCATCACAGTCCCTCTTACAAAGAAAAAAAAAAATGGAAAATGCATCTACGTACACTAAAAAAAAAAAAAAAAAGTGATACACAAATTTATGGCCTTTATTCTATTATTTCAAAGCCATGTTTGCCTCCCATAACAACCCGTACGATCTTCATTAGTAGCATACTCTAAAATTCTAAGTTTGAAAAATGTGCAGGTTTATGTAAAATTAGCCAAAACAATGAATGGGAACAAAGTATATGATTTCACGAACACACCACTAAATTTGAAGAGTGGATTTCATTGCTTTAGAGGATGAAGAGGTATAAATCACTTTAGTTTTGATTCTGCAAAAGTGCAAATTAAAGGAATATATAGAACGTGATGAGTCGATGATGCTTACCCATTCCCTATAGTGTTTGAGGTACTTGGAGAAATGGAGGAATTTGGGCTACCAGAACAAGGGCTCTTTTTAGTGGACAAGTCAAGCACTCCATCTGCTGAAATAAAACAAGACAAACATTTACTTCGCTTTATTACAAGATGTAATTGCCATCATTACATGAGGAAGTAGAGAATGAGTCACTGCCACTATTCGCCTGTTTAAAGGAGTTTTCCAGGTTAATCATATATCCTCAGGACAGGTCATCAGACCGGTGAGGGTTAGACAGCTGGCAACCCCACCGATCAGCTGTTCTCTACAGGTCCCGGCCCTGGACCTAGCAGTTTGAATGGAGGTGGAAGCACATCGCCTTTCAAAATGCAGTGACTGCACAGGGTTAATGCAGCTGAGGCCCCATTCAAGTGAATGGTAACCCGGCACGGACATTACACTCAGGGCTCATGCACACAGCCGTTAGTCAGCCGTGGCCGTATTGCGGCCCGCATACTGTGGGTCCGAAATATACGGGCACCGGCCGTGTGCACCATGCGTCACAGATCACGGACCCATTCACTTGAATGGGTCCACAATCCCAGAGATGCGGAGCGGAGGCACGGATCGGAACCCTATGGAAGCACTATGGAGTGCTTCTGTGGAGTTTCTGGCTGTGCCTCTGCACCGTAAAAAAGTAGTGCGCGCACTACTTTTTTGCAGTGCAGCCCGTCAGATGTGGATCGCGGACCCCAGTCCGTGATCCGAATACGGCGGCCCCACAGTCAGTGCCCGTGCATTGTGGACCGCAAATCGCGGTCCACAGCACGGGCACTGACTGCACACGTTCATGTGTGAGTGATTGATGGGGGTGTTGGTGTCGTACCACCTCAGGATAGGTCATCAATAATATCAACCTGGAAGACCTCTGAAATCTAATGTGAATTATGCATAATCTCCCCCGACTGTTGGCACTCCGGTGACATCATTTTTTGATGTAACGCACAAATATTAGATGCAACCTTGTTTTACAGAAGAATAGTTTAACCTATTTGGGTTTATGCAAAACTTATTTATGGCGTGAAGCCTGGTGCTCAACCACCTCCTTCACACCCCATGACAATATTTAGTGGAAAATAAAATCATCATCTACTATACAACTCATTTATATTAAATATCAGACATTTCGGAAAGCAGGTAAGAGTAGAAGACAATGGTCATGGATAGTCACCTTTTTCATACTGTTAGGCCCCATTCACACGTTCGTATTTGTGCACATCCTGGAAAACGGTCAGTTTTTTGCGGATCCGTTGTTCTGCAAAAAACTCAGTTTTTCCAGGATATCCATTCCGTTTTTCCGTAAAAAAACGGAAAGATGAATAACATCTGTACCTTTTCTTTTTTTTTCTCCCCTCCTGGAACGGAATCCGCAAATACGGATGACATGTGGATGCCTTTCCGCATGTCTTCCACATTTTTTGCGGATCCATAGACTTTCATTGTGCTACGGATCACAATTCGGGAGAAAAGTAGGACAGGAGGATTTCTTTATGCGGACAGTCGGAACGGACACACGGATGCGGACACCACACGGTGTACTGTCCGCATTTTTTCGGGACCCATTGAAATGAATGGATCCACATCCTATCCGCATAATTGTCTGCAATTGCGGAAACGGATGCGGAAAGGATGCGGACACATTATACGGACGTGTGAATGAGGCCTTAAGCAACACGCAGATACCTTTTTGATGACATAATGCAACCGCACAATAGGCAGACCACACAGATCCCACTGACTTCTGGACCTTCTCATGTTGCAGATTTACTGCAGAAATTTCTGCGACAAAATCTATTCCACACTTTCAGATGTGTTGAACAGTCTCAAATCAGCTACGTGTGAACATACCCTTAGGGAACCACTGGTGCTGGTGCCATATCAAATAAAATGTGCAGATCCAACTATTGTGCCGTATTGTTGGTGCAGTATAATTTTTAGGCAATAAAAGTGTTTAAAAATCAGAGCTTTGCGTTCATGAACCTTAAAAAAAACAAAAACAAATACAATACATAAAGGTTATAAATTAAGATACCTTGCTCACAGGGCTCTTCCAAATGCGGCTTCTTGACAGTGAGGTCTAAGGGAGAATCTTGGTCAGCCATCAGAAGCTTGCTAAGCACAGGATTCTGGGTAGTGGCAGGGGGAGGCGAACTTTGTCCGGAGGGTGATTTCGGCAAGCTTTGGTTCTTTGTGCTGTTGGGCGGGCTGGAGTCCTGAGTAGAGCTATTCTTTGAGGTATATTCAGCAGCAAACTGTCGAATCATTCGCTGCATGATCTCACGAGCAACTAGGGGAATATTAGGATCAGAGATCCTAGGACAGTCTAGATTTATCAGGGTGGGGTGTATGAAGGGGAAGAAAAAAAAAAAAGAAAAGAAACAATACATTATCAAATGAAGAAAACTTCTGTAAATAAATGTAATATGCATAACTACAGATAAAATTTTTTAAATAGTTTTACAAAAATAACTTATTCGTTCCACCAAGCCTCATACCACTTAACCTCCAAGTCATGAGCTGAAAACATGCATAATCCAAGACAGACTGGTTACTATGGAAACACAGCTTGACAACATAATTTAACCCCTTCCCGACCAGCACCATATGTACGGCACTGGTGCGGTGCGGGGACATGACGCCCGCTCGCCCGTGCGGTGGCCGTCATGGCCGGCAAGTCTCTGCTGTTTCTAACAGCAGAGACTTGCCGCTACTTACCGCCATCAGCGGCCTCTTCTTGGGCCTTCTGATGCCGTGATCACGGCATCAGGATGCGTCTGAACCCGGAAGCGTACAGACGCCCCGAGTGGCCAATCGGGGTGTCTGTACACCATATGAAAACTGTAATCCTCGCTGGTGAGGATTACAGTTTTCAAACTGCAATTCTTATTCTGCCAGGCCAGGATGAGAAATGAGCAATTTTTGGATTTATCTCCATCTAGTAAATCCCTGATTGCTCAAAGATTGATTGCTAAAGAAAAAAAAAAAAAAACAATATATTAGCTCATATTTGAGCTTTAAAATAATCACAAAAAAATGTAAAAAAAAAAATGTTAAAAAATATATAAAAGTTCCAATCACCCCCTTTCTGTATAATTAAAAAAAAAAAAAAAACCTAAATAATAAATATAGACATCATGGGTATCACCATGACCGAAAACGCCCGTACTTTTAAAATATATAAAAAAAAAAATTCCAATACGGCGAATTGTGTGGCGGAAAAAAGCGTCCAAGTGGCGATTCGCAGTTTTTTGTCGCTTTTTTTTTTCTAAAAAAAATTAAATAAAAAGTGATCAAAAAGTCATACACACCCCAGAATGGTATCAATAAAAACTTCAGATCGCCCCGCAAAAGATGAGCCCCCATACAGCTCCGTACACAAATACCAAAAAGTTATGGGGGTCAAGATATGACAACAACAAAAGAAAAAGGCCAACTTTATAATTATTTTATTACTATCAAAACGCAGGAAAAACTATACATATTAGGTATCGCCGGATTAGTACTGACCAGTAGAATGAAATTAACTGGTCAGTTTTAATGAACATCGAACACCGTAAATAAAAAAACAGGAAAACTGTAGCGGAATTGTGCTTTTTTTGCAATTTCACCCGATTTGGAATTTTTTTCCCGCTTCCCACTACATCATATGCAATATTAAATGGTGGCTTTTGAAAGTACAACTTGCCCCGCAAAAAACAAGCCCTCATACAGCTATGTGAACAGAAAAATAAAAAAGTTATGGCAGTATGAAGGCAAGGAGCGCAAAACGAAAACGCAAAAAAGAAAAAACCTCCGGGGGTGAAGGGGTTAAAAACGCTACAGGTAGTAAGTGTGAACAGAGTCTAAGGCCTCTTTCACATGAGCAAAGTTCAATCAGTTTTTTCTGTGATGTTCAGTGTGTGTTTTTTCCATCCTAATTGCATGCATTTTTCACATGCATGAAGAAAAACTGAAGACTAAAACAATCGACATCTCCTAGCAACTAAGAGTGAAAAGCGCATTGCATCCGGATGCCTTCCGTTTAATTCTATGATGCCAGACCTGCATGTAACACACACAATATAGAAGATGCTGTGCTCATCTGCACAGACCAATTAATATGGATGGGTCAGGTTTCAGTCTCGATGCTATGCTTCGCATCTGGACGGAAAACTCGCTCCTGTAAAAGAGGTCTATTGTATGCAAAATATATAGTTAAAGGGGTTATCCCACGAATAATGTAAAAAATTAAAATCAGACATCATATAGTACATGACAATACCTTTCTAACAACGCTAGAACCAGCCCTGTACCTCACATGGGTCCAGAGATCTCCTCATTCATTGCTCTGCTAGATTTATATCAAGCTGACAGCTCAAGGGGAGTGTCTATTCTGCTGCAGCTCAGGAGGCGTGTCCATGCTTTCCCTATCACAGCTCAGGAGGCAGTTGAAAGATGAAACTGAGCATGTGCGGCCTTCTCAGTGAGCAGGTCAAAGAAATAAGAAATTAAGTGGTACTATACAGATACGTTTTATTCAATAACTCAGTAGCTATACAGACTTTTTAATTACATGCAATTACAAAAGTATTCACATCCAGGTGCTGGTTTGAAAACTGTAGAATATTTTTCGTGGGACAACCCCTTTAAGAAAAAAAAAGTCCATTCATAAACATCACAAACCTTTCTTGTAAAAGACTGCATTGATGAATTCTTCTGCGTGCGTTTCTAGTCTAATTATCTTTGCCTGCTCTTGTTTAAGAAAGTTTTCTTGCCCAGGTTCATGAATTGGTTTATGAAAGCCAGCTAAATGCTCCTAAAAAGAACAAATACAATGTTTTCATTTACACACCGTATTATGAACACATGCACAGTTAAAACACTACAATGTTCAGATTCCTGCAAACATGTTTAAGTCATGGAGTCCATAAATGGTCTGATCAGATGCAACTTGCTCACTCCTTTAGTAGAAGAGAAAAACCTGTAGGCAAACATCCTCTCTAACTTGTTCTCACGGCTGTTGCCCACAGTGGCCGTATTGCGGTCCACATACATGGCACCGGCCCCGCATTACTGACCAATTGCATACCGCATTACGGAGATTATACCATGACTAATGTAAAAAATGTAAGTCAGACATCATATAGTTCATGACAATCTCTTTCTAACAAAGCTAGAACCAGCCCTGTACCTCACATGGATCCAGAGATCTCCACATTCATTGCTCTGCTAGACTTATATCAAGCTGACAGCTCAGGGGGAGTGTCTTTTCTGATGCAGCTCAGGGGGCGTGCCCCAGCTCTCCCCCATCGCAGCTCAGGGGGCGTGCCCCAGCTCTCCCCCATCGCAGCTCAGGGGGCGTGCCCCAGCTCTCCCCCATCGCAGCTCAGGGGGCGTGTCCCAGCTCGCCCCCATCGCAGCTCAGGGGGCGTGTCCCAGCTCTCCCCCATCGCAGCTCAGGGGGCGTGTCCCAGCTCTCCCCCATCGCAGCTCAGGGGGCAGAAGAAGGATGAAACTGAGCATGTGCGGCCATCTCAGTGAGCAGGTCAAAGAAATAAAAAAAATAAAAAAAAAAACAACATTTTTAATTACATGCAATTACACAAGTATTCAGGTCCAGGTGCTGGTTTGAAAACAGTAGAATATTTTTCATGGGACAAACCCTTTAAAAAGGACATCAAGATTAACAGCATTTTGTGATGAGTACAGAGTGTTGTTGTATCTGGCACAATTTTCTCCAAAATTTGACTACCTGTTGAAATTTCTATGGGGAAAAAGTATACGCCCTGCATTTTTTTCTCCTACACATAATACTGCCTCTACCTGTTTTGTTTCTTTAGATGTAAGCAGACCCACTCTAACACTGACTACTGGGATGACAAACCCTTTAGAGTGGGGGGTTCAGATGCAGAAGACGTTTTCAGATGTTTTCTTTTCCATGCAGACCGGACCCTTGCTGTGAAAATCTATTGATTATTGCTGAGGCTTTGAAAATTCATAGTATGCTCTTAAATCCATACAGATAAAATCCACTATGTGTCAATGGAGTTGTGAAAACCCCCATCCACCTATATTGTACTGTGCTCTTAGGATATGCAGTGCATTACACACTCTGCAATGCAGAAGATGAAATCTGTGCAAGATTTGTATGTGTAACAGGGGAAGAACTCTATGTCTATAACAAAAAAAAAAAAAAAAAAAAAAAGGACCCGGACCCCCACAGTCTACTAAAACGAGGAGACACTCAGCTGAGCGGCGTCTTTGCTCGCTAGCTGAAGACGAGCACAGAAAGTCTAGGAGCCAGTCTTCAGCTACTGAGAAGATATGGCACTCAGCTGAGTATGTCTGTCTCTGCGTTTTAGGGGCCGTTCAGATAGCCGTGGTATTGCGCATCCGCAATACCACGGATGCTGACCAGTGCATGACAAGAATAGAATTTACTTTTTTGTGGAGCCGCGGTTGCCCGCCATCATTGAAGTGAACAGAGCCGCACCCATTCCGCAATTTTGTGGTATACGTGCGGACCCGTTCACACAGCCCTTAGTGATCACCCAGACCCCCCACTGATCATAACACAACATGTCGTGTGCGGACCCGTTCACA
Organism: Rhinella marina; assembly: GCA_900303285.1. Lineage (NCBI taxonomy): Eukaryota > Metazoa > Chordata > Amphibia > Anura > Bufonidae > Rhinella > Rhinella marina. The sequence continues at coordinate 372,378 of ONZH01002188.1, read as the reverse complement.
CAGCCCTTAGTGATCACCCAGACCCCCCACTGATCATAACACAACATGTCGTGTGCGGACCCGTTCACACAGCCCTTAGTGATCACCCAGACCCCCCACTGATCATAACACAACATGTCGTGTGCGGACCCGTTCACACAGCCCTTAGTGATCACCCAGACCCCCCACTGATCATAACACAACATGTCGTGTGCGGACCTGTTCACACAGCCCTTAGTGATCACCCAGACCCCCCACTGATCATAACACAACATGTCGTGTGCGGACCCGTTCACACAGCCCTTAGTGATCACCCAGACCCCCCACTGATCATAACACAACATGTCGTGTGCGGACCCGTTCACACAGCCCTTAGTGATCACCCAGACCCCCCACTGATCATAACACAACATGTCGTGTGCGGACCCGTTCACACAGCCCTTAGTGATCACCCAGACCCCCCACTGATCATAACGTGACATGTCGATATGACACTGAAGAACCTGGCACACTTTAAAAGGCACCTAATAAATGACATGGTTAAAGATCAGATAGAAACGCCAACAATTTGATAACTTAGCTTACTACCTTAACTTTTTGTCTCCTCAAGCAGCAGAAAAGGCAGTTCTCATCGAAGGACCAATCGTATACTCCTGTGGGTTCACAGTCTGGAATACACGGAGAAAAGAAAGCTCCACGTTAAACCATAGTAAAGCAAATGACCTTGTGCGCTGTATTCAGGGGTCCCTTTAAATGGAGCAATGGTGTGCATGAGTGACCACAGCTCCATGGGACGGCCAAGAACACACTCTGCTACTTCATTCTCACAGGGGACATGCAGATAGTCACGCGTGCACACTACTGCTCCAAATCAGACAGGGAAAGCATTGCAAATCCCAACTGTGCATGCGGCACTAGACTTCTGGGTAATGCAGTTGTTCGCTTTGAATGCTGTGGACCTGCTGGTGGCTTAGCTCCACTCAATGGAGCTCAACCACGAGTGGACATCTGTCGAGGCACCAGTTCAAGTGGAATCTGTCTGGGTACCAAGCCATGAAGGGAAACGCCCATTCTTGCCGTGGTTGTGGCTTTAAAGAGAACCTTTCACCGCTCCTGACATGCCTGTTTTAATAGCTTCATGCATTCCCCATGTAATAACAATTCTGGAACATCTATTCTTATGTCTTTATTTCCCTGCACAGACTCGCTCTATCCAATCAGTGCTGCCATGTTCAGACTGTGCAGGTACACCCCCCCAACTAGTTATCTCCCCTCTGTTCCCTTACTGCAGACTGCTAGCAATTCATTCATAGAATAATAAAGGACTGGTACAACATACAGACATAAGAATAGATGTTCCAGAATTGTTATTACATGGGGAATGCATGGAGCTATTAAAACAGGCATGTCAGGAGCGGTGAAAGGTCCTCTTTAAACCACCGGCCACACAAACTGCAGTAAGGCACCATGTGGCCACTGCGCCCAAATTCCGGCAGCATAAACCTCCGTGTGATCAGCTCCTAAAAGGGATCGTGTTTTCTACTTTGAAAGCAAGAAAACATTTTGCAGAAAAAGAAAATGCAATTGTTTTTTTTATATGCCATATGTCAATCCTTAAATCGCCTGTAAGGCTGGCATGACTATGCTTACAATATGTGTAATATTAAGACTACACATGGGGCAGTCCACAGCGGCAAAATTCACCCCAAATCGTGCAGGTTATAGTGGGTAAATGCTGCGGACTTGCTGCAGACTGCACCCATTACATTGAAATGGGTGAAATCTGCATAAAGTGACACGCTGTCGAGTTAAAGGGAATCGATCACCAGTTTTATGGGCAGCATAAACTAGTGACAGATCCTCTTAGCAAAATGCTGGTTCACTTTAAATTGTTTAACCCCTTTCACGACCACCATACGGCTATTTACGTTGATGGTCGTTGGGATATTAAAGATGGCGCCCTCTCCCGAGTGGAGCGGGCGCCATAGCCGCAGGGTGCTTGCTGTTTCATACAGCAGCCACCCGTGGCTAATGTCCACGACCGGCAGTAATGCAGATCGTGGACATTTAACACTTCATATGCCATGGGCATCTAAATGCTGGGGATCGGAGGAGCCAAAGTGTGTTAGCAGCAGCCCCTGTCCTCCTGTGAGATAGCAGGGCTCCATAGAAATACAGTAAAGTCTTCAGACTAATAATGCATTGCAGTCTATGAGAAAAGCAATCCAATGATTGTTATTATTCTCTATGGGAACTATAAAAAAAAAGCAAAAATGGGGGAGGAAAAAAGTTCTCTACCCACAAAAAAATTCAATAAAAGTGATCAAAAAAGTCGTATATAACACCCCAAAATAGTATCAATGAAAAGTACAGATCGCCCTGCAAAAAAAAAAAAAAAAAAAAAAAAAAAAGGAGTCTTCACACAGCTCTGTGTAACAAATACATTTGTACAGATGATACAGCTCCCAATAACACACCCAATCATCATCTGGGTAAGGCCTCACCAACACGATCCTAGTTTCCGTCCTCATCCGATATGCATTCATTTCAATGGGGCAGCAAAATGGACAAGAATAGGACATGTTCTATTTTTCTTTGTGGGACAGCGGAACGTACGGCACACTGCGTGCTGTCCGCATCAGAGCATCCGTTACAGGAGCTTTTCTTGTCGGTTTTGCGGGCAGGGATAGGACATTTCTACAGAAGTTAAAGAAAATAAATGGTGGCATGCACTCGGCTGGGATCTGTGATTTGAGGACCGCAAAACACTTACGGACGTGTGAATGAGCCCTAAATGGCATTTAAAACATGTTCAAGAAGCAAAGAAAATGTAGGAATGAATTACCTTTAAATAAGCTGAGATCATTGAGCAATGCAGGTCCAAACAGCCCTTCTAAAATAGTCTCAAAACCTAAAATAGAAGAAGGACAGAAGACTCAGTATTTAATTTTACAAAAAAAGGAAACAATCTCACAAAAAAAAACTGAAAGGAATTAAAGATCTTTACAGTTCGATATTAAGAAGAGGAACTTCTGTCCCTTCTGACTTTTCTATTTTAGTAAATATATTCCACATAAGATAACTCTGGAGAACCTTTACTAAGGCCTGATTCAGATGGCCCTTCAGATCCCCATCCTTAAAGAAGAACTCCCGCAAAAATTTTTATTCTCTGACCTGTTAGAAAGATGTATGATGTAATCTGTAGTGATTGTAATCTTCTTATCAGAGACTGTATCTGTGAGTAATAACCTCTCTTCTTAGTGTAGCTGGGTCATGTGACCATCTCCCTGACCTCCAACTGACCCAGGACAGGAAGCCAGTCACTGCTTTATTCATTCCTATGAGACTGAGAGTGAGGCTCCCATAGGAATGCATAGAGAATTAGACTTCCTGTCCACACATAAGATGCTGTGTGAGTTGGTGAGTCTGATTGCTGGTCACATGACACAGATGAGAAACATCAGGGAGATATAACTCACAAATACAGACACTGGTAAGAAAACGACATTCACTACAGATTACATCATGTACATTTCTAGCAGGACATGGAATACAAATTTTTGCGGCAGTGCTTCTTTAAGGAACGGGTGTCCATGGACGTCCATATGGTGTTTGGCTATCCAGATCCATTCAGTCAGTGTCGGGATGTTAGAACCTAACCTATTACTTTAATGGGTCATGTGCTACACGGGTTCAGTGCAGACAGCACAATGAGAGAAATTACTCCCATTAGGCTAAATGCCATTCCTCTGTTAGTCCTCCTAGAAATTTATGAATGAATTAATAATTGGGCGTTGCCATTCGCCTTGTGAAAGGAGTATGTCTCCACACAGTCTGCCTGTCAGCACTGAGTGGACACAGAGTGTAGGGAGACGCCCCCAACTGGTAACACCCAGTTGTCAATTTATTCATAAATTTCTAGGTGGAATAACAGCGGAAACAGGCAACCTAGAGTTACTCCAGAATTACATGGAAAATACAATTATTTACTTAAAAAAACAACATGTCAGAAGAGGCACCGCTCCCCTCTCATTAGCTTGGATTAATCAGCATGTCTGTTCATACGACCAAAGTACATCACAATCAATGTAATTCTACAACACAGAATAAAGAAAACTCATTAAAAACTTCAAAGGTTAGAAAAACTTATTCAATGTTAGAAAAAATTCTACACTATTAATCAAAAAACTACTGACTATTCACCTCCATATTGTACTCAAAAAACATGTACTTCATATTTCAAAGGGGCTATCCCAATAAAATCATAAATAACAAAATCCTGGAATACCCCTTTAAGGGCTCGTGCACACAAATGTTTTTTTCTTTCCGTGTCCAGATAGGACTGTTCTATTAGGGGCCAGCTGTTCCGTTTTTTGCGGACCACAAAATACATACGGCCACGTGCATGAGCCCTAAGGAGGTTTTTGTTTTTTTGTTTGTTTTTTTAATTGGATAATTTGTATTTTCCCAAAGGCACAAGTCTGGGGTGCATCAGGGCAAGAGAAGGTATGATTTAAAAAAATTTTAAAAAAATGAAATAAAAATAAATTATATATATTTTGAAATATTTTTGCAGATTTTTTTTGCTTTTTTTTTTTCACAGTTGTGGACTTAAACGTGAGCTCTTATGCAGACAGACATAATAAACTGGAACAGAGAAGTTTTGTAGTGGATTAGATCAGCAATCAATGTTGACAGCCGCCCTTTTAGGCCATGCCTCAGGCCCTGGTTGTCATGACGACCAACTGGCATCCGAAGATCACGCTGAAGGCTGTGAAAGGTGGGGTCACAAGCGGTGACAAACCGCCTAGATGCCGCGGTCGTATTCAAAAAGGCATCCAAAGAATTAAATAGCAGGGTGCAACAGGGTGCCAGCTGTAGGAAACAGCGAACATCCTCTACTCATCATCATTGCGCCCTACGTGTATGGCAATCTAAAGATCACTACCTGCCCTGTTCTGCTTGTCTAAGCCAGGCGCCCATTCTATTGATTTTTTTTGCAGAAACCAAAATGGCTTGTGTAACTAAGACTTTACTTCTTGGGTAATAAAGAGTTTACCAGAACAGACCCGTCAGGAGACTTGGTCGAAATGAGAAGCAGAACCACGTGGTCCATTCGCAGAGGGGTCTTGGAAGCGATAGGTGGTTGGGGGCGACCTTGGAGGTCAAACCCTAACCAAACAGATATTGATGAAACAGATAGGCAATCAATATCAAATCTTGGACAACCCCTTTAAGAGCCGAACTTGGACATAACCCCCTTCTTCACCCCTCCTGCCCCCCTGATAGGAGCATTCTATGTTCCAGTGCTCTCTGCAGGGCAAGGGCTTTTTTGTTTACACTGGCACACTGCTAGGCGAAGGCTTCTGTTTTACAGGCTAGGGTAGCGCTAAAGTCCAACCATCAGAGCCGCTGACATCACCCAGCTCACCGCTAGGCGGAAGCCTCCACCTAGCAGTCCCCATGGAGAGCCCTGCTGTAAAAAATAAAATAAAAAATGCCTTTCTTTGATGCACAAAAGCGCATCAAAAAATGAAGTGGACACTGCCTGCCTTTAATGGCTCATTCACACGACCGTATGTATTTTGCAGTCCGCAAAAAACGGATCCGCAAAAAAAATGCGTGTGCATTCCGTATTTTGCGGAAGGGAACAGCCGGCCCCTAATAGAAGAGTCCTATCCTTGTCCGTGATGCGGACAATAATAGGACAAGACTCAATCTTGCAGAACGGAAATAGGGACATACGGAAACAGAATGCACACGGGAGACCTTCCGTTTTTTTTTTTTTTTTTTTTTTTTTGTGGACCCATTGAAGTGAATGGTTCCGCATACGGTCCGCAAAAAAAACGGAACGGGCACGGAAAGAAAGATACGGTGGTGTGAATGAGCCCTTATTATGGCACAGTCACATATAGCTTATTGGTAAGAAATATTTTCGCCTTTAAGCAATACGTCTTGAGTGGTGGTGGTGCCGGTGCCACACGAGGCCCAAAATGTCTAGGACATACCAATAAGTTAATAAAGGTCAAGTTTCTAAATATCCCAACAGCAGAAAAATTATCTTTGTGCCACCATACCTGTTTTTTTATATTTTAATAGTATTAAAATGTAAAACTATACGTTTCGATGTAATCATTCTGACCCGCAGAATAAGGCGACCACATTAATATCATCATCTATTCTAAACCACGTTATTTACAGTTTCACAGTACGTTATATGGAACAATAACTTGTGTCGCCATCCTGCAAAAAAAACAGCCACGTTAACGCAAAAAATAAAGCGTCACCACAACTGGCTTGGTCCTGGAATGGGTTAAAAGTTACATCTTCTCCAAGTTAAAGTAAATGTGTCACCAAAAATATTATCTGCCAGATAAACCAGATTGCAACACACTAAAATAGACGTCATGTAGGTGCGTACCAATGTGTTATCTGCGCCGACGCACAACACGTCCCGGCCGTGGCATCTGATGCACGTTACATGTCAGTACACTGCGCACGTAAGTCAGTATGTGATGGGTGGGGGTCCCCAATGATCAGCTGTTTGAGAAGGCACCAGAGTCTGCAGTAGCTCCGCAGCCTTCTCCCCCGCTCACCAAGCATAGCGCTGTACATTGTATAGCGGCTGTGCTTAGTATCGCACTATATTCCTATATTTCCCATTCACTTCTATGGCGCTGAGCAGCTCCTAGGCCACGTGACTGAAGAACAAGTCGCCACTGGTCTAGAAAAAAAGCTGGAAAAGGTCATGGCGCTACTGCAAGTGTCTTCTCAAACAGCTGATCGGTGGGGGTTCCAGGTTTCAGCACTTCCCAACGATCAGACATAAGAAAAAAAAAAAAAAAAAAACCCTTTAAAGAAGAACTCCCGCAAAAATTTTTATTCCATGTCCTGCTAGAAATGTACATGATGGAATGTAATCTGTAGTGAATGTCTTATCAGTGTCTGTATTTGTGAGTTATATCTCCCTGATGCTTCTCATCTGTTTCATGTGACCAGCAATCAGACTCACCAGATAACACAGCATCTTATGTGTGGACAGGAAGTCTAATTCTCTATGTATTCCTATGGGAGCCTCACTTTCAGTCTCATAGGAATGAATAGAGCAGTGACTGGCTTCCTGTCCTGGGTCAGTTGGAGGTCAGGGAGTTGGTCACATGACACAGCTACAATAAGAAGAGAGGGGATAACTCAGAATTACAGTCTCTGATAAGAAGATTACAATCACTACAGATTATATCATGCACCTTTCTAACAGGTCAGAGAATAAAAAAATTTGCGGGAGTTCTTCTTTAATTTAAGGGGTCTTTGGAAAACATACTAAATCTACATGAAAGTAATGGCAGGTAATGTTAACTGGACTGACTTCTACTTATTTGTGATATAAAGTAGAAATTGCCAGTTACTGCAGTATCCTCACTCCCCAGAGATAATAAAAATGGAGGATTCGCCTGGCAATTCTCATACTAGATGTGACTTGTGCGGTAGACAGCTTTTGAAAGCACATATTCTCCACTGAATCTTTCTAACGATGACTTGTCTTGATAACCATGCCATTACACAGATATGCTGTGATGATACACCACCGTTTAGTAACCGATCACCCTCGATGTGAATCCTTCTAAACAGCTGATCTCCTGAGGATAGGTCATCAATATAAATTACCGGATCCCCCCCTTTAACTATGGCAACTAAGGCCTCGGGACCTTTGGAGGGCCCAAGGCTGCCATGGCAACTGAGACTAAGGGAGCTACTTGGGCCCCAGGAACACAGCACTCCTGGGGAAAGACTTCTCAGATGCCGTGGAGGCAACTGACAATGGTATTTGAGGGGTTAAAAAAAACCCTGTGATTGGGGTTACCACTAGGGATAAACGAAACGACTTTGGATGGCACATCCAACGCCGATTCGCAAAAAAACTATGTTCTAATACTGTACGGAGAGCCCGCTCTGTACAGTGATAGAATGTATTGGCTCCGATGAGCCGAAGTTATTACTTTGTGAAGTCGCGCAAAACTTTGTGTAATAACATCGAGAGTTAATTATTAAATTAAAACCAGAGTTCGGTACCAAGGTTTTTTTTACAGTAATAATTCCAGGCTCATCTGAGCCAATACATTCCAATACTGTGCGGAGCTGAACCCGTACAGGTCACACTTGCTACTTGCAAACTCATGTGCAACACGAGGCCAAAAAGCCACAGTTACTCCATAGACAGCGACATGTGATATGGCAAAGGAACACTGATCATTGTGCCGACTGTAGTTTCAGCCTTATGGAGGAACTTTATGTGTTTCGAGTGGTGGGGGCAGAATGCAGAATGGGGGCCCTGTTGTGTCCACTATAACAGAGAAAAAAGTAGGGAACAATTCTTACGAGTGTGTGGGGGGGTACTTCTTGTGACCACCATTACAGCTCCCCGCTATGCAGCAGTGTCTGGCGGCCTGCTAACTGCTCCTGGACCTGGTAGCAGGGAAGAGTCACCTTCCTAGAGGACCTGGGTCCTGATGAGTGGTACTACAAGGCAGGGGACAAAGGCAAGGCTTTAATATGTGTTTTTGGGTTGACCAGCAATACAAACAAGGCTCTTCAATTGCCAAAAGAAGATGCAGACACCTAGTAATACAGGCAGCGGAGGTGTAAAAACGGAACAGAAGGTACTGCCGGCTATGTACAGCATTATAATATACAACCATCCATCAACAAGTCAATCATGGGGATATGAAGCACCCCAACAAGAATGACCATTACATCCTCTGTGCTGCTGTGAAGACCCAGGGAATGTAATGTTGTGCCTGGTAATCTCAGATTCCTTACAGCAGTACAGACAATGTAGTGTGCCGACTGGTGATCTCTGTGCCGCTGTGAATACACCAAGATCACCATTAAAGGGAACCTGTCACCTCCTGTAGCCAAAAAAAACTGTTAGTAGTACCTTAATTTAGGCGCCAGGGTGATGCTGAATAAGTGGCAGAAATTGATCTTTTAATTCTCCTGCGCGCGCTGTCTTGACTCTGCTTAAAGTCAAGGGGGCAGAGGCCTCCTTGTTTCAAGTCAAGCAAACCGCTCCCCTGGTCAACTTGACTGACAGGTTGCCGTTGGGCCGGGGATCGCGCATGCGCAGTGCGCAATATCTCCTTGCGCGATCCCGGCCCCGGCTCTTCACTTTGCCGGTGCTTTTGTCTGTACAGCGCATGCACCACAGAAGCAAGCGAGAGCGCTTGGCAGAGCGCGGCCGCCGTCCCTGCACGCAAGGGGTCATTGAAATCTTTGGAACGCCCGGCCGCATGCTGGCAAAGTGAAGAGCCGGGGCCGGGATAGCGCAGGGAGATATTGCGCACTGCACATGCGCGAGACTTGCAAGATCCCCGGCCCAAAGGCAACCTGTCAGTCAAGTTGACCAGGGGAGCGGTTTGCTTGACTTGAAGAGAGTCAAGACAGCGCGCGCAGGAGAATTAAAAGATCAATTTCTGCCACTTTGAGGAATCTCTTCTCCTTATGAAGATCTTATTCAGCATCACCCTGGCGCCTAAATTAAGGTACTACTAACAGTTTTTTTGGCTACAGGAGGTGACAGGTTCCCTTTAAGGACAGTACATTCAAAATTAAATGTCACCACAAGGACAAAGCAGTAAAAAATAATGTCACATAATGAGTTTTATCCCAGCATAATGTTACTCAAGGATAGCTGTGTATTACATATACCCCTCTTACTGTATCAGGATCTCACACCGAGAATAGAGAACAGCCCTACACTCATATATACCCCTCTTACTGTATCAGGACCTCACACTGAGAATAGAGAACAGCCCTACACTCATATATACCCCTCTTACTGTATCAGGACCTCACACTGAGAATAGAGAACAGCTCTACACTCATATATACCCCTCTTACTGTATCAGGATCTCACACCTAGAATAGAGAACAGCTCTACACTCATATATATACCCCTCTTACTGTATCAGGATCTCACACTGAGAATAGAGAACAGCTCTACACTCATATATACCCCTCTTACTATATCAGGATCTCACACTGAGAATAGAGAACAGCTCTACACTCATATATACCCCTCTTACTGTATCAGGACCTCACACTGAGAATAGAGAACAGCCCTACACTCATATATACCCCTCTTACTGTATCAGGATCTCACACTGAGAATAGAGAACAGCTCTACACTCATATATACCCCTCTTACTGTATCAGGATCTCACACCGAGAATAGAGAACAGCTCTACACTCATATATACCCCTATTACTGTATCAGGATCTCACACCTAGAATAGAGAACAGCCCTACACTCATATATACCCCTATTACTATATCAGGATCTCACACCTAGAATAGAGAACAGCCCTACACTCATATATACCCCTCTTACTGTATCAGGATCTCACACCTAGAATAGAGAACAGCTCTACACTCATATATACCCCTCTTACTGTATCAGGACCTCACACTGAGAATAGAGAACAGCTCTACACTCATATATACCCCTCTTACTGTATCAGGATCTCACACCTAGAATAGAGAACAGCTCTACACTCATATATACCCCTATTACTGTATCAGGACGTCACACTGAGAATAGAGAACAGCCCTACACTCATATATACCCCTCTTACTGTATCAGGATCTCACACCGAGAATAGAGAACAGCTCTACACTCATATATACCCCTCTTACTGTATCAGGACCTCACACTGAGAATAGAGAACAGCTCTACACTCATATATACCCCTCTTACTGTATCAGGATCTCACACTGAGAATAGAGAACAGCTCTACACTCATATATACCCCTCTTACTGTATCAGGATCTCACACCTAGAATAGAGAACAGCTCTACACTCATATATACCCCTCTTACTGTATCAGGATCTCACACCGAGAATAGAGAACATCTCTACACTCATATATACCCCTCTTACTGTATCAGGACCTCCGACACCTAGAACAGCTCTACACTCATATATACCCCTCTTACTGTATCAGGATCTTTTCCACAGAAGAGATCTGAGGCCTACACTTTGGGTGCAGATGTGCAACAGATCCACACAAGGATTGGTGACACTGTCATTTAATGGAGTTGGTTGTGCACTGGTGAGGTCAGGTATTGGCTTTAGTGGTGGGACCAGAAGATCACGGAAAGGAGCAGCAGGGAACAGATGTGTATAATTGGTTATAATTCCTTTCATATAGAAGGATTGATAGCCTCCTGGCTATGTTTATCAGTATGCATCGCGGAACATGCAAAGCAAGAAAATTAAAATCTCGTAAGGTCAAGAATCGTCCTTAAAGGGGTATTCCCACCTTAGACAATGGGGGCATATCGCTAGGACATGCCCCCATTGTTTTATAGGTGTGGGACCCACACCTATATCGAGAATGGAGCGCTGTGCCTGGAGGACCTTGGATTTCCTGGGGTCCAGCCACCACCACTGATAGAAATGAATGGGAGTGCAATGCGCATGCACGGCCACTGCTCCCATTCATTTGTATGTAGCAAACGGATATAGCAGAGCGCCCCACAGAAATGAATGGAGGGTGGCTGCGCGTGCGCAGTGCACCCTCCTTCACTTTGGGGGCTCCGTTCTAAATATAGGTGCGAGTCCCAGCGGTGGGACCCGCACCTATAAAACAATGGGGGCATATCCTAGCGATACGTCCCCATTGTCAATGATGGGAATAACCCTTTAAAAGAGTCCACCATATCACCTATCCAATATGCACCCCCCACCAATCATTAGAACAGGGCCCTTGAGCCCCCAGGGCAAGTCACTCATTCATCTCTGAGGCCAGATTCAGACAAGCAATGTTAAACTTGCCAGTATTCTGGGAGGAAACATACACAAGTTTTGAAATGAAGCACACAGAGATGGCATGTAGCAGGTTTTCTTGCAGACCCATGAATTTAAGTCTTGCAAAAACATTGGAGCTGAATGATGGTTCATGCTGAAAATTTTTATCTGCCATATTATCTGGTCTATGCAGAAAATAAGCTCATGTGAATTGACCCACTGGCCCTGATTTAGGGCTCATGGACACGGCTGTAAGTCTTCTGCAGTCCGCAAAACAGAGATCCCGTGATCCCATCCGAGTGCGTGTCACCATTTTATTTTATTTTTTTTAACTCCTGCAGAAATGCCCTATGCCTGTCCACAAAACCGACAAGAATAGGACATTTTTTTTCTACTTTCTGCGGGGCCACAGAATAGACTTCGGATACGGACATCACCATCCATGCCCTGCCACACCTCTTTTTTTGGAAACTGTGGAGGGCATCATAAAAATGCCAGTGGCAACTAGATTTAGTCACAATGGAGTTTACAAAAAGTCTCCAAATCAGGTTTTACATTTTTTAACACCAAAAACAAGGTGTAGGGATTATAAAGCCAACATTGACTTGAATGAGTTAGGCCCCTTTCACACGAGCGGGAGACTCGCATGTCTCCCGCAACGCATCTACAGGGCTGGACTCGGCACTGACAGCGATCGCATATAATGCTCTGCGATCCCTGTCCGTGCCGAGTCCAGCCCTGTAGATCCGTTGCGGGAGACATGCGAGTCTCCCGCTCGTGTGAAAGGGGCATTAGTGTTCGGCCTCGGTGCTGTTCGTTCTACACTCGAACACGAGAATCATAAGGCTCCATTCACACGTCCGTATAATGTGTCCACATCCTTTCTGCATCCGTTTCCGCAATTGCGGACAATTATGCGGATAGGATGCGGATCCATTCATTTCAATGGGTCCCGAAAAAATGTGGACAGTACACCGTGTGGTGTCCGCATCCGTGTGTCCGTTCTGACTGTCCGCATAAAGAAATCTTTCTGTCCTACTTTTCTCCCGAATTGCGGTCCGTAGCACAATGAAAGTCTATGGATCCGCAGGTCATCCGTATTTGCGGATTCCGTTCCAGGAGGGGAGAAAAAAAAAAAAAAAAAAAAAGGTACAGATGTTATTCATCCTTCTGTTTTTTGTGGATCCGCAAAAAACGGATGACATATGGATACATCCTTTCCGTTTTTTTTGCGGAAAAACGGAACAGGTGTCCTGGAAAAACTGAGTTTTTTGTGGAACAACAGATCCGCAAAAAACTGACCGTTTTCCAGGATGTGCACAAATACGGACGTGTGAATGAGGCCTTAATCTGAATTAGCACTTAGGGGCTGCTGGAGATAGCCAAGACCTGTACTCTGCTTCCTGCTTCTCTTGAGCATTCCCACATTGGATAGCTCATCAATATCAGATCAGCAGGGTCCGACACCGGGCCCACCTCCTGTTTGAGGCCACAGAGCTCTAGTGAGTGCTGCGGCCCCTCAGAACTTACCAAGCACAGCGCCGTCCACTGGATGGCATCTCTGCTTCGTATTGCAGCTCAGACCCATTCCCTTGAATAGGAATGAACGGAACTCAGGACATGTGACTGAAGAAAGTAAGCGCACTTTTTGTCACCAACATTTTTCCTATATAAATAATGCTACCTTGCTGTTGTGTTGTCAGACATGGGTTCCTTTGTGGATTTGCCATCTCCAGAAAACTATGTTAATTTTATAAGCAAATTGCAAAGGAGGCGTTTAAAATCAATTAACAGCGCCCAGCACCTTCCCCAGTGTCTCTTAACTGCCCAAGACATCACAACGCCCAGCATGCTGAAGACATCACCATGCCATTCCCTCCTTGGCCGGCCCGTCACAGTATAAAGTAAAGGGAATTTGACCCACTATACTTGCTGCTGGTATCGTTACTATGGGAACGTTGTGGTTGGCGACAGATTCCCCTTTAAAAAAGCTGATTGGAGAGGGTGCAAGGAGTCAGAACCCCGTGGATCTATCCTGAGAATAGGTCATCAATATCTAAATTTTAGAAAACCCTACTAGCCCTCACCTGTCAGAACGATAAACCCTACTAAACCAGGCATACTACCTTCGAGGGTTGAACCTGAAGATTAAAATATACTTGTCTTGTGAAAATCGGTTGTGGTGTTGCAACTGAAGGGTTCAGTGCACTGAGGTGTACACAGTGGCTAGGTCAGTGATGGCTAACCTCCGGCACTTCAGCTGTGGTGAAACTACAACTCCCAGCATGCTCCATTCTTTTCTGTGGAGTTCTGAGAACAGCCAAGCAAGTTGTAGATTTACCACAGCTGGAGTGCCGGAGGTGCACAGAGCCCTCATTTGTATAAATACTTGTAAGTCATTTTTCTTAGAAACTGGGATCAATAAAATCAGCAGGATCAACCCCACCAAGTAGTATGTCACGTTCCTTATGTATATATTTTTTAAGGTTGCTGTATTCTGAGTACTGTGGAGTTTGACTTAGTTTGTCAACTACATTTGGCATATTTACCATATACTGAACATATTTATAGGGCCCCATTCACCCAATTTTTCTTTTTTTGTACACAATGGAGTTCTATAGGCTTCATATACCACTGTGCACCTATATAGAGGTTGCAGTGTTCCATCGGTGCTATACATTGGGGAATCCTCCTGTAGACCTATGATGAAAAGCAATAAAAGCGAGAAGAGCCTAAGGTCCAATTGCAGAATGTTCTCCAGAAATGTTCTTTGATTTTTCCTTTCTGTAGCAGTCACTCAGCCAGGTTTTGTAGATAGAGACCCATCATTTTAAATTGCTAGCTCCTTGTTCTTGAAGCCGCAGCAGTATTAGGGCTACATGCACACAGCCAGATTTTTTTATTCGCATTCGATCCGCATTTTTTTTGCAGGTCGGATGCAGACCCATTCACCTCAATGTGGCCGCATCTGTGTGTCCGTTCTGTGGTCCCGTAAAAATACAGAACATGTCCTATTCGTGTCCATCTTATGGACAAATATAGGACTGTTTTATAGATGGCAGGAGACTCCATTGCACAGTACACGGCCAGGAGAGGTGTTTTTTTTTTTGTTTTTTTTTTTGCAGATCTGCAATTTGCGCACAGACCGTAAAAACAGCTATGGCTGTGTGCACAAGTCCTTATTCAGGCCTGAACTACAAACCTTGCATAGAAAGCAGTGAAATATACATAGGGTTTGTTAACGACGCGTGCTGTATAATTGTGGTACAATTCACACCATAAACTTGCATGTGAATTTCCCAAATCCGCAAAAACATCTTTCTACTCGTGACGTCGGTGGGCCAGCGGGAAACGGTGAGAAGGTTGCGACGCTACAACTGATCAGTGGGGATCCTGGGTGTCGGACCCCTGCCGATCAGATACTGATGATCTATCCAGATAGATCATCAGTAAGAAAAAGCTACAGAACCTGAGGGGAATTTATCAAACTCTGTAGGCAAAAAATATTTTGGGTAGGCGTGAGAGAATTTGTACAATTCCGATATGGATTCCATTACCACCGGCCATAACGGAAGAGGACTCCTGCGTAACAGAAACCAGATGGATCCGTCATGCAGCCCACAGACTTCTATTATGACGGACTGAATAACGGAATACCTCTAAAGGCTTTCCGTTATGTATTCTGTCATAGTATTGCGTTATGGTTGTGCTGACGGAATCCGCTAATAACACAATTCTGCTTTTAGCACTAAATGAAGCGGAAACAAATAAGAAATTCGCTCATCTCTACTGAAGGCATCTGTGTTGGTCCCATGTTCATATGTGTCCGCATTGCTGATAAAAATGGAAGTTTTAATATATGCAAATGAGCCTCTAGGAGCAACGAGAGCATTGCCGTTACACCTAGAGGCTCCGCTCTCTCTGTACTTTGACAGGTCCAGGTGCGAGGATGTTTCCACTGTCTGGCCCTCTCTATCTAAGTGAAGATGGCGCGGCAGTTGCAGAGAGAGCAGAGCCTCTAGGTGTAATGGTAACGCCCCCGTTGAGGCTCATTTGCATATAATAAAACTTCATTTTTCTCAGCAATGCGGACACATATGAACAGGGGACCAACACAGATGTCTTCAGCTGCCGAGCGCACATGTAACAGGTCTGCCAGTGTCATAGGGACAAAACTGCTGACAGATGCACCAAATAGAATGCAATGTTAGATAAATCTGGCACAAATTACAGGAACTCAGATTCCTGCAAAATGAACTTTAAAACCCTTGCGATAAATCTCCCGTACAGATTGTACAGTCTGGTGTTGACTAGAGATGTTCACTAATCTTTTCAAGAGTCAAAGTGCTTCCTCACACTCCTCCATTAATCAAAATTTTACTGCAAAGCAACACTGGTAGGATCCGAGTCTACAAACAGCAATGAACCGCACGTTATCAGAGGGCGGCAATCTATTGACTTATTAAAGTTGAGCCCCAGCGAGGCTGGTCAGTTTTTTATTTAAAATTTCTTACTGCTGGAGAATAATGTCTGTAATGAATTAGGCACTGGCAGTTTACTAAAGAAAAAAAAAATGAATAAATAGATAAAATAATAAAATCATCAAGGCAAAATAACTGCATGTGGTTTTCCCATTTTATTTTTTTAACAAACGGTGGCCCAGATTTAGCCAGGTGTGTCTGCGCCGAACAGGTGTCTAAACGTAGGGCAAGTTGGTGCATCTGGGGTCTCTACACTAACACCCCCACCCCCCCATGCTCAAAGGATCAGGGCTGAACGGAAAGGGGCAGAGCTTCAAATGAAAGGGATGGGATTAAGATGCACCATAAGGCCTCATGCACACCGTGTGCCGGCCGTGCCCGTGCTGCCACCGCATGCGGATCGCAGACCCATTCACTTGAAGTAGTGCTTCCGATCCGTGCCTCCGCTCCGCATCTCCCGGATCGCGGACCCATTGAAGTGAATGGGCCGCAGCACGGCCACGGCCGGCACACGTTTGTGTGCATGAGGCCTAATTCTGGAGTAAAATATGTCTCAAAGTAAGTCATCCAATAGTTGATATAGGCCGTCTCAGAGAAAAGTGTTGGTCCTTGCACCACATTTATCGTCTAGCCTGACTTCCTGTGATAAATCTGGTGAAGGTGCTGACTAGGGCTGAAACGATTCATTGATGTAATCGACACCAAAAAAAATCCTCGATGTAGTTTTCCTGTCACGTGACCACGGAGCATGTGTGATGCCTTTCACTCACTGCTCCGTGGCCTCCTGTCGGCACCACGCTGCACTTGCTTCACACACAGTGTCAGTACGCACTGCCTGGGGCTCTGTGTGACGTCAGGTCCCTCCAAGTGCATGCTGGGAAGAAGACGCAGTCGTCTCCTGCGGACTCCAAGTCGGCCAGCAGCGCACACTACCTGGAAAGGTAAGTATTCTTAACACAGTAGGTGGCTGATGGCGCTGGGGGACATGGAGGGGCTCATTTGATAGCGGTGGGGGAGTGGGGGATATGGAGGGGTTAATCTGATGGCAGTGGGAGGGGGAAATGGAGACACAGGGTCCTGATGGCATATAGGAATTATGGCATGGGGGATCTGATGACTTTTTATAAAGGTAAACATTCTTTTAATTAGTTATTTCTTATTAGAGCACTTGATTAATCGTTGGATTAATTGATAAGATTACTTGATTACTAAAATAATAGTTTGCTGCCGCCCTAGTCCTGACCATTGGTCTAAGGTTATGCCATCTTTACGATTGGTCAATCTGAGCCAGTGTGCCACTAAAAACCCAAAGATGCACCAAAAAAAAAAAAAACCCAACAAAGACCTGTGTGAAAGCAGCCCAATTGATCAGCGCATGTATACAGTGTTAATACAATACTCATTGCCCAAACAAGGCAAGTAGCAGTACTGTATATAATCAGAGACTGTATTGTGTTTGTCTACACAACCATCATATTTTTCACAAGGGTTGAAATACTGTGACTGTACCCTCATGTACGAAAATTCATTTTAACAATTCCTGGAATGCGTTCATGACTAGTACGGAATGACCTGAAACCTATAAAAGCACTCTACCACTTTACCAAATAAGTTTTTATAAAAAAATCCAAAATGAGTTGCACAAGTAATAAAGAAACATTCATAAGTGGTGCGTCCTTATTTTACCCTCTCTATAAGCCTCATGCATACAACAAGAAACTGATTTTTTTTTATACTATTTTATATGTGGGGTGGACATATGGGACAGCAAATGGATGACTGGGCCCGCATGTGATCCACCAAAAAAATGCAGAACGGTTAAAGGACTTGTCCCACGAACAATAATCTACAGTTTTCAAACCAGCACCTGGATCTGAATATTTTTGTAATTGCATATAGTTAAAAATTTTGCATAGCCACTGAGTTATTAAATAAAATCTATCTGTATAGCGCCACCTGCTGTTTGTTTTTTTCTTATTTCTTTTACCTGTTCACTGAGAAGGCCGCACATGCTCAGTTTCATCCTTCACCTGCCTCCTAAGCTGTGATAGGGACAGCTGAGACACGCCCCCCTGAGCTGTGATAGGGACAGCTGAGACACGCCCCCCTGAGCTGCAGTAGAAAAGACACTCCCCTTGAGCTGTCAGCTTGATATAAATCTAGCAGAGCAATAAATGTGGAGATCTCTGGATCCATGTGAGGTACAGGGCTGGTTCTAGCTTTCTTAGAAAGATGTTGTCATGTACTATAAGATCTCTGATTTTCATTTTTTACCTTAGTCATGGGATAACCCCTTTAAATGTGGTTATGTGCAAAAGGACATCACACTATGGACACTAGTGCTGTATCTTGCACTGTCAGCAGAAGACCCCTTTATGGCAGCCCGTATACGATGAAAGGCAAAAAGAAAATTCTAGTCCACAGTCAGACGCAAGAGGTTTGTGTACTTTGATAACAGCCTAGGAAGGCAGCCATGCTTCCCTTATAAAAGAGCCAATTCAAGTAATAGATATTTTAGGAGAATGCAGTTAGTGCAGATCTCCAGCACAAAGGCCTTAAAGGGAACCTGTCACGTCAGAAACACATTTAAACGGAGAGCATTACCTTATAGTAGCCCCCAGTCTTTTCCTAATGATGGGTTTGATGTGTTAAACTGAGGCTCATTTGGTGAAAAAAACGATCTTTTAAGCGCCATCAGCGCTGTCTTTCAGGTCCCTTTCAAGTCAAGGGGGCAGTGGCTTCCTTGCTTGAAGTCAAGGTAAGCACGCCCCCTCTCTGGTGATTGACATGATGCAGTAAGGCGTGCTCCCATGTCCTGGCCGCTGCCCGCCCGGCTTCAGTGCAGCAGGAAGCTAAAAGAATAGCGAGCGCTCCCGCTCGCACTGGCTGGCGCATGCGCAGTGCGCCGCTATTGCCGAGCGGCCAGGACATGGGAGCGCTGCATCCTGTCAATCACCAGAGAGGGGGCGTGCTTACCTTGACTTCAAGCAAGGAAGCCACTGCCCCCTTGACTTGAAAGGGACCTGAAAGACAGCGCTGATGGCGCTTAAAGGGTTTCTGTCACCAGATCTGGGCATATTAAACAGGATGACATTTGCAATGTGCAAATGTCACCTGATGCCCAATCTGGTATTAATTTTTCTATTGGTGCCCCCGTTTTTGATAAAAATGATGTTTTATTTTATGCTAATTAGGCTTACTAGGTGCAAGGGGCGGTTACCCTGCACCTAGTAAGCTCCGTTTGCCCACCTGCGGTCACGCCTACCTTGTCTTGATTGACAGGGCCAGGCAGCTTGTTCGATCCTCTGCTGGCCCTGTGCGCGATTCAAATCCCGCGCCTGCGCCGTGTGGAATAAAATCGGCGCAGGCGCAGTCAGCGGCACTGGCCGCCGGGCTCCCGGCTACCTCACTGCGCCTGCGCCGATGACGTCAGAGTACTGACGTCATCGGCGCAGGCGCAGTGAGGTAGCCGGGAGCCCGGCGGCCAGTGCCGCTGACTGCGCCTGCGCCGATTTTATTCCACACGGCGCAGGCGCGGGATTTGAATCGCGCACAGGGCCAGCAGAGGATCGAACAAGCTGCCTGGCCCTGTCAATCAAGACAAGGTAGGCGTGACCGCAGGTGGGCAAACGGAGCTTACTAGGTGCAAGGTAACCGCCCCTTGCACCTAGTAAGCCTAATTAGCATAAAATAAAACATCATTTTTATCAAAAACGGGGGCACCAATAGAAAAATTAATACCAGATTGGGCATCAGGTGACATTTGCACATTGCAAATGTCATCCTGTTTAATATGCCCAGATCTGGTGACAGAAACCCTTTAAAAGATCGTTTTTTTCACCAAATGAGCCTCAGTTTAACACATCAAACCCATCATTAGGAAAAGACTGGGGGCTACTATAAGGTAATGCCCTCCGTTTTAAATGTGTTTCTGACGTGACAGGTTCCCTTTAAAGTCACTCTATACCTATAAAGGAAAAAAAAAATATTTGACTGATTTTCAGATGTAACACATAGTATACTGTACCTTTGATCTACAAAATCAATGAAAACCCAACCCCCACTAGCCTGGGGTTATTTGATCATATTTACTAAAAAGGGAACAAAGACATCATAAGTCAATTCCCCAAAGTAACAAGGAGAGGCCTTCAATAAAAAGTCAGGCCAGCGCTGTTACCCAGAACACATCCAAATAAATGCAGATTTCAGGGCATCTGCACAATGCACTAGGGATACGATTACAGAACTGCTCTCCTAAAGTGTAACTGGAGTGGGCAGAAGACGGGAGCACCTCCTCCGACAAACAAAACCAAAAATCGTGAGCAGAAGATAAGTGAATACGCCTCGTGTCAATAAGAAGGGAGGCGTTATTCACCAATGCCCAGAACCAGTAGGCCCCAGTAACGGTTTGGTAACATGCGGTCATCTGTCAGATGAGGAAAACTAGATAATGTGCGTACAATTAGCTCTTTGGGATGGGCTCACACTTTTGGTTTTTGCTGGTGTTTTTCTGCACTTTTAGTGGTATTTAGGTAGTAAAACGGTCATCTCCAGACGTTAGCTGAAGGTCTATGGGAAATGTGAAACGCAGGATACAGAAGCATTTTTTGCTCTTGGCATTTTTGTTCATTAGATTTCTTTTCAAAAACATCACATGATGAAGATGAAGCGTTTTCACATCATCTTCTCTATAGGGGAAAATCATTAAGGAAATGCTAATGGTAAGACTGGCCCAGATTTACTAATGTGTCCGCACCAAAAATCTGTCTAAGAAGTGGCACAATCCGGCACAAGCTTGACAAGGGGGTGTGGCTTAGTGGAAAGGGTGGAGCTTAATGGGAAAGGGTGTGGCCTTAGTTGCACCATTTTGTACCAGAATTCTAGTGCAAAAATCTGTCTCAAAGTAAGTGAACCACTAGTCGGTATAGAGTCAGAGAAAGGCGTCTATCCACATTTATCATCAAGCCTAAGCCCCAGTGACAAATCTGGTGTATGTCCAGACCTAGAGCCGGTCTAAGCTTACGCCATCTTTAGGACTCGTTCAAATTTCCACTGACATGTGCTATCCACGTTTTCCACAGACAGCACATGTGCCCATTGATTTTATGGTGTTTGTTCACACATTAGTGGTTTTCCACTGACCGAGGGTGAGTGGAAAAATCACAGACACGCACTAATGCCCTACTTTGGTCCGTGATAAAGACCAAATACACCCTAAGACACCCTTAAGGCCTTGTTCACACTTCAGTGTTTGGTCAGTGATTTCCTTCAGTGATTTCTGAGCCAAAACCAGATGCGGCTGTAAACAGAGAACAGGTGCAGATCTTTCCCTTATACCTGATGTCTGTGGAGGTTCCAATCCTGGTTTTGGCTTGCAAATCACTGACCGTACACTGAAGTGTGAATGAGGCCTTAAGACTATGGGTCCGTGAAAAACCACTGACAACACACATGGCATCCGTGTTCTGTGTTCCATGGACCATTGGTAGGAAAAGCTCAGGAAGTTAAATTTCAGCTCAGCAGCGTCTGCGGAATACGGATGAAACATGGAGGGCAAGAGACAGACACATGGACCAAAGACAGATTCTTTGCAGATGAAAAATTTACTTTTTTGGGAATTTTCGGGCCATCTAAAGCCTCATGCACATGACAGTGTGCAAACCACGCTCGTGCTGCAGACCGTAATGCACGGTGTGTCTATCACCTGTGGATTTATTCACTGGAATATGGTCCACGATCCGCATCAGATGGTGCGCACGGCTTGCACTAGCTTTTTGTGGTGCGGAGGTAGAGTCAGAAAAGCCAAGGAAGAACGCCACAGTGCTTCCGATCCATGCCGCTGTTTCGCACCTCCCGAGTAGCGGGCCCATTCAAGTGAATGGGTTCACATCCGTGATATGGTATGCACATGGCCGTTGCCCATATATTGCAGACCTGCTGTTTGTGCCCCGCAGCATGGGCACAGGCCGCCTACAGTCATGTGCATGAGGCCTTAGTTATTCTGCCATTTTTGCACATAAGTCCACATTTGTGTGAATCCACCTATTGCCTTCAATTTCATCATGATTTTTGGAAGTCTGCACTGTATGGAAAGGGATCCGCAATCAGATTACCCCCCCCCCCTCCCCCCTGCTGCCAGAAATTCAAAGAATCTCTGTTCCCCGGATTTCTCGCCGTCAGCAATATACATAAACTACATTACCAAATGCCTTTCTATAAACATCTGAAACGTGTAGAACTTATTTTTATGACATACAGCGGCTTTAAAGAAGAATTGTGGGATTGCAGTACATGAGAATTAACCCGCTTTATTACAAGCTAGCAAAAAAAAAAAAAAAAACCACACACTTCACGTGACAACCAGGATCAAATGTATTTTCAAAATTACACAAAAGCGGATTGAGTAAGCACTCAGCCACATGCATTTATCCAACATGCTTCATGCTTGTCAGCCCCTAATACATGGCGGAGCTTTTAATAGCCGTACAAAACTTAGAAGGGTAAGAATATATAATTCATGATTTTCATTCGGGAACACTTAAGGAATCACACCAGCGCAATTCTCCCTAAAGTTACAAGTGATTGAATGTTTTAGCATCACTGGCTGCTCTGCATCCTAATATGGCTGGGCCGGCAGCATTACAATAAAAGTCATCTTCATTACGGCGCTCGCAATTTGTCAAAATGTATTTGCATGTGCCCTCTATCAAGGAATCCAAATAAAAAATGTGACTCAAAACCCATGACTAATTAACTTAATAACAAATCGTGCAAAAGCCTGCGTATTATGGTAGGAGCTGAGCAGCCCGTCCTCTCCTGATGGATTTGTGGAGAAGGAAACAATGGCAGAAAATTACTATGAAGCCTAAAATCTATTTTTGAAGATGATCCTGACCGTCGTTGCTCTCTTGATCTCCTGTTAGACGTCCCTTTATATCCCCCTCCCCCAACAAAAAAACGTGTTTTAATAAAAAATCATCATGATCCTTTTAAACGTCAAGAGTCGTGTATCTATGCATGTGGCGGTTCTTTTGACTGTCCACGTCCATTCGGTCACCAACGTACATGAGACCGGACGTTATGTTGTAGGTGGATCACACTGGATACAATCTACAGCGTATTAATAATATACAAATAATCTAAGGATTTAGGCCCCTTTCACACTATCATTTAAGTTTTCCGGTATAGAGATCCATCATAGGGCCTAAATATCGGGAAAAAAAACGCTTCAGTTTTGTCCCCATTCATTGTCAATGGGGACAAAACTGAACAGAACGGAGCGCTCCAAAATGCTTTCCGTTTAGTTGCGTTCCCAGACCGGAGAGAAAACCGCAGCATGTTGTAGTTTGCTTTCAGTCCTGGGATGCGGAGCAAGACGGATCTGTGATGACCCACAATGCAAGTCAATGGGACGGATCACAATCTGGCACAATAGAAAATGGATCCTTCCCCCCATTGACTTTCAATGGAGTTCATGACAGATCCGTCTTGGCTATGTTAAAGATCATACAACCGGATCCGTTCATACCGGATGCAGACGGTTGTATTATCAGTGACGGAAGAGTTTTTGCTGAGCCCTGCCGGATCCTGCAAAAATGCTAGTGTGAAAGTATGCCGGCTTTCAGCTAGACAAAAACCACTGGTTGAAGCCCAGCATTTAGGCCGGAAAGCAACCGGATCACCACAAACCCCCATTATAGTCAAAGGGGATCCTGGTTGTTAACTGAAGAATCCAGCAATGCCGGATCCAGTGAAATCCAGCAGGCTGCTCTCTGTTGAAACAGTCTGCGGGATCCGCTGCTGCAGATGTCAATGTACCCCAAGCCAGCTGATTTAGGGCATTCTGAGGGTCGGTTCCACAGAAGCCACAAGTCGGAGACCACTGGTTCGGACAAACCAGCATCTGCATGTAAAACCATTAGCCCAGAAACTTTGTTCTGGCCCAATAAATCTGCAGGAGTCCCAAGTCTTGCTCGGGTTCATTCAAATGCCATATGAGGGCCCTTTTAAGAACCAATGAAAGTCTACAGGGCTATTCACATGGCTAGTAAACAGCAGCTGTCAAAAAATAGAACGGAGTGCTCCAAAATGTGTTCCGTTCCGTTGCGTTCTCATACCGGAGAGCAAACCGCAGCATGTTGTAGTTTGCTTTCCGTCTTCAAGGACAGGCGGACTCCACTGAAATAAATGGACCATGTAGAGTGCACCAGTCTAACAGCCATTAAAAAAAACAGATACAGTATGGAAAAAGGGCCTTTCAGGGGCTAAAACAAATTAAAAAAAAATAAAAAAAATTACTCAGCGCACCACTTGCATGTGAAGGAACAATTGCTCCACACAGGAGGCAGCAGGACCTTACACCCCTAGTGTCGTGATATCACATGATCACACAGGGACCATCAGGTCCTGCTACCTCCTGTGCAGAGGGAGCGAATTGGGTTTCGGATTGCTGTATCCAAACCAGATTCTTTTAAAAACTCTGCTAAGAATATCAGCTCTGTCCAATTGTAAAACGTACGGCCTATGCAGAGGTCTTTCCAAAGTTTCAGCAAATACCGAGATACTTACTTAGCCTCCCCTCTATATCACGTGTCACTTTGTTTATTCGCATAAATTACCGTATCAAAAAACAAAGCGGCTTTGTTCATTGGGCACGAAGCAGAGTCCGGCTTAGTATTTTGATATAGTAATTTATCCGAATAACAGAAGTGACACGAGTCGGAAAAAAGTTAAAAGGGTATTTCCATCTTAGACAATGGGGGCATATCGCTAGGATATGCCCCCATTATTTTATAGGTGCGGGTCCCGCACCTATATCGAGAACAGAGCGGGGAGCGCTGCGCCTGGAGGACCCCAGGTTTCCCAGGGTCCGGCCACCACCAGGCGCAGCTTCCCTCGGCTCCCATAGAAATGAATGGGAGCGCACCGTGCACGCGCGGCCACCGCTCCCATTCTTTTCTATGTAGCTGATGGAAATTTCGGTGGCCCCATAGAAATTAATGGCGGGCGGCTGCGCATACGCAGTGCGCCCTCCAAAACTTTTGAGGCTCTGTTCTCGCACCTATAAGATAATGGGGGCATATCCTAGCAATATGCCCCCATTTGTCTAAAATGGGAATAACCCTTTAAGTCTCATGATATTTGCTAAAACTTTGGAAAGATCTCCGTGGAGGCAGTACATTTTACAGTAGGACAGAGCCGATATTCTTAATGAAGTTCTTTTAAAAAGAATCGGGTTCAGACAGAGCAATTTGAACCAGATTCGCTTAACCCTACTACTGATATATACTGGGGCACTATGGGGGGGTGGCCACTGGATGCCCAGGCAGCACTATGAGGGTCACTATGTATACTGAGGGCACTGCAGGGGTTGGGTTTAAACAAAAAAAAGCCAATGAACTACATCTGGGCATTAAAAACAGATAGTCAAAAAACGGATACAGAGATGTAAAATGGCCATGAAAAAGTGACTTTTTACTATCCATTTTTTCCCACAGTTGTGACCCAAGTAGCCAATGCTAAAAACTTGCTGCAAGTTCCTAACTTTTTGGGCCGCTTCCTGACTAGGGCTACGCCAATTCTTCTGTCTCAATCGCTTCAAAAATGAAAAACGGCCTCCTCGAATCTATAGCAATGTGTCGAGCCCAGCACACACCTTCCAAGCCCAAGCATCGATTAAAAAAAAAAAAAATTATCAAACTGGCATCTAAAATCTGCAGCAATTAGTCTCCCCCCCCCCACCCGACACGTCCTATGGAAGCACAGGTATTGTAAATTTCAAAAAACATTACAGAACTTCGACACAAATAAGTTATCTCGGTCATAAAATGTTAAAATTTAACAGGAACAAAAAAAAAAAAAAAAAAGTTTCCCTAAAGAATACAGTCAGTACATGAGAGCGAGATAATCCCAAGTTCAATGCGCACAGCTATATCGTAAAAGCAATCAATTTCAGTTTTGTGTCATTGTCGTAAAGATAAAATACTTGGCAATTCTAAACTTTGGACCCTTTGTTAAAAAAAAAAAAAAAAAAATCATACATGCAAAACGAGTCATTAAAAAAAAAAATAAAAAATGCCTGCATTGCCTGACCTCAGGGTTGGTGCAAAACTTGCTCCGAATATTAACACTCTCTCTAAAAAGGCCCATTAATGCAATGGGATGGGGGGGGCAGCGAAAGGTCTACGAAAGTCATAACCCCCCCCCCACCAAAAATTAACAACTATATACCAAAGGCCAGTAACAAACCACGTCACTGCTGTGAAAAAACACTTCACCTCCTCATGTTCTACCACCCCAAAGCCTTCGACCGAAGCGATGGTCTCTAACCTGTGGCTCCCTCCAGGCCATGCAGAAGAACTACAACTCCCAGAATGCCCCTGCAACGCCTGGAGACGCCACAGACCTAAGACCTCTTCTTCCTTTTAGATCAAAAAAAAAAAAAAAAAAAGAAAAAAAAATGCTACATGTGAACACAGCTTCAGGGCCGTGCAATTTTTTTTATTTTTTTGCTTTCCATCTCCAATCTTTTGGCTAATTTTTGTACAGCAGCACTCATGGTGCCGTATAATAAAAACCTAGAGTAGCCATGGCAAAGAAGGAGTTAACACAAATCTGGTTACACGTACAAAAAAATAAAATAAAATAAAACCAATCCCCTAGCTATTTTTTAGGGGGGGGGCTGCTCTTAATTCATGTACAAGCCCTGGTCCTAGATGATTGATCCCATCAAAATATTTCACAGAACCTTAAGTCCTAAATGTCTCGGGGGTTAAAACCATTTCGTCAACTCCTATCCATCATGTGCAAACTGTAAACCCACAGAATTTTTTTTTTTTTTTTTAGTCCCCCCCCCCCTCATGTAATACGTGCTCAGCTACTGTTTCAGGAAAGGGACAAAGAAACGCTATCACAGCATGAAATTACATCTCAACCAAAGCACAATTTGCATAATGGGCTCTGCTTAAAAAAATTATTTCACCCCCCCCCCCTTATTTTTTTTTTATCTAAGCCTAAAAAAGTAACCCCCCCCCCCCCCCCCCAGGATTAACATTCGATACCGTGCCGGCAGGATATACACACACACACACTGGAGTCTTCCCCTCCCCAAAAAATACCAATGCAAATCAATGACACAAAAAAGCCTAAACAATCCCATGAAAACAAATGAAGATGAGGAGGAGGAGGGGGGGGGATGCAGATGAACGGGCGAGCTTCAAAAAACACACAAAGCCCAGCAACTTTTTTTCTGAAAGCCGTCGTTTTTGCCTATTAACACTGCCGATGACACAGAGGGGAGAGACCCGGGAAAGGAAGGAGAGGGGGAAAAAAAAAAAAAAAACATACTGTAATCGGGGAGTTCTCATTCATCCCTTGCCCATCCCCCAGCACGCTGCAGCCACCAAAAGGAGATCTTCTCTCATATTCCTGGTGATCCTCGGGGGAGCACGGGTGATCCTTAATCATGGGGTGAGGAAGGTGTTCCTCCGGGAAGGGCAGCGAGCTAGCAGGAGCTAGGCCTCAGGCCCCTCTCACGCCCCCCTCTCTCCTCCGGAGCCTCACCCCCATCATCCCTGCCCACCATTCAAGGAACACACACACACAAAAAAAAAAAAAGTGTTTGCAGAAAGAAGGGAGGGGGAGAAAGCGCCAGGCATCGAGTTTCTTTAATTAAGC
Source organism: Rhinella marina (assembly GCA_900303285.1). NCBI lineage: Eukaryota > Metazoa > Chordata > Amphibia > Anura > Bufonidae > Rhinella > Rhinella marina. Next base: position 344,436 of record ONZH01002188.1, on the reverse strand, counting down.
AAACAGAAGAAGAAAAAAATAATACACACCCAAAAAAAAAAAAAAAAAAAATCATAGCTGCAAACTAAAAAGCCAAAAAAAAAAAAAAAACTCGGATATGGAGACTGATCTCTGAACCGGAGCCACCGCTGTAAGGGGAAGTGGCAATTACCTAGAAACCTGATAACAATGCACTTCACATCCACCCCCCCCTCCACCATGGACACTCTTATGTTAGGGTGGTGGTGGGCGTCACTGCACCCAATATGCCTGCACTTTAAAAACAGCGCCCCAAGTGTGAACAGGGTCATAGAGTCTGAATGGGGGGGGGCAGGCAGGTAAATACACCCTTAAAAAAAATTTGTAAAAAGGGAGAGCTGCAGCACTTCACCTTGGGGGGGGGCTGAATTTTGGGTAATTAACAAGCGCAGGAGTCGGGGGCGCGCGCAAGGTAAACGTAAACCGAGCGGGGGCGCGCACCATATAAAACAGAGTCGGTTTGGGGGGAGTGTTTCCTGCGCGCTCCCTGCGTTAGAAACGCGGGCCGAGCGGCGGGAGTTTCTCTCGCTCCCCCCCCCCTCTCTTCTCACAAGAGAGCCAAGCCCGTCCCCCCTGACCAAACTCCCAGCAACAGCCGGACAACCGAGCCCCGGCCGTATGATTGGCCTCACCGGGCACGGAGAAGAAGGTGGAGTGGGGCAGTAGTGAGGAGAGTCCGGCATTTTGGGACAACTCTGTCCTCCCTTCAACTTATCGCCTACCGTACTTTTAACGAGAGAAAGAAGAGGAGGTGGTGGGGGTTCAGTGTGAGGAGAAAGGGGGTGCAGTCACGTGACGGGGGCCGTTAAACCCGTTGCCCCCCTACCGCTCGCGCACGCCCACTTCCCGCGGTTTTTGTTTTTTTTCCTCGTTACCTTAGAGCCGTGAGGAGAAGAAGCGCCGGCCGTGCGCCCGCTCGTGCGGTGACAGGAGAGGACACCGGTTCCGGGTTGGTCGTCGTTACTTCACCCCCCCACCTCTCTTCTCCTCCCCTTTCTCTCTCTCTCTGTGTGTTGCGGGCGTTAAGTTGTAAAGGGAGACAAGTGACCCGTCGGGTGCGATTTGGGGTGTTTAAAAGAATAAGAGCTTACCTACACAGTGAATGAGCTTGTGCCGCCAAGAGTCAAGTTCCTGTCGAAAACCGCGCCTCTCGATAGAGCATTGCTGGCTCTTACACAGACTCGCCATTTTCTGCTGGCCTCGCGCGGACCCTCCCCCTCTAACAACCGCCGCCCCCCCCTCCTCTACTGTCCTCCCTCCCATCATCATCATCCTCCTCCTCCTCTCTTCCACTCGGTACGTAGACCTCGGTGACGTCAGCGCGCACGGTCCTGTCACCATCGTGGTGTGTGAGGTAAAAATCCCGCCCAGCCTCACGAGCTGCTGCCACAGCCCTGGCGATGAATCTGTGAACCTCTACAGAGGTGTCCAGCTGTGGGGTGGGACTACAACTCCCAGTGTGCTCCACCTTCTTCCTAAACAATTATCTTACCAAAGTCCCAGTGAGGGGGTACCTTTTGTGCAGCTACAAGTGCCGACGTCCTAATTACAACTCCCATCATGTCCTCCCAGAAAGCGGACATGTCACCTATGCCCACTGTGTAAGTTTGTACCTCCACCCCAACCTGTATAATATATAGATTCACTACTGCTGCATACCATAAACATGTCCAAGGACCCCCAACTGAACCCGTCGGTTTCTTTTTGGTATGTGGCGGTGAGATTTACACTCATTGGGGGGAAAAAAAGATACCGCCCCCAGGTAGAAATGTCTGGTTGTTGCAAAACTCGTCAGGCAGATATGTAAATGATTACCTGTGGTCTGATTAGACACTGGGGCTTACCACAAGAGGGCGTAAAAGAGCTTCTCCCCCCATTGCCCTATAAAAAGGCTCGCAGAGGCTACTTTTGGGTAGTGTACCTCATGGTGAGAGATCGTTGACTGATCAATATGCCTCTAAGATGCACTTGAAGATTTTGCCTAATTGATTTTGAGAGGGGCACATCATTAGACTGAGAGAAGCATGATGGACATTTCGATGAATTGCCCGCCATCTGGGCCATTCTGACCGAGCTGTTAGGAGCAGGTGAGCGCTTCAATCCTGCCTTTGCTGTGGAGTGACTCGCTGCCTCAACTGCTGGTGTGATCAGGGAGCCAGCGCATACGACAGTCGGTCACCTCTAGTAGTGTTACGAGGGACACTAACAGCTCAACGATATGTACAGGACATCCTGCTGCCACACGTGGTCCTCTCATGGCAGGGCTTCCAACTGTGTGTTTCGGGTCATTGTCATGCTGGAAGACCCAGCCATGACCCATCTTCATTGCCCTTACTGAGGGAAGGAGGTTGTTGGCCAGAATCTCATGATACATGGCCCCATCCATCCTCCTTTTAATATGGTGTTGATGTTTCCACCCCATGCTTCATAGTTGGGACGGTGTTCTTGGGGTTGTACTCATTCTTCTTCCAAACACGGCAAGTGGAATTGACACCAAAAAGTTCTATTTTGGTCTCATCTGACCACATGACCTTCTCCCATGCCTCCTCCGGATCATCCAGATGGTCATTGGCGAACAGGCCTGGACATGTGCTGGCGTGAGCAGGGGGGCCTTGCGTGCCCTGCAGGACTTTAATCCATGATGGCGTAGTTTGTTACTAATGGTAATCTTTGAGACTGTGGTCCCAGCTCTCTTTGGGTCATTGACCAGGTCCCCCTATGTAGTTCTGGGCTGATTCCTGACCTTTCTCTGAATCATCCTTAGCCCAAGAGGTGAGATCTTGCATGGAGCCCCAGACCAAGGAAGACTGACAGTCATCTTGTGTTCCTTCTATTTTTTAATATTTGCGCCAACAGTTGTTGCCTTCTCACCAAGCTGCTTTCCTATTGTCCTGTAGATCATCCCAGCCTTGTGCAGGTCTACAATTTTGTCCTTTTTTGTTATGCAAGCAAGTGTGGACCCACTGTGCCCATAACTACCTGGTCTTCACTAGAGCCTCTGATGGTGAGGATAGGCTTTGGCCGTTAGGGTAGTTACCAGGTGCCACTCCAGAGCAGTCCCCAGGCCAGTGGCCGCTGACCATGGGGTCAGAAATACCGGTGCAAGCACCAAGGGAAATGATGTGGTGAGGAGTTAAGGCAGCAATCAAGCAAAGTCTGTAATTGAAGTCAGAGGCAGGCGACAAACAAGCAAAATTAGTTGAATCAAGAAGCAGGGTCCGGTACACAGAAAAGCAGAACTTAAAAACATATTAACACCAGGAACTAGACAAGCTAGTGACCAAGATTGCTCAGGTGCCTTCCTATGGCAGAAAGCGCCTTTAGATACTTCCTGGACCCAGTCATGAACTGGAGAGATGGAGGGCATGTATGTGTGGCCTCCCAAGGGAGAGACATGCCCAAACAACAGTTTAGGACTCAAGCAGGAAGTAAACTCTGGCACGGAGCACAGATACAACAGTTAAGCTTCCTGCTGCCTGTGCTTGTCAGTTAGGGCACACGGCAGCAGGAGGGAATGAAGGAGCCTGGCATCCATGCCCATGCATAGGACCAGCAACGAAGGCACAGAGTGCTGGGCTAACACTGGTGTCCTTAGACAGCTCTTTGTTCTTGGCCATGGTGGAGAGGCTGGAGTGTAATCGAGTGTGTGGACAGGTGTCTATTATATGGGTAACGAGTTCAAACAGGTGCAGTTAATACAGGTAATGAGTGCAGAGTAGGAGGGCTTCATAAAGAAAACTGCCAGAATTTTTGAGGGTTGGAAGGTGATCATATACTTATTTTATGCAATAAAATTCTAATTATTTAAGAATCGCACAATGTAGTTTTCTGAAATTATTTTTAGATTTTGTCTCTCACAGTTGAAGTGTACCTGTGATAAAAATTACAGACCTCTCCATTCTTTGTAGGTGGGAAAACTTGCAAAATCAAGTATTTGGATACCTAAATATTACACCTACAGAAGGTGTTAGGACATCCCATTCTAAATCCATAGGCTTCAATACGGAGAGGACCCCCAATTGCAGCTAAAACAGCTTCCACTTTTCTGGGAGGGCTTTTTACAAGATTTCAAAGTCAGACACTGATGTTGGACGAGAGGTGTTTAATGGGGCTGAGGTCAGAGCACTGTGCAGGCCAGTCAAGTTCTTCCACATCAGACTCATTTAACAATGTCTGTAAGGACCTTCTCTGTGCACGGGGTACAGTTAGGCTGGAACACAAAGGGCCTTCCTCAAATTGTTCCCACAAAAAGTTGGAAATATACAAGTGTCCTAAATGTCTTGGTATGGTGAAGCGTTAAGATTTCTCATCGCTTGCACTAAGAAGCCTAGGCCAACCAATGTAAAAACAAAAAACGCACCATTGTCCCTCCTCCACCAGGATTTCCAGCCAGGTGGGTAATGTTCTAGCATTTGCCAAACCAAGACTCGTCCATAAGACTGCCAGACAAAAGTAACTTCTCACTGCACAGAACATGGATCCACCGCTCCAGAGTCCAGTGGTGGCATGCTTTACACCAGTCTACTGAACGTCTGGCATTGAGCTTAGCGATTTAAGTTTTGCATGAAGCTGCCCAATCATGGAAACCCATCCCATGAAGCTCCTGGTGCACAGCAGTTTTTGTGCTGATGTTAAGGCCAGAGAAGGTCTGGAGCTCTGCAGTTATTGAATCAGCAATAACGCCCCTTTAAGGGGTTCTGCAGTTCTGTAAAACTGATGATCTATCCTCTGGATAGATCATCAGCATCTGATCGGCGGGGGTCAGACACCCGAGACCCCCGCCGATCAGCTGTTTGAGAAGGCAGTGGCGCTACAGGAGCGCCGCGGCCTTCTCTGTGTTTTCCTCAGCCCAGTGACGTCACGACTAGTATCACTGGCCTGGGCGTGGCTAAGCTCCATTCAAGTGAACAGAGCTTAACCCCGCCCAGGCCAGTGATACTAGTTGTGACGTCACTGGGCCTGAGAAAAACACAGAGATGGCCGCGGCGCTCCTGCATTTCCACTGCCTTCTCAAACAGCTGAACGGCGGGGGTTCTGGGTGTCGGACCGCCGCCGATCAGATGCTGATCATCTATCCAGGGGATAGATCATCAGTTTTACAGAGCCCCTTTAACTATAGGTGGTCTTCAGTTTGTGGCTGAGTTGTTGTGGTTACTAAACACTTTGCAATAATATCACTCAGTCAATGGTGGAGGGAAGAAATTTCACAAACTGACTTGTGGCTGCAGTGATATCCTATTACAGGACCACGCTGGAATTCAGGGAGCTCTTTAGAACAACACTTTCACAAATCTTTGTAAAGACGACTACATGGCTTTATTTTATACACCTGTGGCAATGGGACTGAATGAAACTGAATTCAATGGTTAAGAGGTGTGTCCCAATACTTTTCTCTATATACTGTATATCTCCAACATATGCCATTGTAAATGCATTTATTGGCATAACTCGCCCATAGGCTCTCATTACAAAGAAATTAACCAACTGGAGTTTTGTTACAGGATCGTTCTTGTTGACTATGCTTTTCGGTTTACTCACACACACTTATTAACAAAATAAAAATAACGCACCAAGGAGTAGTTAGAATCAAACAAAACTTCCTATGTGTGAATGTAATAATGATATATGTACAGTACAGACCAAAAGTTTGGACACACCTTCTCATTCAAAGAGTTTTCTGTATTTTCATGACTATGAAAATTGTAGATTCACACTGAAGGCATCAAAACTATGAATTAACACATGTGGAATTATATACTTAACAAAAAGTGTGAAACAACTGAAAATATGTCTTATATTCTAGGTTCTTCAAAGTAGCCACCTTTTGCTTTGATTACTGCTTTGCATACTCTTGGCATTCTCTTGATGAGCTTCAAGAGGTAGTCACCTGAAATGGTTTTCACTTCACAGGTGTGCCCTGTCAGGTTTAATAAGTGGGATTTCTTTCCTTATAAATGGGGTTGGGACCATGAGTTGTGTTGGGCAGAAGTCAGATGGATACACAGCTGATAGTCCTACTGAATAGACTGTTAGAATTTGTATTATGACAAGAAAAAAGCAGCTAAGTAAAGAAAAACGAGTGGCCATCATTACTTTAAGAAATGAAGGTCAGTCAGTCCGAAAAATTGGGAAAACTTTGAAAGTGTCCCCAAGTGCAGTTGCAAAAACCATCAAGCGCTACAAAGAAACTGGCTCACATGAGGACCGCCCCAGGAAAGGAAGACCAAGAGTCAGCTCTGCTGCGGAGGATAAGTTCATCCGAGTCACCAGCCTCAGAAATCGCAGGTTAACAGCAGCTCAGATTAGAGACCAGGTCAATGCCACACAGAGTTCTAGCAGCAGACACATCTCTACAACAACTGTTAAGAGGAGACTGTGTGCAGCAGGCCTTCATGGTAAAATAGCTGCTAGGAAACCACTGCTGTGTAAGGGCTATTTGACCAAGAAGGAGAGTGATGGGGTGCTATGCCAGATGACCTGGCCTCCACAGTCACCAGACCTGAACCCATTCGAGATGGTTTGGGGTGAGCTGGACCGCAGAGTGAAGGCAAAAGGGCCAACAAGTGCTAAGCATCTCTGGGAACTCCTTCAAGACTGTTGGAATACCATTTCAGGTGACTACCTCTTGAAGCTCATCAAGAGTGTGAAAGTAAATCACAGAAAAATAATATTAGTGCACAAAAATAGATGCAAACAATATATACTGTATAAACTAAGACCTCATTCTGATATGGTAAAATCTGAGACTCTTAGCCAATATATTTTGATCAAAACACACCTGTGCCCACCTATCCAGCGCCACGGTGGTCTCAGGTCAGGCAGGTCCTACGCTAAACCTAACTATGCCGTTGGGCATCTATATCTAGGAGCGTGGACACTGCACATATAGGTGTGTTGCTCCTAGTAACCTCTATGTGCATACAGCAACCAATGAGAGGAGGAGCAAACACACCTATATGTACCACACAATCAAGAGTGTGCAAAGCAGTAATCAAAGCAAAAGGTGGCTACTTTGAAGAACCTAGAATATAAGACATATTTTCAGTTGTTTCACACTTTTTGTTAAGTATATAATTCCACATGTGTTAATTCATAGTTTTGATGCCTTCAGTGTGAATCTACAATTTTCATAGTCATGAAAATACAGAAAACTCTTTGAATGAGGTGTGTCCAAACTTTTGGTCTGTACTGTACATCATTACAATATTAGAGTGGAAGGATACGTTTATTGGGGAGAACTGTACAACTGAAAGGAGACTCTAGGGCCCTGTTGGGAAGCCTCTAGCCTGGACACAAGATGAAATATGGCCTCCAGCCTGGAACAAGATGAAATATGGCCTCCAGCCTGGAACAAAATGAAATACGGCCTCCAGCCTGGATAGAAGATGAGATACAGCCTCTAGCCTGGATACAAGATGAGATACAGTCTCTAGGCTAGACACAAGATGAGATATGGCCTCCAGCCTGGATACAAGACTAGATACGGCCTCTAGCCTGGATAGAAGATGAAATACGGCCTCCAGCCTGGATAGAAGATGAGATACAGTCTCTAACCTGGATACAAGATGAGATACAGCTTCTACCCTTGACACAAGATGAGATACGGCATCTAGCCTGGATAAAAGACAAGATACAGCTTCCAGCCTGGATACAAGACGAGATATGGCCTCCAACCTAGATACAAGACGAGATAAGGCCTCAAGCCTGGATACAAGACGAGATACAGCCTCCAGCCTGGATACAAGACGAGATGCGGTTGGAGATGGAGGCATATAGGTTCTGTATGGTATCATGCAGCACATTTGCCCATAGATGTTACAGCTGGGCTTATAAATCCTGCACACTCATAGGTTGCTGAAGAAGGCGTTCCAGCTGGTCCCATAAATGCTGCATTAGCGATAAATCTGGTGACCGGATGTAATCTGGAGGAGACATTCCTGGGAAACCCTTGCTGTATGCGGGCGAGCATTATTCTGCTGAAAAATTCCAGCCTGGGCAACTAAAGAGTAGCTCTGTAAGAAGCATGTCAAGGTCCTGAAGTTTCTAAATATTTCATATGGTATGAATTTTGTGAATGGTGTAATAAATTGTATTTTTATATTTTAACTTGTGAGCCGGCCATTGTTTATAAGTTCTCTGAGTGGCCTAGCCAGTCTCCAGACCTTTGGAGGGAGCTGAAACTCAATGTAGCCTAACAAAAGCCCCAAAACCTGAAATATCTTGACAATATCTAAGTGAAAGAGTGACCCAAAATCCCTGCTGCCGTGTGTGCAAACTTGGTCAAAAACTACAGGAAATGTCTGACCTGTGTAATTGCAAACAGAGGTTTCTGTTACAAATATTAAAAGGGTATTCCCATCTCAGACAATGAGGGCATATCGCTAGGATATGCCCCCATCGTCTGATAGGTGCAGGTCCCAGAGAACGGAAAGAGGAAATGAACGGAGGGCGCATTGCGCATTCGTAGTCGCGTTCCATTCATTTCTATAGTGCAGCCAAAAATAGCCAAGCGCTGGCTCCGCACCTATCAGACAATGGGGGCATATCCTAGCGATATGCCCCCATTGTCTATGATGGGAATCTAATATATAAAGCTCAGTGTCTAGGACATACCGTTCCTGAGATATTCCCAAAAAATGCATTAGCCAGTAGAAGCCTGGTCACATGACCCTTCTTAGCCAATAGAAGCTCGAAGGCCATTAGTCTCCGCACACACATACACACAGTTTCACACAAGGTTTCCATAACCCAGCCATTTTTCTTCACTGCTGTAGGTCAGCTTTAAAGGGGCAGGGCGCTGTGGATGACACTGTTAAAGGGGTATTCCGGTTACCATAAATATAACTTATGTTTTAGACTAATTCATCATCAATCATTACCTAATATAATGTAAATTTCACATATTTACCGTTCAGTAGTAATAAAAGATGTTTTCTTCCACTGATACCCACTGTGTTTCCTCATAAATTACCATGGCATCAACCAACAACCAACATTCAGGCCACTCTCAAAAGGAGAACTTAAAAGGGGAGGGCGGGACCCTGACGATCAGCTGTTTGAGAAGGCAGCGGCACTCCTATGAGCACTGTGGCCTTCTCACAGCTTTTCCTAGGCCAGCGATTACACGTTCATCGATCACATGGCCCAGGAGCAGCTCAGCCTCATTCAGTCGAATGAGTGAGCTGCAATACCAAGTACAGCCGCTATACTATGTACAGAGCTGTGCTTGGTAAGCTGGGGTCCCAGTCGGACCTCCACTGATCAGATACTGGTGACCTACCAAGAGGACCTCATCAGTAAAAAAAAAAAATTTTGGAAAACCCTTTTAAAGATAAGTTGGTATTGGATAGTAAAGAACCCATTATGATAATAACATAGTAAGTTATAATAACTAGTAAATAACCAATAAGAGAACAACATAGTCCCCACTAAATTTGAATGGTAAGTGTTCCTAGGAATCATTCTCTATTTTTTTTTTCCAGTGCGGCTGAATCACTGACCCATTCAGCACAGGCCACACAATTTGAGGTCCCCAATGCTCGGCACTGGCGACAAACGTTCGTGTGCATGAGCCCTTAGCAAGTTCTTTCTAGGACGGCAAGTTTTCGAGAGAAACCATAGTAGTATCAGTTTGGTGTCAAATTTCAGAGGTCTGCCTACTATTTTATGTGCTCAATTTGTCTCCAAAAAGATTTGGTCCAAGGGCAGGACCACCAGATATGTAGAATAGAGCCCGTATCAGCATTACAGTGCCAGCATTTATCAGAGGAGGGTAGGGAAACATTTGTGTAGGAGAACTGGGGTCCTTTACCATCTGCTCATTATCTTTATAGGAGTTTTCTTGTATTTTGACACATCTAGAAAAAACGGTGTGATCCTCTGAGAATATGCTTGGTCTCCTCTTTTGAAAAATATATACACGAAGCTACCTTCTCCCATGCAAGGAGGAAGTTCAGTTTATCATTAGTGAGAAGAAGGGAATAAATATGCGAAATGAGTTTGTGTGGCAGAGTTGGGAGAGATATAAACATTTCTAACTGTGAGGGAGGGGTTCAAAGTATGGAGTTCTGCCAGGAATTGTTTGCAGGTATAATGACAGTGGGCTTTATGGAGAGGAGAGTGGTAAATGTTAGCTTTTTCAATGAGAGCTGGAACAGTTTTGTAAAGTGTATGACCCACAGTTCGGGGATAACGCTAGATAGTTTTACAAAATGAGGTATGAGCTCTGCCGGGGTCGCAGCTGATATGTTAGGTGGTGTAGGTAGAGAGGTCAGGTAAGAGTGAAAGACTGTTATCATACCCTTAGTAGTAGGGCTCAATTTATGTGCCTTTGGAGGTGTAGAAGAGTAGAACACCAAAATGGGGCTGTAAAATCATCATTTTTTTTTTGCGGTGCAGAACGCGGACCCATTCAAGTGAACGGGTCCACATCCGCAAGTGGCGTGCAGTCTGTTGGTACCCGTGCATTGCGGTCTGCAGCACGGGGCACACACGCTCATGTGCATGAGCACTTATAGTAATCGAGACCAGAATGGATCGGGGCAGCAATGACAGTTTTTGTTGTTTCTGCAGTAATAGGGCGCATTCTAGAGATGTTTTTGAGGTGCAGGCAGCATGAGCGAGCAACAGATTTAACCCCTTCCTAACCACGCCGTATGTTTATGGCACTGGCAGGGACTTTAAACATGGCGCCCGCTTGTGAGTGGGGTGGGCGCCACAGCCGCCAAGTGCTTGCTGTTTCATACTGCAGATGCCCGCAGGTAATGTCCACAACCGTTGGTAGTGCCAGCTGCAGACATTTAACCCTTCAGATGCTGTGGTCAAACGTGACCACGGCATCTGGATGTGCTGAAACCTTCTGGTGAGCTCTGGCTCTCCTGTCAGAGATCGGAGGAGCCAGATGCATTGTGTGGCAGATTCGGACCTCAGGAATGAACTGAAGCTGTGTCACATTAGTTCCTATGGTGTATAGAGTTCTGTGGCATTGAAGTGTGTGAGAGAAATAATCTAATGATTGCTTGTTATAGTTAAAAAATGTTTTTTAAAAAATAAAAAAGTAAAAAAATCACCCCCTTTCCCCTGAATGAAAATTTAAACAGCATAACAAATACTCATCATGGGCATCACCGTGTGCGAAAACGCACATACTATTAGAATTTAAAAATATTTATCCCATACAGAAAACAGCAATCCGTAACAGCTCCACACAGCTTCATACACATAACTACAAAAAAAGTTTAAAAGAAAAATTAATTGGAATTAGAAACTGCAACTTGTCCCACAAAAAAAGCCCTTATATGAGTATGTGAATGAAAAAATAGAAAAAATAAAAAAGTTATGGCCCCAGGAAGGCAGGGAGTGAAAACATAAAACGCAAAAATGAAAAAACCTCCAAGCCTGAAAGGGTTAATATAAGGGGTGAATGAAAGATCAGTGGCAAACATAACACTATGTAACAAGGTCTTTGGTAAAGTACTGGAGGGGGTTTCTATCTTGCCCAGATTGCTCAGATGGTTGAGATGAAAGGAATCCAGAAGGCTGTATGGTTTCAGGAAAGTGGAGTTTGCCGGAGCTGCTTGATTCAGACTTTGTTTATAGACTTGAATTTTTATTTTTAATCGTCGGTAGGATTAGTAGAGGGACCTACCATTTTACCCCTCTCCAGTACAGCTATTCCCCCCTCGCCTGAGGTGTTCCTAGGTGTAGTCACTGGGATCGTTACTGGGGAACAAACAAAAATATCCATTTTGTGGTCCTCAAATTGCGTATCTGAAAAACATGATACCGACCATGTGCGTTCCGCATTTTGCATAACGGAGCGGCCGTGCCTGTGATAGAAGAGCCTTTTCTTGCCCTTAATTGCGGACAAGAATAACACATTCTATCTTTTTTTGCAGGCCCACGGAACGGAAGTACATATGAGAACAGCACGGGGTATGCTGTCCACATCTTTTGCGGCCCCATTGAAATGAATGGGCCCACATTGTTTCTGCAAAATTGCAGAAAGGATACAGACACAAATATACAGTCATCTGAACGAGCCCTTAGTCAGAGCCTTAAAGGGGTTGTCCCACGAAAAATATTCTACAGTTTTCAAACCTTCACCTTGATCTGAATACTTTTGTAATTGCATGTAATTCAAAATGTTGTATAGCTACTGAGTTATTCAGTAAAATGTATCTGTATAGTGCCACTTAATTTCTTATTTCTTTGACCTGCTCACTGAGAAGGCCGCACATGCTCAGTTTCATCCTTCAACTGCCTCCTGAGCGGTGATAGGAGGAGCTGAGACACGCCTCCTGAGCTGTGATAGGGAGAGCTGAGACACGCCCCCTGAGATGCAGCAGAAAAGACACTCCCCTTGAGCTGTCAGCTTGATATAAATCTAGAAGAGCAATGAACGGGGAGATCTCTGGATCCATGTGAGGTTCAGGGCTGGTTCTAGCTTTGTTAGAAAGAGGTTGTCATGTACAATATGATGTCTGATTTTCATTTTTTACATTATTCGTGGGATAACCCCTTTAAAGTTGGTAGACCTGTCTCGTGTGAAAAGACTGACATTCCTGGGATTTGTACCTCAGTTAGGTAGAAACCACTCTGTTAACGCCAAGGTGGTCCAGGACTTTGATTTAATGTTTATGTGTTATTTTGTTGCTGTGCCTTCACCCCAAACACTTGTATAATTTGGATGCCTAGTTTTGTGCTGGATATAAAATAAACTGAGTTTGGACTTTAACACTGCTCAGTGCAGTGACGTCTGTCATTGCCGGCCCTGTTCACATACACACATCCCTACAGCTGACTAGATGTTATAGTAGTTCCACACACTGACAGGGAGATAGCAGGTTCAGGTAGGTTAGTAAATGGACAAAACACAAGTAGTTCAGTTTTTGAGAGATTCAGTTTCAGATAAAGAGAGGACATGACGTTAGAGACAGTAGACAGTCACTGGTGTTTTGTAGTACAGCAGGAGTGATATAATGGGATGAAGAGTATAGTTGACATAGAGGTCGTCAGCATAGAGGTGGTAATGAAAACCAAATCTAATAGTCTGTCCGATGGGGACTTTGTAGAGAGAAAAGAGGAGAGGACCTAGGACAGAACCCTGAGGAACCCTAATAGGAAGAGGGAGGGGAGAAGAAGTAGACCCAGTGAATGACACACTGAAAGAGCAGTCAGAGAGATAGAAAGAAAATCAAGAGAGAGTAGTGTCCTTAACCCCTTCACCCATTTTCACGTGCATGTACGTGATAGGATCGGCAGCAGCACAGGCCCGGCTGTTGCCCATAGCAAGGCCCCTGCTGCATCCCCCGGCATCGCTGTCCACGGTGATGCCGGCGGATTAACCCCTCACACGCCGCGATCACTGCTGACCGCGGCATGTGAGGGGTCTGAGAGAGGGAGGGGGCTCCCTCTGACCCCATCGGCCCCCCCGCGCTGCGCTGGCAGGGGGGCCGATGGTTGCCATGGCAACTCCAACGCCTCACACAGGCATCGGAGCTGCCATGTACGGAAGCCTAGGGGATCCAGCCTGAGGGCTGGGTCTCCTAGGCAACCTGTCAGCGTCTCACGCAGTGAGACGCTGACAGCTCAATTCAGTACAATACAAAATGTATTGTACTGAATTGAAACAGGGATCAAACCCTGAAAATGTGAAGTCCCATAGTGGGACATAAGTAAAAAGTAAATAAAAGTGAAAAAAAGTGTTTTTTTAATAATAAAAAAAATAAAGTTTCAAGTAAAAAAAAGAAAAACGCCCCCTCACCATCAGGGCTGTGGAGTCGGAGTCGTGGAGTCGGAGTCGGTCACCATTTTGGTGGAGTCGGAGTCGGTATAAAATGGACCGACTCCGACTCCTAAAATATATAATGAATTAGTACATTTAGTTCAGTGCTGAATATATTTTTCTAAGAATTTGTGAAAATGATGAAATGTCCTATAAATGTCTGTTCTATTCCTGATCTCAGGATTTCGGCTTTTAGTTGAGATGACTGTGTGCTGCCCGTCATGTCCAGTGCATGTTCTCTCTGCTTTATGTTTCCTCTGAGCTCATGTTTGGAGAGGTTAGCTGCTCTCATGGCTTCTATCTGCTGATGTAAAACACCTAGGGCCCTTATGTATGAAAACTGTCTAGGTGTAGAAGTTTCTTTGTTGCCCATAGCAACCAATCAGAGCTCCCCTTTCATTTCATATAGTGCTTTGGAGAAATGAAAGGGGAGCTCTGATTGGTTGCTATGGGCAACAAAAAAAGTCTTAGACCTAGACAGTTTTCATACATCAGGCCCAGAGGCGTAGCTACTGGGGGATGGGGGGGGGCAGGGGAGGCGATGCTCCGGGCCCAATACCACTGGGGGGACCCTGCAGGGATGGCCTTAGTACAATCAGGCGAATACAAGTGAGCGCTTACATTATGGAGTCTGATGGGGGCACATTAAGCCGATCTCAGGTCTGATGGGGGCACATTCTGCTGATCTGAGGTCTGATGGGGGCACATTAAGCCGATCTGAGGTCTGATGGGGGCACATTCTGATGATCTGAGGTCTGATGGGGGAAAATTCTGCTGATCTGAGGTCTGATGGGGGCACATTCTGCTGATCTGAGGTCTGATGGGGGCACATTCTGATGATCTGAGGTCTGATGGGGGCACATTCTGCTGATCTGAGGTCTGATGGGGGAATATTCTGCTGATCGGAGGTCTGATGGGGGCACATTAAGCCGATCTGAGGTCTGATGGGGGCACATTAAGCCGATCTGAGAGCTGATGGGGGCACATTAAGCCGATCTGAGGTCCGATGGGGGCACAATATGCTGATCTGAGGTCTGATGGGGGCACATTAAGCCTATCTGAGGTCTGATGGGGGCAGATTAAGCCGATCTGAGGTCTGATGGGGGCACATTCTGATGATCTGAGGTCTGATGGGGGCAGATTAAGCCGATCTGAGGTCTGATGGGGGCACATTCTGATGATCTGAGGTCTGATGGGGGCACATTCTGATGATCTGAGGTCTGATGGGGGCACATTCTGCTGATCTGAGGTCTGATGGGGGAACATTCTGCTGATCTGAGGTCTGATGGGGGCACATTCTGCTGATCTGAAGTCTGAGGGGGGCACATTCAGTTGATCTGAGGTCTGATGGGGGCACATTCTGCTGATCTGAGGTCTGATGGGGGCACATTCTGCTGAACTGAGGTCTGATGGGGGCACATTCTGCTGATCTGAGGTCTGATGGGGGGCACATTCTGCTGATCTGAGGTCTGATGGGGGTACATTCTGCTGATCTGGGGTCTGATGGGGGCACATTCTGCTGATCTGAGGTCTGATGGGGGCATATTCTGCTGATCTGAGGTCTAATGGGGGCACATTAAGCCGATCTGAGGTCTGATGGGGGCAAGGGACTGTTAGTTTAGTGATGTAAAAGCTGGGGACAGATTTCCTTTAACATAGGAGTCCCCTTTTTTACTCCTATTACTCCTATATTTTACTGCATTATGTGGTAGAGTATTTAGAGTAGGGTATGTAGAAAGTCTATTGTACTGTATTTAACAGCATAGATGATCTAGCAGTTTATATAGTCATCTTGCTAATACAGTATTATAACCACAACTAGTAGTATTTGCCTGTGAAGTTGGAAAAGTGCGTTTGGGAAGCCAATAAGTGGGGGGCCCACTCAAGTATGTTTCGCCCCCCCATGTGCTGAACCTCTAGCTACGCCTCTGATCAGGCCCTAAGTGAGCTGTACCCAGAGAAGCCTGATAGATTACAGACTGTTTTTGTCATGACTTATCTGTACTATTGATTTTATGCAAATTTGTGTAAAGTTATCACTTAAACATGCTCCATGTATGAGGGAGTCGGGAGTCGGGGTGAGGGGAAATTGAGGAGTCGGAGTCGGGGCTTTGGCTTACCGACTCCACAGCCCTGCTCACCATAAAATAATGTTTTTTTAAAAAAAATAAAAAACACACATATTGGGTATCGCCGCGTGCGTCACAATGTGCTCTATAATCACATGATCTACTACCTCAGGTGAATGCCGGAAAAAAATTTTTTAAAAAAAACTGAGCAAAAATGCCATTTTTTGGTCACCTTACATCACAAAAAGTGTAATTACAAGCGATCAAAAAGATGTATGTACCCCAAAACCATCATCTCTTCCCGCAAAAAATGACACCCTACCTAAGACAATCGCCCAAAAGATTAAAAAAATATGGCTTTCAGTAAAAGGAGACACTAAAACATGATTTTTTTTTCTTAAAAAATGCTTTTATTGTGTAAAACTGAAATAAATATAAAAAAAGTATACATGCTAGGTATCACCACGTCCGTAATAACCTGCTCTATAAAAATATCATATGATTTATGCCCATAAGTGAACGCTGTAAAAAACAAAAAAAACTGTGCCAAAAATGCTATTTTATTTGTCACCTTCATCACAAAAAGTGTAATTTCAAGCGATCAAAGTCATACACACCCCAAAATGGTACCAATCAAACCGTCATCTCTTTCCGCAAAAAATGATACCCTACCTAAGACAATCGGCCAAAAGATAAAAAAAATATGGCTTTCAAAAAATGGAGACACTAAAACATGATTTATTTTTCTTCAAAAAAGCTTTTATTCTGTAAAACTGAAATAAATGTAAAAAAGTAGACATATTAGGTATCTCCACGTCCGTAATAACTTCCTCTATAAAAATATTATATGACTTACCCCCTAAGGTAAACACCATAAAAAAATAAAAATAAAAACTGTGCAAAAAATGCAATTTTTTGTCACCTTTCATCACAAAAACTGTTATAACAAGCGATCAAAAAGTCATACACACCCCAAAATGGTACTAATCAAACCATCATCTCTTTCCGCAAATAATGAGCCCCTATATAAGATAATCGCCAAAAAAATAAAAAAAAATATAGCTTTAGGAATATAGAGATTTTATTGTGTAAAACTAAAATACATTAAAAAAAAGTAGACATATTAGGTATCGCCGTGTCCGTAAAAACCTGCTCTATAAAAATATCACATGATCTAACCCCTAAGGTGAATTTCAGAAAAAAACTAAAATAAAAACTGCCTAAACGACCATTTTTTGGTCACTTTGCCACATAAAGTGTAATATTGAGTGATCAAAAAATCATATGTACCCAAAAATGCTACCTATAAAAACGTCAACTCATTCCGCAAAAAATGAGCCCCTACACAAGACGATCGGCAGAAAAATAAAAGAAATGTAGCTTTTAGACAATGAAGACACAAAAACATAATTTTTGTTTTGAAAAATGCTTTATCATGTAGAACTGAAACAACAACAAAAAAATACACATATTTGATATTGTTGCGTGCGTCTGTATCAACCTGCCCTATAAAAGCAAAACATGATCTATCCTGTCAGGAAAACTCTGTAAAAAAACAAAAAATAAAAACTGTGCCACAACAGCCATTTTTTGTTACCTTGCCTCACAAAAAGCGTAATACTGAGCAATCAAAAATCATATGTACCCCAAAATAGTACCAATAAAACTGTCACCTCATCTTGTAGTTTCCAAAATGGGGTCACTTTTTGGGAGTTTCTACTCAGGGGGTCTTCAAATGTGACATGGCGACTTAAAATTATCCCAGTGACATCTGCGCTCCAAAATCCATATGGCGTTCCTTTCCCTCAGCGCCCTGCCATGTTCCCCTACAGCAGTTTACCACCTCATGTGGGGTGTTTCTGTAAACTGCAGAATCAGGGTAATAAATATTGAGTTTTCTTTGGCTGTTAACCCTTGCTGTGTTACAGGGACAATACATTAAAATGGAAAATGTGCAAAAAAAGTGAATTTTTGAAATTTCACCTCCATTTTCCTTTCATTCTTGTGGAACAACTAAAGGGTTAACAAAGTTTGTAAAATCAGTTTTGATTAACTTGATGGGTGTAGTTTCTCAAATTGGGTCATTTATGGATGGCTTCTATTATGTAAGCGCCACAAAGTGACTTGATAACTGAACTGGTCCCTGAAAAGTGGGTTTTGGAAATTTTCTTAAAAACTTTTAAGAATTGCTTCTAAAATTCTAAACCTTCTAACTTCCTGAAAAATAAAATGATGTTTACAAAATGATTCCAACATGAAGTAGACATCTGGGAAATGTACAGTAACAACTATTTTATGAGGTATCACAATCTGCTTTAAAAGCAGAGACATTCAAATTTCAAAAATTATGAATTTTTCCAAATTTTCGGTAAATTGTGGAATTTTTTTATAAAGAAAGGTGAAACATATTGACTCAAATGTACCACTAACATGAAGTACAATATGTCACGAGAAAACAATCTCAGAATCGCTTAGATAAGTAAAAGCGTTCCAGAGTTATTACCACATAAAGTGAAACATGTCAGATTTGAAAAATGTAGCTTGGTCCTTAAAGTGAAAACTGGCTGTGTCTTGAAGGGGTTAAGGCTGATAGATTGGAGCATGCTGAGTAGGAGATGGTGGTCTTACAGTGTCATGCAGCAGAGAGATCCAGAAGAATTAGTAGAGAGTAGTCACCGTTGCAGTTATCTATCAAGAGGCCATTTTTCACTTTTATGAGGGCAGTTTCTGTAGAATGTAAAAAGTGGAAACCAGATTGTAATGGTTCAAGGGGAGAGATAGCAGATAAGGTGAGAGTAAACCAGGTGTTCCAGGAGTTTAGAGATGAAGGAGAGATTGGAGAAAGGTCTTTAGTTAGTTACACAGGATGGGTCGAGAAGTTTTTTTTTTTTAATAATGGGGCTATGACCGAATGTTTCAAAGAAGAGGGGACAATACCAGATCAGAGAGAGAGAGACTGAACATTTTAGGTGGGTAGTGACAACTTGGGAGACTGGAGGAGGCGTGCGGTACCTGTAATAGGTTCAGTAGTGCATTCAGTAGGGTGAAAAGAAGAGACGATCCTGGAGACTTCTACTTTGTGACTGGGTCGAATATGGAAAGTGAACCAGAGGAAGTGCAGAGGTCTGAAAATAGGTTTGTTTGCTGAGGTGGAGGGCAGAGTTGTAAGATGAAATTTTTTGGTGTGTGAGTTTTCCCATATGTGTTCAGCGGGGGTTATTTAGTTCTTTTATATTGATCCTCAGGATAGGCCAGCAATATCTGATCGATAGGGGTCTAACACCACTGCCAATCAGCTGTTGTGGAGTAGCTCTGGCACAGAACTAAACAGTTCAGTCCATTGTGTTGTGGAGGTCGCTGGTTACTTCAGTATTCCCTTCCATTGGAGCAGCGCTGCAGCCACTACACTATGGACTGAGCTGTGTAGTGCCATTTCCCACCACTTTTGGGAGGGGAACAGTGAGTCTTTTGGAGCAAACAATTTGTAATGTTGTTTAACGCAGCTATTCACAAGGCTGTTTTATTTACATCTGTTAAAAGCACAATCTACTGGGTGGGCCATTTATATGGATACACCTAAATAAAGTGGGAATGGTTGGTGATATTAACTTCCTGTTTGTGGCACATTAGTATATGGGAGGGGGAAACTTTTCAAGATGGGTGGTGACCATGGCGGCCATTTTGGATCCAACTTTAGTTTTTTCAATAGGAAAGATGACCCCAAAGATAAAAGTCTAAGGGGGTCAGATCGGGAGACCTTGGGGGCCATTCATCTGCTACATGATGATGTGTTTCCCTCTTTCTGCACTGAAGCTGGCACATTCCGTGAGTGTTTCCAGCAAGATGGTGACCACCACATTATGGGTGTCAGGTCCGAGCATTCCTAGATGAACAGTTTCCTGGAAAGTGGATTGGTCATCGTGGGCCAGTTAAATGGCCCCCAAGGTCTCCCGATCTTACCCCCTTAGACTTTTATCTTTGTGGTCATCTGAAGGCAATTGTCTATGCTGTGAAGATACGAGATGTGCAGCACCTGAAACTATGGAAGCCTGTGCTAGCATTTCTTCTGCGGTGTTGCTATCAGTGTGTGAAGAGTGGGAGGGTTGCATTGACAAACACAATGGGCAGCACTATGAACACATTTTATAAGTGGTCAGAAACTTGTAAATAACTCACGATAGAATAAAGTTACGTTAAAAACGAGCACACCATTGTTTTTCTTGTGAAATTCTCAATAAGTTTGATGTGTCACATGACCCTCTTCCCATTGAAAAAACTAAAGTTGGATCCAAAATGGCTGACTTCAAAATGGCCGCCATGGTCACCACCCATCTTGAAAGGTTTCCCCCCTCCCATATACTAATGTGCCACAAACAGGAAGTTAATATCACCGACCATTCCCATTTTATTTAGGTGTATCCATATAAATGGCCCGCCCTGTAGATTAGAAATATGAAGAATTATTCAGTGTTGTTGATTTTGAGGCAAACAAGTTAGTGGGGCCTGATAAAATGTGATTTGTAGTTATGTCCATTTTGATCTACACAGTCTGGACAAATTTATTAGGACACGCCTCTTAATCATTGAGTTCAGTTGTTTCATTCAGCCCCATTGGCACAGGTGTATAATATAAAGCATATAGTTATATAGTCGCTTAAACATTTGTGAAAGAAGGGATCGTTCTAAAGAGCTCCCTGAATTCCAATGCGGTCCTGTAATAGGATGCCACCCGTGAAGCAAGTCAGATTTTGAAATTTCTTCCCTCCTAGATATTCTACAATCAAATTGGAAGCGTTTATGTCACGAGTATACCTGCGTCTGGAATCAGACGTTCTGCACGGCTTTCGAAGTGACATCTTTGACAGGCCATTCCCTTTGTTTGTGTGCTCTTCCCCACACCTCTTCCCCTCAGCTGTTGCCGCTTGGCAATCAGCTTTCCCCTATTTACCCCTTCCTCTCCCAGTATCCCTTGCGGTTTATATTTTCTGTTTGCTGGGTTGAGAGTGGTGTGGATCTCGGCTGAGATCCTGTTGCTGAGTTCGACTTAAGTTAAGTTTCTGTCTTCATTTGTTGTTTTCCTTTTGGAGTCTCCTGTTCCTCCTTATACTTGGAGGAACGGGTTTACTCTCTGGAGTCACTAGCCTGCAGGGGTTTCTAGGGTGTATTTATATTAGGTTCCTGTGTATGAACATTCCTACCTTCCAGGATTGTTCATACTGGTAGTCAGCCTAGGGCCTAGTCACAGGGTCCTCTGCAGGAGGTGACCGTCTCCCTGGTTTTGTGTGTCCCCATCCCTCGTACGCTCGGTGTGGCTTTCCCCCCCACACCAGAGCGTGACAGTTTAGGAGTCACAGCAACTCAACCAGTAGCAGACCTTGTAAAGTTACAGAGCGGGGTTGCCGAGTGCTGACGCACATAGTAAAGTACATGAAAGTGGCCAATACCTTCCTGACTCAATTTTCTCAATATCACCACAGACATTGCACCAGGAGCTTCATGGCAAGGATTTCCATAGCCGAGCAGCTGCAAGCAAGTTTTATGTCACCAAGCACAATGCCAAGCGTCGGATGGAACGGTCTAAGGCAAGCCGCCACTGGACGCTAAAGCAGTGGAAATGTGTTTGGCATAGTGACCAATCACGCATCTCTGTCTGACAGTCTTATGGACTGGGAATGCCAGGAGAATGTTACCTGGGGTGCATTGTGCCAACTGTAAGATTTAGTTAAAGGGATTCTGTCACCAGGATTTGGCCTATTAAGGTAATCCCACTATTGGATTCTGCTCAGTGTGGTGATTTCAAAAACGTTATTATTATTGTTCCTAGGGATGGATTTGATGGTAAAAAAACGTTTTTTATATTATGCAAATGACCGCCAGGACCGCCCACCTCATTATTATTCACTTCACTGCTTCCAGCAGACTCGCTCCGTCACCTTCGTAATCCTGCGCAGGCGCAGTACCTAAAGCGGTCTCCTGGCATCGGCCTCAGCGAAGTTACTGTGCATGGCGCGCCTCTGGTAACTCTCCCGCCACTCCGCTCTTCCTTTCCGGGTCGAGCGAAGTGCGCAGAGAGCCGGCGCATGCGCAGTAACTTCACTGAGGCCGATGCCAGGAGACCGCACGGGCGCAGACCGCTTTAGGTACTGCGCCTGCGCAGGATTACGAAGGTGACGGAGCGAGTCTGCTGGAAGCAGTGAAGTGAATAATAATGAGGTGGGCGGTCCTGGGCTCCAACTGTAGCGGCGCAGCCGGGCTCCAACGGCGCTGGGCACATCCCCTTGGGCTCCTTATGTAAGTCATTTGCATAATATAAAAAACGTTTTTTTACCATCAAATCCATCCCTAGGAACAATAATAATAACGTTTTTGAAATCACCACACTGAGCAGAATCCAATAGTGGGATTACCTTAATAGGCCAAATCCTGGTGACAGAATCCCTTTAAGGACATGATGATATGAGGTTGATTTTCTTGGTTGGCCTAGACCCCGAAGTTCCAGTGATGGAACAGTTTGGGCAATTGTATGCTTCTAACTGTATTCTGATAACAGTTTGGGGAAAGCCCTTTTCTGTTACAGCATGACGGTGGCCCAGTCCATAAAGGCATGGTCGGATGAGCCCTAACTCATTTTGGGTGAACTAGATCGAAGATTGCGAGCCAGACCCTCTCGCCCAACATCAATGTCTGACCTCAAAAATGCTCCTCTGGATGAATGGGCAAAAATTCCCACAAACACCCTCCAAAATCTTGCAGAGCGGGTTCCAAGAAGAGTGGAGCCCTTATAACTACAAGAAGGGGAAGAAATTTGTATCAATAAGTTTAACGCAATACTCATAGGCCAAGAGTGAAGCTCATGTTATGCCATCCATGTCTTTGCAGGGAGCATTCCTTCAGTATTGAACATGTTTTTGGTAGATGTCTTATCTTGGCTTCCTTGCATTTTTGGCTGTCAGTCATTTCTGTCAGTATGCGAGGCCATTTCTCTAAATTCTTCTCCAGCACTGAGATGTCATTCCTCTGTGACAAACCTTTGTTACAGTTGGTCTGAAAAGCTAAAGTCAACTGAGTCTGAATAGAAAAGTTCTGTTTTTCTAAACTTGAGGGAGGGATGAATTCTCTAGATGTCTGAGATTTGGCTAGGATTTGTTTTCTCCTTGACTGGAGACGTGCTAAACTGTGACAAGACAAGAGAGAAAACTTAAAAAAACACAAAAAAAAATAGCAAAAAAAATTCTGAGTCAGTTTCAGAAGCTAGACCTCTAATGTACAGATTTATATTTAAAGGGGTTTTCTGGGAATACAATATTGAAAGCCTATCACTATCAGGTTCTTTGGGCCCAACTATTGGCACCCTGCCCATCAACAATTTGAAGAGGCAGTAGCAATTGTACAAATTCTGTGTCCTCTTCATTGCTTATATTGCCCTGGATCATTGGCGTACACAGAGAAGTCAGGGCCCCATAACAAGGATCAGACCAGGCCCCTCACACAGGACAGAAGGGTTTCTGCCTAAACCCCTTTCAATGACCCTTGGGCCATTTTTCCACTGCCTCATTTGCTAAAAGTTGTTCCTTTAGAGGGTAGAGTCCTGACCAAGTTTTCACTTCCAGTAGAAGAGGAGATGATCCCAACTAAGACTGGGCCCCCTCTTGTCCTGGGCCCCATAGCGGTCACATGGTCTGCCGCTATGGTAGTTACGCCCCTGCCCTGGACGCCGTACCTTTAGTAATGGTAAATTAAGTCTTATTCAAGTAAATATCGCTGATAATCTGATGTCTGTAATCTCATCCAGAGCTCCCTACAATGTCCTCCATAGGGTGAAACAAAGATCTAACATTGCAGTCAGCCTCTCCCCACCCTGAAATTGCCATTCAAAGTTGATTAATGTCCCTATGAGGTTGTATCATTAGTCAAAACTGTACTGATATAATTATTGCTATTACTTCAGCATGTTAAGCGAATCATATAATGAGTATAGGGTCTCCCAGTTCTCCGCTGACAGCTGATCTGGGGGGGGAGATACGGATTGGGCATGTTGGATTTCGACTGCCTGATCCTTTTGTTAGTGGGGAGCTGTTGTCAGCGGCGTCTGGCAATGATTTGCTTTCGCTCACTATATATGCATGTTTGGGAGGATCAGGGGAGATAGCTGTCGGCCTAATAAGATATCTTGTCTGTGGCCATCTTAAAGAAGAACGCCCGCAAAAATTTTTATTCTCTGACCTGTTAAAAAGGTGCATGATATAATCTGTAGTGATTGTCATTTACTTATCAGAGGCTGAAATTGAGAGTTTCCACTCTCTTCTTATTGTAGCTGTGTCATGTGACCAACTCCCTGACCCCGGACAGGAAGCCAGTCACTGCTCTATTCATTCCTATGAGACTGAAAGTGAGGCTCCCATAGGAATACATAGAGAATTAGACTTCCTGTCCACACATAAGGTGCTGTGTGAGCTGGTGGGTCTAATTGCTGGTCACATGACACAGATAAGAAACTTCAGGATGATATAACTCAAAAATTCAGCTACTGGTAAGAAAATGACATTCACTACAGATTACATCATGTACATTTCTAGCAGGACACGGAATAAAATTGTTTGCGGGAGTTCTTCTTTAAGAATTCATATTCATTTCCTTGAGCATAAGTAGTTTGTTATCATGAGGGGAATATTTGAAGTCAATTTTCCCTGAGTCCTTATGCTGGTGTACTTTGTGCCAAATTCATCAAATACGGCACACTGCTAAATTTGGAGCATCTTTAAACCTAACACTTTTGTCTCAGAATGCTACTCCAGTTTTCTACACCCCACTACCGGAGTGGCTTTGGAACTTTTATTGCAACCTTTTTAAATGTCCCAGTCATAAACTGGGAGTGAAGCTCCTTTACATAGCCAACCACACCCACCTTCCCGACTACTTTTCAGAACTCGAGTTAGTGTTATTAAAATGCAAAATGCAAAAAATTTAGCACAAGTGACCTCAAAAAGTTGCAAAAGCCTTACTTACTATTACGTTTTGAAGACAGAATCCTGGATGCAAGGCTTGATAAATTCCTCCTCAGGTCGGTGATACAGTTGAGTACTGTGGTGGGGCGTGGGAGTCCATGGCCACAGACCACTATATGAGGCAGCGTACAAATGGCACAGGCGTCTCAGGCTGAATACGTTCTGTGGCTTGCACTGAAGACGGGAGTTGGAACAGCACTCGGGTATTTTATTTTTTTTCTTCTTTCCTTGGCCACTACTGGGGCACTATAGAGGTCATTGCTAGGGAAAGTCCAGGCAGCATGGTGAGTGTAGGGCTGGCCTGGTGCTGTGGCTCACATCTCACTTCCCAAGCCCCCTACTCCATATATTAAAGGGGTTGTCTCATCACAGACAATGGGGGCATATCACTAGGATATGCCCTCATTGTCCTATAGGTGCGGGTCCCACAACTATAGCGAGAACGGAGCCCCGAAAGTGAAGGAGGCGCACTGCGCATGCACAGCCACCCTCCATTCATTTTCTATGCGTCCAGCGAAAATAGCCGAGCGCTGGCCCCTTAGAAATCAATGGGAGCGGGGGCTGAGCATTCGCGGTACGCTCCCATTCATTTCTATGGGGAGCCGGCTTAGTGGTGGCCAGAACTGACTCCTCCAGCTACCACCTCGCGGGGCTCCGTTCTCAATATAGGTGCGAGTCCCAGCGGTGGGACAACCCCTTTAATTAGAGACTAGAGGTGGAGAAGGTCAGAAGGGGCAGCTGGTGCTGGGCTCCACAGAAGGGCATCTTCTGGGACAGTATATTGTGCTGCACTGTGGTATTTGGTTCTGCTGGGAAGTTTTTTTGTGCTGCACTACGGTATTGCTGACCCAACTGCTTATGCTGCTGCGGCTTCTGTCAGTTTGGACCCAACTACAACATGGGGCCACTTTTAGGAGTTTTTTTTTTTTCCCCGCTGATGTTTCAAGTTCTGTCTCTGCTCCTGGCTAGACAGAGCCATGAGGACATCACAGACATCACAGGCTCTGCCTAACACTGTTCACACCGTTGCATTAATCTTGGTGTATTATTTAGGCACAGATGCCTAGTCTGTCATATGATACGTATTGTCTGTACAGTAAATGCTGTCCTATAGTCATCTAAAATCCTAACAAAGTGTTTCTAAAGCTGCAAACAATGGCTTCCTTAGTAGACCCTTATATTACTATACAGGTGTTGTGTCGTGCGGCTCCGGTGTATTCAGACCAAATGTGATCGTATGACACTTAAATGTGGGAAAAGAACCTAAGAGAAAATAAGACATTTGGAATCCTAATAAAGGATCACTTTCACAAATGTATTCCATGCCCCTTCCATGTTTTTCTTTCTTCCTCCTACCGTGATCCAGTCTTGTTCTTTGTAAAAACTAAAACGCTGATGCTGAGAAAGTTTGCAAGTGTTTTTATTTAGGGTACTTTCACACTAGCGGCAGCACGGATCCGGCAGGTAAAGGGTACCGCCGGATCCATGCTGCCGCAGGTGCATGTGTGGGGCCGGAACCACTGAATACAACATGTTGTATTTTCGTTCCGGCCTCCTCTCAGCAGGGCTTAACGGATCCGCGGCCCGCCCCATTACAGTGAATGCCGCGCTCTGGCCCCACACATGCACCTGCGGCAGCACGAATCGGGCGGGACCCTTCACCCGCCGGATCCGTGCTGCCACTAGTGTGAAACTAGCCTTAGCATGATTACTATGTTGATTAGAAGCTGCTATGGACGGTGTATTAGTGTAGATTATATTATACATGTATCTAAAATTCAAGGGACCAAGTTATGCAAAAATCAGGCAAAGACAAGGCCCGTAATAACATAACAAAAAAAAACAATACTCACCCACTGACCCAAACTACTTTCCTCTGCCTCAGGGCCCATTCAGACAGCCGTAGTGCTTTGCGGATCCACAAAACACAGATACCGGTCATGTGCATTCCGCAATTTGTGGATCACACATGGCCGCAACCATAATACAAAATGCCTATTCGTGTCCGCAGACAAGAATAGGACATGTTCTATCTTTTCCGCGGAGAACGGAACCATGGATGCGGACAGCACAAGGCCGCATTGAAATGAATGTGTCTGACGCGGACTCATTCATACGGCCGTCTGATTGAGCCCTCACTCTGATCTTTGAATACTTGCATGCAGTGGTGACGTGCTCATATATACACATGACTGCTGCACCCTATCACTGTATATAGGCACGTCACCACTGCAGTCAGGTATTCAAAGCTGAATCGGCATGTGTCTAATGGCTGAGTCCCTACCTTTGGCAAAATTTTTCTGACAACCTCTTTATAGGTATTATCAGACACAGAGTCACCATACTTACCTGGTCCCCAGAGTTTCTATAGTTCCCGGCCAGCTGGAGTGTAATCATATTACAGGTTATAGTTACTAGAGAGGGGTCGTTGATCCAGGGAGTTATTCTGGTTCTGATTGGAGTCGGGAAGGAATTTTTTCCCCCTAAAGTGAGGAAAATTGGCTTCTACCTCACAGGGGTTTTTTTTTGCCTTCCTCTGGATCAACAAGCCGAACTGGATGGACAGATAGCTTTTTTTCGGCCTTATAAACTATGTTACTATGTTACCTTTCAGATCTCCAATCTGAAATCTGATCCAAAAGAAACCTGTGGCATTTGCACTTCGTGAGACTACTGGAGAAATGATGCAACCACTGAGGTTCCAAGAAGTTATATCATTGCTCTGTCACCTTTGGGGCTATCTTAAGGGCCTTTTCACCTCTGGGGATCTCGCATGCTACTGGTAATACAATCACTACAGCAACTCACCAGTCAGTAACAGTAATGAGTTAATCTTCAGTATCTTCCAGAAATACCTATCCATTAGGTTTAGTACGTCCATCTTTTAGGACCTATTTTTTTTTTATGAACAATGCATGCTCTGTTCACAAAATCTCTGAGAACATGTCACGTGTTGTTCATATTACATGGCTGTCATTCCCTATCTTTCCTATCGCCTTTCCTTTCTCCATCAGTCTGCTTATGAAACAATCAGCACTGGGTTAATGAGAGCCTCATATGTTTTAAAGGTCAGATGCAATGTAAAGATTTCCCATTTCTCTCTCTCTCTCTCTCCAGGGTAGTACAGGATATAACTTTTACTGCCGTTCACAGCCATGCAGGATTAGAATAGGTAAGCAAAACGCACCTTTGTTCACTCACAAACCAGAAGCTCCAGTAAATGTTCAGATATTTTAGATTTCCGCCACAAAATTTGAAGGGTTTTCCAGGCTCCTGATATTAATGACCTATCAGGATAAGTCATCAATATCCGATCAGTAAAGCTTTTCCCTGCAGCCTCCAGCGCTGTAATTAACATCTTGAATGGAACAGGAAGCGCAGCTACGTTCAAAATGTAGTGGGCCAGTCCAGGCCACTGCAAGGGGCCCAGCGGAGAGCGGGGGCTCAGCTCTCACATGAGAGACGCATTCCTGCACTCCGGACCGGGCTGTTCAACCCCTTACATGCCACAGGCAATGGCTCCCTCCGTGTCCCATCGGCACCCCGCAAATGCAATCGCTGGCTGGGACCTTATGTAGGCCCCAAGCCTGCCTTCAGTGTTCCCCCGCAGCCTGCTATTCAGTGTCAGTATAGCACTGACATTAAAATGCAGTGCACTATAGGCAGGGGCGTAGCTATAGGGGAGGCAGAGGTAGCAGTCGCTACCAGGCCCAGGAGCCTGAGGGGGCACAAAGACCCTTGTTCCTCAGAAGAAGACACACAAAGTACTGAGGGAAGGGGGGCCCAAGCTGAACTTTTGCACCAGGGCCCATGAGCCTTTAGCTACGCCGCTGACTATAGGGATAGTGCATTGTATCTTAGAAGCAATCAAAAAATTGCCTGCTATAGCCTCTTTGTGGGACTATGAAGTGGTTAAAAAAAAGGAAAAAACAAAACATTTATTAACTTGTAGGAAAACAGGCTGAAGTGGATGGACAGATGTCTTTTTTCGGCCTTATAAACTATGTTACTATGTTACTAAATAAAAAAAAATTCCAATGAAAAAAAATTGCAAAAATAAAATGTCCCCACATATTTGGTATCGTCGTGTCTGTAACGATCCACACTACACAAATATCATGTAAATATCATGTAAACAGAAAATGTCAGAATTGCTAATTTAATCTTAGTCTCCACCAAAAAAAAACGTAATAACAGGCTATCAAAAAGTGTTATTTACCCCCAAATGATACCAATGAAAACTATAGGTCGTCCCTCAAAAATCAAGCCCCCACAGAACAAACTTTATTGCCCAAAAGTAGTAAAACATATAAGCAACATATATGTATTTGGCATCACTGTAATCGTACTGACCCAGAGAATAAAGATATTACGTTAATTATGTCCAAAACTAGAATGCCATAAAATTCATAACATAACAACTCAGTGGCAGTATTGCTGTTTTTTCCCATCTCCCTCCCAGAAAAAGTTAATCAGAAAGTTATATGTACTGCACAATGGTATCAAAAACTACGACTTGTCCCGCCAAAAACAAACTCTTCTACAGCTACATTATAGCTCTTGGTCAGTAAGGGCCAAAACAGGCTGGTCACTAAGGGGTTAATGACCTATCCTGAAGATAGGTCATTAATATTAGGATTCTGGAAAACCTCTTTAATCCACATCATTTAAAGGGGTTGTCCCAGAAAAAATATTCTACAGTTTTCAAACCAGCACCTGGATATGAATACTTTCATAATTGCAAGTAATTAAAAATTTTGTATAGCTGCTGAGTTATTCAATAAAAATTATCTGTATAGTACCACTTAATTTCTTATTTCTTTGATCCGGTTAACTGAGATGGCCCCACATGCTCAGTTTCATCTTTCAACTCCCTCCTGAACTGCGATAGGGAGATCTGAGACACGCCTCCTGAGCTGTGATAGGGAGAGCTGAGATACGCCCCCTGAGCTGTGATAAGGAGAGCATGGACACGCCTCCTGAGCTGTCATAGGGAGAGCTGAGACACGCCCCCTGAGCTGTGATAGGGAGAGCTGAGACACGCCTCCTGAGCTGTGATAGGGAGAGTTGAGACACGCCTCCTGAGCTGTGATAGGGAGAGCTGAGATACACCCCCTGAGCTGTGATAAGGAGAGCATGGACACGCCTCCTGAGCTGTCATAGGGAGAGCTGAGACACGCCCCCTGAGCTGTGATAGGGAGAGCTGAGACACGCCTCCTGAGCTGTGATAGGGAGAGTTGAGACACGCCTCCTGAGCTGTCATAGGGAGAGCTGAGACACGCCCCCTGAGCTGTGATAGGGAGAGTGTGGACACGCCTCCTGAGCTGTGATAGGGAGAGCTGAGACACGCCTCCTGAGCTGTGATAGGGAGAGATGAGACACGCCTCCTGAGCTGTGATAAGGAGAGCTGAGACACGCCCCCTGAGCTGTGATAGGGAGAGCGGGGACATGCCTCCTGAGCTGTGATAGGGAGAGCTGAGACACGCCCCCTGAGCTGTGATAGGGAGAGCTGAGATACGCCTCCTGAGCTGTGATAGGGAGAGCTGAGACACGCCCCCTGAGCTGTGATAGGGAGAGCGTGGACACGCCTCCTGAGCTGTGATAGGGAGAGCTGAGACACGCCTCCTGAGCTGTGATAGGGAGAGCTGAGACACGCCCCCTGAGCTGTGATAGGGAGAGCTGAGACACGCCTCCTGAGCTGTGATAGGGAGAGCCGAGACACGCCTCCTGAGCTGTGATAGGGAGAGCTGAGACACGCCTCCTGAGCTGCAGCAGAAAGTGACATGTCTGTCCTTGGCATGTTAAACTCTCTGTAAGTTACATTCATCAATTGAACATCTTACTGTAAAACAAAGAGGAAGGAATTAGTTCTCATGTCATAGGGGAAACAACAAAATATGAAGATTCCTCAGCAGATATTCTACTATTTAGATTTATCTTCTCATCTCTGTATTTTCACGAAATCAGTTTTAAAGAAGTAGACAAAACATTGTACACAGTTTCTAGTAAATTATCAAGATTTGTAATAAGGAAAAGAAAGTGCATGACTCATTTTCGGGAATTTACTTCCTTTTGTGGTATCATCCAGTTTTATCTGCTCTACAAATCTTCAAAATGAAATCATTTCCTTCTTTTTTAACATTACCAAAGATTTGGGCTTCCTGAAACCTTTCATTATTGGACTTTACAAAGAGGAATTTCCCTTCTAAATGAGAAACACACACATTTTTTGGGACTTGAATGCATGTTCTCATGTTCATTACAGTTCTGCAAATTTGTTCCTTGCATCACCGAAAGAAGGAAAGTATATGGTGATGAGGTCATTCCAACGACTTCCTGTTCCTAATAAAGCTGAAATCTCAAGAGAACCATCTGTAAATTAAACATTCCAAAGGTGTGTCGCTCTCCGGCAGATCAGGTGTAATCTAATACTTTACTACTGTTTGCACTGTGAGAGTAAATAGGAAAGTGAATTTTATTTTCCAAAGAGTAATGAATTTGGAAAGTGTAGTCATTTGGGTTCAGGTACAAATTCAACTTTCATGCGGTGAATGCATTTGTGCAATATGCACCTGTTTACCAAGGAAGGCTCTTAAAGGGGTTGTCCAAGATCTCATAAAACTTTGCTGTGGACAGTAGATGAGCAAATCTATTCTAAAATTCAAGCCATTATTTTAGAGAGAGAGAGAGAGCAAAAAAGAGAGAGAGTTTTCCAAGGAACTGGGATACTTTCAATTCGGGACGAATGTATTCGGATCTGAATAGAATCAGACAGCCCATTCCTCCCACTTCAATTTTAAAGAAGAACTCCCGCAAAAATTTTGTTAGAAAGGTGCATGATATAATCTGTAGTGATTGTCATTTTCTTATCAGTGACTGTGTCTGTGAGTAAAAACCTCTCTTCTTATTGTAGCTGGGTCATGTGACCAACTCCCTGACCTCCAGCTGACCCAGGACAGGAAGCCAGTAACTGTTCTATTCATTCCTATGGGAGCCTCACTTTCAGTCTCATAGGAATACATAGAGAATTAGACTTACTGTCCACACATAAGTCTATGTGTGAGTTGGTGGGTCTAATTGCTGGTCACATGACACAGATAAGAAACTTCAGGCTCATATAAGTCAAAAATTCAGACACTGGTAAGAAAATGACATTCACTACAGATTATATCATGTACATTTCTAGCAGGACATGGAATAAAATTTTTGTCGGGAGTTCTTCTTTAAGAAATTTACTGATCTCTATTGGTCAGGCATTGGCAGAAAGTAAAAAAAAAAAATAACACCGTTCACCTTGTTGGAGCCTCCCAGTTCCCATGTTGTGCTTCCGGTCTTTGCTTCTTCCAGTCCCTGCTTTCTACACCAGTCAGTGGTTTCAGCGATGACACGTGCAGGAACGGTAAGTGACTGCTGACACATCACCACTAATACATGAAGACGGCACATCACAATTATGGGTCGGCAGGGACCAAAAGCAGCAACTGAACACACAGAGCTGGAACCGTGAGACTGAAACAAAGTAGTGTTTTATTTATTTATTTATTTATTTTTGTAGATTTTGCAGTTTTGTCCCTATGACACTTAGACGTTCTTCTCTCTCTGCAACTGCCGCTCCCTCTGCACTTTGATTGACAGGGCAAGGTAGTGATATTTATTACAGGGTATTACATAGGTTTCATTTTGAGTGATATGTATGTCAGCGTGATACCAGTGAAAACAAAAAGATGGCACACATCTTTGTGCCAAGGTCTGTGAGCTGCTTACCTTTAACCCTCATGCACACGACTGTATGTGTTTTGCGGTCTGCAAACTGTGGATCGGCAAAGCATGGCATGCCACCATTTTTTTTCCCTTCTACAGTAATGTCCTATCCTTGTCCAAAAAAAGGATTATAGGGTATATTCTGTTTTTTTTTTTTGTTTTTTTTTTTGCAGGATGACGGCACAGAGGTGCAGATGTGTACAGCACAGGGTGTACGGTCCGCCCTTTTTGAGGCCTTATTGAAAGGGTTCCGCATCCAAAAATGCTGATTAAATGCTGAAGAAAAAGACGGTCGTGTACATGGGGGCCTTAAAGAAGGACTCCCGCAAAATATTTTTATTATCTGACCTGTTAGAAAGGTGCATGATATAATCTGTAGTGAAAGTCATTTTCTTATCAGAGGCTGAAATTGAGAGTTTCCACTCTCTTCTTATTGTAGCTGTGTCATGTGACCAACTCCCTGACCTCCAACTGACCCAGGACAGGAAGTCAGTTACTGCTCTATTCATTCCTATGAGACTGAAAGTGAGGCTCCCTTAGGAATACATAGAGAAATAGACTTCCTGTCCACACATAAGTCTATGTGTGAGTTGGTGGGTCTAATTTCTAGTCACATGACACAGATAAGAAACTTCAGGATGATATAACTCACAAATACAGACACTGGTAAGAAAATGACATTCACTACAGTTTACATCATGTACATTTCTAGCAGGACATGGAATAAATTTTTTTTGCGAGAGTTCTTCTTTAATCCCAAATCATGCCTCCAGTCAGTCCACACTTGGATAGATGTTGTCCATGCCGGTCAGACACAGCACTTAAAGGGAACCTGTCACATTGAACATTCTGTCCTATCTGTGGGCAGCATGTTATAGAGCAGGAGGAGCTGAGCAGATTAATATATAGTTTTCTGGGAAAAAAAGAATTCAGTAAAACTTTTTCATTTTAATTCCTGCTCATTCTGGGGTCGGTTCATTCATGTGAACGGTTAAAGCACTCACTGAAACCTACAATACATGAATTTCATTTTTTTTTAAAGAATTTTAGGTTGTATTCGACTAGTGCTTGTGCAGCTTTATTTTGTAAATCTGTGACATTTGTTTTACCTGAGATAACATTGAACATTTTATAGCCGATCAGATCACAGGAGTGATCACAGCAGCAGTAAAGTGTGCAGATCTTGTATCAGGAAGGACATGGTTTACTGGTAAGCACCTTGATTTCATCGACAAGAGTTCTTCACCTGCCAGGGGCTGACCCCCCCTTCTGAAGAAGCTTCCCCTGCCACTTGACTGACAGGGCCAGACATCTCACCCACCCCTGACAATCTCGCCTGCGCTGCTGATCCAGGTAGTGGCACAAGCGCAGAGGTTGTGCTTCCATTTCTGGAGCAATGACTCTTCATGCCCCACCACCCAGAAGTGTGCCGGCGGATGCACAGTCGATGCTGTGGTAGCAGAAGCAAAGCCTGTGCAATCGCGACACTACTTGGAGATTATCAGGCTCAGGCAAAATGTTTGGCCCTCTCAGGCGATGAACTCTTGTTGATGAGCCGAATCAATTCATACAAATCGATTCACACATCACTAACAGGGTTGCATGTAACAGAAACATTGCTGAGAAGTTCATGAGGAAACAGCACCTCATAACCAGTTAAATGGGTATTCCCATCTCAGACAATGGGGCCATATCGCTAGAATATACCCCCATTGTCTGATAGGTGCGGGTCCCAGAGCTGGGAGATCGGAGTGGGGAGCGATGTACCTGGAGGACCCTGGGTTTCCCGGGGCCATCCACCACCAAGCACTGCTCCCATAGAAGTGAATGGGAGCGTGCAGCGCCCTCTTCCATTCATTTCTATGGGGCCGATGGAAATAGCCGAGCCAGAGCTCAGCTATTTTCAGCGGCCCTATAGAAATAAATGGAGGGCAGATGCACATGCTCAGTGCGCCCTCCTCAACTTTCCCCGCTCCGTTCTCTATGTAGGTGTAGGTCCCAGCTCTGGCAATATGCCCCCATTGTCTATGATGGGCCAACCCCTTTAAATGTCTACATCAGGAGACAAGTGTAGTGACCGATCTTCTTTTCTGATTATGTCAGTGAGGACAGGGGAAGAACTCCCGCAAAAAAATTTATTTTCTGACCTGTTAGAAAGGTGCATGATGTAATCTGTAGTGAATGTCATTTTCTTATCAGAGGCTGAAATTGAGAGTTATCCCCTCTCTTCTTATTGTAGCTGTGTCATGTGACCAACTCCCTGACCTCCAACTGACCCAGGACAGCAAGCCAGTCACTGCTCTACTCATTCCTATGAGACTGAAAGTGAGGCTCCCATAGGAATGAATAGAGAATTAGACTTCCTGTCCACACATAAGTCTATGTGTGAGTTGCTGAGTCTGATTGCTGGTCACATGACACAGAAATGAAACTTCAGGATGATATAACTCAAAAATTCAGCTACTGGTAAGAAAATGACATTCACTACAGATTACATCATGTACATTTCTAGCAGGACATGGAATAAAAAATTTTGCGAGAGTTCTTCTTTAAGGGGAAAAAAATCATTAAAATCTGCTTGGGGCCATTCCCTTGAAAGTGCGCCCTGCAAAACTTTGTAAATGTCTGTCACCGCATCAATACAGTATTAAATAATTGTCCTAATATGTGACCCTGAATTGTTTGTGTGGATATTGAATATCACAATGAGGCCATTGTAGCGCTGTGTAAATGAGGGGTGAGACCTCCACGGCAAAGCTTTTCTTATTTATAAATTAATACATTAGTGTATCCATTTGTGCAGCTTCGTCTCCATAATGCTTTTACCTTGCACTGAGATCAGATTTACATTTCCACACATAATTTATCCGTCTTGTATTTAGAAAGGCATTCAATGTGTAACATTGTGTAGAGCATAAGGTAAGCAGACGGCTATCACCTTGCTTGAGTTTTGAGTGTTAAAAGCTTTTACTGTTTCACCTTGGAACATCCTTTTTTTTCATTGAAATTATTAGTCGAGTATCAAGATAATGAAACATTTAATGTTGCTAATTGAATGGGGGTTCTTTTTTTAAATCACTTAAATCTTGATAAATGAGATGCATTGTCCTCAATCCTGAATGTGTTTCGAAGTATAGTTTCTTTTATTATTTAAATGTAAAAAAATATATACATTATTTTTATTGAAAAATGCAAATGATACATTTCGATTTCACACCTACTATTAAAGGGGTTTTCCAGGATTTTACTACTGATGAGCTATCCTCAGGATAGGTCATCAGCATCTGATCTGTGGGGGTCCAACACCCGGGACCCCCTTCAATCAGCTGTTCGAGAAGGTACCAGTGCTCCCGTGAGCGCTGAGGCCTTCTTGCAGCTCACCAAGCACAGCGCCGTACATTGTATAGCGGTTGTGCTTGGTATTGCACTCAGCCCCATTCACTGGAATGGGGCTGAGCCGCTCCTAGGCCGCGTGACTGATGAAAGTGACGTCACTGGCCTAGGAAAAGCTAAGAGAAGGCCGCAACGCTCATGCGAGCACCGGTACCTTCTTAAGCAGCTGATCGGTGGGGGTCTGACACCCGGGCCCCCCCGCTCCTGTGAGCGCCGTGGCCTTCTCTTAGCTTTTCCTAGGCCAGTGATGTCACGTTTACCGGTCATGTGGCCTAGGAGCGGCTCAGCCCCATTCAAGTGAATGGGACTGAGCACGATACCAAGCACAACCGCTATACAATGCACGGCGCTGTGCTTGGTGAGCTGTGAGCGCCGCTACCTTCTCAAACAGCTGAACGGCGGGGGTCCCAGGTATCGGACCTCTACCGATCAGATACTGATGACCTATCCTGAGGGTAGGCCGGGTCCGCAATACACGGGCACCGGCCGTGTGTAGCCCGCATTACAGATTGTGGAACCATTCACTTGAATGGGTCCGCAATCCGGGAGATGCGGAGCGGAGGCATGGATCGGAACACCATGGAAGCACTACGGTGTGCTTCCGTGGTGTTTCTAGCCCTGCCTCCGCACCGCAAAAAAGTAGCGCAAGCACTACTTTTTTGCAGTGCGGACCGTCGGATGTGAATCGCGGACCCCATTCAAATGAATGGGTCCGCGATCCGAATCCGGCGGTCCCACTGTGAGTGCCCGTGCATTGTGGACCGTAAATTACGGTCCCTAGCACGGGCAATGACTCCACACGTTCGTGTGCATGAGCCCTAAGTTACAGATCTCGAATGGACATCACTATCTCACACAGCTATAGTTGTGGTGGCTGGGACTGTGGGAGCGCACATAGGCTAGTGCTTTTTACTTATAGTGTGCATGTACGGCCACTGCTGCTAGATTGCTGGGTGGTCGTAACCATGGAAACAAGCAGTGTATAATGTGATGGAAAAATTGATCCAGCCAGCAAAGGAAGCAACATGGACAATCACAATACATTAGTAAGTGTCTTGTATTAACTGTGTCTACATGATAAATGCCACTTACTGAAGTGAGAGGACCCCTTTAAATATTGCAGCAGGCGCCAAGTTTGGTGATTAAAACAATCATTTATCTTATAGATTTCTAGTGTAACTCTGTTAGATTATAGTTTCATTCAGTGTGTTGCCCCACTGTCTCAGGTGTGACGTCCTCCTTTTTGGGGTTATGAAAGTTGCCACCCGAGGACTAATAGATTATTTGCTTTCACAGCCTGCCACGCAAGGCAACAGGAGGCTCTGGGCCGGCACATATACCCTACAGTGGCACCGGTAGTAACATAGTTTATAAGACCAAAAAAGCCCCACGTCCATCCAGTTCTTCCTGTTTTCCTACAAGTTGATCCAGAGGAAGGCAAAAAAAAACCCTGTGAGGTAGAAGCCAATTTTCGTCACTTTAGGGGAAAAAATTCCTTCCCGACTCCAATCAGGGAATCAGGTATACTTCTGAATCCAGCTCTGGCGCTGGTAAAGAACGTCATGACGTTAGCCAACACAATAAAGTTCCTTCCTTAGGCCTCTTTCACACTCGCACCATTTTGCAAGCAAGTTCAGTCAGTTTTGTCTGCGATTGCGTTCAGTTGCTCAGTTTTTTCAGTGCGGGTGCAATGCATTTTGATGCGTTTTTCAGGCACGTGATAAAAAACTGAAGGTTTACAAACAACATCTCTCAGCAACCATCAGTGAAAAACACATTGTATCCGCACTTGCTTCAGGATGCAATGTGTTTTTCACTGAAGCCCCATTCACTACTATGGGACCAGGGCTGCGTGAAAAATACAGAATATAGAACATGCTGCATTTTTCATGCAACGCAGAACTGATGCGTGAAAAAAACCGCCCATGTGCACAGACCCATTGAAATGAATGGGTCAGGATTCAGTGCGGGTGCTGTGCGTTCACGTCACGCATTGCACCCCCGCGGAAAACTCGCTCGTGTGAAAGGGGCCTTATGCAGCACCCGCCCCACCCGGAAACAGAAATTCTGAGCGCGCGGAGTCTGCGCATCAGGGGACTGAGTCTCTGAGGGCTGAAGTGACTATGTAAGTCAGGGCGGCATGTCACTGTCTATTCACTGACTTATAGATCAGTGACGGGAGACAAAAGGAGTGGAATGGAACAGGAGAATGACGGGAGGGGGCGGTAGGGAGCACCCCAAAACTCAGTCATCACTACTGACTGAGTTTTGGGGTGTTGTACCTGCTGTCTCAATTCTATTACTAAAGGTGTTGTCTGCCTTATATTTTTAGACCGCCCTCCCTCCCAGCATGGCCGCACCCACGGTGGTGATCAGACTTGATCCCCGCCACTGGGTTTCGGCTCCATTGCTCCACTGCCGACACTCCAAGCCCCGGATCTCCCCACGTCTACATCCATTTTTCCATTGGGCATGTGCCATTGGCTGCAGCAGGAAAAGTTGCATTTATTCAAAAATTAGTTTCATTCCTGCTATGATGCTAAATACTCTTATGATAGTCAC
The DNA here is from genome assembly GCA_900303285.1 of Rhinella marina. Taxonomy (NCBI): domain Eukaryota; kingdom Metazoa; phylum Chordata; class Amphibia; order Anura; family Bufonidae; genus Rhinella; species Rhinella marina. Next base: position 305,842 of record ONZH01002188.1, on the reverse strand, counting down.
AAAGGAATCATGCAGCATGACAAGCACAGCTCTTCGGTGCTCTTAAGTTCCCCTTCTGCAAATTATAGACGTAAACAATGAAATACATATTACCGGTACATAGATCTCAAGAGAGATAGCAAGTACATTTACATTCTTGGACATGAATGCCGAAAATGAAAATGTATACGTCTTATTATAGAATGTTTAGATGCTAGATGATTAATACAGCTCCCCAGAAAATGGAGGCCTTCTGCTGCAATGTAAATGAATGCGCTGTGAATACCTGCAAAAAGAAATGCCTCGTCTGTTTTGTCTTGCCCTGCTTTATACGGCGTTACAAGATGTATATAAACTGAAGGTCAAAAGGATTTATCGGCACTTACAAACAAGATTATGCTCTCTACTCAACACCAGGCTTCACTTACAGTTTTCATTTATATCTAAATTAAATGGTTCTGTGTGCCGCGTTGTAAGGCAACGGGAAAAGATATCCCTGTATGCAGAACGAGAAGCGCGATTGTTCAGCGCTCTACACTTCCCCTTCTGCAAATTATTGACATATGATTTCAAAGTATGTTTTCTGCCTCTTATTCTATAGAAATGTTTTTTATTCCGGATACATTTAGATAAACATCTATAAATTACCTCTATTGCTTTAGAAACTGTATAGAAGGGACGTAATCAGCATACATTTAGAGATCTAGAAGTCCCTTATTTACATGAGGAAAACATTCAAAGTGGGTTTTTTTTTTTTTCAAAAAATGCTTAAAAAATAGCTTTAGTCAACAATAGCGTTAGTCAATAGCAATGATAGTAATATTACTATTATTTATCCTTATTTATATAGCGCCAATTTTCTGCAGCACAATTCCGAGGGTCTGTGCAATCATGGTAACAAACTAATAATTCAAACTGGGGGGGGGGCGGGGGCATTGTGTCTCATTGACGAGGCACGGAGTGTATGGAGATTTGTTTTTAAGACAATGGTCCATGGGGGAAAATGCAGATTAGCTAATACTAGCAAAAAAAAAAAAAACGGTGCTTGCGCTAGTTTTCATCTGGTGAATCCAGGGGCGGACTGGGAACTAAAAGTGGTCCTTTTTTCGTAGTTGGGTCCAAATTGATGGAAGGCAGGGCCAGGAATACCATATTGTGGCACATTATACCGCCCCCAACAGAGCCAAATACCACAGTCCATCACATAATACTGCCAGTAGCACAAAATACGTCCTCAAAAACTTCCACTGGCCGGCCATGAGGAAGGCTCAGACGGCCCCCTAGGCATCGGCCCACCGGGAAACTTACCTGTAAGGTCTATGGCCAATATGCCCCTGGATGAATGATGTCCGTGTGAATTCCATATTTTGCAGAACGGAACAGCCGGCCCCTAATAGAACAGTCCTATCCTTATCTGTAATGCGGACAATAATAGGACATGTTCTATTATTTTGTGGAACGGACACCCAGAAACAGAATGCACACAGAGTGCCTCATGCACACAAACGTATTTTGTTTCCGCGTCAGTTCCGTTTTTTTTGCGGATAGGATGCGGACCTATTCATTTCAATGGGTCAGCAAAAAATGCGGACACCATGTGCTCTTCGCATCAGTATGTCCGTTCCGTAGCCCCGCAAAAAAAATAGATCATGTCCTATTCTTGTCCGTTTTGCGGACAACCATAAGCATTAGGCTAGTTTCACACGAACGTTGTGTTTTGCAGTCCGCAAATTGCGGATCCCCCCCAAAAAACGGATGATGTCCGTATGGCATCCAAATTTTTGGCGGATCCATTGTAACCATGCCTATCCTTGTCCGTAAAGTGCCATAGTTGGCATCTCATCCAGCCAACTATGAGCGAATTAACAACAATTCAAACAAGAGGTATGAGGTCCATCCTGCCAAGAGCTTACAGTCTAGGAGGAAATAGGGATTAAACAAAAGGTACAAATGTCTAGAATCTAACCTAGTTCATCCCACATTATTTTTACATTGGTGGCATACTCCTAGGACAGACCATCAGTATCTGATTTGAAGGGGTGTAATACCTTGAACCTTCACCTTCAGCTGTTCCAGAGTAGCCCTGTCCATTGTGTAGTGGATGACGCTGGTTACTTCATTGGGCAACGGCTGCAGTAATCAGTTCTGTCCACTACACAATGGACAGAACTGTGTAGTTCCGTTGCAGGAGCAGCTCTAGAACAGCTGATTGGTGGGGGTCCGACACCCGGGACCCCCTGTCGATGCGCTGTTTGAGAAGGCTTTGGCGCACCCGTGAGCGCAGCAGCCTTCTCTCAGCTTTTCCTAGGCCAGTGACGTCACGTTCATCAGTCACGTGGCCTAGGAGTAATTGGCGATACCAAGCATGACCACTATACAATATACGGCGCTGTGCTTGGTGAGTGGCGAGAAGGTAGCGGCGCAGACAGGAGCACCGGTGCCTTCTCAAACAGCTGATCAGCGGGGGTCCTGGGTATGAGACCCCCACCGATCACATACTGATGACCTATACTGAGGATAGGTCATCAGTAGTAAAATCCCGGAAAACCCCTTTAAAGGGAGTGTGCCACCAAAATATTTTTCACACAATGGACAGGAGCTGACTCATTGACTTCTATGGGAGAGTTTTCTAGGCATGCTCTGGGACCTGTGCAAAGGTCAGGAGGGAGCAGATAAGCTGTGATATCGCCTATTGTGAATGGTGGATCCTGTGTTATCTGTATATATAGGTGCTATCTGTCATTCTAAGCTTGTAATGATAAGATGAGATGACTGCTGAAAAGTGATCTGTACGGTCCAAGAAGTGGCGTCTATTATGAAGCTAAGTGGCGAAAACTGGAAGATTTTATGTTTTTTATTCTATACACATATTGACATGAAAATGAAAAATAACTTCCATTATTTTTTTTTTAGAAATCTGTTTAACATGAAAACATGATTTAAATAATAGGTCATTTTCTGTTAAAGGGAACCTGTCACCTCAAAACCACATATGAAACTGCCAGCATTACCTTATAGTCGCCCCCAGTCTGTTCCTAATCATGTGTTTGATGTTGTAGCCTTTTTCAGTAGATTAAAAAAAAAACATCTTTTAAGCGCCATCAGCGCTACCTTTCAGGCCAGCTTCAAGTCAAGGGGGCAGCGGCTTCCTTGCTTGAAATCAAGGTAAGCACGCCCCCCTAACTGTCCGCTTTCATTTGATTGACAGGCCGCAGTGTGTCTCGGATCGCCGAATTCTCGCGCATGCGCAGTGCGCTCCTTGGTAAAGTACTCTCCCATCTCTGGCTGCCGCTGCTTGCCGGGTTCCAGCGTCACATTGCGCATGCGCCGGCCAGTACGGGCGCGCTCACCATTCTTTTACCTTCCTGAAACCCGGCGAGCAGCTGGAGATGGGAGAGAGCTTTATCAAGGAGTGCACTGCGCATGCACGAGAATTCGGCGATCCGAGACACACTGCGGCCTGTCAATCAAATGAAAGGGGACAGTTAGGGGGGGCGTGCTTACCTTGACTTCAAGCAAGGAAGCCGCTGCCCCCTTGACTTGAAGCTGGCCTGAAAGATAGCGCTGATAGCGCTTAAAAGATGTTTTTTTTTTAATCTACTGAGCCTAAGGCTACAACATCAAACACATGATTAGGAACAGACTGGGGGCGACTATAAGGTAATGCTGGCAGTTTCATATGTGGTTTTGAGGTGACAGGTTCCCTTTAACACTTACCCGTTAGGTTGTCTGCTTTATTCAAACAATATTGACACTCGTTTGTTCTAGAATCCAAATTCCTAAAGGGGGTCACATACTAACCAGAAATACATGTATGTTAGGTGTGTTTCTGGTGCAGATTGCTGTGCAAAGGTTATCAAGGCTGGGAGCACAAGGAATGCTACTTAGGGGAGCACCTAGCCTTTCTGTTGCCTGAGGCGAAAACTAAAACGGCACCCCCTCACCCCAATGCCAATTTCTTAACCTAACCCCTTTGCCACAAAGAAAGCGCTCATTGCCCATGACCCTTCCGCTGCCCCCCTCTCTTGCCCCTTCCTGGTGCTGCCTGAGGCTATCACCTCACCTGGCCTCATTGGTGGTGCGCCCCTGATGCTACTGGTTCTGGAGGCTCAACACCAGATCTCCAGAGGGCGTGAACCTGCGTACAGACCTCATGTATTTCTACTAAAATCTCAGAATCTTTTAAGTTGACTCTATATATGTGATTGCTCCTAGCAACCAGCCATGTATTGAAATTATAACGTTTCCACTTACCTTGTTGTCATCTGCCTCCATCATTTTTTCACCTGAGCATGCTAACATTACCCCCCGTGGGAGAAGATACCGCATGACTCTCATATATATATAGGTATTCACACTTGTATAGTGGATAAACCATGAGGAAGGATGATGTGTTTAATTCGAAACGCGTAGCTTTTTTATGTTTTTTTTTGTTTTGTTTTGCATGATGATGTCTTTATGCGCTTGAAATAAAAAAATTTTTTAACCACAAGTGCCAGAAGATTTGTCCAGGAGTCAAAGCATAAAGGATGGACTGATGTGACACAGCCAAGCCTGGGTTCCTCTAGAGCACTGTGGAGATCCAAGAGGTGCAGAACTGCCGTAAAAGGGTGAGCGTATACACGTCTATTTACTTTTTTTTACTTTACCAGTCCAAAGTAGTGACAAGTGCAAAGACTATAGACTAACAAAGAAAAAGTCCACTCAGGTAAGTGCATTCAGTGTTGTTTTATTGGTGGTTTATTGACAAGCTGCTAACTCCTTGGTGACTGTCGTGTATTAATTACAGACTGCAAGATTTTTCACACCTACAATTCCTGTGAGATGCACATTTAACACCAACCACTATAAAGCTAATATCATACGAGCGATTTTTCTTTCCAGATGTGATGCGTGTAACGAACACATAGCACCCAGACTTAAAGAAGAACTCCCGCAAAAATTTTTATTCCATGTCCTGCTAGAAATGTACATGATGTAATCTGTAGTGAATGTCATTTTCTTACCAGTGTCTGTATTTGTGAGTTATTTCTCCCTGTTGTTTCTCATCTGTGTCATGTGACCAGCAATCAGACTCTTCAACTGACACAGCATCTTATGTGTGGACAGGAAGTCTAATTCTCTATGTATTCCTATGGGAGCCTTATAGGAATGAATAGAGAAGTGACTGGCTTCCTGTCCTGAGTCAGTTGGAGGTCAGGGAGTTGGTCACATGACACAGCTACAATTTGAAGAGAGGGGATAACTCACAAATACAGTCACTGATGAGAAGATTACATTAACTACAGATTATATCATGCAGCTTTCTAACCGGTCAGAGAATAACAATTTTTGCGGGAGTTCTTCTTTAATCATGACTAGTGTTGAGCGAACTTCTGTTTTCAAGTTCAGCGTACAAGGTTCAGGTTATCTAAGAATTCCATTATGACCATAACGGAATTCTTAGATAACCCAAACCTTGTATGCCCAACTTGAAAACAGAAGTTTGCTCATCCCTAATCCTGATTCATTCATTTCAACGGATGCTGGTTGTTAGACCCCCACCAATCCGATAATGCCGGCCTATCCTGAGGACAGGTCATCAATATCAAAGTACTAGACAACCCCTTTAGTAGCACGAAATACTGTAGCAGTTCTGTGTTAGATGTCAGCTGCTTATGATTTGAAGCTGCTGCTTGTATCATCTTCATGGATTCAATTCACACTTTATTTAATGTTTTAGTTTTTTTGTCACAAATGAAGTTACGAAATGTTGTTAAACTCACAGAAGAAAAATAATAAGATGCCACAGTATGTTAATGTGTTGTGAAACTAGGTGTGCATGGCCTTAAAGGGAATGTGTCACTCTTCAGTTTTTCTTCACGCGTGTGAAAAACTCATCAAAAACTGATTGCACCCGCACAGAAAGAACTGCATCACTGAGTGCAATCGCAGATAAAACTGATGGAACTTGCGTGCAAAGCCCAAACAGATCCTGACAGAATCAGTATCACTCGTGTGAAATCAGTTCAATCAGTTTTTTCTGCAATTGAGTTCTGTATGTGCATTTTTTTTCAACCCGGATTGCATTGCATCAGTCAAAAAAGCATTGCATCCGGATGCCTTCCGTTTTTCACGCAAGCCCCATTCACTTCTATGGCGCCAGAGCTGCATGAAAAACTCACAATATGCAGAACATGCTTCGAATTTTCCTGACTGCATAGATGAAGCAAAAAAAAAAAAAAGCAAGTGCGGATACAATGTGCTTTTCACTGATGGTTACTAAGAGATGTTGTTTGTAAACCTTCAGTTTTTTATCACACGCGTGAAAAACGCATTAAAACACATTACACCCGCGCAGAAAAAACTGAACAACTGAACGCAATCGCAGACAAAACTGACTGAACTTGCTTGCAAAATGGTGCGAGTTTTCCTGAACGCATCCGGACCGAATCCGTCACGTGTGAAAGAGGCCTAAGGCTCCTTTCACACGAGCGTGAGGGATTGATTGGCTCAGGATACGGTCAGTTAAAAACGTGCAATTTTGCAAGCAAATTATGTCAGTTTTGTATGTGATTATGTTCACCATTTTTTGTTTTTTTCCACGCGGATGACATCTGGATGACGTGCGTTTTTAACGAGCATGAAAAAAACGCAACGATCCTCTATAGTCACATGTTCACTTCAAACACAGATAAAGCCCCCAGCATGCTCTTCTGTTTGGGAAAGCTCCATTTTGTGAGGATATTTTAGAGTGTGGAGTGTTTGCATTTTTCTTCCTTTGCAGGATGTCTACTTTCTTCTTATCAAATCCTGACCAGGTGCTTTTGCAGTGGCTGGTGTACCATTGCTTTGGAGAGAAGAGAGAAATGCTAGAGGAGGAACTGCGGAGGTAAAGGATGAGAGCTTTCAAAGGTCAATTTGCGAGTCTGTATGCAGACCTACGTGGGCGCCTTGCAAAAATTTCACAGATTTGTGGCCACAGGAAATTCTTTTTCATCATCACATTTTGAATTTCGAATGGGGACCTCCACAATTGCTGGTATTGTGAGGGCAACTTGTGCCACCATTTGGCTGAGACTGAGAGCTGCTGTGCTGGCACACCCAACAAGGCAGTAGTGGCTGCAGATTGCCCAGGGGCACAATTGTACTGTTGCCCTTGACAGGAAGCACATACAGGTGAAGAAGCCACCGAACTCAGGGTCCCTATTCTATAATTATAAACCGTTTTTCTCTGTAGTTTGGCATAAAGTACCGGATTCAGGGGTGTAGCTATAGGGGGTGCAGAGGTAGCAGTCGCTACCGGGCCCAGGAGTCCTAGGGGGCCCAAAGACCATAAGAAGGTGTCACATAAGAAGACACTGGTATTATACAAAGTGCAGGCTGGCTAAGTTACACCTCTTCATGGAGGGAAGGGCTTAGGCCAAGAATTTGGCATGGGAGGGGGGTGTTCAATTTTTGTCTCAGGCAACACAAAGGCTATGTGCTCCCCTGCCCCTGGTTACAAAGTATTGAGGGAAGGGGGGCCCCAAGCTGAACTCTTGCACCAGGGCCCATGAGCCTTTAGATACACCCCTGACTGGATTTTAATTGTAGATATCGGGGCCTATGGAAGTTCTCCTGAAGCTCGCATCTTCACGGCTTCCAGAATGGGTCGGTGGCTTCAGTCCAACCAACTGGTCGTTCTCCAGCCAGCTCCTCTTCCTGGCTCCTCTGGTCCACCTGCACCATATGTCATCATTGGCGATGAGGGGTTTGCCCTATCGCCAAACCTCATGTGTCCTTTCCCCAGGCGAGGATTGGATGAAAAGAGGTGCACATTCAGCTAATGGTTAAGCAGGGCCAGAGGGTATGTTAACGGGCCTTCTGGATCTTAGCCATAATGGTGTATATTTATTTGGCCATCCAGTTGGCACCGGAAGATGTAAATAGTGTCATTAAAGTGTGTGCAGTGCTCCATAACTACATGTATGAGGCGCCTCCCGATGAAGATGTGGAAGTCTTTACTGCAGCAGCCTATGGAGAGCCCTCTCGCCTTGGAAGAGCTGGTTCAGCAGGAGTGAGGGAATTATTTTATGTCTCCAGTTGGTTCTGTCCCTTTCCAGCAACAGTACTGTTCACGTGGAGCAACATCATTTTGTTTTGATGTCCCCTCAAGCTGCCTATACAGTGGATGTATCCTGGATGGATCGTTTTTTTTAGTTAGTAATTTATTTATTTTTTAAGTTAGGGAATTGCAAAACAATGAGGACCCTTAACATGGGTTGCAAACTTACATATTTCCCATGCATAATGTAATATGAAATATAAACTACCGTATTTTTCGCCCCATAAGACGCCTTTTTTCCCCAAAAAAAGTCTTATGGGGCGAATGCTAATGAGCTCTTCCATTATGGAAGCGCTCATTAGCACTGGAGGACCAGGAAGCAGTGAAGACTCTGTACTTACCGCTTCCTGGGGGGGCTGATCTGAGGCAAAGGGGGCTGCTGGGGAGGCTGACCTGAGGCAAAGGGGGCTGCTGGGGAGGCTGACCTGAGGCAAAGGGGGCTGCTGGGGAGGCTGACCTGAGGCAAAGGGGGCTGCTGGGGAGGCTGATCTGAGGCAAAGGGGGCTGCTGGGGAGGCTGACCTGAGGCAAAGGGGGCTGCTGGGGAGGCTGACCTGAGGCCAAGGGGGCTGCTGAGGGGGCTGACCTGAGGCAAAGGGAGCTGCTGGAGGCTCACCTGAGGCAAAGGGGGCTGCTGGGGGCTCATCTGAGGCAAAGGGGGCTGCTGGGGGGGCTGATCTGAGGCAAAGGGGGCTGATCAGAGGCAAAGTAGGCTCCTGGGGGATAATATGAGAGGAAATAGGGGCTACTGGGGGCTGATACGAGGCAATGGGTGCTGCTGGGGGCTAATATGAGGCAATGGGGGCTAATATGAGAGGCAATGAGGACTGATATTATGCAATAGGGACTGATGAGAGGGCTCTTATCTGAGGTCTGATTGGGGGTCTTTTTAACATTGGGAGTCTAATTCAGGCTGTCAGCTAAGGTCTGATAAACATTGGGGGTCTGACTGGTGATCTGACCTGAGGTCTAATGAAAAATATTTTTTTCTTATTGTTCTCCTCTAAAACCTAGGTGCGTCTTACGGGCCGGTGCGTCTTATAGGGCGAAAAATACGGGTAATACCTCATTTTTAAAATATCAAGTCATCTTCAAATTTGAAACAATATTGCTGTATATATCTTGTTGTTATTGGTAATAAAATGTTATAAATGGGTCCACACTATGAATACATAGGTCTATAAACACAAAGGCATCAGTAAACCGTCATGGAATTATTAAACGTATTACATTATTCTACTTGATACTTTAAACCTTGATATGTAGTATAGTAGTAGTATAGTAGTATATACCATATATTTAATAAACGGCATTATGTTATTGCATTATATTTTTTCTAGTGTATGTACAGTGGGTATAACTAAAATACATATTCATTGTACTGTTTGTGATAATTAATATGTAATTAAAGGATATTGAGGAATGTGTAGAATGAGTTTCAACTACAGTCAAATCAAATTACACTCTGTGGTACTTGAATGAAAGAATAAAACAATTAAACTGATTGTATGTTTTTTTATTTGAAAAATACAACTTAAAAAACATTAGCTTGGTCTGAAAGAGATAAATTATTAAACAAGAAAAAACAATATTACAAATTATAATAACATCCTGGTGCGACCGGTGGACCTTCACATTGAGCGGGCTAGTAAGTGCCCTCAGAAGAGGGTCCTAAGTGCTGGGGTGGAGCAGCCTGAGATATATGGAGGAAGCAGGGTGCTCACCAATATATTGCTGCCCATATTGTTGTGGTGGTTTAACAGGGAGCCGGCGGCGTGCTCCCTCTCTGCAGCGCCGCCAGCATCCCTGTGAGGAAGCGGAGAGAGGAGCCGGCGATGTGCGCGGCTGGCGTCCTCGTCTCCATGGAGACAGGAGAGGAGCCGGCAGCGCGCGTTCTCTGTAGCGCAACCAGTGTCCTCGTCCCTTAGACAATGAGCAGGAGCAGGGATAGAGCGCCGACCGTGATGAGTCAGCGCTCTGTAATTGTGCTACTCACAATGTGGGTCACATGACGCTGGCCAAGTCATGTGACTCCTCTTGGCGACCTATTTAAACAGGCAGCCTGCTGGCCACAGGTTGTCTGTGATTGGATTGCCACACTAGCGTTTCGGATCTGTATTGTTGCTATTGGATTTCTGACCCTGGCTCGTACCCTGTCTCTGACTTGTGTTTGACCCCCTTGGATTTGACGTGCTCTCCTGGTTTTGACTTTCAGCTTCCCCTGGTTCTGGTTCGTGTCTCTGATTTGGATTTGAACGCTTTCTCAGTTTTGGACCTCAGCTTGGTGACTTTGCGCTTCTGCGTTGCTCTGTCTTTTGTTTGTTATTCGTCTCCCTTTTTCCACCATCCCTTTAAGGCCCTGCACTTAGCTAACTACTTATGGACTGCTACCTATGGTGGGTCGTGCAGTCAGGCAGGGACAGAGGTGTGGGTGGACTTTCAGGGCTCACTTGCTCCCCACCGTGACAGGTGGTGGGGAAAAGTTTGGAGAGGAGGAGGGTAGTGGGGAGGCCCTGTGGGAAATTGTATGTTGGGCAGATGTTGATACAGATAAGACTTCTTTCACATTAGCATTAGGATTGCCCGGCAGGGGAACATATTGCCGGATCCGTACTAACGCTTGCACACGTGTGCTGCCGGAATCCGCTCCGGCCCCATTCACTATTGGGCGTTTGGGAAGGGATTAAAGTGGCACTGTACTTTCAGTAAACTTTTGATGTCATAGGGACATATTAAAAGTTTAGATCAGTGGGGTTCTGAGCGCTGAGACCCCCGATGACTTCTAGAACGAGGGGAGAGAAGCACTCACTTAGCGCGTTCTCTCATCTTGCTGCAGGACAGGAAGTTATACAGACTCAAAAGAAAGTCTATGGGCGCCTCTCATACAACAAGCATGCTAAGGGATTGCTTCTCTCCTCTCGTTCTAGAGATTGGTGGAGGTCTCAGTTCCCAGACCCCCACCAATCAAAACTTTTGATATGTCCGTGTACCATACACAAGGTCGTTATTCAGCTCATGTGCCCATTGTACATGTTTGGTGGTGAAAAGATCAGCATGGGCACTCTGACTGGTCTTTGGATATGAAGTCTCTGTGCAGTGAGCTGCCGTGCACTGATGCCTTTGATACCATGTTCTGACACCTTTCTATCATAGCCAGCAGTTTGTGCTACAGGAACTCTTTTGTGGAATTGGACCAGACAGAATAGCCTTTACTTCTTACACAGATGACCCAGTTGCTGGTTCACCGGTCGTCCTTCCTTGGACCACTTTTGGACCCACTGGACCTGGAATATCCCACAAGACCTGCGGTTTTGGAGATGCTTTGAGCCAGTGGTCTGGACATTATATTTTGGCTCTTGTCATAGAGTCTTATATCCTTATGCTTGCCTGATCTTTATACCTTATATAATCTTTAATCATCAGCCTGAAGATCTGACTGTTCATTTGTTGCCTAAAATATCCCACAGGCACAATTGTCACCAGATATTCAATGGCATTTTTACGTGTCAGTGGTTTAATATTGCGAATCGGTGTATGTGGCTGAGGAGTTGCTCCCAGTCTTTTCCACTACACAGTTATAGAACATATCATTGACTAGGGTAGTTCTAAACAGGCACAAGCAGTGCCACTTTGAGAGTTGGTGGGCATCATATTTTACTATGACAGACCATAGAACAAATATCTAGAGGTACTATACTGCAGTACCCTAGACCTGGGGGGATCTTCAAATGTTTTATTGTGTTTTATTTTTGTGTATATTCATATGTTTTGGCCATTCATTCCAGCAGAGGAGGTTACGATTGCCAATGATTGTCAGGAACAAGGCTAACCACCCTGTTCCTTCCCTATTGGTGGGCTGGACCTACTTCCTGCCAGGAGGGGTGTTCAAGTCCAGACAGCAAGGAAGCACATGTCAGAGCTTCTACTCCAAGGGGTCATATCCAGTTATCCTGTGAGACCAACACTCCAAAGAGATCTTCAGAATCAAGAACACTGCTTTCAAGAAGCTACAGTATACAAAGACAGCAGAGTGATTAACCAAATCACAGCTTTGCAGACACTGCTGCAGGTGAGGGACTATGGTTCAGACACCAATCACCAGGCCAGACAAACTCCAAGCCTGTATTACACATTGGACAGATATCCACAAGTGCCATCAAATTGTCATGCAACCAGCCACCAGACAGCAAGGAAGCACATGTCAGAGCTTCTACTCCAATGGGCCATATCCAGTTATCCTGTGAGACCAACACTCCAAAGAGATCTTCAGAATCAAGAACACTGCTTTCAAGAAGCTACAGTATACAAAGACAGCAGAGTGATTAACCAAATCACAGCTTTGCAGACACTGCTGCAGGTGAGGGACTACGGTTCAGACACCAATCACCAGGCCAGACAAACTCCAAGCCTGTATTACACATTGGACAGATATCCACAAGAGCCATCAAATTGTCATGCAACCAGCCACCATACCTCCTCATCTGGGGCCAGAAACTGTACTTTGTACTTAATACTGTTGGATGTGCACTTAATAAAGAGAGACTGTTGTACTTTTACTTCTGGCCTCATTCTTCAGTGTTACATTTTCACTGCTCCAATCCCCAGGGAGTAAACAGTGATACAACACCTCATCAGGGCCACTACCACTCCCATCCTCTGCACCGGCTCCTCAGGGGCTCTCTGCACTACTGCCTACAAATAAATAGAAGAGAGAGAGAGTTTTCTAAAAATCCCAGTCTGGATCATGTGTTGATCTAACCAGTTTGTGGAGAGGAATTATCTGCTACTTTGCTGGATCATTTCCACCCAGTCTTTAATAGTCTGAAATTAAGCTGCAATACTAAGGAACAAAGTTTGCAGACCAAATTTGCACACATAGAACCAGTATTTCTGGCTTTCTGCGACTATAAATTCCCATATTACTATAGCTTATTTCAGTTCTGACTGATTTGGCAAACACGGAAGGCATCCATGTGAACAAAACACCCAATCTGCTCCCTTGTGTGTTTTGTATTTTCTGAGAACAGTTTGGTATGCAGCGTTCTTCAGCTTTAAAACCGCTGATGTTTACAAGAAATCACACAAGGTGAGATAAAGATAAGAAACTGCTCTGATTACAGTGCAAAAATATTCAGCACAAAGAGGAGAAAAACATAATGATCAACTAAAACCTGAAAGGTTAACCAAAATAGCCTTATCAGGATATGAAGGTAAAAGTTATGACTGGCAAGCAAAATTCCAAAATAGGTGTGGTGAGTGCGGAAGAAAGATATACTGTTGAGTAATGTGCTACGGCTTAAGGGACTGGACTGAATATTTAGAGATTAAAAAATACATGGGTTTGTTGAAGACCATTTCTAGATCTGGTTAAAATATTCACGGAGAGCTAGCGTGAAGTTACTCACTTGTATCCTAAAGACACTAAGAGAGGTCAATATTTACTAGGTTGAAATCCTCAGTGATACCGAGCCCCGAAGCCATTATTGATGACTGCACCCACCTATCGACCAAGCCTCTTCAAATAGCTTAGTAAAGACTGAAAGCATCAATCTTTAATGTGGCAAAGTTGAAATCTTTGACGTCGAGGGGGGCGGATTCTCGTGTGTAAAAACCGCAGCGTAATAGAGCACCAGCAAATCTCATGTGCACTTTGCTTATTCCTTTCCGTGTGGAAATTGACCCGCAGTGCGGATTTTGAAATATGTAATTCCTTTGTGTGGATTTCAGACTTTTCAATGTAAGGATCAGATCTTCGACAAATTCTGCACCAATCCATCTTCAAAAAACGCGTATTTTTATTTTTTTTTGTTTACTAGGATATGTCATCATGTCAGAGAGGGGAAGGTCCCACCTCTGGGACCCGCTCCTATCTCCAGAAAGGTTTCCCCCCCACCAACCCAACTGAAGTAAAGGGAGAGCAGCTGTACGGCCAGCCTCCATTCACCGCTATGGGAGTTCCAAAAATAATGAAGCGCTAGCTTGGCTATTTCCAGTAGAACTGTAGCAGTGAATGGAGAGTTGGCCGTTGCGTATTATGCTCTCCTTCATTTGGAGGCCCCTTTCATGAGATAGGAACGAGTTCCAGAGGTGAGATCTGCACCTGTCTGGCATTGATGGCGTATCCTACCAATATGCCATCAACGTCTGATGAGAATACCCACCTGTCCATTTGTGAGAGTCACATATAAAGTATTAGACTCATAACACAGGGCCATGCCTTCCTTCTATTGCTTATTTAATCTACCCAGCACCAGCTGTCGAAGGAATTGCAGGGTCATACATGACAACAAAGTCCGGAGTGATGGGTGATAATTAATCAATCAAGAAATTATCAGTTATACTTCCCATCTCATAGACTTTCTTTTCACTGAAAAAGGCAAGAAAATCTGCACCAAATCTGCATATGAACTGTCACTAAAATTAATTCTAACTAAACTAAACCTAAATACTGAGAGGCCACAAGGCAGATGCCACATTACACCCTCTTTCCTGCCCTCTGTAGACCGCAACAAGGAAATGTTTCCAAAAAAACAAGATTGCATCAGGAGTGATATTGCATTACAATAACACACATAAAGTCCATCTAAATGTCTTCTGAAACAGTCTCTGGACTCAAGGGCGGAGGACCTACTGTTTTACGTGTCTCTGGGCTGTACGGAGGAAGATAACAACATAGAAATCAGTGTAAGAAACTTTGGGAGTCATTTATTATCCAGAAATACACCTATATTAGTCGTATTTATCATGCAGATTGTGGCGCAATGGTTAGTTTTCCCCGCTCATGCCAGGTCTAAAAAAGTGGGCGGGGAAAGGGGCCGGGCCGGTAGGCTGGCTTACATTTACACTGGCGCTCGATGCGCAAAAGTTATGTAGAGGCCTGCGCCTCTTCATAACTTCCGTGGATGCAGGATATAGGGGTTATTAAGACCGGAGTTTAATAAATGACCCCCCTTAATCTTAGAACTACAGTCACTGTTCTCCCAGAGCCATGCCAAACTTGGAATGTTCTTTTGTGAAAGTTTTTTTTTTTAGGGGGGGGGGGGCTAAAATATTGATAGCCTAGGCCATCAATATCAGATTATTGGGGGTCTTGATCCCTGGCACCTCTGCTGATCAGCTGACTAAATGAGACGTCATCCCTTTTTTTTGCTACCAGGCACAGCTCTATACCTTTGCTAGCAGGTTTGTCGGGCACCGCTGCAAAATCAGACTCTGCCACTACCAAAACTATGGTGCTGTGCATGGTAAACAATGAAAGGGAGTGCCATGGCCCCTTAAAGAGGTGATCCAGTACCAATAAATTATCCACTAACCACTGGATGATGGATAACTGTTAGATCAGTGAGTATTGAGACCACCGCCAATGCATGCGCTATTCAAACTGGAGACAAAGGACCGGCATTCTCATGATTGGTGGGGGTCCCAGCAGTTAGGCAACAATGACCAGTTATCCAGTGGATGGGGGATAAACTGTTTTAACAAGAATATGCCAGAAGTGCCAGGAGTCAGATCCCGAGGTATTGATAGCCTAACCGAAGAATATGCTATCAATATTATAGCCCTGGAAACCCCTTTAAGCAAATCAGCAGATGTGCTATACTCTCTCTTCTTTAGCTTTTCTTATACTCTGGGAGTATACGAGGGACTTGATATGGAAACATATAACAGGATACTACTATTCTCAACATCACCAATAACATTATAAAACTGATCACCATTTAATAAATATAGACCTCTATCTCTTTACTGATCCATGGGGGAGCTCATTGCAAAGCTTTGTGTTAACTGTAGCTGTAAAAAGGTTTATTGCAGAAAATCAATATCAGAAGAAAAAGCAGGACGTAGATAAAGGAGAACTTCTCTATATATGGTGTGGGGCTTTTTATATTCTTGCCACATCCTATTTCAATACTGTAACGATTGTAGGTAGGGACAGACAAGGACAGTGAGCCCTAAGGGTTGTACCCAGCCTGCTTTCCCTACCTACTTGCAGTACAAGCCCTAGACAGCTAGACCGCAACTGGTCAAAGGTCCCTACGCTATATAAGTGCAGAGATGGACAACAAAAAAGACAGACAAACACAATACAGAGTAGTATGTAAATGGGTCAAAACCAGTTGGGCTACGCAGTACCAAACAAAAGATAAAGAGAGGTTAGAAGACAAGCCAAGATCAGAACCAGACGGACCATGCAGTACTAAACAAGAGACAGAGAGTGGTCAGAAGACAAGCCGGGGTCAGAAGCACGAGCAGCAAACCAAATAAGCACATGAGCAAGAACCAGGAACACAACTTGTTAGTCAGAGACTATCACTGGCACTGGTATAAGGCCAGGAAAGGGATTTATAGAGCTGATAGGTCCATGACTCGGCGCTCCATTAATCAGAAACACTAGCCCACAGGAATAGAGCAGCTGAGCAATCAGCACACGCCTGCTATGGAGAGAAAAAGAGCATTGCATCCTGTTGCTAAGGATAGGGTCGTGTCAACAGGGAGCGTGGCCTTATATATTTCTTAGTATTTTAAACTGAGGCTTTGGCAGTCAGCAGGTTGTTGGTAACTTTGGTAAGGGCAGTTTCAGTCGAGTGGTGGGGTCAGAAGCCGGATTGTAGCCGGTCAAAGATGGAGCAGGAAGAGAGGTGGGAAGACAGTTCAAGATGGACATGTTGTTCGAGTATCTTTGAGGCATGTGGGGGAAGTGATATGTAGGAGGGGAAGACACCGGAGGTTATTGATAGGGTGAAGAGATGAGTTAGGGCTGGTATAAATACTGTGATGAGTTTAGGGATGAGGAAGGATGGGATCGGCAGGGGGGGGGGGTTGGCTATAGACCTTACAGGGAAATTTTCCAGTGGGCCGATGCCCATCCGGCCAGTGGAAGTTTTTGGGGATGTGTCTTGTGATTGACTGTGGTATTTGGTTCTGTTGAGGTGGTATACTGTACCACAATATGATATTGCTGACACCGCTTTCCATCAGTTTGGACCCGACTACAAAACGGGGGCCACTTTTCGTATTTTCTCCAGGGCCACTTTAAGTTCCCAGTCCACCCCTGGGGATCGAGTCAAGTGCACAGGTGGTGAGATGGGATGTGGACAGTAGGGTGGAAAGGTTTTCTTCTGTAATGGCAAAGAAGCAGGTTTTGGGGGAAGACTGAAATGTTGTGTAGAGGGGCTGTGGAGACTGTTCACTGAAGCTTTCTCTGATGTCAATCTTTTGTTTGAAGTATGTGGCAAAATCCTCAGTTGAGATGAGAGGAGAGGGAGGGAGCAGCGGGGGGTGGAGAAAAGGGATAAAAATGTTAAAAAGTTGTTTAGATTTGTGAGACAGGGAAGATATGAGAGATGTGAAGTAGGCCTGTTTTGCAGCAGCAAGTGCGGACTTGAAATTGAGAGGAGAATGTATGTGATTAAGTGCTCCTTAAAATGGGATTTCTTCCCTCGCTGCACTTCACAGGAGAGGCTACAAACTCTACCCTGTGCAGCAGCATGCATGTCACAGGCAGTGAGCAAACTCCATCCCAGGACAGGAAGGGGCAGAGATGATTGATTGGCAATGACCTTAAACCATATACAGAAAAAAAAAAGATTGTGACAACTGCAGAATTAACTGGCTTATGCAGACTTGTAGTTGTCACCCAATCTGTTTTTAGTCTGCTGCTATTCAAGCTCATTGCACATTGTGCCTCCTATTTCATTATTCAAGGGAGCAGCGGCATCTGGCATTATGGTTATGAAGGTAGACCTCGTGCACATGGGTGTGATTAGGACAGAGATGGCGAATGGATTTTCTCTTTAATGTGGACAACTTAGGGTAGATTCATACCTACGTTTAACTGATCCGGCAGGCTGAATTTACCGGATCTGGCCTAGCCAGATACTGCCGTTCACTGCCAGAACCCCTTGACTATAAATAAAGCTTTCTGGCATGAGTGTCAGGTTTCAAGCTGCAAGCATCTGTTTTTGTCCGTCTGAAACCCGGCACTTATACCGGAAAGCTGCCAGATCCCTATCGAGTCCCATTATAGTCAGTAGGGTCTGGCGTGAATGGCAGTATCCGATGAACTAGTTAAAGGGAGGTGTGAACCTACGCTTACACAAAAAATTACAGATAAATTGAAAAACCATGTCATCGGTAATACATGTCTGTAGGTCAGTATAATGATACAGCATTTCGTGTGAGCTGTAGAATAATAAAATGATGATAATTACACTGTAATCTGTTCAAGTACCACCAGCCTAATAAAACATGGACAGACACTGGAAAAAAAGACTGTCCAGGAATTCCTGGATGGTTTGCAACCCTGATTTGGGATCCGTATCACATGCTGTGTGCCCATACTATGCCTCCATTATCCTCCAGTCATGCTCCATTACCATTACTGCTGCAAACCTCATAGTAACATAGTTTATAAGGCCGAAAAAAGCCCTCTGTCCATCCAGTTCGGCCTGTTATCCTACAAGTTGACCCAGAGGAAGGCAAAAAACCCCTGTGAGGTAGAAGACAATTTTCCTCACTTTAGGGGAAAAAAATTCCTTTCCGACTCCAATCAGGCATCAGAATAACTCCCTGGATCAACGACCCCTCTCTAGTAACTATAACCTGTAATATTATTACCTCCAGAAATACATCCAGGCCCCTCCTGAACTCTTTTACTGAACTTACCATCACCACCTCCTCAGGCAGAGAGTTCCATAGTCTCACTGCTCTTACCGTAAAGAATCCTCTTCTATGTTTGTGTACAAACCTTCTTTCCTCCAGACGCAGAGGATGTCCCCTCGTCACAGTCACAGTCCTGGGGATAAATAGATGATGGGAGAGATCTCTGTACTGACCTCTGATAGTAACATAGAAATATAAAAATATAAAGTGTTGTAACTTTCTTATAAAAATGCTTCGCTCAGCGCAATCTCTAAACCAAGATCTCGGTGACTCTCCCTTTTGGAGGTATATGTACTCATTTACATACACACCTCGACACAGTGTATCTATGGCCGCACATTGTTGTATTTAGACTACTATGTATGCTGTGTGTAGGGACATATATGTGCAAACAGACTGCACACCCTTAAATAACACAAACCCCTGAGATCTTGGCTGAAGGGCCGACTTGAGGCAAACAACTTGATTCCAGAGAATAATTCTGAAATACAAATTCGTTCACAGTCACAAGAAAAAGCAAATTCCGAGATAAAGCAGGGAACTGGCTCATTTGAATGTTTTCTCCTTTTTGTTGTAGTTTATATTTTCTTGATAAGGTTTTGCAAAACAAGTTTACTTTATGAACCAATTAAGCATAAAATATAGAAAAACATTGCCATTTAACTCTGCCTCTAATTATTCGCATGTGTTTTATGCAGTTCTTTAAACCGTTGTACCCATAGAAACAAAGTAAAGCGGCAGCCAATTGCCTTCAACATCCTGTGAAAGTATGGTGGTCAGGAGGACCTAAATGACCCCTCGAGTCATGGCTTGTTTCCATAGTAACGGCAATACCGTCAGAGGGCGCGCAAGTGATTGGAAAGCAGAGAGTTGAACGGTCACACCAAACCAAAGAAGAAGATGAAAACGTGTACGGTAAAAAAAAAAAAAAAAAACACTGAAATACTAGCCAGGCAAGAAAATTAAATTAATGTAAACACCAAGGCAACAAAGGTAAGCCTTCCCGAACATGTCAGTGCATTGAATGTCTTAGTTTTGCTTTGCACAGTCGGCCCCACCGACAGGTAAATGATTAAGCCATTTAACAAAGCTTATGCGTGGTTACTGACAGCAAAATAAATCACGGCAGATTTAAAGGGAAAACAAAATGGACAATAATAAAATACATTTGTGTTTTCGCCGTGTACAAAAACTACATTGTAAAGGTGTAATAAAAAAGTTTTAGTAGTCACACTGCAGGGGTGTGAAAAAAAAAAGTATGTGGCCCTTCCCATGTTTAAACAAAATTCAGCGCTAAACAAAGGGAACCTGAGTAAATACATGACACAATTTTTGAATTATTATGGCATTTATTTAAGATATCTAACAGCCAAACCGCCCCCGTGATAAAGGAACGACCTTCTTAGTTTATCAGTCAGCAATGTTTAGTCCATCTGCTAGTGGCTGTGGACATCTTACAGAGGGGTCTCTCTATGAGCCAGAGCATAGAGGTGCTGGTGAATTCAAGGTGACCATTTATTACATGGTAGCCTATTTATTTCAATAGGCACCATATACTGCTACTTTTCCACTGCGATTGCCTGGTGTAAGATCAGCTGGAACCACTGCAATCAGCTGATCGCCAGGGTAGGAGTTGTCCAAATGGGACTTCACTAAGTCACATTGACAGCCACCTGCCAATACGTAGCAAAAGTGATGTAATTTTAGCCAGTATCCAAGTTTAAAGAAGAACTCTCGCTAAAATTTTTATTCTTTGACCTGTTTGAAAGGTGCATGATGTAATCTATAGTGAATGTAATCTTCTTATCAGAGATTGTATTTGTGAGTTATCCCCTCTCTTCTTATTGTAGCTGGGTCATGTGACCAACTCCCTGACCTCCAACTGACCCAGGACAGGAAGCCTGAGTGAGGCTCCCATAGGAATGCATAGAGAAATAGACTTCCTGTCCACACATAAGATGCTGTGTCAGTTGGTCTGATTGCTGGTCACATGACACAAATGAGAAGCATCAGGGAGATATAACTCACAAATACAGACACTGGTAAGAAAATGACATTCACTACAGATGACATCATGTACATTTCTAGCAGGACATGGAATAACATTTTTTGCGGGAGTTCTTCTTTAATGACATACGGTATGTTGTGGCAAATTGCATTTGCTTTCTTCAACCCCTTCCTGATGCAGTAATTTTCTGTTTTTGCATTTTTTTTTTCACTCCCTACCTTCCAGGAGTCATAACTTTTTTATTTTCTGTTCATGTAGCATATGAGTGCGTATAAGGGTCAAGTTGCATTTTCTAATGGCACCGTTTAATATTGCGTACCATGTAGTGGGAATGGGGAAATAAACGTTTTTAGAGCGTTCCCGAGGCAGTAAAACTGCCTTGTGCCCTTCATTCTCTGGGGCAGTACGAATACAATGATACCACTTTTATGTAGTTTTTCTTGTGTTTTAACACTTAAAAAAAAAAACTTTTTAAAAAATGATTCTGGTCTCCAAACCTTTTTTTTTTATAGTCCTGTCTACAAAGCTGTGTGAGGGCTCATTTTTTGTAGGGCGATCTGTCGTTTTAATTGATATCATTTTAGGATGTGTATGACTTTTTGATCATATTTTATTAGATTTTTTTGAGAGGTGAAGTGATGAAAAAACGGTGAATAAGCCACGTTGATTTTTTTTATTATGGTGTTCATCATATAGGATATATATTTTAATATTTTAATAGTACGTGCATTTTGGGATGCGGTGATACATATGATCTTTATTTTTTCAATGTTTATTTTTAATATGGGAAAAGGGGGTTATTTGAATTTGTGTGTGTATATATATATAACTTTTTTTTTTTTTACTTTTTTCACCTTTTTAAAGTCCCCATAGGGGATTTCTAACATGTCATTATATGATCACTTCTCCCATAGATTGCAGTGAATTACCATTGCTGTGGCAGGCCTTGGATCCTTCAGAGAGCCCAAGGCTGCCATAGCAACCAAATGGCTTTCTGGATCTCGGTCCGGGGGAGCTGATTTGGCCCTGGCAGCTCAGCACTCCAAGGGTTTCACTGCTCAGACGCCGTGGTCGCAATTGACCACGGCATCTGAGGGGTGAGAAGTCAGTGATTGGCATTATGTCTGCTCACGGACTTTGCCAGTGGGTGTCTGCTTTGTAAAACTATGGAAACCCCACAGTTATGGCACCCGCTCAGCTTCTGAGCAGGCACCATCTTTAAAGACCTGACATACGCCGGATATCAGGAAGGGGTATAATATATATGTTACCGCACACATCATTACGATCAACTTTCACACTGGCTAAAAGTAGGTAAACTTTTCTACGTCAGGATCTGTGTGGCTTAGAGGGGCTTACTGGCTATCCTCTGTGTATGGAGACTTATTGGCAATGATCCATTGGGAAATAATATGCAAAGAGATATCTCCCAGGGGAAGAGAATGGATACTTGGCTTGGCTATCTTCCCTTGTCCTGTCCCAAGGCTTGGCTTAGTCGGAAACGGCCATTCACTGCTGGAGCCCATTGACTATAATGGGAACTGACTGGGATCCAGCCACTCCCTAGCATAAATGATGGGGCGATTTTTTTCCACCCAAATCCCAACATTTATGCCAGGGAGCGTCCAACTTCCCACCGGATCCCATTATAGTCTATGGGGTTCAGAAGGCACACAGCACTATGCCGGATCCGGAGAACCCCGGCTGGCTGTTGTCTGCTATAACAGCCTGCTGGATTGTTGTGCCGCAAGGCTGGCATTAGCCTTAGGATGGATCACACACATGATCTTACTAGGGCCTAAAATGCAATGCAAGCCTGAAATCCTGTAGTATAATATGCAAGTTGTGTAAACTCTCCATTGTTTAAGATCTATTAAAGGCACATGAGCTAGGACATTGTACATTGTCACTGTCTCATTAGCTGAAGGAAACCTAATTAATTATAGGCGCTAATGCTTTTTCTAATAGATATAGGTTATTTGAGTTCATGTGTGAGGTTCTTCTAGTGTTCTGGTATTGTAACTATTGTCATAGGGATGCTAGACATAGAAACAAAGCAGAAATAGGAGTCAGTCTGCAACTGAAACAACGGGAAGATCTATGAAGCTAGAAGAGGGAGAATTCTGGCTTAATTTGTGCCAAAAATCTGCACATTTATGTGTTTTTACTCACTTAGCATGTAAGAAATGTGACTTGAGATAAACTAACGTGCACCCGGACCGTGCTCCTTCTGAGGACGGGAGCGCACGGCGTCATTGCTTGCTATGACACCGTGCGCTTCCTGAGGCCGCCGCTGTACAGTGATATAGCGCCACCTACTGTTTGCTCTTTTTCAAAATTCTTTCTCCAGCTCACTGAGATGGAAGCACATGCTCAGTTCCATCCTTCAACTGCCATCAACTGTAGTAGAAAGGGTTAGGGTTCCCTAGCAAAGCAACTGGAGCAATGAATGGCAAGAGCTCTGGATTCATGTGAGGTATAGGGCTTGTTCTAATTTTGTTAGAAAGAGACTGTCGTGTGCTATATGATCTCTGGCTTTCATTTTTTTCATTGGTTAACCTCTTTTATGAATAATCCAGAATCATTCCAGTTCTGACACTAGCCACTAGAACACTCATTGTAGGCTAACATTTCCTTCTTTCTGCAGCTCAGCTGTCAGCTTTGTGGTGTAGACTGGGCCTAGGTCTGCAGAGACATCTCTTTATCCTTATAGGACAAGGATTTAAAGGGGATGTCTCATGTCAGACAATGGGGGCATATT
The DNA here is from genome assembly GCA_900303285.1 of Rhinella marina. Taxonomy (NCBI): domain Eukaryota; kingdom Metazoa; phylum Chordata; class Amphibia; order Anura; family Bufonidae; genus Rhinella; species Rhinella marina. Next base: position 282,347 of record ONZH01002188.1, on the reverse strand, counting down.
GCTAGGATATGCCCCCATTGTCCTATAGGTGCGGGTCCCACAGCTGGGACCTGCACCTATATCGAGAACGGAGCCCCACAAGGTGGTGGAGGGCACACTGCACATGTGCATCTGCCCTTCATTCATTTTCTATGGGGCAGCCAAAAATAGCTGCCGGGCTCATAGAAGTGAATGGGAGCATTGGACGGTCATGCACGGTGTGCTCCCATTCACTTCTATGGGGAGAGCGCTTGGTGGTGGCTGGACCGGAGTCCTCCAGCCACCACTTTGCGGGGCTCCGTTCCTGATATAGGCGCAGTTCCCAGCGGAGGGACCCACACCTATAAGACAATGCGAGCATATCCGAGCAATATGCCCCCATTGTCTGAGATGAGATAACCCCTTTAATGAAAGCCATATAGGATACTGGTTCAGCCAGGTTCAGTATACTATTCGCAGGATTAGACATCAATATCAGATCAGTGGAGGTTTGACTCTGGACAGGAGCGGACTGGACAGGAGCGGCCACTTTAAGTTAAGTTAAGTAATATGGGAAAAGGGGGTTATTTGAATTTGTGTGTGTGTGTGTGTGTATATATATATAACTTTTTTTTTTTTTACTTTTTTCACCTTTTTAAAGTCCCCATAGGGGATTTCTAACATGTCATTATATGATCACTTCTCCCATAGATTGCAGTGAATTACCATTGCTGTGGCAGGCCTTGGATCCTTCAGAGAGCCCAAGGCTGCCATAGCAACCAAATGGCTTTCTGGATCTCGGTCCGGGGGAGCTGATTTGGCCCTGGCAGCTCAGCACTCCAAGGGTTTCACTGCTCAGACGCCGTGGTCGCAATTGACCACGGCATCTGAGGGGTGAGAAGTCAGTGATTGGCATTATGTCTGCTCACGGACTTTGCCAGTGGGTGTCTGCTTTGTAAAACTATGGAAACCCCACAGTTATGGCACCCGCTCAGCTTCTGAGTCAGTGATTGGCATTATGTCTGCTCACGGACTTTGCCAGTGGGTGTCTGCTTTGTAAAACTATGGAAACCCCACAGTTATGGCACCCGCTCAGCTAAGTTAAGTTAAAGTGGCCCTTAACTTAACTTAAAGTGGCCCTGGAAAAAATACTAAAATTGGCCCCGTTTTGTACTTGGGTCCAAATTGATGGAAGGCAGGGCCAGCAATACCATATTGTGGCACATTATACCACCCAACAGAGCCAAATACCACAGTCCATCACAAAGTACTGACAGCAGCACAAAATACATCCTCAGAAACATCCACTGGACATCGGCCCACTGGGAAATCTCCCTGTAAGGTCTATGGCCAATCCGCCCCTGACTCTGGACACCCCCACCGATCAGATGTTTGAAGAGGCTGGGGCACTCCTCGGCCTATCGACTTGCACATTGACTGCTGGTGGTACAACGGATTGCTACTTGAGTGGGACTAAGCTGCAGTCTCCTACACCACTGCCACTACGTAGACGGCATCCTGGTAGACACCTCATACAACAATGAAGAGTCCACTGTGAGCACCATGATCCCTTCAAGCTGCTAGAGTGCTGAGAGTCGGTCCTCCATGATCTGACATTGCTGACCTCTCCCGAGAAGCCTGTATGTGTATAGGGAGGTTGGAAGTACACCTTTCAGCCAAACAAGTGCTCGGTCGACAGCTATCTTACTTATTCAGAAAAAGAAGAGCAGCAATGTAAAGAATGGGAGATGACACAGTACAGGAGACATGAGGTGGTTTTTATACTGTCTGAGACAATGTTAGGGGTCTCTCACATAGCGCTGTACCTCTAGTAATTATTTCCATTGTTCAGTTATGTCATAGAAACAGAGCAATGAACATGAGGAAAGTGCCGGATCCGTCAGCAACAGCGCCCAATGGACCCATTAACTATAAAATAATGCAGCATACCGTGCTATTTGTTTCCTGCTTTTTTTGGCAGAATCTGCAACAGAGGCTCCAACTTATATGTGAACAGAATCTAAGGCTGCATTCACGCAAAAACATGGCTATTAAAAACAGATACACTGTAAGTTTTTCATGGTCATTTTGCATCAGTGTGTGCATCCTTTCTCCTGCTCTCTTTCAGTTTTTAATGATCGTTTTGCACCCATTTTTACTGGCCATTAAAAACTGATGACTTTCATCCTAGCAGTGCCCTCACAGTATACATAATGTCCTACATAGGGCACCCTGGAAATCAAATGGTCACCATAGTGCCCCACCCCAGTATGATTAATTGTCCTCATTAGTGCCCCCAGTATGATTAATGGCCCCCTTTGTGGTCCCCAGTAGGAATAATGTCCCCCTTGTAGTGGTAGAGTAGGAAAAATGCCCCCTCTTAGTGCTCTCCAGTAGGAATAATGCCTGCTCGTAGTAGGAATAATGCCTCCTCTTAGAGCTTTCCAATAGGAATAATACCCTATTACTTAATGCTCTCCAGTAGGAATAATGCCTCCTCTTAGAGCTCTCTAGTAGAAATAATGCCTCCTCTTTGAGTTCCCCAGTAGGAATAATGCCCCCTCTTTAAGCTCCCCAGTAGAAATAATGCCTCCTCTTAGAGCTCCCCAGTAATAATGCCTCCTCTTAGAGCTCCCCAGTTGGAATAATGCTTCCTCTTAGAGCTCCCCAATAGAAAAAATGTCTCCTCTTAGAGCTCCCTAGTAATAATGCCTCCTCTTAGAGTTCCCCAGTTGGAATAATGCCTCCTCTTAGAGCTCCCCAATAAGAAAAATGTCTCCTCTTAGAGCTCCCCGGTAATAATGCCCCCTCTTAGACCTCCCCAGTAATAATGACCCCTCTTAGAGCTCCCCAGTAGGAATAATGGCTCCTCTTACATCTCTCCAGCAGGAATAATGCCCCCTCTTAGAGCTCCCCAGTAGGAGTAATGCCTCCTCTTAGAGCTCCCCAGTAGTAATAATGCCTCCTCTTAGAGCTCCCCAGTAGGAATAATGCCCCCTCTTAGAGCTCTCCAGTAGTAATAATGCCTCCTCTTAGAGCTCTCCAGTACTAATAATGCCTCCTCTTAGAGCTCTCCAGCAGGAGTAATGCCTCCTCTTAGAGCTCTCCAGTAGTAATAATGCCCCCTCTTAGAGCTCTCCAGTAGGAATAATGGCTCCTCTTAGATCTCTCCAGTAGGAATAATGCCCCCTCTTAGAGCTCCCCAGAAGGAGTAATGCCTCCTCTTAGAGCTCCCTAGTAGTAATAATGCCTCCTCTTAGAGCTCTCCAGTAGGAATAATGCCCCCTCTTAAAGCTCTCCAGTAGTAATAATGCCTTCTCTTAGAGCTCTCCAGTAGGAGTAATGCCTCCTCTTAGAGCTCTCCAGTAGTAATAATGCCTTCTCTTAGAGCTCTCCAGTAGGAATAATGTCTCCTCTTAGAACCCCTATATAAATAGTGCCCCTCATTAGTGCCCTGAGGATAAATCATGTTCTCCTTTTTGCCCCCCATCCCTAGTATAGTCCCAACAACAACAAAAAATTCTCACCTAACCACAGGCACTTGATTGGACACTTGTCCTTCACTGGATACTGCAGGACCTGCGCTCCCAGCGTGATCATGTGACGTCACCACGTTGGGATCGTCAGGTCCCGATGCCTCCAGTGAGTAGTGAGTGTCCCCACATGTTCAAATGGATGTGGCGTGTATCATTTTGAATTTTAACCCATTTTTCCTTTTTCCCCAAGTGTACACATTTTTAATGGTCATTTTTAACGGCCACACGGGTGCATTCCTGTCTAAACGCTCATTGATTTCAATGGGGGCCACTTGGCCGTGAAAATGGACAAAAAGAGAACATGTCCTATATTTGGAAGGCCGCTATACACACTGCAATGGTGACTAGCTGCCACGTGGCCGTTTTTCACCTTCGTGTGAATTAGGCCTTAGTCACTGATCACAGTCATGCCCTAACGGAGCTTGAAAGCAGCCAACAAGGAAGAAGACGGCCAGTACGTATCGCCTTTCACAGTTAAAGTCTATATTTATTGAGTTCTTTGTGCATGCAACTTTCATGAGATGTACTGCACAGCAACATGTATATCAATAAGAAAGACCTCGGAAAACACTTGTGTGCTATTCACGCCATAGGAGCTATGAAATTGTTATGTGTACCTGTCAGGCACGATGAAAAATCTGTGTGCGGCTCAAGAAGAAGAATTTTCCCTGCAGAGAGCATCTACTCGAAATGTGCAAGTCATTTTTATTAAATCTTTTTGTAACTTTGGTGGTAGGTAGATTTTGCCCAGTTCTGTTATGTTCTGATTACATTTTCATCATTTGTTTTACCTCAGGACAGGAGATGTGTTTCATGACCTCAAACCTAGATTTCTTCTTCCATTTAAAGAGGTTTTCCAGCTTTATGTTAATTAAACTTAAAGGGATTCTCCCATGAATAATGTAAAAAATGAAAATCAGACATCGTATAGTCCATGACAATACCTTTCTAACAAAGCTAGAACCAGCCCTGTACCTCACATGGATCCAGAGATCTCCACATTCATTTCTCTGCTAAATTTATATCAAGCTGGCAGCTCAAGCGGAGTGTCTTTTCTGTTGCAGCTCAGGGGGCGTGTCTCAGCTCTCCCTATCACAGCTCAGGGGGCGTGTCAATGCTCTGCCTATTACAGCTCAGGAGGCAATTGAAGGATGAAACTGAGCATGTGCAGCCATCTCAGTGAGCAGGTCAAAGAAATAAGAAATTAAGTGACGCTATAAAGGTACATTTTACCATATAACTCAGTGACTATACAAAATTTTTAATTACATGCAATTACAAAACTATTCAGATCCAGGCGCTGGTTTGAAAACTGTAGAATATTTTTCGTGGGACAACCCCTTTAAGACAATGGGGAGAATCCTCATCAATCAACATCACAATTTACTGTAAGGCCCCATTCACACGACTGTATCTGTTTTCCAGTCCACAGATCACAGATCTGCAAAATACAGATGCGGTCTACGTGCATCTCTATTTTAAGGGCTCATGCACACAACCGTATGTATTTTGCGGTCCGTGTACATTCCGTATTTTGCGGAACAGAACAGCTGGCCCCTAATAGAACAGTCCTATCCTTGTTCGTAATGTGGACAATAATAGGACATGTTCTATTGTTTTCAGAAAGGACAAACGGAATGCACATGGAGTAGCTTCCGTTTTTTTTTTTTGCAGACCCATTGAAAGGAATGGTTCCGCATACGGCCCTCTGCTGGGCGCTGTAGGGAATCGTCATAGCGGCGTGCCTCCTGGGCATGAAGACGTGCGGCCTGCCTGCCTGGAGTATGTAAGTATGTATGTGTTTGTATGTGTGTGTATGTATGTATGTATGTATGTATGTCTGTCTGTATGTATGTGGTTATGGATCCGTCCTGAACTCCATTGAAAGTCAATGGAGGGTGGATCCGTTTACCATGTTGGTCACACCAAACGGATCCGTCCCCATTGACTTGCATTGGGGGTCATTCCGGATCCATCTTGGTGCGGATGCCTGGACCGGAGAGAAAACCGCAGCATGCTGCGGTTTGTTCTCCGGTCTGAAGACGGAACGGAATGCTTTCAGGAGCCTCCGTTGTCTTCAGTTCAGTTTTGTCCCCATTGACAATGAATGGGGACAAAACTGAAGCGTTTTTTTCCGGTATTGTGCCCCTATGACGGAACTCAATACCGGAATTTAAAAACGCTAGTGTGAAAGTAGCCTAAGTCCGAAACAAGAGTGTTTTCATTCACCGACAGCAAACATGTGTTTTAAAAAATGGTGAGTAATCAGCGTCATTATAAAGTTACAAAACTATACAATTGATTAAGATTGACTGACATAAAACCGGAAAATTCCCTTAATTTCTAAACTGAAATTTCTTCCAAGCAGGAAACCCTCCGTACCTCCTGTTCCAGATTGTACACAATAAGTGCATAATGATATAATACCGAGCCCCGTGGAAGATAAAAGCAATCATTATCATGACAAAAACATACTCAAAAGAGGATTACACCATAAAAAACTATTATTGAAATCTCCTTCCCCAGCCGTGAACCTCCGCTTATATTTTATTAACCACATTTACATATCATTTTCTGATGTTTTATTCCTTTAAGACAATTTTAAGGCGCTCTTATACACAATGCACGTCAGTTCAGTCCTCTGATCCATTATATATTACCCTGTGTGATTCTATAGTCTCCTAATATGCATTATGCATCATGCGGTAAATTTCCTAATTTCAGTATCGCCATAGCTTTTTAAATAATGGTCTAATCCAGCGCCATAGAAGCTAATGAAGTCAAAACAGCCGTCCCTACTTATGTGCCTGGCAGTGCATCGAGGCGGCTTATTTTGGTGCTTTTTAATGTATATAAAAGCCATGCAGCGCACGTGATGGCTAAGGCACATCTCTTGAAACGATAGGAAATGTAGCAGCCTAAATCTCCATAGTGACAGCCAATCACCACAAGCGTGTCTTTAGAGACTGAAAAACTGAAGAAGAGAATGAAAAGATTTCAGTTCTATAAATTGGTCCCCATCCCCCCCCCCACCACCACCACCACTACCTACCCCCCAAACCGTCCACCAATTATTGTCCCGTTAACACCTAAGAATGATTACACGGCATAAAATAGGTGTTCGTGCGATCGCTGCGGAAAGAAGGGAAGAAAAAAAATCACTGCCCTTGTGTCGGTGACTGCCCTTCGCTGCGCACCCAGAATCCAAATCAATATCTATAAAAATCTAAAACGACTTTATCACCAAATGAAACCGTTAAAAAAAAAAAAAAAAAAGCCTGGGATGCAGAGGAATAAAAATCAGGGACCTTAAAACCAGCAATTTATAGAGCATGAAATCAACAGCAGCAGGGAGTTAATGCAGGCATTAATGCAGAAACACCAGATACTTGCTTCCAAAATCAAATTTTAGAAACCTCGACAGTGTGAGAATGTATCCGAATGTATCAAGATATACTGCAGCGGAGTAGATAGCTGCTCTTCTTCACATACAATACATATATATATATATATATATATATACACACACTACATACAATATATATATAATATAATATATAATATACACTATATATATATATACATACATAAAGATATAGATATAGATATACTGTTTGACCAGCTGCTTTTAGCTTATGATAATGTCACTTGAGGCTGGGGGATGGGCATTCAGTTCGCGCTACCAATCTCCCTTCCTCCAGATTTTTTTAAGTGCGGCAGGCGTGGAGATATCACACTAATGTTTCCCATTGCAATTATAGTGATACAGTCCTGGCTGAAGACATTGCATTTCTTTCTCCAAGCTGGCGTAAAAAAAAAAAAAAAAGGTTTCAGGATTCGTTTTTTAGGAAAGCCAAAAAAACGATACAGCCATCGCCGAATAATGACGAACGTGAGCTCCCCGCTTGTCCTCTCCGTGTTGTCACCTGTGGCTGAAAGGAAGACGTCTGTACGAATAAAGGATCAAACGAATGAATTAATGTATTAATTAACTAATTAGCCGAGTCCAGACATTGCCTGAGAAGATAAATTAGCTGTTTAGGAACAGAGTATTAGCACGGGGTGGAAAGGGTCTGGAGCGAGGGAGGCGGACGCTTTTCTGATGCGATTAAATTGAAAGAAGGACGTTTGACTCAAGCGCCATATTTAGGAAGGGGTCTTGGCTATCCAGTAACTATTAAAGTGTCAGAAACATGCATGATTTATATATAAATAGTGTAGTGCATAGTGATTGTTACTCATTGTTACTCACTAATTGTATGATATATCTTAAAGGGGCAGAACCCCCAATACACAGCTCCAAATGCCCTGTATGGGTAAAAGGTAAAGGGGTTTTTCCATGAGTACAGTTTTGATGACATATCCTAGATATCTGATTGATCAGTGGGGGACTGACATCTGGCACTGCCACCAATCAGCTGTTTAACAAGGCTGCGGTGCTCTGGTGAGTGATGCGGCCACCTCACAGCATACAAAGAACAGCACCGTACATTGTATAGTGGCTGTGCTTGGTATTACAGCCCAGACCCATTCACTTGAATGAGACTGAGCAACACATAGGCCAAAGTGACATCACTGGCCTGGGAAATGGCCACAGCGCTCACTAGAGCTCCACAGCCTATTCAAGCAGCTTATCAGCAGGGGACCCCCTGCGATCAGATATTGATGAGCAATCCTGAAGATAGGTCATTATTATTTTACTCCCAGACACCCCTGTAAAATTTAAAATTCAGTTTGCCTGCATCCACCACTAGGGGGAGCTTACTCATACTACTGATACATTGAACTCTATACAGTTAGCTCCCTCTAGTGGTAGCTGCAGGCAGGCATTATTTGATTATTTAAAAGGATTTTTCTGGGGCTTACATATTGATGGCCTATCCTTAGGTTGGGGATGAACTTCCAGCAACCCCACTGATCAGCTGTTTAAGGGGGCGGCAGGACTTGGGGCAAGTGCTTCAGTCTGTTCATTAAACACAAGGCACAATGGCATGCCTTGTATAGTGGCAGTGCTTGGTATTGCAGCTTAGTCAAATACACTTGAAGGGGCCATGTGAATGAGGGGCGTGAAGAAGATGCTGCGGCGTTCACCTGTGCACTGTGACCCCTTCAAACAGCCATAAATCAGACCATACTAACCATAAAGATACCTAGAAGAAGACCTACTTTTGTCTCAGATGCAATGATAGCTGGAGATTGGTCTTGAGACCATATGGGCAACGTTATGATGAGGCCTTCACAAGGGGACATCACACAGGTCCTACTCCTGGGATTATGATATGGGGTGGCATAATGTATGGTAACTGTACCCCTCTAGTCTTCATTTCAGGTAAACTAACAGCTCTGGGTTACATTGATTTGGTGTTTTCCAAAGTGTCCCAGTAGCCATTTTTTCAGCAGGACAACGCCAGGCCGCATATTGGCCGTGCTACTGTGAGAGGCCTGTGTGGCCTAAACTTGCCACCATGGCCTGCAGCATCTCTAGACTTGTCTTCTATCGAGTACATCTAGGACGTCATTGGTTGTAAATTGTAATGGGAGAAGCCAGCAGCGGATCTTGATGATTTGTGTGCCCAAGTGCATTCAGCATGGCAGAACATTTCTCAGACAACCATTAATAATGATAGTGTGACAAGACGCGTAAGTGCGTGTATTTCTGCGCGTGGCGCTCATACTTGATACTGAATAAATCAAGATGTTTTGAATATTTTTTTTCCCTTTTTTTATCATTTGAATATCATTAACATGTCTAACGACTAGCTGTGATTTGCCTTATATTAAAGTCAGTGGAGTAAGAAATTTGCATCCAACGTGTGACCTGCGACACAAAATCCATCAGGTGTGGGTTTTTTGCAACTTTTGTGTCACTGTTTCAGCATGTTGCATGTCACACCACTGACAATTAGTACATCAATTGTCACACAACACATCATTGTGTAGCACCAGCCTTATGCCAACCATTTATTAATTAATATTAAGCAGCTTAATCCGTTCAAACAAAAGCAGCAGGTGAGGTGTGTATTATGATGTTCTGCAGCAGCTGAGGTGTGTATTATGATGTCCTGCAGCAGCTGAGGTGTGTATTATGATGTTCTGCAGCAGCTGAGGTGTGTATTATGATGTTCTGCAGCAGCTGAGGTGTGTATTAGGTTCTGCAGCACCTGAGGTGTGTATTAGGTTCTGCAGCAGCTGAGGTGTGTATTATGAGGTTCTGCAGCAGCTGAGGTGTGTATTATGATGTTCTGCAGCAGCTGAGGTGTGTATTATGATGTTCTGCAGCAGCTGAGGTGTGCATTATGATGTTCTGCAGCAGCTGAGGTGTGTATTATGATGTTCTGCAGCAGCTGAGGTGTGTATTATGATGTTCTGCAGCAGCTGAGGTGTGTATTATGATGTCCTGCAGCAGCTGAGGTGTGTATTATGATGTTCTGCAGCAGCTGAGGTGTGTATTATGATGTTCTGCAGCACCTGAGGTGTGTATTATAAGGTTCTGCAGCACCTGAGGTGTGTATTAGGTTCTGCAGCAGCTGAGGTGTGTATTATGAGGTTCTGCAGCAGCTGAGGTGTGTATTATGATGTTCTGCAGCAGCTGAGGTGTGTATTATGATGTTCTGCAGCAGCTGAGGTGTGCATTATGATGTTCTGCAGCAGCTGAGGTGTGTATTATGATGTTCTGCAGCAGCTGAGGTGTGTATTATGATGTTCTGCAGCAGCTGAGGTGTGTATTATAAGGGTCTGCAGCAGCTGAGGTGTGTATTATGAGGTTCTGCAGCAGCTGAGGTGTGCATTATGATGTTCTGCAGCAGCTGAGGTGTGCATTATGATGTTCTGCAGCAGCTGAGGTGTCTATTATGATGTTCTGCAGCAGCTGAGGTGTGTATTAGGTTCTGCAGCACCTGAGGTGTGTATTAGGTTCTGCAGCAGCTGAGGTGTATATGATGAGGTTCTGCAGCAGCTGAGATGTATATTATGAGGTTCTGCAGCAGCTGAGGTGTGTATTAGGTTCTGCAGCAGCTGAGGTGTATATGATGAGGTTCTGAAGCAGCTGAGATGTATATTATGAGGTTCTGCAGCAGCTGAGGTGTGTATTAGGAGGTTCTGCAGCAGCTGAGACGTGTATTAGGAGGTTCTGCAGCAGCTGAGGTGTGTATTAGGAGGTTCTGCAGCAGCTGAGGTGTGTATTAGGAGGTTCTGCAGCAGCTGAGGTGTATATGATGAGGTTCTGCAGCAGCTGAGGTGTGTATTATGAGGTTCTACAGAAGCTGAGGTGTGTATTATGATGTTATGCAGCAGCTGAGGTGTGTATTATGAGGTTATGCAGCAGCTGAGGTGTGTATTAGGAGGTTCTGCAGCAGCTGAGGTGTGTATTAGGAGGTTCTGCAGCAGCTGAGGTGTGTATTAGGAGGTTCTGCAGCAGCTGAGGTGTGTATTATGATGTTATGCAGCAGCTGAGGTGTGTATTATGATGTTATGCAGCAGCTGAGGTGTGTATTAGGAGGTTCTACAGCAGCTGATGGTGTGTATTATGAGGTTCTGCCAGCAGCTGAGGTGTGTATTATGATGTTATGCAGCAGCTGAGGTGTGTATTATGATGTTATGCAGCAGCTGAGGTGTGTATTATGAGGTTCTGCAGCAGCTGAGGTGTGTATTATGAGGTTCTGCAGCAGCTGAGGTGTGTATTATGATGTTATGCAGCAGCTGATGTGTGTATTAGGAGGTTCTACAGCAGCTGAGGTGTGTATTATGAGGTTCTGCAGCAGCTGAGGTGTGTATTATGATGTTATGCAGCAGCTGAGGTGTGTATTATGATGTTATGCAGCAGCTGAGGTGTGTATTATGAGGTTCTACAGCAGCTGAGGTGTGTATTATGAGGTTCTGCAGCAGCTGAGGTGTGTATTATGATGTTATGCAGCAGCTGAGGTGTGTATTAGGAGGTTCTACAGCAGCTGAGGTGTGTATTATGAGGTTCTGCAGCAGCTGAGGTGTGTATTATGATGTTATGGCAGCAGCTGAGGTGTGTATTAGGAGGTTCTACAGCAGCTGAGGTGTGTATTATGAGGTTCTGCAGCAGCTGAGGGTGTGTATTATGATTGTTATGCAGCAGCTGAGGTGTGTATTATGAGGTTCTGCAGCAGCTGAGTGTGTATTAGGAGGTTCTACAGTAGCTGAGGTGTGTATTAGGAGGTTCTGCAGCAGCTGAGGTGTATATGATGAGGTTCTGCAGCAGCTGAGGTGTGTATTATGAGGTTCTACAGAAGCTGAGGTGTGTATTATGATGTTATGGCAGCAGCTGAGGTGTGTATTATGAGGTTATGCAGCAGCTGAGGTGTGTATTAGGAGGTTCTGCAGCAGCTGAGGTGTGTATTAGGAGGTCTGCAGCAGCTGAGACGTGTATTAGGAGGTTCTGCAGCAGCTGAGGTGTGTATTATGATGTTATGCAGCAGCTGAGGTGTGTATTAGGAGGTTTCTACAGCAGCTGAGGTGTGTATTATGAGGTTCTGCAGCAGCTGAGGTGTGTATTATGATGTTATGCAGCAGCTGAGGTGTGTATTAGGAGGTTCTACAGCAGCTGAGGTGTGTATTATGAGGTTCTGCAGCAGCTGAGGTGTGTATTATGATGTTATGCAGCAGCTGAGACGTGTATTAGGAGGTTCTGCAGCAGCTGAGGTGTGTATTAGGAGGTTCTGCAGCAGCTGAGGTGTGTATTAGGAGGTTCTGCAGCAGCTGAGGTGTATATGATGAGGTTCTGCAGCAGCTGAGGTGTGTATTATGAGGTTCTACAGAAGCTGAGGTGTGTATTATATGTTATGCAGCAGCTGAGGTGTGTATTATGAGGTTATGCAGCAGCTGAGTGTGTATTAGGAGGTCTGCAGCAGCTGAGGTGTGTATTAGGAGTTCTGCAGCAGCTGAGGTGTGTATTAGGAGGTTTCTGCAGCAGCTGAGGTGTGTATTATGATGTTATGCAGCAGCTGAGGTGTGTATTATGATGTTATGCAGCAGCTGAGGTGTGTGTATTAGGAGGTTCTGCAGCAGCTGAGGTGTGTATTATGAGGTTCTGCAGCAGCTGAGGTGTGTATTATGATGTTATGCAGCAGCTGAGGTGTGTATTATGATGTTATGCAGCAGCTGAGGTGTGTATTATGAGGTTCTACAGCAGCTGAGGTGTGTATTATGAGGTTCTGCAGCAGCTTGAGGTGTGTATTATGTGTATGCAGCAGCTGAGGTTGTGTATTAGGAGGTTCTAACAGGAGCAGCTGAGGTGTGTATTATGAGGTTCTTGCAGCAGCTGAGTGTGTATTAGCATGTTCTGCAGCAGCTGAGGTGTGTATTATGATGTTATGCAGCAGCTGAGGGTGTGTATTATGAGGTTCTACAGCAGCTGAGGTGTGTATTATGAGGTTCTGCAGCAGCTGAGGTGTGTATTATGATGTTTATGCAGCAGCTGAGGTGTGTATTAGGAGGTTCTACAGCAGCTGAGGTGTGTATTATGAGGTTCTGCAGCAGCTGAGGTGTGTATTATGATGTTATGCAGCAGCTGAGGTGTGTATTAGGAGGTTCTACAGCAGCTGAGGTGTGTATTATGAGGTTCTGCAGCAGCTGAGGTGTGTATTATGATGTTATGCAGCAGCTGAGGTGTGTATTATGAGGTTCTGCAGCAGCTGAGGTGTGTATTAGGAGGTTCTACAGTAGCTGAGGTGTGTATTATGATGTTATGCAGCAGCTGAGGTGTGTATTATGAGGTTCTGCAGCAGTTGAGGTGTGTATTAGGAGGTTCTACAGCAGCTGAGGTGTGTATTAGGAGGTTCTACAGCAGCTGAGGGTGTGTATTAGGAGGTTCTTACAGCAGCTGAGGTGTGTATTATGATGTTATGCAGCAGTTGAGGTGTATATGATGAGGTTCTGCAGCAGCTGAGGGTGTGTATTATGAGGTTCTGCAGCAACTGAGGTGTGTATTATGAGGTTCTACAGCAGCTGAGGTGTGTGTTATGATGTTCTGCAGCAGCTGAGGTGTGTATTATGAGGTTCTGCAGCAGCTGAGGTGTGTATTATGAGGTTCTGCAGCAGCTGAGGTGTGTGTTATGATGCTCTCCAGCAGCTGAGATGTGTATTATGAGGTTCTGCAGCAGCTGTGGTGTGTATTATGAGGTTCTGCAGCAGCAGAGGTGTGTATTAGGAGGTTCTGCAGCAGCTGAGGTGTGTATTATGATGTTATGCAGCAGCTGAGGTGTGTATTATGATGTTCTGCAGCAGCTGAGGTGTGTATTATGAGGTTCTGCAGCAGCTGAGGTGTGTATTATGAGGTTCTGCAGCAGCTGAGATGTGTATTATGAGGTTCTGCAGCAGCAGAGGTATGTATTAGGAGGTTCTGCAGCAGCTGAGGTGTGTATTATGATGTTATGCAGCAGCTGAGATGTGTATTAGGAGGTTCTGCAGCAGGTGAGGTTTGTATTATGAGGTTCTGCAGCAGCTGAGATGTGTATTATGAGGTTCTGCAGCAGCTGAGGTGTGTATTATGATGTTCTGCAGCAGCTGAGGTGTGTATTAGGAGGTTCTGCAGCAGCTGAGGTGTGTATTATGAGGTTCTGCAGCAGCTGAGGTGTGTATTATGAGGTTCTGCAACAACTGAGGTGTGTATTAGGAGGTTCTGCAGCAGCTGAGGTGTGTATTATGAGGTTCTGCAGCAGCTGAGGTGTGTATTATGAGGTTCTGCAGCAGATGTGGTGTGTATTATGAGGTTCTGCAACAGCTGAGGTGTGTATTAGGAGGTTCTGCAGCAGATGTGGTGTGTATTAGGAGGTTCTGCAGCAGCTGAGGTGTGTATTATGAGGTTCTGCAGCAGATGTGGTGTGTATTATGAGGTTCTGCAGCAGATGTGGTGTTCTATGGTGTTCTTTTTGCTCATCTCTGTAGATTCATCAGTTCCTGACATCAGAATGTGGTGTTTATACAAGTACTACCTATAAACAGACCAATGAACATTTTCCCTTGACTTGTATGATACTTCGCTGTGACACATATTTGTATTATTATATACTTATTATACATTCCTATGTTACATTTTGCTACATTCCACTTCCCATAAAAAAATTTGTAAAAAAAATAATAAATTAAGAGAAAATATTTGTTACCTCCATTACCACCTCATATGGTCTACATATAACAGCAATGCATGACTTTCCTTACAGCTTGCTTTATGTGTTAGAATAGAGAAATATTTTAGCCCTTAGTATCTCATCACACTCCTACATGTGCTGCATAAATGTTCTTTAAAAAGCAAAAAAAAAAAAAATATATAACCTTTCCTTGACAAAACAACATGCTTTAGGAATTCGTTGCCCCCCTTCCTCCCTCCCTCCCTCCGGCTGTATCTGCTGTCTAAAACCTCTGCGCAAATCCACAGCATAAAACTCTAATCAATATGTTTAGACATATTTTATATTCTCTTGCAATGTGCATGTGCTTTCGAGTCAGCGGGGAGATGTTATTTCCATCTCCTGGAGATGTAGTAAAGTACCTTTCCAGAAAAAAAAAAAAAATAGAGAGAGAGACCCTTCCTGCACCTCATTCCCATTCTCTGTGCATTCCTCTACTTATGTCTCGGGCTCCCATGCTTTGTGTATCTTTCTGGTTCTATTTCCGAGGGGCCTGTGGTGAATTCATAACGCCATGTTATCAGACATTTCTTTACACGGCTCGCAGTTAGACTTCACAAGAGGCCAGGCACTTTGATGGAACACCAGAGGCACCTTTAATAGTTTTTTTTTTTTAGTTCACATTGGAAGAACCTGACAAATAAAAAGAAACGTTGCGCTCCTCCTAACCAATTACCGAAACACCTCGTCTAAAATCACGTTTGGTTAGTGTGACTCTCCGGGGCCAATCTCCAGGGATAGAGGAGCAATGAATAATACACTTTAAGCACCTCATCCCAAGTGTGTAATTGTTCTGTAAAGCATTATTGCTGCATCCACATGATAATCAGGCTTCTTGATTGCAGCAAAGGCTATTCCTCCGGCTATGAGCACAATGCACTGATAGGTTTACCTTGTTTTGTGGCGGGATCAGAAAAAACACGAAGACTGCAACGTACGTTTGTCATCCATTTCTTTTTTAATATGTTAGAAAGCATTGATATTCTGCTGCTCATCCACTAGCAGAGAGAGGTCTCTTAAAATCCAATTTTTTTTTATTTTTTATGATGTCCCATAATTCCGTTTGCTGTTCTTTGTAAAGCAGATTGATAAATCGATAGACTGATGACAACAACAACAAAAAACTGTAAAAAGCCTGGAGAAATGATTGGATTTACTAAATAAATTATTTCCAGTAGTTAAAATGTAGTCTGCATCTTGCTTTACAGGATTACTGCTCATATAGTTACTTACCTCATGAACATCTTCCCCATTTTTCAAAATGGCCTCTCCTGACTCGTTTTCACCATGTAAAACAATCACTCACATCCTGTATGTAGCACTTTCTGTTGGGACATCCAACCAAACCCATGATGCACTTCTTCTTCCTCTACCACAGCTCCAGCCCCACCCCTAAAAACTAGTATATAGCCCCTCCCCTTTATGGCTGTGGGTGTGGCAACAATGTGTCAACCAATGGGTTTGAATTTGGCACGTTATCCTGGCAGTTCCATGGTTTCCATCCTTTAACCCCCTATACACGGATCTTGACTTGGCTGCAGGGGAACCACCAGATCGCCACCTCCTGTAGTAGTAGTAAGTAGTATTCCCAGGAAACACCCACTACTAAAAACTAGTATATAGCTCCTCCTTTTTATGGCTGTGGGTGTGGCAACAATGTGTCAACCAACAGGTTCAAATTTGGTCAAATCCTAAGGGAATTATCCTGGCAGTTCACTGGTATCGATACTTTAACCCCCTATACAAGGATCTTGACTTCACTGCAGGAGAACCACCAGATCACTACCTCCTATAGTAGTAGTAGTAAGTAGTATTCCCAGGAAACACCCACCACTAAAAAATAATATATAGCCCCTACCTTTTATGGCTGTGGGACCACTGTGCCAACCAACAGGTTTGAATTTGGTCTAATCCTAGGGGCATTATCTTGGCAGTTCCCTGGTTTCCATCCTTTAACCCCCTATACAGGGATCTTGACTTAGCTGCAGAGGAACCACCTGATCACTACCTCCTGTAGTAGTGGTAAGTAGTAGTCCCGAGAAACATTGGTACAGAGCACAGAGTGATCACAATCAACTATAGTCAGGGACTGGCTGAGGAAGGGCAGGCAGAGAACATGCAAATCCGTGAAAAAATCCGAGGTCGGTGCAGGCAGAGAAGGGTCAATATAGTAATGAGGCACAGGTCATGTCAGGGCCAGAATTCAGGAATCAGCAAAAGTTGGTACATGAGCAGACAACAGATACAACATACCTTCGTGGGAACCAGCAAGCTAAGAAATCTATTACTCAGGCACCTTCCCACAGAGGAAGGTGCCTTAAGTATCCTGAGGTGACCAGCAATTGACTGTAGAGAAATAGTGTAGGATGGAGAGGTCTAGCTGGCAGAGAGGACATGGCGGCCTGCAGGGGAACAGAAGACTCTGGCGGCTGGGTCCACTGCAGAAAGGCTACATGGAGTGGAGGATCTGGACCAGCTGGATATAGTTTCTGGGACTGATCGCTGGGTGTGCAGGGTGTTAGACCCACCTGATCTGATATTGATGTTGAGGACAGCGCAATATCTGTAGCCCTGACAACCCTTAAGTTTTAATACTGTGGCTACTAGCAGGTACCACTAGGGGGAGCTTACTGCACACTGTTCTTTTAGTGAGTTGAATGATAACCAACCTTATTACTATGGGAGAACCCCTGAAAAATGTTTCCACTCCTGGGGAGACCCTAATGCCATTCCTGTCCAGAAAGCTTGTAGGAGCAGGCAAAGCATGCAATAATTATTGTCCAGTGCTATAATTTGGCTCAAATCTTTATACCATTACCAACCACCTTACCTATTGTAAGAGTGACAGGTCTTGTTAATGTTGTGTTCTACACAATTTCTGATCAGGCCTGGATGGACTCCAGGGTTCCTGGGTCAGTGACTGGGAAACACTGGTATAAACAGTGAGAAAATAAGCTCCCTCTAGTGGTGGCTTCAAGCAGCCAGAATTTTAGCATTTAGCTCTGTCTATGCAGGAGATGCAAAGCTCTCTGTTAGGAAAGTTGGAGCTCCAATCAGTATATAGATACCTTAAGAAATTAATTAATTCTGGATCCGCAAAACATGGATACCGGCCCATGTGCGTTCCACAACTTTTGAGGCTCCATTGAAAGATTGGCTCCATTGAAAATTGAGGAACGGGTGCGGACCAGTTCATACAGCTGTGTGAATGGGCCCTTAACCTACCAGATAGAACACCGCCATAAAGATGGTGGTTTTGCCACAATTTTTATATGTTTTACGAGCCATTCTGTTGAGGATCGTTTATTTACACTTATCGAGAAGTTCCATAGAAAAAGGCTGAGGATTAAGTTGAATACTTCTATAAGCCAATATCCCATGGGGGTTGTCTCTTCCATTCTTCAAAGGTTATTTTATGGCCTCCTGACTCTTAAAAGTCATGGAGTGGAGGAGCAATCCTGCACTGGTGCATATGGTGAATATGTCTCCTTTTGATAATATATTTACGCTTTTGTAATCAGGGCTATTAAGATGTGGAAACCATATGGACAGATCTATTAATATTGGGCCTCTTTGAAAGTTATGTTGGGTATACATGGTTCTTTTTCTTTCACCCCAATTTGATCAATGTTTGAAGGAGTTTATCAAATTTAAGAACGCTTCTTTTTGGGGTAGGTGTGGTTTGGTTTATGTAGCACAAGTTGTCGAGTTAGGATTTAGTGGATATTTTACATATTTACAATAACAACAAAGCACTTTTTAATTATTCAGTCAAATGAATGTGTGAATTTTTTGGTAAATGATAGGGAACAGAGGTAGCAGCACACAGATATATAAATTGTTACTAAAGGGATATTTGGAGTCGATAGTTTTTCCTAATCAAAAAGCTTGGACTCACAAGGTCTCTGGTTTGGATTACGAAAGCTGGGATTTAGATAGTGTATCAAAATGTTTTAATCATGTTTTGGTTCAGTTTAAAGTTATTCACAGACTGTGTGTGATCCCAACCCTAATGAAAAAAAAATGGGAGTCAGAGATTCATCAATATGTCATAGGTGTAAGTGCATAACGGTGGATTTTGTCCAGCTTTGGTCCTAACTAGAGATGAGCGAGTGTGCTCGTTACAAGCACTGTAGTGCTCGGCTCCCCTGCGCTAGCATAGGCGCTGGCAGCCACTTCCGTCCTCCGGAGGAGGACGGATGCGGCTGTCGGCGCCCATGCGAGCGCAGGGGAGCCGAGCACTACAGTGCTTGTAACGAGCACACTCGCTCATCTCTAGTCCTAACCAAAAATGAGCCAATTCTGGTAATTAGTGTATAAAAAGATAGAAGATAATTTCAGGATGCAAGTCTGCTTTACTATTCAGTGTGCTATCCTTGTTGATTTAAATAGCCTGAAAATCTTAACCCCTTAGTGACCACGCAACTTCTTTTTTTTAATCGCATTCCAAGAGCTAAAACTTTTGTTTTTTCATCAATGTACCTGTATGAGGGCTTATTTTTTGCAGGACGTGTTATAGTTTTTAGTGCACCCATTTGGGTACATATAATCATTGATTAAAGCCAGGTGTTTAGCTTAAACCTCCCTTGGTTACGTCAGTAAAAAGGGATATTAGTGGTCACTAAGGGGTAAAAAGGAGTAACTCACAAAAGTGTTGTTCTTAGACTGGTTATTGCCAGAAGTTGGATGTCGACTGAACCGCCATGCATATCAAAGTAAAAAGTGAAAGGATATGAGAATTTTTTACACGGAAATAACCCCCCCAACAAATAGAGCAATGTCTGGTCTGTTTGGGATCCTAACTCCTCTATTTTTTTTTTTTCCTCCAGTAGGGCAGTCCTTGGGTAATGGAGGGTATTGGAATGTTTTACAATTTTAAAATTAATTTTGAGCTTTTTGCTTTTTACATAAAAGCAAAATTAAAAAGAAAGACCAGGTTTCACAGTTTTAACACATCATTTTTATGCTGCATTTCTTTGCTTTTATTTCTTTTTGCTTAAGCAAGTGAACAAATATCATTTTCCACTCACGCTTTGTAACTTGGTTAAATAAATTATGGGACTTGTTCACACAGTGCAGTTTGAAGTACTTGATCCTTATTAAATAGAAGCCAGGACTGAATACCTCACCTCTCCTGATTTCGTAAATAGTTGTATTCCTCGTGAAGTAACAATTCTGTGACTCTGTGTTATCCCCTGGTATTCATCATAGAAATTAATGTATAAATTTACAACTGGCCATTGCTATTCCTGGGGTGTGTTCCCACACTGTCTGACACTTGGCAGCGCTGATTGGACAAGTCTATACTGTCTAGGGACACACCTCCAACTGGTAAAATCCAGTTGTAAAAGTATTCTTAACTTTCTAGGAGGAATAACAAAGGAACAGCACAATAGAGAAGAGTTATAACAAAAGATGATCAAGAATTGCTGTTTCATGACAAATACAATAACTTACTAAAACAGACATGTCAGCAATGGTGACAAATCGTCTTTCCAGATTCAAGTCTTTTCTTTATACATTTTCCAAGTTTAGGATCCACACTTGGTTTTGGCTACATAAAAAGCATCAAAACTGTTACAATAAACTGTATAAAACTTGCAAAAAATATAAATGAAAAATAGAAGTAATTTTGCAAATAGCCTTGATTAAACATATTCTACTACTTTTTGTATACAGTCTCTATATAGCCCTACGTTCACCAGGTTAAAGGTGTAGGATTTCAAAAATAGCTAAAAACAGGGATTATTGTAACATAAAAAAATTACTATTCACCAAGTAAATACACTGCTGCAACTAAACAAAGACCAATTGGGACCCCTGGGGCTGCAAAACTGTAAGGGGATTTAAAAGGTGAGTAATGTTGTTTTTCTGTTGTTTTTTTTAAATGTTCCCTGCTTCTAGTAATTTTTTTAAATCCTGGAGAACCCCTTTAATACAGATGCTGCTCCCTTATTACTAACTGCAAGCAAACTATGAATTTAGTTTGATCTTAACAATCATGTATCTCTTCCCTGTTTCTTGCTAACTTTCACCTGGGCACTGTACAGGTATCTGCAGTATTATTCACTCACAGCATTGTAAATATATAGACTCCTGAGCTACACTTTGTCCCAGACCTCACAACCTATACACCCATGCTTATATGAGAGAGGGAAAGAGAGAGCACACAGGAACACAAGCTAGAACAGACCTCTCCAGAGAAACACAAGGTAGAGGAGATGTCCCCCCAGGAACACAAGCTAGAGAAAAAAAACCCAGAAGAACACAAGCTAGAGAAGAAGATCCCAAAGGACCACAAGCTCGAAATAAGATCCCACAGGTTCATAAGCTAGAGAAAAAGTCCCTAGAGGAACACAAGCTCAGAAGAAGATCCGACAGGAACACAAACTAGAGCAGAAGTCCCCAGAGGAACACAAGCTACAGCAGACATTCCCACAAGAACACAATCTCAAGTCCTCAAAAGAACACAAGCTAGAGCAGAAGATCCCACAGGCACACAAGCTCAGCACAAGCTCAGTCCCCACAGGAATACAAGCTAGAACAGAAGATCCCAGAGGAACACAAGCTAGAGCAGAAGTCCCCAGAGGAACACAGGCTAGAGCAGAAGTCCCCAGAGGAACAAAAGCTGGAGCAGAAGTCTCCACAGGAACACAAGCTTTAGTAGAGGTTCTCACAGGAACAGAAGCTCAAGTAAAAGTCCACACAGGAACACAGGCTAGAGCAGAAGTCCCCAGAGGAACACAGGCTAGAGCAGAAGTCCCCAGAGGAACACAGGCTACAGCAGAAGTTCCCACAGGAACACAATCTCAAGTCCTCAAAAGAACACAAGCTAGAGCTAAAGATCCCACAGGAACACAAGCTCTAGTAGAAGTTCTCACAGGAACACAAGCTCAAGTCAAAGTCCACACAGGCTAGAGCAAAAGTCCCCAGAGGAACACAGTCTAGAGCAGAAGTCCCCAGAGGAACACAAGCTACTGCAAAAGTTCCCACAGGAACACAATCTCAAGTCCTCAAAAGAACACGAGCTAGAGCTGAAGGTCCCACAGGAACACAAGCTCTTTTAGAAGTTCTCACAGGAACACAAGCTCAAGTCAAAGTCCACACAGGCTAGAGCAGAAGTCCCCAGAGGAACACAGGCTAGAGCAGAAGTCCCCAGAGCAACACAGGCTAGAGCAGAAGTCCCCAGAGCAACACAGGCTAGAGCAGAAGTCCCCAGAGGAACACAGGCTAGAGCAGAAGTCCCCAGAGCAACACAGGCTAGAGCAGAAGTCCCCAGAGCAACACAGGCTAGAGCAGAAGTCCCCAGAGCAACACAGGCTAGAGCAGAAGTCCCCAGAGCAACACAGGCTAGAGCAGAAGTCCCCAGAGGAACACAGGCTAGAGCAGAAGTCCCCAGAGGAACACAGGCTAGAGCAGGTCCCCACAGGAACACAAGCTCTAGTAGAAGGTCTCACAGGAACACAAGCTAGAGCAGAAGTCCACACAAGAATACAAGATTCAAGAGAAGTCCTTACTGGAACACAGGCTAGAGCAGACATCCCTACAGAAACACAAGATACAAGCTAGAAGCAAAGTCACCAGTTTGTAGACATCGAGGTGGAGGGGAAAAGCCTATTAAAGACATGATCTAGTGATATGGCTTTTATCCTAGTGATAACCGCCAGTGATATGGTTTTCACCATGATACCAAATTCTAGTAATACTATAACCTCTGTAGAGCAATTAGTGTCTAGTATCTAGTGTCTGCTAGCATCTGTATCTATCTGGGAAGCTACATCCCGGGAGCCTAACACCCACTTCTGGCTCCTCATCCACTGGGTTACACCAAGGGTAGGTTCACACTAAGAGAGTTATCCAGATTTGGACTAGATGAATACTTCCGTTCACCACCATTCCCCATTGACTAGAATAGGATCCAGCATGGGCCTGGACGGTTTCCGGCACTCATGTTAGAAACTTTCTGGATCCCCGCCAGATCCCATTATAATCAATGAGTTCCAGTGGTGAATGGCAGCATCCGGCTAGGCCTGATCCGGTGAACTCCGGCAGACTGTTCTTAGTGGGAACAGCCTGCCAGATCAGTTAAAGGAGTTGTCCGGGTTCAGAGCTGAACCCAGACATATCCTTCTGCCCCCACTCACTCCCTCTGACAGGAGCTTCGGAGCATTTCATCGAAGGGGATAGGTCCAGGTTCAGCACTGAACTCCCACAACCCCTTACAACTGAGCTGTGAACCTACTTTGATCTACAACATGGAGAAATAAGAGCTGCATCACAGGGAACACCCACTGAACCTGCAGCACTTTGTTAGAGAAAACATGACTTGAATATAGAAGAAGCAATACAGTAATTATATTTTACTATGATTTCTTTTCTAATCTATTTCTTGCACGACACAAATCTAATGGAGGCTTGAAAATGTTTGTGAACTTTTTTACGACTGTTCCATGGACTTTATACATATAGATTGTTCACTTTAAATACACTGTTTACCAATATCGCTTATCTTTTCGTAGAATACAGTACTGTGCAAAAGTTTTAAAGTTTTAAAAAAGGGCTGCAGAGTAAGAATGCTTTCAAAAATAGTGTTAATAAGTGTTAATAGTTTATTTTGATCAATTAGCAAAATGTAAAGTGAATGAACAAAAGAGAAATCTAAATCCGATCAATATTTGGTGTGACCGCCCTTTTCCTTCAGAACAGCATCAATTCTTCTAGGTGCACTTGCACAATGTCAGGGATTTTGTACGATTATAGTCAGGTGTATGATTAACCAATT
Source organism: Rhinella marina (assembly GCA_900303285.1). Classification (NCBI taxonomy): domain Eukaryota; kingdom Metazoa; phylum Chordata; class Amphibia; order Anura; family Bufonidae; genus Rhinella; species Rhinella marina. The sequence goes on along the minus strand of ONZH01002188.1, from coordinate 258,918 downwards.
TTACAAAAACAGGTGATAATGATCTTCACCCCATGGCAAGACTGCACACAGCAACAAGACAAGCGGTAGTTATGTTGCATCTGCAGGCAAAGATTTCAAGATGTCCTTTTCAAGAAGAACAAAGAATCGGGCAACATTAAGGGCTGAAGAGGCAGTGGTCAGCCATAGAAACAGTGCAGCAGATGAAAGACACATTAGGCTGGCTGTACTTCCCTTCAAAATTGGAAAATGTCCATCAGTACCCTCAGAATTGGCAAAAACTAGTAGGACCCATGTACTGTTCAGAGAAGTCTGACCAGAAGTGATCTTCATGGAAGGCCAAAAAGTCATAACTCAATGTGGAAACAAGGCCAAGTGACTCAACTATGCACAAAAACTGGGTGCAGAAAAATGGCATCAGGGCTCTGGACTAATGAGTCAAAATCTGTCTCTAACAGAAGCCAAAGGGTTGGAGAGAGGTACAATAATGGTTGTCTGCAGGCAACGCTGAAGCACGGTGGAGGGTCTTTGCAAGTTTGAGGATGCATATCAGCAAATGGAGTTCCGGATTTGATCAGGATTAATGGTGTCCTCAATGCTGAGAACTCTAGGCAGATACTTATCCATCATATAAGACCATCAAGGAGGTGTCTGATTGGCTCCAAAATAAATATCTTCTGCAGCAGGACAATGACCCCAAACATATAGCCATTGTCATCAAGAACGGTCTTCAGTGTAGAGAAGAACAAGAAGTCCTGGAAGTGATGATATGGCCCCCTCAGAGCCCTGATCTCAACATCATCCAGACTGTCTGGGATTACATGAAGAGACTCAAGGATTGGAGAAAGCCTACATTCACAGAAGATCAATGGTTAGTTCTCCACAATGTCTAGAACAACCAACCAAGAAGAGTTCCTCCAAAAATTATGTGCAGGTGTACCTAGAAAAACTGAAGCTGTTCTGAAGGCAAAGGGTGGTCACACCAAATATTGGACCACTCATGCATCCACCACGGAAGGATGACTTTCTTTGTCCATGATTATGGATCCCTCACACACATTATAGGTCCTGTATTATTTCAACTAGAAGTTATGAAAGAATTGCTAGCAGTCTGCAGTAAGGGTACAGAGGGGTGTTATGATTTGGGGGTGTTACCTGCACAGACTCACTCTATCCATTCAGTGCTGCCATTTTCAGACTGTGCAGGTACACACCCCCAACTGGTTACCACCCCTCTGTACCCTTACTGCAGACTTCTAGCAATTCTTCCATAAATTCTAGCAGGAATAGCACAACATAGAGCCATAAGAATAGATGTTCCAGAATTGTTATTACCTGGGGAATGCTATTAAAACAGATCAGGAGAGGGGACAGGTCTTCTTTAACACTTGCATTTTTTAAAACATTCTTACTTTGCAGCATTTGCCTAAAAGTTTTGCACAGCACTGTATACTATTTCTGTTCCTACAGCTTCTCCTCTATGTAAACTGCAGTTCTAAATACTTCAGGTTGCCTGGTAACCATTTTACTTTCCGTCTGGATGAGCCCCATTTGGATACATTTAGTTATATGTATGTGAAGTGGTCACCTAAGGTTTATCTGCCATAATTATACTTTGCAGCTTCATGATATCTATTATAATAATACTTTTCAGCTTTATGACACACAAGACTACCAGTACATTAGGTCGCTCCGGTAATGGGAAGGATGTGATGAAGTTATTACTACCATTATTACTGTTTATAGTAGGACAGTAAATTCCTTTAAATTGGCATCAATCTAATTAGATATCATCAATTATCAGCCGATCTTCGAACAGGGTGGAAACTTTACTTGTAAGGTTAGAGAAACCTGAGTCTTGTGAAATTCCACCTAGGGGACTGCATAGATAGTAAATGAGGGGATGAAGAATTGGTCTGAGGGTCCATAAAAGGGGATGGACGGGTAACAAGCACCGTGCCCTTCAGTTTTGGAATCCAAAACTCAGCACGATAAGCAGGGGTAGATTGGCCATAGACCTTACAGGGAAATTTCCCGGTTGGCCGATGCCCAGGGGGCCGTCTGGGTCCCCCTCATGGCCGGTCAGTGGAAGTTTTTGGGGATGTATTTTGTGCTGCTGGCAGTATTTTGTGATGGACTGTGGTATTTGGCTCTGTTGGGGTGGTTTTTCCAGGGCCACTTTAAAGGGGTTGTCCCACAAAAAATATTCTACAGTTTTCAAACGAGCCCCTGGATCTGAATTATTATTATTATTATTGCATGTAATAAAAAATTTAGTATAGCCACTGAGTTATTCAATAAAATGTGTCTGTATAGCACCACCTGCTGTTTGTTCTTTTTCTTATTTCTTTGCCCTGCTCCCTGAGATGATCGCACATGCTCAGTTTCATCCTACATCTGCCTCCTGAGCTGTGATAAGGAAGAGCTGTGACACGCCCCCTGAGCTGTGATACGGAGAGCTGTGACACGCCCCCTGAGCTGTGAGACGGAGAGCTGAGACACGCCCCCTGAGCTGCAGCAGAAAAGACACGCCCCCTGAGCTGTCAGCTTGATATAAATCTAGCAGAGCAATGAATGGGGAGATCTCTTGTTAGAAAGAGGTTGTCACGTTCTATATGATGTCTGATTTATGTTTTTTACATTAGTCAAAGGAGATTGAAATGTTGTAGATTTGTGCGACTAAAATATATATAAAGTTGTCATATTTATGAAATTAGTTGGCGGTGGGTCAGCCAATTGGCAGAGCACCCTCTCTGAATCCAGAGTGCCAGAGGGGTGAGCCTCTATATTTAGGCTACTTTCACACCTGCGCTTTCCCTTTCCGCTATTGAGATCAGTCATAGGATCTCAATAGTGGAGGAAAATGCTTCAGTTTTGTTCCCATTCATTGTCAATGGGGACAAAACTAAATGAAACGGAGGGCACCAGAATGGATTCCGTTCCATTTGATTACGTCCCCTACAAGCAGCGTTTTTCTGTCCGCGATGTGGTGCGGAGCAAGATGGCATCCGTCATGATTCACAATGTAATTCAATGCGGACGGATCCGTTTTTTCTGACACAGACACAATAGAAAACGGATCCGTCCCCCATTGACTTTCAGTGGAGTTCTTGACGGATCCGTCTTGGCTATGTTAAAGATAATACAACCTGATCCATTCATAATGGATGCAGACGGTTGTATTATCAGTAACGGAAGCGTTATTGCTGAGCAAAAATGCTGGTGTAAAAGTAGCCAATTTGAAGCATGTTTTTTGTTGTTGCAGTTTCTCCCTGCAGATTTCACCCCAATCAGTTGCAAATCCGTAGCGCAACCTACAGCAAAATCCGCATTTAACAAGTGGCATCGTGCACCGGAAAATCTGCTGCATTTGGATCTACCTCAACTGGGGCCCTTTTGATCTTCACCATGGGGAAACCTCTCTTCCATATAGTCCGCTCATTGCAGTTTTGCTTTTGGATGCCTGATGAATGCCCCTGTTCTTTGAGGTGTCTCTTTCCTACATTTGCGCAGGGCCGGTTTCCAATGGGTTCATTACATTACATACCTTCTACCTGCATGCCGTGCTCAGATTATTTTTAAGACTATATTATCTAATAGAATCTAATGCAGCCGCTACCTGGAAGAACCCATATGGCGTATAAGAGCGGAAGCCTCCACGTATGCTCCATTACCTTAACCTGATTGATCACAGCTGTGAGTATATGATAACTGTTAGGAAAGTGGTATGAAATGACTGCATTAGATGGGCGCCGCCGCGTGTTATATTATATACCGGGCTAAATAGCTTCTTGTACATGTCAAACCTGAGCGCCTTTGTAGTGCCAATAACATCCTCATCACATTCTGTGTTTTATCACCGCATTTTGGGGAGAAATATCGCTCCGCGCTTCTCGTCTAAAGGTTGAACAATAAGGCACATTGGCGATAAACAGTTGTTGCAACGGGAAAGAACATAATGATCCGTACAGATAGATCTGGGAAAGGATTCCTTGATCTGAGAGGACATAAAATAATTTACTCGCTGACGTTCTCGTTTTTGTAAAGCTCCGTATGTCATTGGTGAGGAGATGCCATAAAACTAAGCAGGAATTTGATGTATGTAGGGGGGAGGGGAGCCTATTCTGGATGGAAGGTTTAATGAAAGAGTCGTCCACCAAATGATATTGAGCTTTATGTTGAGTGAAGACAAAGAGAGCAGCATCTCAGCGACTCCATTGTGGACCTCTCTTCTATTTGCCTTTTGAAAATTGTTTTCTGTCAGCGTACGAGCGAAGTCACACGCCGAGGATTTGTTGCAGAAATTTCTGTGCCTGCCCCATTCATTTAGGGTCTGAAGAAATCCTTGTGCTTGCCGCCAACGCAACCCCGTTCAAATGAATGAAACCCATTTGCAGACGTCGAAATTTCTACAACAAATCTGCTGCAAGCGCACGGGATGTGGATTCTGCTGCAGATCAGTGGCTAAATCCATGGCAAAGTCCACACGGATTGCATTGCAAAAGGTGAAATCCGCAAAAGAAATCCGCAGCATAAAGAGACATGCTGAGGATTTATAATATGCACCGCAGATCACATCCATGGCGCTGTACATATGATAAGGGGTATACATACATAATACAGACAATTGCACTAAGCATGAGCAAGATGAGTTACAAATTGGTACAGAAGGAGAGAGGGCCCTGCCCGCGAGGGCTTACAATCTACAAGTCATGGGCGGATTCCGTTGCGGAAATTTTCCACGGCGCGTGAATGAGATTTTTTAAAAAAAATTCTAATTCAGTTTGCTGCTACTGTATACGCTGTGAATTTTCCACATGCCATTCCTCCACAAATGGCCATACCCCAGGGCAGATTGAGAACTTAAAGTGGCCCTGGAAAAAAAACTAAAAGGGGTCCCATGTTGTAGGTGGGTTCAAACTAACAGAAGACGGGCCAAAACAAGTAGGTGGGGACAACCAAAGTAGGCGGGGCCTGCAATACTGTAGTACAGTGCAGAATACCGCCCCAACAGAACCAAATACCACAGGACAGTACAAAATACTGCTGCCCCAACCACAGTATTCAACTGTATCACCATCATGAGGACAGTAATACAGTTGAGTTCAGGAGGGCACCTGTGGCCGTTGAGCATCAGATCATTGTGTACCTGGCCTGTGGCCATCTACAGGGCTTGAGTGGACCCCCTGGGCAACGACCCACAGGGAAATTTCCCTGTGGGGTCTATGGCCAATCCGCCCCTGCCATACCCTTCCATCTCATAGGAACATAATCCGGCATTGAGTTCAGTGGCACCCACACAAGTCTATGGAGCCCTCCTGTACCTCTGTTTGCCTCCGAGTTCGCACACAGGTATATGGAAATATCTGATGATGTGTTATAGAGGTATTCTATCCTAACAGCATACATGTACGACAGAATCCAGTGCTGTTCGGGGGCATCATACAGTGGTGGACCTATTGCTCCATAGTACGTAGCCATAGGGACTCCATATAGGCTTCATGCACACAGCTCTGCCATATGTATGATACCTAAAGAAAACGAACAAGAAAAATGATTGATGAGTGCTGCTGAGTGTTATGGAAGTGGATGTGCATCTGGTTTGTCACTTGAATAGATTTGACTTGGGGCTACTCCTAAGGTCCCCTGGTTTTCACCCTTTAACCCCTGTACAGGATTCTGGACTTCACTGTAGGAAAACCACCAGGCTGCTTTCTCCTGTAGTAGTCTCTGTTTGGTTGAGAGCTGACCCACGGGGATCAAGAGACGCGAGTACAGAGCACTGAGGGATCAGGCAAAACCATAGTCAGGAACAGGAAGAGTTCAGGACAGGCAATACAGTAATCAGTCCAAGGGTCCCCAGGCCGCTCAGGGTTGGTACGAAGAACCAGGCAGAGGTCAGATCAGACAGTAAAGGGTGAAATGTGGAAACAAGCAGAGGTCAGTACATGGGCAAGCCAACAGTACTATGGTGCACCTTTGCAGGACACTATGCCGCTAGAATCTATTGCTCATGGACTTTCCAGTATCGAAAGATGTTTAAAATATCCTAAGGTGGCCAGCCATTGGCTTGGGAAGACTGAGACGCACCGACACTGGCCATTTAAGAGCCAGAGGAGGCACACATGTGGGGAGAGGCAGAGCAAGTGAGCAGGAGGTCTCAGCCTGTGCGGAGTGGACAGAGCCATGCTGCTCCGATGTCCCACTGGGAGGAAACAGCAGGATGTCAGCAGGCACAGAGGAAACATCAGTGGAAAGAAGGTGAGAGCTCCAGTGGTCGTGTCCTTAAGGCTTATTATCATGGCCGTAGGAGCACTGCACATAAGGATCATATGTACGGCCAAAAACAGAATTAGATCCCATCCTGTGAGATGCTTGGGGAAAGCTTCCATGATCTCACAGGGCAGGATCTGATCCCACCCTTGATCTAACTTTAGTGCACAAAGTCATCATACAGCATCATGCACAAAACCTACAGGAGCCCATAGACCTTCAAAGGCAGTCAACCGCCAACCCTCACCATGTATATGTATATACATGCTCAGTTCATCTAAGTGTAAAATAGATGTGTTGTCAATGGGGAGAGAGAAGAAAGTTGCTGTCAGACAACTCTGGTGGTGGATTATGTCCAGGGGGAACAAAAAGGTGTTGAAATTCAGTGAGTCAAATGCTTCTCTCCTCGACCTCATCTGTTGGGAGAGTGTTGAGAGCTCCCCATACATGTTACATTGTTGACAGTGGGTTCACCGACAATAGTTTGCTGTGTATGGAGACCTTAAAAATATGTTGGATGGCAAGAGAAAGAAGCGGATCAAAGCTGTTCTTTTTGAAGGCACTAATCAAAAATATGAACATGTTATGATAAAACCTGGTTCATTTGAAAAGGACCCTTTTAGTCCCAAGAGTTGTAAGTGAATGAGGAAGAAGATGACAAGAAACAAGATAAAGACCAGTACAAAACTCAGGAACACACCATTAAGAAGCCTAAAGACCAAAACCAGTACCTTCTGGAGAATGTTCTTCTGTTGGCCCCATAGATATTAACTGTATTGGCAAGGCAGCCATACAGTGAGGAGGAACATGGGCCTTGGGATCAATGGTCAATGGGGGTCCTAGTGATCAGATACCGTGGATAGGTGTTAAATGTCCATTGTGGCACAATCCCTTTAAAGGCTCTGACTTGACTTGGCTGCCGCTATCTGGTAACTTGCAGTCTCCTTGACTTTTTCTTCTACTTTCTCTGCCTCGTTCAAAAACATGAGATACAGTATGGTATCTGACAATGGGGGTCATTTATCACACACAGGCTTTTTTTTTACACTGGTCTTTGTTTCCCCTCCTCACTGTTGGAGGAAGCTCCTATTTATGATGAGGTGCAGGCCCCATCAGAAATTAGATGCACCTCCGACAGTCTATGTACCTGGAGTGAAAACTATGCCAGAACCTGACTGGAGTGGTTTTTACTCCTCTTTAACAGCTGTTTCCAGGTTTCCTGTCCCTGCCCCTACCATATCCCCAGCACTCCCAAGTGGTGAGGATGGTGTAAAAACGTCTGTGCTACAGTATTTTGTCGCATGGGTGTTTAAAAAGTTGCAAACTTTTTTTATGGCAAAAACTGGCATAGCGATGTTAGTAAATGACCCCCAATATGTGTTGGGTCTCCATTTGGTCATCATTACATTTTTAGGACCAGTGTTGAGTGTCTTGAGGGATGGAATCTGTAAACATTTGGTGATCTACATGTAGGTCGTAAAAACCACAGATGGCAAAAAAATGCTGGCGCTTAAAAATTTAAATCCATGCGTTTAAGGATTATTAGGATACGTCTACATGGCAATATGTGTTACGTGACATTTAATGTAATGACAGTCAATGCAGTCACAATGCAAAGTGTGTAACGCTGCGACATGCTGGATTTTATGTCGCACGATGCGCTCAACTTTTATTCCATTGGCTTTAAAGGGGTTATCCCCCTATAATGACCCCCCCAATGCCCAGGCCCCTCATATAGGTTATACTTACCCTGCTCCCTGGCACCCACGTCCCTCCGGATCCCTGCATGGCCACTGCTGTATGTTTTGATTCGCGCAACGGTGGGACAGCCAATGGCAGGCCACGACAGGGACGAGCCTCTATACCGTCCTCCGTTTTGTCAGGGAGTGGGGTAAGTATAACCTATAAGGTGCCAGGGCATTGGGGGGGGGGTCATTTTAGGGGTTGGATAACCTCTTTAATGTAAGTTGCCTGCAAAATGCGAATCACCTGCAATTTAATAATCATGTGACAGCAAGTTGCACATATTTTTTGTTTCACGCCAGACATCGCCATGTCGCTGTACCCTAAGGGTTCATGCACACTGTTGCTGCTGTTTTTCCGGTCGGCTAAAAGCGGATCCGTAAAACACGGATGCTGGCCTTGTGCGTTGCGCGTTGTGTGGAATGGAATGTCCTGTCCTCTATAGAACAGTCCTATGCTTGTCCGTAACAGGGACGAAAATAGAACATGTGTGCACCGGAATGGACATACGTGTGCACCGTCTGCTGTCCGCATCTTTTGCGACCCCATTGAAGTGAATGGGTTTGCATCCGACCCTGAAAAAATACGTACCGGACGCGGACAAAACACACGTTTGTGTGCATGAGCCCTAACACTGATAATACTACTCCAGGGGCCTCCGGCACTCCAGCTGTTGCCAAAATACGACTCCCAGCAGCAAACGAACGAATCTGAGACCCTCCGCTTCCTTCAGCCAATTCTAATTTCATATAATTAAAAGGCGCTCATTTCCGTTAAAAAGACTTGATGGAAAACACCAGCCTGTAAACGCAGCGTTGTTAATTATAATCCAGATTGGCTTCTACCTCGGGAAGATCAGCCTGATTGAGACGTGATCAGTTCTCTTTTGTCACGCGCAGGTTAAGTACCTCGTATTTAATGGAATAAGGGGGCTGAAAAGAAATGAAATTCCAAGGATTCCGTGTTAAAACCTAAAAACCTAGCAAAAAAAATAAAAACATTTTTAAAAAAATCCTAACGCGACCTGTAATGATCAAGCCGAGGCAGGCAGGAAAAGGGTTAAAACGATTCTACGAACCCAAATCCTGCACTTTGCTGCTAAAAGTAGACTTTGGAACATATGCCAAGCATAAATATGTTTTTGTCGTAGGATATAGATAACTTTTCTTCAGTTGCTGTCTTTCTTATCTGTTTCATTTACTTTATTTCACTGAATGCGTCTAATTACTTATTAACAGCTCTCCTACCTCGCCGCACGCCCTTCCACCACGACCCCCCCCCCTCCCCGCCTGCGAGTTAAAAGTCAAATCTTATTAAATTTTAAAAGGAGGTTATTTCCGTAGACCTTTGGAAGGAGGTGGGTTGAGTGCGGCTGCATTTGCAAATTTTAGCAGATTGCCGTGGGGGAGGGGACCCTGTGAAGAAACATTTGTTTCTTTGTGTTAGGATCCGTGTCATGCCGGCGGCACACGTGTAAGAAAATGGCGAAGGGTGTCAAAATAACATTTAGAATTTAGAGATGTAACAGCTACAGTTACTTTTAATAATTCCGCGACATTTCACGTGCTGAAATCTTGCCGATTTCTTGTGGTTCTCAGCTCTGCAGCGTGCATGCTTGGTTTAATGACCTCCTAATGAAGACGTACAAAGAGGGGAAATATACGTGGAAATATTCAAGGTGCGCATAAACATGAAAGAGGACTGCGAATGTATCTGTGGGTTAGGCGTCTTATACACTGGATGGGCACACCGTGGTTTCATTCATATCTACCCACAGTTAGGGCTCATGCACCCGACCGTATGTACGCAAAAACCGGTTCCGTTTGCATTCCGTATTTTGCGGAACAGAACAGCTGGCCCCTAATAGAACAGTCCTATCCTTGTTCTATTCTATTTTTTTGCAGAACAGACATACGGAAACAGAATGCACACAGAGCAACTTCGTTTTTTTTGCGGACCCATTGAAATGAATGGTTCCGCTAACAGAACGGTCATGGAAAGAAAATATGTTTGTGTGCGTGATCCCTTATATTTCAGAAGTTGTATTCTTGTATGGATATTTTTGGATATTTTTTTATTCTTTTTTAAATAGACACTAGAGATGAGCAAATCTTCAAAGATTCGCTTCGGCGAATATTCGCCGAATTTTTAAAAGAGATTTGACTCGGATAAGATTCTATTTGGTCGAAGTTGCATTAAAAAATAGTCGTGTTCTGCAAACATTCCCGCGAATACGTACGCATGAGTGTACAAAGTGCGTACGAAGCTTTAGCGTATTATCGTCTAGGCCCGCACAAATAACGAATATACAGTAAAAGTACGCTACTTAACTGAATACGTACGCATTAGCGTACAAATTATCAGATGCGTAGCATTAGCGTACAAAGATTTAAGAAAAATCTTCCGAAGCGAATCTGAAAAGATTCGGATTCGCTTCGGTGTAGGAAATAAAGATTTGTATAGAATCTATGAAGAGGCGAATAGATTCACTCATCTCTAATAGACACCCCTGACGCTTGAGAAATATATACTTACCTGCTCAGTTCTGGGGCTTCTGTGCCCCATTGGTTAACTTCTGAGTAGAAGTCACATACGCTGCTGCAGCCAATGGCTGGCCTCAACACATCGATGCTGCTTGGGGACACATGAATGCTGACGACTGTCATTGGTGCACTTCATCGCATCCGTGTGGAAGTTTACAGACAGGGACTGGAAGATCAGTGAAGGAAGCCCAGGAGCCAGGGGCGTAACTACCATAGCGGCAGACCATGCGACTGCAATGGGGCCCAGGACAAGAGGGGGCCCAGTCTTAGTTGGGATCATCTCCTCTTCTACTGGAGGTGAAAACTTGGTCAGGACTCTACCCTCTAAAGGAACAACTTTTACCAAATGAGGCAGTGGAAAAATGGCCCAAGGGTCACTGAGAGGGGTTTAGTCAGAAACCCTTCTGTCCTGTGTGGGGGGCCTGGTGTTATCCTCCTTATGGGGCCCTTACTTCTCTGTGTACGCTACTGCCAGGAGACAAAAACCTTGGCAACATCTTGGTGTCATTAGACAGCGATGCCTATTTCTGTTGCACTGACAAATAACACAAAGCTGCTGAATGACTACAGAATAAGAACACGAAGAGTGTAACAAGCTATCGAACATCGTCCAAAAATTCCTGTATTTCAGAAGACCTGGCATCGCCAAAAGGGACATGCTGAGCCTTGAAAATATGCACAAGCAGTACTGATCCATCACCTCCGTTATACGCTGCCCACATATCAGTGAACGGAGCCCATATTGGCAAACTGTTGCCTTTGGACATTCAAGATTAGGTTAGAGTTGAAATTCTTTGCATTGTCAGAGGTTTTTTGCAGATATCGCTATCCGCAGACTCCTTTTTAGAACTTGAACACACATGGGGGGTCATTTACAAAGACTGACTTTTTACACCAGTCTTTGATACCCCCTGGACTGCCAGACGATTCACCTAACTTATGACGGAGGGGCGACATAAATTAGAGGCACCTCCGACAGTTTCATAGGCCTGGAATAAAAACTCCTCCGGCCCTTGACTGCGCCTGTTTTTAAGTGTAAATCTTAGTAAAAGGCTTTTGTCATGCCCCTACTACTCCTAATTGGTGAGGATGGCGACTATTTTTACTCCAAAAACTGACAAAAAATGTACATAAATGATCTCCATGGTCGGAGCCATGACAGGGCAGTCATAGACCTCTGTGTGGCCCTACTGGATCCTAAAGTAATAAATGTGCGGCATGTTTCCTTGGTGTATTATGGCGGTATTCTCCTCTAGAAATAATTTTTCTAGGAGGGCATACCTCCAACACATGGCACTACATGGATCACCATAAGGTAGCGCACAGACCCACAGAATCCCTAATGGTCCATAATATGAAGCCACAATATTGATGTACAGCATACTATACACGGCTCTGCCATGCGCATAAGGCCTTGAAGGCCTTCATCTTATGATTCTATTATGGAAAGTGGGTGTGGAACCACTGCACAGCCCAACAGGCTTGACTTAGGACTAGTCCTAAGGGCATTATCCTTGCAGTCTCCTGGTATTCACCCTTTAACCCCTATACAGGGATCTGGACTTCGCTGCAGGGGAACCACCAGGCCGCTACCTCTTGGAATAGTTTCTATGTGGTTGGCTGCTGTTCTACAGGGTCCAGCAACACCAGTGCGAAGCACTGAGGGATCAAGCAATACTCATAGTCAGGAAACAGGCAGAGGTCAGGCCTGGTAGAGTTTGTACAAAACTGTAAAACAAGTCCGAAGTCAGGGCAAGCAACAAAAGGACAATACAGAAAGCAGGCTCAGGTCAGAGAAGGCAGCAGAGTGTCAGAATCTGTAAACAGGCAGAGGTCAGTACAAGGGAAGACAAACAAAACAGGACACCTTCACCAGAAACTAGTTAGCAAGATAACCTAAAGGGGAAGGTGCCTTAAGTACCCAGAAGTGACCAACAATTGGCTGGGGAAGACTATGGTGAGCATGCACTGGCTTTTTAAGAGCCAAGGTGTGTGCCCTAGAAAGAAACCTAAGGGACCTGGAGGAGAAGTGCAGGCTGCATCCGGAAAGCATGTGGAATGCCGGGAGTCAGGACTACTGCCAATAGCCAGAGGAGGACAAGTGAATCTGGACCACTAGGAAGCAGAGGAACCAGCTGGGTGACTAATGCACGCTCGTGCCTGTTCGGAGGATAGCGGCATGGACCTCCAGCATAATAGATACCATGACAATTTTAGGGCTGAAACTCTGCAGAATTATTTCTTCATATATTATTACTGTGGGCAGAGAGACATTTTTCTAATACAGAGCTCCAAATTCCCTGCATAGTCATAGAAGTAATACTTAACTAGCTACCTGTAGCCACCACTAGAGGGAGCTCAGAAACTTAGGACTACAACCCTCCTCAGTGCCACTGCCACCACTCCCGTCCTCTCCACACCAGCTGTAGCTGTAGATACATGATAGGAAATTTGTAATGGAGATTATTTGCTTCATTTTTCATTGTAGATGCACTGAGACAATACAAAATATACACAGCCTTTAAGCATAACTATCACAACTTTCTCTCAGTTGGAGTTCCTGAGAGCAGAGAAAGGTATGGTGCGGTGCTGCGCGGTGGCCATTGTTGCCTTGGTGCTGGTGGGTTGGTGGAGCTCAGTGCCAGGGTGGCTTAGCTGGGCAGCGGGGGCGCTGTCTGGCTGCTGGGCTTCGCCGCCTATCGGTATGGTGCTGTGGCGCCGGTGGTCGCCGCGCCGCGCCAAATTTAGAGTAGGTTCCCACTCGAGGAGGCAACCTTGGCGCGGTGAGTGGGCCTATGCTTTTTGATCAAAACGTATACTAATGCCTCATATGCACTATATGACATAGGGGTAGTATACCATTAATTACGCTGAGAAGCGATTTTAAATTGTGCTGAGAAGCAACTAGATCAAAACATAGCATGAGGATGTGCGATCCAGATTTATTTCTCAATTTTGTATACTTTAAGCATAACTATTACCCATATCATATCTCAGGTATACTGTGCTTGGGGTTAGACCGGATTTTACTGGGCCATTTGTTTGTTTTCAGGTTTAGTTAAGAATGTGACTGCTGTAGCATGCTTGATTCGAGTGCTTTGCAATCTACGCGTGCACCAAGACTCCCGACTTCAGCATTTTTGCAAAATTCTTCAACTCCTAGGCATTTGACCTCTCTAAAGTTTGGAACCAGCAAGTTTTTATTAATTGAAAGAAGCTAGCAATGCGGGGGGAGACTTATTATGGGACTACTGTAGTCCAGTTCAGTCCGGTCTGGTAAGACGGCATCCATGTATTAGTAATCAGCGGTGTAATATACAGTACAGTAAGGTTCAGTGGTTTGCAGTTCTCTATTTTAAGCTCTACAATGCATGATGCAGTTATAAAGTGTGTACGATGTAGCGGTGTAGGCTAGGATTCTATCTGCGGTGGAACCTCCCTCACAGATTCCAGCCAAAAAAAAAAGCACAAAATAGTGCTCCATGCATCAGTATTTTGTGCGGCAGAATGCCAGAACCCATGATGAAAATCCAGTGGACCCCATTAGAGTAAGGGCTCATGCACACGGTCGCAATTTGCCGTCTCTAATGCAATGGGCAAAATCCGTGCGGATTCCACAGAGGGATCCAGAACCATTCAACTTGAATGGGTCCGTCTGCAAAAAGTAGTGCATGCACCGGACCAAGTGACTGGGTCCGTATCCGTGATGCGGTGCAAAAATTGCTGGGGACCATGTATTGTGGAACCGCTGTTTGCGGGCTGCAATACAGGCCCGCCCGGCACACTGTGGCATGCCTGAGCCCTGAATGGACACCGTCAGTGTCTGGCATATGCCTAATTGAGCAGTCCCTGGAGTTTCGGGCCCCAAATATACCCATATCTATACCAGGAGATGAGTCCAGAACTTATCCCCAAAGGTATCGGACAAATGCAAAATCTTAAAATCCTGTAGTTTTCACACTGACTACTGAACCTCATAATAGTCTGACACTTTGAGATCACTCTCATGATCATCACAGATAGCATTACAATGACAGGTAACATCTGTATACAGGTAGCACAGGCTTCTACATTGACAATAGGTTATGTCACAGCTTATCACCTCCCCCTCCCTGCACAATGAACTCTGCACAAGTCACAGAGCATGCCCACAACACTCTTCCATAGAAGTCAGTGAACACCTCTTGTTTATTATGATCTATTTTTTGCTAAATAGACAAGCTAGCACCGGTGAGGGGTCCTCTTTAGGCCACATCCATGAACTGCACTCCCCACCAGGGGCAGATTGGCCATAGACCTTACAGGGAAATTTCCCGGTGGGGCAATGCCCAGGGGGCCGCATGAGCCCTCCTCATGGCCAACCAGTGCAAGTTTTTGGGGATGCATTTTGTGATGGACTGTGGTATTTGGCTCTGTTGGGGCGGTATAATGTGCCACAATATGGTATTGCTGGACCTGCCTTCCATCAATTTGGACCCGACTACAAAACGGGGCCACTTTTAGTATTTTTTCCACTGCCACTCTAAATTCCCAGTCCGCCCCTGCTCCCCACTGTTTAACATATGCCCTGAAAAAGCTTCCAACATATACGTTTAGCAGAGGCTTTGACGGATGCCATACATGACGACCATGTTAAAAAATGTAAAAAAGTTGGACACGATGTGCAGAAGCTTTCAGACCTCAAATGCAAGCAAGCATGTTTCTATTCACTGACAGCTCACAGAGATCTTGAAAAGAAAGAGGAAGTGAAACAAAAAAATATATTAGAAAATGATAGAACTATTGAGCCACATTTCTCCCCGGAGGATCTCTTGCCTAAAATGAATGAGCATCACCTTCTCTATGTCCCTCTGATCATCTGGAATAGCGTGTCGTACCTTTCAGGAGAAGCCGATTTAGTGTCGATTTGTAATGGTTTTGTCACAGAGCTGTAGCAGTTAACAAGAATATACGGCTAAATATACCTTCCCGGGCTCCGAGGGAACGCTGATAGTTGTAATATACGTAATGGACTGGACAATTTCCAGCCATCATTTAAGCTGTCATGCCATTTTTCTTCTTTTTCTTAAAGGGACCTTATCAGAAAACCTCCACGTATTGTGCGTTGGCCTCAAAAGACATCTCCGTACTTAGAGATGTAAAATGCTATGAAATAAGACAGTCCTCTAGTCTTTAATAAAAGATAATATTTCATCTGTGTTTCGGGATCTAAGACCTTACAAGGAGGTGAAGAGAGCAAATGACGCCTTCTGCGGTTATGTCACATTCGGACTCATTAGATTTGCTCTAACAATAAGACAATTTAGAGCGCGCGAGGAAGCCAGGGAAGGGTCCAGACCTAATTTTTATCTGACAAATCACAGAAGCAGGGCTGTTAATTTGCCTAGCTCAAGGCGTACTGTAGAGGTGGGGGGGAATACGTACGCTGCCGCTATCTCCTTAATACAGGCAAGTGCTGGAGGTGGGAATTCCGCAGAGCTGAGAGGACCTCTGTCTATCTGGATTAGTGATGTGAATTTACAAATTAAAAATAATCTGGTGCCGGAGCTAACTCCTTGCTGATTGGACGACTTATGACATTTCTCTCCGAGCGCACGGTTAAATTCCCATTTAAAAAGACAGGTTTCCTGTAATACAACTTTATTAGCCTTTATCAGTGTGAACTTATGTGAGCTAATGAGCGGCACAGCACTCTGGATGATCAGTGAAGTCCTTGACGGTAACCGTCTGATTGGTAAGGCTTATTTTCACACTAGCGTTTCTCTTTTCCGATATTGAGATCTGTCATAGGATCTCAAAACCGGAGAAAAACGCTTCCGATTTATCCCCGGTGACAACAGAACGGAGTGCTCCAGAATGTATTCCTTTCCTTTCCGTTCTCATACTGGAGAGCATGCTGCGGTTTTCTTTCCGTCCTGGGATGCTGACCAAGATGTCAATGGGGACGAATCCGTTTTCTCTGACACAATAGAAAACGGATCCGCCCCCCATTGACTTTCAATAGAGTTCATGACGGATCCGTCTTGGCAATGTTAAAGATAATACAACCGGATCCGTTCATAAAAGATGTAGACGGTCGTATTATCAGTAACGGAAGCGTTTTTGCTGAGCCCTGCCGGATCCAGCAAAAACGCTAGTGTGAAAGAAGCCTAAGAATACTTCATGTCCAGGCAGTGGCGTAACTACAACTGACTGGGCCCCACAGCAAATTTTTGAATGGGGCCCCCCCTCCCAGCAACTTCTGTGGTTGGTCAAGATTGAGTTCTCAGACAAGGCATGACAGTTGAGGTGGCCCTGACAATAAAATCTTTTAGTCTTCCCCCTGAGGGGGCCCCTTGGGGGTCTGGGCCCCAAAGCAGCCGCTTCCCCTGCTTCCCCTATAGCTACGCCCCTGTGTCCAGGGATGTACACAGACCTCATAGGGTCCCGTAACAAAATGTAGTATGGGCCCCCCTTCCCCTCCCAGTTTGCCAGTACTCCAAGCGCAATGCTCCAGATTTCGGACATTTTTTATTTATTAAAGGGGTTATCCCATGATTAATGTAAAAATTAAAATCAGACATCATATAGTACATGACAATACAAATCTAGAACCAGTCCTGTATCTCAGATGGATCCAGAGATCTCCACATTCATTGCTCGGCTAGATTTATATCAAGCTGACAGCTCAATGGGAGTGTATTTTCTGCTGTAGCTCAGGGGGCGTGTCCGTGCTCTGCCTATCACAGCTCAGGGGGCATGTCCGTGATCTCCCTATCACAGCTCAGGGGGTGTGTCTCAGCTCTCCCTTTCACAGCTCAGGAGGGAGATGAAACTGAGCATGTGAGGCCTTCTCAGGGAGCAGGACAAAGAAATAAGAAAAAGAACAAACAACAGGTGGCGCTATACAGATACATTTTATTGAATAACTCAGGGTCTATGCTAAATTTTTAATGACATCCAATTACAAAAGTATTCAGACCCAGGTGCTGGTTTGAAAGTGTAGAATATTCTTCGTGGGACAACCCCTTTAAGTAGAAGATATTTTTATTAAAAAAATGGAGTAAAAAAGTCACCCTCTGCCTCCACATTATCCAATTTCTGTGTTGATAAAAGTGGAATAAGTGCCTTAGAAGTATACCGCTCTTTGTGAACACCATATTTCTCAATGTAGTCACACCAGACAACTGGTATAAATGCATAGATAAAGCTCCTGCTTCCCATCTATTACCAAAGCCGGCTGCCTACAGCCACCACTAGGGGGAGCTCAGTCCATAGGAAATTTACACAATCACCATTTACTGGAATGAAAGCTGAAATAATCTCTTCGCATTGAGCTCTCGCCTTCCTCCCGAGCCTTATTGTAGTTGCGTAGTCCGCCTCTATTGAAGATACGCCACTGTTCATGTCAAAGGTACAGATACCATGAACACAAGATCAACTCCTTCTTTCTTACTGTATAAGGTTTGCAGCTTCTAGACCCCAGGGTGAATACCTGAGCCTTCCATCAAACTGAAGACTCCCTGTTTATCGTAGGAGCTGCTTTCATTTTTTGGGGCGTTTTAGGTTGATAGTTTGTGAATGGCATGGGTGTCTTTTCTTTTACCATTACACACTGTGATCCATTGTTGCTGCTTAAAGGGAACATATAACTTGGTGTATAATTTTTCTTTACCTTATTAAAACCAGATAGTGGCATATACCGTATTCCTTTCTGTCAATTTTAGGTGTATATATTTTTTAATTTCCTGTAAAGAATCGTGGGCATGCTCTGTGACCTGTGCAGAGTTCACTATACAGGGAGGGGGAGTCATAAAGCTCCGAAATCACCTATTGTAAATGGTGGATACTGTGTTATCTATATTGAGGAGTTATCTGTCACTGCGATCCTGCCTGTGATGATAATGAGATGACTGCTGAGAAGTGATCTCTGCAGAAAGGAAAATGTCAGCCTATTATGAGGCTTAGCGGCCGGTGTTAAAATTTGCACAATGGGAGGATTTTTGTTTAAGTATAGATAATGACATGGACTGTTTAAAAAATAACATCACCAGAAATGTTTAAAAATGAAGTTTAACATCTGTAGCGTGGAATGCATAGGCCCAGAGACGTCACACTCCTCACGTGAAAATGGATTGTCCTTCCCGCTTTCGGGAGTTACTACACCCCTCTGTGACAAGCTGGGTTCTGTTAAAGGCTGCAGCCTGGAGACCATGAGGGTGCTATCAGCTGGAGCTCCTGGTGCTCAGTCTGTTCGGCCAGATTCCATGGCGGTGGTAGCACAGACCACACAGTGACCGAAGCGGGAGGAAGAGGCTGTGGTGTGACCCCTGGACTAGAAGGAGATCTTAGGGATCTGTCAACCTGGCAGTTCTTACCTGTGTGTGGAAGGATTGGCTATGTTGGAATCCAACATGTTGAACCTTGGTAAAGCAGAACTTACCTAGGGCCTCATGCACATGATCGTTTCCCGGCCATGCCCGTACTGACAACTTGAATGGGTCCGCAAGGTCCAGTATGGAATGGAGGCATGGAACCCCACGGAAGCACCACATGCATGCACTACTTTTTTGTCTGGTGAGGACAGACCCTGGACCCATTCAAGTTCAGATGTTGCCCACGGGCGGACTGGGAACTTAAAGTGACCCTGGAAAAAATGCTAAAACTGGCCCCGTTTTGTAGTTGGATCCAAATTGATGGAAGGCAGGGCCGACAATACCATATTGTGGCACATTATACCACCCTAACAGAGCCAAATACCACAGTCCATCACAAAATACTGCCAACAGCACAAAATACATCCCCAAAAACTTCCACTGGCCGCCCCTCCTGGGCATTGGCTCACTGGGAAATTTCCCTGTAAGCAAATTGCGGTCCCCAATGCACGGAAAGGCTGATCAAAGGCCGTGTGTATGAGGCCTTATTCACATTAGATTGCAATCAATAGAGCTAAGCTAAATTTTTCAAAATGAAACATGGGGAAACAAGTCCATGCTGTAATATTCGTGGCAGTCATACAGAAGACATGCAGCAGGAGCAACCCAATACCATCACTGCTCCCGAAAGCTGACCACACACATGAGTTTCGGCCGACGGGCTGTTTCTCCTGACTCATAAAAATGCAAGCTCAACTGAATGTGAGTTTTTTAGTTTGATATAAGAGATGGGAATTAGCTATCACCAGGCACCTCTGAGGCCCCCTCCACACATATCTAAGGGCGTGGAATTTGCAGACTTACATCCATTTAATGTCCTATCAGTCTTGCATACTTCATGCCATGGCTCTCCCCGTCATATTGTTGAGTTTGGGAATCCATGGTCACGCATTTCAATGCCTAGGCATACATTTGCAGATTTTTCAGGGTGGTCAAGCCTATCTATCTATAAGGGGTGAAGGGGTTGTAGTTGCACCAGGGTCCTTGTGCCTGACAGTGCCCCAAGAGCCCTCTCAGCCGCATAAGAAAACACCAGTATTATAAATGTCACATTGTAGGTGGGGGGGGGGGGCTGTTTCAGATTTTGCACTGGGATAAAGTATAACGCTGTTGCTTCATTTCAATAAAACTTGTTCGGCAAGAATTTAGAAATTAGCTTATAACATTTACTGTTACAATATTTTGACTTTAGGTTTCCTGTTGCAGCTCAAATACTGTACCTAACGACAGGGACGGATTGGTCATAGACCTTACAGGGAAATTTCCCCGTCGGCCAATGTCCAGGGGGCCGGGCAGTGGAGGTTTTTGGGGATGTATTTTGTGCTGCTGGCAGTATTTTGTGACGGACTGTGGTATTTTATTTGTGGTATTCTACTCAGGGCCATGGTTAAAGCTTTACATCCAGTGGCTCACAGATGACATCTGAATTGGAGATGTTCCATTTCCTTTTCTTCTCCATCCTGCTCAGACCACCATAATGTCTTCTCTCTGTCAACACATCTCTGCAATTTGCTACCCAGACATCTTTGGTTCCTGGTTGTTACAGCTACTTTTCAAAGTGAGTCACATACTCTCCCCTGAATGTACTATATACAGTACAGACCAAAAGTTTGGACACACCTTCTCATTCAAAGAGTTTTCTGTATTATCATGACTATGAAAATTGTAGATTCACGAAGGCATCAAAACTATGAATTAACACATGTGGAATTATATACTTAACAAAAAAGTGTGAAACAACTGAAAATATGTCTTATATTCTAGGTTCTTCAAAGTAGCCACCTTTTGCTTTGATTACTGCTTTGCACACTCTTGGCATTCTCTTGATGAGCTTCAAGAGGTAGTCACCTGAAATTGTATTCCAACAGTCTTGAAGGAGTTCCCAGAGATGCTTAGCACTTGTTGGCCCTTTTGCCTTCACTCTGCGGTCCAGCTCACCCCAAACCATCTCGATTGGGTTCAGGTCTGGTGACCGTGGAGACCAGGTCATCTGGCGTAGCACCCCATCACCCTTCTTCTTGGTCAAATAGCCCTTACACAGCCCGGAGGTGTGTTTGGGGTCATTGTCCTGTTGATAAATAAATGATGGTCCAACTAAACTCAAACCGGATGGAATAGCATGCCGCTGCAAGATGCTGTGGTAACCATGCTGGTTCAGTATGCCTTCAATTTTGAATAAATCCCCAACAGTGTCACCAGCAAAGCACCCCCACACCATCACACCTCCTCCTCCATGCTTCACGGTGGGAACCAGGCATGTAGAGTCCATCCGTTCACCTTTTCTGCGTCGCACAAAGACACGGTGGTTGGAACCAAAGATCTCAAATGTGGACTCATCAGACCAACGCACAGATTTCCACTGGTCTAATGTCCATTCCTAGTGTTTTTTAGCCCAAACAAGTCTCTTCTGCTTGTTGCCTGTCCTTAGCAGTGGTTTCCTAGCAGCTATGTTACCATGAAGGCCTGCTGCACACAGTCTCCTCTTAACAGTTGTTGTAGAGATGTGTCTGCTGCTAGAACTCTGTGTGGCATTGACCTGGTCTCTAATCTGAGCTGCTGTTAACCTGTGATTTCTGAGGCTGGTGACTCGGATGAACTTATCCTCCGCAGCAGAGCTGACTCTTGGTCTTCCTTTCCTGGGGCGGTCCTCATGTCAGCCAGTTTCTTTGTTGCGCTTGATGGTTTTTGCAACTGCACTTGGGGACACTTTCAAACTTTTCCCAATTTTTCGGACTGACTGACCTTCATTTCTTAAAGTAATGATGGCCACTCGTTTTTCTTTACTTAGCTGCTTTTTTCTTGCTATAATACAAATTCTAACAGTCTATTCAGTAGGACTATCAGCTGTGTATCCACCTAACTTCTGCCCAACACAACTCATGGTCCCAACCCCATTTATAAGGCAAGAAATCCCACTTATTAAACCTGACGGGGCACACCTGTGAAGTGAAAACCATTTCAGGTGACTACCTCTTGAAGCTCATCAAGAGAATGCCAAGAGTGTGCAAAGCAGTAATCAATGCAAAAGGTGGCTACTTTGAAGAACCTAGAATATCAGACATATTTACAGTTGTTTCACACTTTTTTGTTAAGTCTATAATTCCACATGTGTTAATTCATAGTTTTGATGCCTTCAGTGTGAATCTACAATTTTCATAGTCATGAAAATACAGAAAACTCTTTGAATGAGAAGGTGTGTCCAAACTTTTGGTCTGTACTGTATATGTATGTGCCTACCAAAAATATCACAAGTCATGAAATTGACAATGCCCCACTCAGTGCCCCCTGAAAGTATTGCCACACACTGTATCTCTGAGTATATGTTAAATAAATGTAAAGACTCCATTACTATGGACCAAGCCTGCAGTTTCACATACTCACGACGTATCTGTTGCATAGCTCAGCCGACAGCCCTCCTCCCTGACCTCCCCATATAATTTATGTTTCGCTAGACCAAAGAGAGGAGGAATAAGGGTTCTCTCCCACATTCTGTCTTTTCCATTGCCTTCGGATGGTCAGGAACCACTTTCCATGGAGGACACACAGAGCTTCTCCCAGAGAGGATACCTACAGTAGGGGCGCCTACAGTTGTAAATAGTGGTAAACTCTCACGTCACATAAAGTCATTTTTAACTTCTTTTTCTCTTCTCCAGAAATTCACTTTATTTTTTTATTTTTATTTTTTATTTTATTTTATTTTTTTTTTTTTTTGGGGGGGGGGATTTTACAATCAATAACTAGGGTCCTCATTGTTTAGGATCTCAACTGTATGTAGACCAGATCTTCCCTATGGTCAGGCTCCTTTTTGTCTTGTTTTATTGAAAGAATGCCTTTATGTTTTTAGGGAAATGGAGACTAATGTGTATGGGGTCAGGGGCGGATTGGCCATAGACCTTACAGGGAAATTTCCCAGTGGGCCGGTGCCCAAGTGGCCGCCTGAGCCCTTCTCATGGCCGGCCAGTGGAAGTTTTTGGGGATGTATTTTGTAATGGACTGTGGTATTTGGCTCTGTTGGGTCGGTATAATGTGCCGCAATCTGGTTTGGCTAGCCCTGCCTTCCATCAGTTTGGACCCGACTTCAAAACGGTGCCACTTTTAGTATTTTTTCCAGTGCCACTTTAAGTTCCCAGTCCGCCCCTGTATGGGGTCCTCTCAGTCTGGTGGGTCCAGGTTGCCCAGATGGCAATTCATTAGAATGGGTGCATGTAATACCACTTTTCCCCTGTAGTGGCTGCTGCTGGAGAAATGAGGAGCTGATCCAGTTGATCGCCACAGCAGATCATATAATAATCCTGTCACCCCCAGTGCCGTAGATGTATGTACATGTATGGCGGAAGTTGTAATTTTAAATAAGCTGAGCTTGCGAGTGGGCACTAGCATATCTCCCAACTTTTGAAAATTGCAAAGAGGGACAATGTGTGCGGCACGCATCACGGCAGGTTTTTTTCATACTAGGCCACACCTCTAACTCCACCCAAAGCATAATTTCTGGAGCCCCTGCGGCAATTTTTTTCTTGCACTTCATTGTCCATATAAATATTAGCACATAAATCATCGGATTATAGATAGTTTAAGGTCCAAATTGCACCAAATAATGAAGTTCTGGTCTAATTTATAGGTAGAAATCATACCAACACTTTAGTAAGGAGCAATTTAGTAAAGTTATTAATGCACATTTACGTATTAATCCTCCAGGTCAAAAAGAGGGACATTTAAGGATAAAAGAGGGACAGAGGGACATGGGTCAAAAAGAGGGACTGTCCCTCCAAAAGAGGGACACTTGGGAGGTATGCACTAGAGCTGAGGGGTTTCTGCTGTTTTAATGCTGATCACAGACATTTTACCCCTCAGATGCCATGGTCGATTCTGATCACGGCATCTGAGGTAGTTTTCCATGAATGGCTTCCCTGAACGCAGATTGGGGAAGCCATTTGTTCTATGTGGTAGCCTAGGTCCCTTTGAAGGAACCAAGGCTACCACAGTATACCTATGGAGGTCTGCAGGTGGCAGGGCTCAATAGGAACGTAGCAAATCTCTGATAGATTGCAATGGTAATCCATTGAAGTCTATGGGAGAAGTTATCTGAAGATCGTGTGTTCAAGTCTCCTAAAGGGACTTGAAGGTTAAAAAAAGTAAAAAAAAATAAATATAAATATAAAATTTCATTGCATTGCCACATCCCAAAACGCTGAACTGAAAAAAAATTCAACAATAAATGATCAATAAGTCATGCACACTCCAAAATGGTATCAATTAAATCTATAGATCACTCCACAGTATTAAGACTCAAGTAAGGCTAGTTGCACACCAAAAATCCTCTGCCAGAACAGCCTGCCGCAGTTCATCGTATGTGGCATAGTCGGATACTGCCTGCAATGCTGGAGCCCATTGATTATAATGGGACCCAGTGGGGATCCAGCCTATTTCCAGCATTAGCGCTGGGATTCAGCCAGGCAAAAACTCCCGCAAGCACCGATGCCGGATCCCCGCAGAGGGGCCTGGTGGTGCTCCGACTCTTTCCAGCTATGCCTGATATTCCTCTGCGTGAACAGCCTGCCAGAAGATTTGAACACTAGTGTGAAACTAGCCTAAAACTATATAACTGTGGTATCGTTGTAATCGTACCGACCCATAGAATGACAGGAACAAGTCCGTTTTGACACAGAGGGAATGCTGTAAAAACAAAATCTACAAAACTGTGGTAGAATTGCATTTTTGTTCTCTGTCCCACCCCATTTGGAATTTTTTTCTTTCCAGCTTCGGTGGGACCCGCACCTATAAGACAATGGGGGCATGTCCTAGTGATATGCCCCCATTGTCTAAGATGAGACAAACCCTTTAACCGTTGAAATGAAAAATTCAATAAAAAACACTATTGAAACAGAAAGTACAACTGCTATGTGAATGGAAAAATCAAAAAGTTACTGCTCTGGGAAGGCCGGGAGTGGAAAAATGAAAAACACAAAACCGGAAAATCGCCCAGGACTGAAGAGGTTAACGGGGCCATCTTTTTGCACATGAGCCCGGAGTGAAATATATAACAGGATAGAATGAAATCACGCTGCGCAGGATCCATATTATAGCTCATAAAAACGAGGTCATTATCTACACAGAGGGCCGATAACAGATAGCTCCCTGGTTATTAGATGGACATTACCCTTTTTCGGCCCCACTCGTTATTGTAGGGTTTTTTCGGATGGCTCTTCGATGTGTACTGTCATCTTTCGAAAATCTTTGCAATCATTTATTACAAAAAAAAAATAACAAAAATATTTCCCAGGTCCAGGAGTCACATGTGCTGGAATGAATATCAGAGATGATAAGATGGGTAATGAGTCTGTGTGAATCATTACACGCGACATTTAAGGAATGAAACCTGGCGATAATCCTCTTTACTCCCTGATTTCTTAGGCCCTCGATAGAACAAGGAGAGCAATTACAATTAAGCTTAACTGTAGCACTTGTCTTTCAAAGAAAAGCGGCATTAAGAGGGAGAGATGTGTTCTGTGGGATTAACTGCGCCAAACATTGTCACTCATAAAATTCAGACTTCAAATAGTGTTTGCACAGGCCGGGCCCGGTATACAAGGAGGAGAAGAAAGCGGGGCCTAAGGAGCGTGCCACTCCCAAATATCCTGGATAAAAGCACAAAAGAGCAACTGCCGAAGATGGGAATTAGGCTGTGAGACCAGAAACCAGGTGGAGGCGACCCACGTGCCTCCAGATTGTGCAGGTCTTCCAGGTATTGCAAAGTTTCTATAAGGTCCCATGCACATGACCATATCCGTTTTGCGGATCTGTAGAGAACGGATCCTGTCTACGTTGCATCCACATTTTTTTGGCAGATGGGCAGAGAAGTGGCAGATGAGGTTTAACACTGACAAATGTAAGGTTATGCATATGGGAAGGAATAATGCAAGTCACCAGTACATACTAAATGGTAAAATATTGAGTAACTCTGACCTAGGAATTTTAGTGAACAGCAAACTAAGCTGCAGAAACAGTGTCAGACAGCTGCCAAGGCCAATAAGATAATGGGTTGCATCAGGAGCGCAACAGGGAGCTGTGTGATGAGAACATAGTCCTGCCACTTTACAAATCACTAGTCAGACCACACATGGAGTACTGTGTACAGTTCTGGGCTCCTGTGAACAAGGCAGACATAGCAGAGCTGGAGAGGGTTCAGAGGAGGGCAACTAAAGTAATAACTGGAATGGGTGGACTACAGGACCCAGAAAGATTATCAAAATTAGGGTTATTCACTTTAGAAAAAAGACAACTGAGGGGAGATGTAATAACTATGTATAAATATATCAGAGGTCAGTACAGAGATCTCTTCCATCATCTATTTATCCCCAGGACTGTGACTGTGACGAGGGGACATCCTCTGCGTCTGGAGGAAAGAAGGTTTGTACACAAACATAGAAGAGGATTCTTTACGGTAAGAGCAGTGAGACTATGGAACTCTCTGCCTGAGGAGGTGGTGATGGTAAGTTCACTAAAAGAGATCAGGAGGGGCCTGGATGTATTTCTGGAGGTAATAATATTACAGGTTATAGTTACTAGAGAGGGGTTGTTGATCCAGGGAGTTATTCTGATGTCTGATTCGAGTCGGGAAGAAATTTTTTCCCCTAAAGTGGGGAAAATTGGCTTCTACCTCACAGGGTTTTTTGCCTTCCTCTGGATCAACTTGTAGGATAACAAGGAGAACTGGATGGACAGAGGGCTTTTTTCAGCCTTATAAACGATGTTACTATGTTACTATGTAATAACTTCAATGGGTCCTCGGACCACCTTTGCCGGGCAAGTATAGGACACGTTTTATCTATTTGTGGAAAGGACATATGGATGTGGAAAGCAAATGGATCATCAGTGTCCTTTCTGCATCCGAATGTCTGTTCTGCATAAAAGACTATGAGGGTCAATGATTAAGACCTCATGCACATAGCCATTGCCCATATTGTGGCACGCAAACAGCAGGTCCACAATATGCGGGCACCGGCCGTGTGCTCCCCATATCACGGATGCGGACCCATTCACTTGAATGGGTCCGCAATCCGGAGCTGCAGTGCAGAACGGAGGAACGGAACCCCATGGAAGCAGTACGGAGTGCTTCCGAGATGTTTCTGTCCGTGCCTCCGCACTGCAAAAAAGTAGTGCATCCACTACTTTTTTGCAGTTTGGACGCATCACGGACCCATTCAAGTTGAATGGGTCTGGATCCGTCGCAGGAGCCGCACAGATGTTGCCCGTGCATTGGGGACCACAAATTGCCTAATTTTTCATGGGGCGTGCTCCTCGTCATAAATTAGGCACATCTTTGGTAGTTCTTGCCCCTGCCAGAAAATCTACGCTGGTGTAGTCTTTCCGCAAATTCAACACTTTTTTCCTGGTGTAAAATTTGTAAATTTGCCTGCGCTGAAGTCCCGGTCCCAGCCACCGCCACTCCCTTGTGTCAAACATAGTGTAAAAACGCCTGTGTGATAAATATTGTCACACGGGCATTTAATAAGTTGCAAAAAAGGGGTTATGTGACAATTTTTAGCCAAAAACTGTTAGTAAATGACCCCTTATTTCCGCAAATCGCGGACCACTGAACCATTGAAAACAACTGGTGCTCAAATAAAATACGGACAGCTCACAGACCGAATCCGTATTTTGCAGATTCGCGATTTTCATTTCTGTGGGGCCATGAACGCTCCGTGTGGCCATTCAATAAATTCTAGGGCATGTCCTATTCATGTCCGTCAGCGAAGTGGATGAGATTTTAGCAAATCTGCTGAAATATCTGCAGCATAAATTTGCAGATTTTAAATACACAGCATATAAAAAAAACATGTAACATGCGTGCATTTTCCATGCAAGCCTAGAACGTTTTTTTTTTTAATTCCACGATAGCTGCAAAAACAAGCAATTTTTAGGTATATATTTGGTGCTTGGCCCAAACTGTGTGAATGTGTTGTGATGGCGCCACCTGCAGGGAATCGCTGAGTGTTGCACTCGCCTATATTTAGTCCTATAACTGCAGCCACCGGAGATGGTAAATAGTCATGGAAAGGACATGGCTTGGAGATGCGGGGTCTCTATCCTGATGTACGTGTTTCGGATTAGTAAAACTCCCGATTTCTGATATAATGATACGTAAAGAAATCATATCGCCGACCGCCATTACCCACAACGTTACGTAAAACCGATATCCTGCAGGTTGCGGTCCATAAGTTAGATTTGGTTCTCTAGTAGCCATGGAAACAAAGGAGACGTCTCCTGCGCACATGGTGAGCCGACGTAAGTTTACAGCGGTAAAGAATTAGCATTCAGCCAATGTGAATCCAATGGAAGGAAAAGTTCTGGAGAGCTTCTAGGAATCATAGGATAATAGTCCTTAAAGGGATTCTCCGCTTTGGACCAATCCTTAGCTGTTAGAAGGGTCCCTTGACAATGACCCCCCTTCCCTGCTGGCACCTCCAGCGATCAGCTGTGGGGAAAGCTGGCGGTAAGTGTTCAGTTTCCCTGCAGCGCTCCCACAGGAGAAAAGAAGCATTACGCATGTTATCATATCAGTCGGTTATCATAATGCAGGATGGGACCCTGCCAATACTCGGGACAGGTCCTCCAGAGTAAAAGATGATGGCCAAGAGAAGGCGCCTGAAAAAAGGACCCTCCTTCTATGTGTCAAGTATCTTTAAAGGGACCCTGGCACCAGGAAATTCACAGGTAATCCAGGCACAGTGTCTTGTAGGACTAGCTCAAATGAATGAAATTATTCATTTCACTTAGTGATCCATTGCTTTATTCTGGAGAAAAAAGACTTTTAATCCATATGCAAATGAACAGTTAAGTGCACTGAGAGCGGCCCAAGCCAAACTGTGCACCCTTGCTCCTCCTGCTTCCTCTGTGAGTCCCTGCCTCTCCTTCTCGATTGACAGGGCCAAGTTCCTGCATAGTCATCTTGTGTCGGAGGGTCTGGCAAAGGAAGCAGGAAGAGCAAGGGTGCACAGTTTTGGTTGGGCCTGCCCTCAGGTCATTTAACTGCTCATTTGCATATGGATTAGAAGTACGTTTTCTCCTGAATGAAGCAATGGATCGCTAAGTGAAAGGTATCATTATATTCAGCTGAGCTATTCCTACAAGGTACTGTGTCTGGTTTATTGGGGAATTTTCTGTGAACTCCCTCTAGTGGTGACTGTATAAATCTATATGCAGTGAGCTCCCCATAATGGTGTTGGTATATATGCTTATACAATGAGCTCCCTCTAGTGGTGGCTGTATAAATCCATATACAATGAGCTCCCCATAGTGGTATTGGTATAAATCCATATGCAGTGAGTTCTCTATAGTGGTGTTGGTATAAATCCATATAAAATGAACTCCCCTTAGTGGTGGCTGTATAAATCCATATGCAGTGTGCTCCCCCTAGTGGTGGCTGTATAAATCCATATACAATGAGCTCCCCCTAGTGGTGGCTGTATAAATCCATATACAATGAGCTCCCCCTAGTGGTGGCTGTATAAATCCATATACAATGAGCTCCCCCTAGTGGTGGCTGTATAAATCCATATACAATGAGCTCCCCCTAGTGGTGGCTGTATAAATCCATATACAATGAGCTCCCCCTAGTGGTGGCTGTATAAATCCATATACAATGAGCTCCCTCTAGAGGTGGCTGTATAAATCCATATACAATGCGCTCCCTCTAGTGGTGTTGGTATAAATCCATATACAATGAGCTCCCCCTAGTGGTGGCTGTATAAATCCATATACAATGAGCTCCCCCTAGTGGTGGCTGTATAAATCCATATACAATGAGCTCCCTCTAGAGGTGGCTGTATAAATCGATATACAATGCGCTCCCTCTAGTGGTGGCTGTATAAATCCATATACAATGAGCTCCCTTTAGTGGTGTTGGTATAAATCCATATACAATGAGCTCCCCCTAGTGATGTTGGTATAAATCCATATACAATGAGCTCCCCCTAGTGGTGGCTGTATAAATCCATATACAATAGGCTCCTCTAGTGGTGTTGGTATAAATCCATATACAATGAGCTCTCCCCCTAGTGGTGGCTGTATAAATCCATATACAATGAGCTCCCCCTAGTGGTGGCTGTATAAATCCATATACAATGAGCTCCCTCTAGAGGTGGCTGTATAAATCCATATACAATGAGCTCCCCCTAGTGGTGGCTGTATAAATCCATATACAATGAGCTCTCCCTAGTGGTGGCTGTATAAATCCATATACAATGAGCTCCCCCTAGTGGTGGCTGTATAAATCCATATACAATAAGCTCCCTCTAGAGGTGGCTGTATAAATCCATATACAATGCGCTCCCTCTAGTGGTGGCTGTATAAATCAATATAGAAAGAGGTCCCTTTAGTGGTGTTGGTATAAATCCATATACAATGAGCTCCCCCTAGTGATGTTGGTATAAATCCATATACCAATGAGCTCCCCCTAGTGGTGGCTGTATAAATCCATATACAATAAGCTCCTCCTAGTGGTGTTGGTATAAATCCATATACAATGAGCTCCCTCTAGTGGTGGCTGTATAAATCCATATACAATGCGCTCCCTCTAGTGGTGGCTGTATAAATCCATATACAATGAGCTCCCTCTAGTGGTGGCTGTATAAATCCATATACAATGCGCTCCCTCTAGTGGTGGCTGTATAAATCCATATACAATGAGCTCCCCCTAGTGGTGGCTGTATAAATCCATATACAATGAGCTCCCCCTAGTGGTGGCTGTATAAATCCATATACAATGAGCTCCCTCTAGTGGTGGCTGTATAAATCCATATACAATGCGCTCCCTCTAGTGGTGGCTGTATGTCCATATATAATGAGCTCCCCCTAGTGGTGGCTGTATAAATCCATATACAATAAGCTCCCTCTAGAGGTGACTGTATAAATCCATATACAATGCGCTCCCTCTAGTGGTGGCTGTATAAATCAATATAGAAAGAGGTCCCTTTAGTGGTGTTGGTATAAATCCATATACAATGAGCTCCCCCTAGTGATGTTGGTATAAATCCATATACAATGAGCTCCCCCTAGTGGTGGCTGTATAAATCCATATACAATAAGCTCCTCCTAGTGGTGTTGGTATAAATCCATATACAATGAGCTCCCTCTAGTGGTGGCTATATAAATCCATATACAATGCGCTCCCTCTAGTGGTGGCTGTATAAATCCATATACAATGCGCTCCCTCTAGAGGTGGCTGTATAAATCCATATACAATGAGCTCCCCCTAGTGCTGGCTGTATAAATCCATATACAATAAGCTCCCCCCAGTGATGTTGGTATAAATCAATATACAATGAGCTTCCCCTCGTGGTGGCTGTATAAATCCATATACAATGAGCTCCCCCTAGTGGTGGCTGTATAAATCCATATACAATGAGCTCCCTTTAGTGGTGTTGGTATAAATCCAAATACAATGAGCTCCCCCTAGTGGCGTTGGTATAAATCCATATACAATGAGCTCCCTCTAGTGGTGGCTGTATAAATCCATATACAATGAGCTCCCTCTAGTGGTGGCTGTATAAATCCATATACAATGCGCTCCCTCTAGTGGTGGCTGTATAAATCCATATACAATGAGCTCCCCCTAGTGGTGGCTGTATAAATCCATATACAATGAGCTCCCCTAGTGGTGTTGGTATAAATCCATATATAATGAGCTCCCCCTAGTGGTGGCTGTATAAATCCATATACAATGAGCTCCCCCTAGTGGTGGCTGTATAAATCCATATACAATGAGCTCCCTCTAGTGGTGGCTGTATAAATCCATATACAATGCGCTCCCTCTAGTGGTGGCTGTATAAATCCATATACAATGAGCTCCCTCTAGTGGTGGCTGTATAAATCCATATACAATGCGCTCCCTCTAGTGGTGGCTGTATGTCCATATATAATGAGCTCCCCCTAGTGGTGGCTGTATAAATCCATATACAATGAGCTCCCTTTAGTGATGTTGGTATAAATCCATATACAATGAGCTCCCCCTAGTGGTGGCTGTATAAATCCATATACAATAAGCTCCCCCTAGTGATGTTGGTATAAATCCATATACAATGAGCTCCCCCTAGTGGTGGCTGTATAAATCCATATACAATGAGCTCCCCCTAGTGGTGTTGTATAAATCCATATATAATGAGCTCCCCCTAGTGGTGGCTGTATAAATCCATATACAATAAGCTCCCTCTAGTGGTGTTGGTATAAATCCATATACAATGAGCTCCCCCTAGTGGTGGCTGTATAAATCCATATACAATGAGCTCCCCCTAGTGGTGGCTGTATAAATCCATATACAATGAGCTCCCTCTAGAGGTGGCTGTATAAATCCATATACAATGAGCTCCCCCTAGTGGTGGCTGTATAAATCCATATACAATGAGCTCTCCCTAGTGGTGGCTGTATAAATCCATATACAATGAGCTCCCCCTAGTGGTGGCTGTATAAATCCATATACAATAAGCTCCCTCTAGAGGTGGCTGTATAAATCCATATACAATGCGCTCCCTCTAGTGGTGGCTGTATAAATCAATATAGAAAGAGGTCCCTTTAGTGGTGTTGGTATAAATCCATATACAATGAGCTCCCCCTAGTGATGTTGGTATAAATCCATATACAATGAGCTCCCCCTAGTGGTGGCTGTATAAATCCATATACAATAAGCTCCTCCTAGTGGTGTTGGTATAAATCCATATACAATGAGCTCCCTCTAGTGGTGGCTGTATAAATCCATATACAATGCGCTCCCTCTAGTGGTGCTGTATAAATCCATATACAATGAGCTCCCTCTAGTGGTGGCTGTATAAATCCATATACAATGCGCTCCCTCTAGTGGTGGCTGTATAAATCCATATACAATGAGCTCCCCTAGTGGTGGCTGTATAAATCCATATACAATGAGCTCCCCCTAGTGGTGGCTGTATAAATCCATATACAATGAGCTCCCTCTAGTGGTGGCTGTATAAATCCATATACAATGCGCTCCCTCTAGTGGTGGCTGTATGTCCATATATAATGAGCTCCCCCTAGTGGTGGCTGTATAAATCCATATACAATAAGCTCCCTCTAGAGGTGACTGTATAAATCCATATACAATGCGCTCCCTCTAGTGGTGGCTGTATAAATCAATATAGAAAGAGGTCCCTTTAGTGGTGTTGGTATAAATCCATATACAATGAGCTCCCCCTAGTGATGTTGGTATAAATCCATATACAATGAGCTCCCCCTAGTGGTGGCTGTATAAATCCATATACCAATAAGCTCCTCCTAGTGGTGTTGGTATAAATCCATATACAATGAGCTCCCTCTAGTGGTGGCTGTATAAATCCATATACAATGCGCTCCCTCTAGTGGTGGCTGTATAAATCCATATACAATGCGCTCCCTCTAGAGGTGGCTGTATAAATCCATATACAATGAGCTCCCCCTAGTGCTGGCTGTATAAATCCATATACAATAAGCTCCCCCTAGTGATGTTGGTATAAATCCATATACAATGAGCTTCCCCTCGTGGTGGCTGTATAAATCCAT
Organism: Rhinella marina; assembly: GCA_900303285.1. Classification (NCBI taxonomy): domain Eukaryota; kingdom Metazoa; phylum Chordata; class Amphibia; order Anura; family Bufonidae; genus Rhinella; species Rhinella marina. Next base: position 225,416 of record ONZH01002188.1, on the reverse strand, counting down.
ATACAATGAGCTCCCCCTAGTGGTGGCTGTATAAATCCATATACAATGAGCTCCCTTTAGTGGTGTTGGTATAAATCCATATACAATGAGCTCCCCCTAGTGGCGTTGGTATAAATCCATATACAATGAGCTCCCTCTAGTGGTGGCTGTATAAATCCATATACAATGAGCTCCCTCTAGTGGTGGCTGTATAAATCCATATACAATGCGCTCCCTCTAGTGGTGGCTGTATAAATCCATATACAATGAGCTCCCCCTAGTGGTGGCTGTATAAATCCATATACAATGAGCTCCCCCTAGTGGTGTTGGTATAAATCCATATATAATGAGCTCCCCCTAGTGGTGGCTGTATAAATCCATATACAATGAGCTCCCCCTAGTGGTGGCTGTATAAAATCCATATACAATGAGCTCCCTCTAGTGGTGGCTGTATAAATCCATATACAATGCGCTCCCTCTAGTGGTGGCTGTATAAATCCATATACAATGAGCTCCCTCTAGTGGTGGCTGTATAAATCCATATACAATGCGCTCCCTCTAGTGGTGGCTGTATGTCCATATATAATGAGCTCCCCCTAGTGTGGCTGTATAAATCCATATACAATGAGCTCCCTTTAGTGATGTTGGTATAAATCCATATACAATGAGCTCCCCTAGTGGTGGCTGTATAAATCCATATACAATAAGCTCCCCCTAGTGATGTTGGTATAAATCCATATACAATGACTCCCCCTAGTGGTGGCTGTATAAATCCATATACAATGAGCTCCCCCTAGTGGTGTTGGTATAAATCCATATATAATGAGCTCCCCCTAGTGGTGGCTGTATAAATCCATATACAATGAGCTCCCTTTAGTGGTGTTGGTATAAATCCATATACAATGAGCTCCCTTTAGTGGTGGCTGTTATAAATCCATATACAATGAGCTCCCTCTAGAGGTGGCTGTATAAATCCATATACAATGAGCTCCCCCTAGTGCTGGCTGGTATAAATCCATATACAATAAGCTCCCCCTAGTGATGTTGGTATAAAGTCCATATACAATGAGCTCCCCTAGTGGTGGCTGTATAATCCATATACAATGAGCTCCCCTAGTGGTGTTGGTATAAAATCCATATACAATGAGCTCCCCCTAGTGGTGGCTGTATAATCCATATACAAGAGCTCCCTTTAGTGGTGTTGGTATAATCCATATACAATGAGCTCCCCTAGTGGCGTTGGTATAAATCCATATACAATGAGCTCCCTCTAGTGGTGGCTGTATAAATCCATATACAATGAGCTCCCTCTAGTGGTGGCTTGTATAAATCCATATACAATGCGCTCCCTCTAGTGGTGGCTGTATAAATCCATATACAATGCGCTCCCTCTAGTGGTGGCTGTAATAATCCATATACAATGCGCTCCCTCTAGTGGTGGCTATATAAATCCATATACAATGCGCTCCCTCTAGTGGTGGCTGTATAAATCCATATACAATGAGCTCCCCCCTAGTGGTGGCTGTATAAATCCATATACAATGAGCTCCCCCTAGTGGTGGCTGTATAAAATCCATATACAATGAGCTCCCCCTAGTGGTGGCTGTATAAATCCATATACAATGAGCTCCCTCTAGTGGTGGCTGTATAAATTCCATATACAATGCGCTCCCCTCTAGTGGTGGCTGTATAAATCCATATACAATGAGCTCCCCCTAGTGGTGGCTGTAATAAATCCATATACAATGAGCTCCCTCTAGTGGTGGCTGTATAAATCCATATACAATGCGCTCCCTCTAGTGGTGGCTGTATAAATCCATATACAATGCGCTCCCTCTAGTGGTGGCTGTATAAATCCATATACAATGCGCTCCCTCTAGTGGTGGCTGTATAAATCCATATACAATGAGCTCCCTTTAGTGGTGTTGGTATAAATCCATATACAATGAGCTCCCTTTAGTGGTGTTGGTATAAATCCATATACAATGAGCTCCCCCTAGTGGTGGCTGTATAAATCCATATACAATGAGCTCCCCCTAGTGGTGTTGGTATGAATCCATATACAATGAGCTCCCCCTAGTGGTGTTGGTATGAATCCATATACAATGAGCTCCCCCTAGTGGTGTTGGTATAAATACATATACAATGAGCTCTTACTAGTGGTGTTGGTATAACTGCATATACAATGAGCTCCCCCTAGTGGTGGCTTCAGGTAACCAGAGCATTATCATTTTATCCCCTATGTCTATGGGAAAGGAAGCAGGCTAGCACTGAGTGTCCAGCCTTATAAAGATATTTATGAAATAAGTTTAACATTAAACAGTCATTTTAATTTTTTGCTTTAAAAAAAAAAAAAGCATTACTTTTGTTGGCGCTCTCAGGGGTGGGGGCCGTTTCCAGTTTTGTTACTGGGCTGTATGATTCTCTCTATGAGAAAGGGCTCCCATTATTAATTTTCTATATTTTCCCCCGGATTGACTTGGAAAATGTCCGTTTTGCGTCTCATTAGGGAAATTAGGGTCATTTTTTCCATTCATCGGCCATGTTCACAGGACAATACTGCCCACCTGAAGCCTGTGCATTAGTACAGGAGAGGCTCATTGCCATGTTAGGAAGCTGGTGCGTCCACCATGCAGGTTTTCTATTGCCCCCGGTATTATTCCTCATTGCTGTCTGGATTTACACGACTGTCTGCAGCAGGCTTTCTGTCACACAATAGCAGCATTCTTACCTGTGCCAATTTCATTAAATGCATGCCATGGTTGCGTGCTATGAATACTCCAAGTTTCTATGACGAACCACTTAATATCAGAAAACAGGAATTTTTTTCTTGAGCTTTGTGAGCATTTTCAGCAAATCACAATTATTTGACAACTGTATACTGAGAAGATCTCCTGATGGCTTCTGTAAAGGATGATGGCCTTAAAGGAGAAGCACGCTAGATAGGATTTTTCCAGTAGTTGGGAGACCTTGCTGAAATGACATCATTTATCCAAGGAGTTATCAGAGCAAAATATATTAAAGGGGTTTGTCAGTCACCTTTTTAAAAGGGCATCTGTCAGCAGATTTGTACCTATGACACTGGCTGACCTGTTACATGTGCACTTGGCAGCTGAAGACATCTGTGTTGGTCCCATCTTCATATGTGCCCGCATTGCTGAGAAAAATGATGTTTTAATATATGCAAATGATACTCTAGGAGCAACGGGGGAGTTGTCATTACACCTAGAGGCTCTGCTCTCTCTGCAACTGCCGCACCCTCTGCACTTTGACAGGACCAGGCAGTGAAAACATCATTACACCTTCCTGGGCAGAGGACGCAGCAGTTGCAGAGAGCGCAGAGCCTCTAGGTGTAATGGCAACCCCCCCCCCGTTGCTCCTAGACACTCATTTGAATATATTAAAACATCATTTTTCTCAGCAATGCGGGCACATATGAACATGGGACCAACACAGATGTCTTCAGCTGCCAAGTGCACATATAACAGATCAAGGTACAAAACTGCTGACAGACGCCCTTTAAATGGTTGGCAGCCAGGAGGATCCTGCTGCTCTAACACCCCGAGTAATTCAGCATTACATGGCAGCTATTCAAATAAATGGCCATGCCCAGAGCTGTTCTTTCTGGCTCATAGAGGGCACCTCAGTGAAGCACCCACCTATATGACACCCACATGGACAGGGGTCGACTTCATATGAGAATCCCTCCAGTCTGCAGGATTCACCTGGTCGTTCCTCACTTGTGTAGGTTCACTGTTGGTCGGCTCCGATGGAATTTGCTTTGTTGGATAGGGCCTTCCATGATTGAATGTTATATTGCTCGGTTAGGCAATAGCATTATGATCAGTGGGTCTTTGGGACCCCCTCTGGTCCTAAGAATGAAGGGGATGTCACAGTATTTTGCTCCACCCCTGACAAGATGCAGCACGGCTCCATAAATGTGAAAGTAGTCAGACCCCCAGCAATCAGAAAGTGACAACACAGTCTAGTAAAATACCATTAGATTCTGTGGATGGGAAATCCCTTTAAAAGAAGACCCGCCCACTCTACTGAGCTGTCTGTTTAAAGGGGTATTCCAGTCATATCAAGCTGTCCCCTTTGATAGATCAGTAGCAGCCACTGGGCCCCCCACTGATCATAAGAATTGGGGACCCATAAAACACAATCGAATAGTTATTCCCTATCCTGTTCATAAGGGATAAGCTAATATAGCTGTTAATACCCCTTTAAGTAAATACTTGCCATAAAATAACAATACTGAAGCATCTTGTCTTGAAAAAATTCTGTTGTGCAGTTGTTCCCCTTTTACTCCTCCTGGTAATGCCAGAATAAATTGATACAAGGGCAGGGGTGTACACAGATCTGATAGGGCCCCTCCATAGTAACACTTATTATGGGCCCCTGACCCAACCAGTTTCCCAGTACGTATTTGTCAATCACTCCCAGATTTCTGATTTACACTTAACTTTTTTTTTTTATTAAGCAGACAAAATTTAAATTAAAAAAATTGCACCCACAGCCTCACCTATTTTATCTAACTTATGTCAGTATAAAGGATCTGGTGCTTTATAAAACACCACTTATTCTGACCACCGCATTTCTCAATGTATTCTCAACAGACTGACAAATCTCCTGCTTCCTTTCAATTCCAAAATGGTCTGCCTGCAGCCACCACTAGGGGGAGCTCAGCGGATAGAACTTATGCAGTTATGATTGACTGAAATGGAGGCTGTAATTATCTGTAGGCACTGAGCTCCTGATGCGCTCAATGTGCAGAGACACGCCCCATTGAGAAGGGGAATATTAATGCCCAGGCAACAATTTATTAACCCTTTCAGCCCCGGAGGTTTTTTCGGTTTTGCATTTTCGTTTTGCGCTCCCTGCCTTCAAACAGCCATAACTTTTTTATTTTTCTGTTCACATAGCTGTATGATGGCTTATTTTTTGCGGGACAAGTTGTACTTTCCAACGCCACCATTTAATATTGCATATGGTGTAGTGGGAAGCGGAGAAAAAAAATTCCAAATCGGGGGAAATTGCAAAAAAAAAAAAAACAACCACGCAATTCCGCCACACTTTTACGTTTTTTTTTTTAATTTACGGCATTCGATGTTCATTAAAACTGACCAGTTACTTTGATTCTACTGGTCAATACAAATCCGGCAATACCTAATATGTATAGTTTTTCTTGCGTTTTGATAGTGATAAAATAATTATAAATTTGGAATTTTTTTTTGTCGTATCTTGACCCCTATAATTTTTTGGAGCTAATGGAGTATGGGGGCTCATTTTTTACAGGGCGATCTGAACTTTTTATTGATACCATTCCAGGGCGTGTATGACTTATTACATTTTTTTTTTAGAAAAAAAAAAACAAAACAGCAAATTGGCCATTTTGACTTTTTTTCCGTCACGCAATCTGCCGTATTGGGAATTTTTTATTTTATTTTAAAAGTACGGGCATTTTCGGTCATGGTGATACCAATGATGTTTATTTTTATTTAGGTGTTTATTTTTTAATTATACGGAAAGGGGGGTGATTTAAACTTTTATATTTTTTTTAACGATTTTAACCCCTTAAGGCCGAAGCTACATTTTTTAAAATCTGCCATGTGTCACTTTATTAATTCATAACTTTGGGATTCTTCCACCGATTCCAAGACTGTTTTTTCGTGACACATTGTACTCCACGACAGTGGTAAATTTGAGTCAATATAAATCACCTTTATTTTAAAAAAAATCTAAATTTACAGAAAATTTTGAAAAATTTGTAATTTTCAAACTTTGAATTTCTCTGCTATTAAGGCAGATAGTAGGGAGCTTCCTCCCTTTCTTCTGGCCACACCATTGGCGCTGCCAGCGCACCTCAGCGCCCGATGGGAGAGGGAGGGAGTGCTCCCTCCCTGTTAACCCCTTCCATACAGCGGTCCCTACGGACCACGGCATGGAAGGGGTTAAACTGCTGACATCGGTGCCAGCACCGATGTCAGCAGTTTCAAGCAGAGTATCAGCTGTATCATCTGAACAGACTAGCCAATCACAGCGATCGCTAGCCCGGGACCGCCCCATTGGTCCCGGGCTGGTTAGCTGAGACCCCTGGCTGTAAGTAACAGCCGAGGTCTCAGCACTGTCACCATGTCATCAGACATGGTGACAGTTTAATGCCATGACGGCTTATCCCGTTATGGGGCGGCAAGCGGCTCCTGCCCATGACGGGATAAGCCGTCATTGGGCGTTAAGGGGTTAAAGGGTTATTCTCATTTTAGACAATGGGGGCATATCGCTAGGATATGTCCCCATTGTCTTATAGGTGCGGGTCCCACCGCTGGGACCCGCACCTATTTCCAGAACGGAGCCCCCGAACTGAATGAGGGCGCACTGCGCATGCGCAGCCGCCCTCCATTCATTTCTATGGGGCCGCCGAAAATAGCCGAGCGCTCGGCTACTTCCGTCGGCTCCATAGAAATGAATGGGAGCGCACCGCGCATGCACGGCCCGGCTCCCATTCATTTCTATGAGCGGCGCGGGGAGCTGCGCCTGGTGGTGGCCGGACCCCCGGAAACCTGGGGTCCTCCAGGCGCAGCGCTCCCCGCTCCGTTCTGGATATAGGTGCGGGTCCCAGCGGTGGGACCCGCACCTATAAGACAATGGGGGCGTATCCTAGCGATATGCCCCCATTGTCTAAGATGAGAATACCCCTTTAAGTCTATAAATGAGCAAATATGTTTTCTTTTTAAGCAATCAGGGATTTTAAACATTCAATTTAAAGGCCCTTTTGCTCATTTCTTATCCTGGCCTGCCATCTAGTGGCCAGAATAAGAATTGCAGTTTGAAAGCTGTAAACCTCATCAGTAAGGTTTACAGCTTTCATTATATGTGCAGACACCCCGATTGGATACACGGGGCGTCTGCACAACACCCGGAAGCAAGCGCTTCTGGGTTTTACCGCTATTAGTAGAACATGTCGTAGTTTTATTCCGGCCGATTTGCTCATGCCTAGTGTTAACACTTTGTCAGAGATGAGCACATGTTAGGCGGTTCTTTTACACCATTATACGCATTGTTTCTGTAGACTGATATTTAGTTGGGATGAAGCTGCAGACAAATGAACTGTCATTATGGCGCCTGGCAGTAACCCTTGATGTATGGATCTATCAAAACTGGTGTAACGGAAGACTGGCTTAGTTGCCCATAGCAACCAAATTCAACCTTTCATTTTTGAAAAATTAAAGGATCAATGCAATTGGTTGCTATGGGCAAATAAACAAGTTTTCTTTTGTACCAGTTTTGATAAATATGATAATGTCTTTTGGCACGTTTGCAAGTAATTTAGGTTAAAACAATACAGAATTATTACATTCAGCCTAAACCAAGTTTTGTCATTCTCGTCTGCTTTATGAACATGATAGTTTCTACATTTTATGAAGATTATCCTCTTCCTTTTCATCCATGGACATGAATGTCTTGTATTTACTGAAGCCACAGGGGCAATTACCCAGCAAGAGGTTTACAGAACAGTCTCATGATGTGAGCAGGCGCCACCTTGTGGTTGTAAAGGGGTGGTGCTCCTAAAGATTGAGTGTACTTGGAACAGACCGCATTCACACACATGGTAAAAATCACGTTATAGGCAGAGCCCAAGAGGCATGTGCCCTGGGGGCCTCTACCAACTGCCCCAGCCTGGTTCTTGATGAGCAGAGACTTACTCCCAGCCGTAAACACCCGATTGGCAATTCGTTCGTAAACTTCTTGTAGGAATAAAGTTGAGAAAAGATGCTCCAGTATCTCCCACATGTGTGCACAAGGCCCTGCAGGAATCTATAAGCACATTACTGTGCGCTGCCTGCAGGCTGCTATATTCCAAAAGAAGGCTGCCACCTAGTGGACAAATGTTTATTAGCAAGACCGAGCCAGTTTCTTCAGGGCTCGTCCTCCCTCTTCTACTTTACACCACAAAACCTACCAACGTTCACCCCCTGCACATAAATGATGAGACAAGGACTCATAGGATATTATATATTTATTATTGATCTGCATAGTGATTCCTCTCATCATAACTGCGCAGTCAAATCCAGAGTGCACATTAAGCGCCGTTAAATAGGTTAGAAAAAGAAATATCGTAGAAAAAAAACAAAAATTATACCTTTTTTATGATTATTTTTTTCATTTATTTAAAAAAAAAAAAAATAATCCAGCACTTGGCCCCCGGATGTCGGGCGTCACGTGCTCGTCTTTAGTGAATGGCCTTCTATCCAGTGTTCTGAGGTAAAGGTGTTTGGTTATACGTTATTCTATGGGCTGACGGCGGGCGCTGCGTTACCTCCGGTGACTCTTCTGCGCTTGTTTTAATAACGTATCGAAATCTAGAGCTTCAAATTTACTTCTAACGGGAGTCGGGTCAAAGTCATCGCGGTTAGAATCTGAGATTGGAGGAAAGGGGGAAAAAAAAAAAGTAAAACTCGTTAGAAGAAAGAATATTCTTCATTACGGCAATTAATTCAAAGAAATGCTTATTTTAATCATCCAGTTGAGTAATTTCCGCTATTTCTGTATGTATTTTGCAGTCCGCGAAAAACAAAAAAAAAACAAAGATGACATCCGTGTGACGTCCATGTCACATCAGTTGACCCTTGTTCAAATCAGATCATATTAATCACTGCAATCGAGGGAATGCTAGTAGACAGCCACAGCTTAAAGGGCATCTGTCAGCAGTTTTGTACCTGTGACACTGGCTGACCTGTTACATGTGCTCTTGGCAGCTGAAGACATCTGTGTTGGTCCCATGTTCATATGTGTCCACATTACTGAGAAAAATGATGTTTTCTTATATGCAAATGAGGCTCTAGGAGCAATGGGGGCGTTACCATTACACCTAGAGGCTCTGCTCTCTCTGCAACGCCCTCTGCACTTTGACAGGTCCAGGTGTGATGATGTTTACACTGCCTGGTCCTGTCTATCAAAGTGCAGAGGGTGTTGCAGAGAGTGCAGAGCCTCTAGGTGTAATGGTAACGCCCCCATTGCTCCTAGAGCCTCATTTGCATATAATAAAACATCATATTTCTCAGCAATGCGGGCACATATGAACATGGGACCAACACAGATGTCTTCAGATGCCAACTGCACATGTAACAGGTCAGCCAGTGTCGTAGGTGCAAAACTGCTGACAGATGCCCTTTAACGTGCCATAGCTCGGCATTTGCATGGATGTGGTCACACCGGTATCTCCAAAGTTTACAAAGGCAGCACGGAAGATCAGAGGACAAACTGCACATCGCCCCGTGAATACGGCCTTAAGGGCAATCTTTTTTTTTTTCTGCTTCAAAAAAAAAAAAATCTGCCTCCTATTGATCTGAATGAGAGTCAGTGCCAAAGCACACTGAAAACGAACGCTCCATCTTCAGGCCATTCAATCAATGGGAAGCAGTTCCAAATTCAGCATGTAATACAAAAATCTGCCTCCAAACTCAGTTTAGAAAACACGTGTGAACACACCCTTACTACACAGCATGTACCTGGTCCATTATCTCCTTTCACACAGGTACTTACCAAGATCGGCGTAATTACTTTTACAGAACTGCCTCCTGCCTCCGAAGCAGAGATCAAAAGGTAACTCATCTGGAAGGCGCAGCTTGTGGCCATTTTCTATAGCAGCAAAGGCTTCCCTGGTGCAGCGGTACGTCACAAAGCCGTAGTTATCCCTGGGGGGAGAAAAGACCACCCGCACATTAATACAGTGACAGAAATATATGGGGATTACAGCAGGAGTCCCACCAGGATCAGCCTATAAAGGGAAACAGTCGTTCGTTTTCTGCAACCCTAAGTCAAGACAGCATAAACTAGAAACAGGAGAGGGGGCAAAAGACACGGTCACTTAAAGTGTTTTCTGAGACTGAAATACTGATGACCTATGCACTGGATAGGTCCTCAGTATCTGATCGGTGGGGGTCCGACAGTCGGGACCCCGGCGATCAGCTGTTTGAGAAGCAGCAGTGCTCACAGTAGCGCCATGGCCTTCTCCCATCTTTTCCTAGGCCAGTAACATCATGCTCATGTGGCCTAGGAGCGGCTCAGCCCATAGAAGTGAAGGATGCGGAGCACGATACTAAGCACAGGCACTATACAACGTACGACGCTGTGCTTGGCGAGCTGCGAGGCCGTGGCGCTCACAGGAGCTCCAGTACCTTCTCAAATAGCTGATCGGCGGGAGTCCTGGGTGTCGGACCCTCACCGATCAGATACTGAATATCAGAAACTTCAGTATTAAAGTCTCAGGAAACTCTTAAATCGACCCAGTCGTTTCCCCGAGATCACATTTAGGCTAGGGCGATACGACGACATTTTGTCTCAGTAGAGATGGGTTTTTCTGCAACTGTAACGTCGCAGCATGTCGCAGTGCGACACCATAGACTTGCATTATAAAAATAGGAACGCTACATTGGTGCAACATGAACATGTCGTCGTGTAGCCCTAGCCTAACTGTGCTAGCCTCAGTCCTAGGATTGAAGGTTATCACATCAACAGGTCCACAGGAACACTGTGAATCTCCCATATAATGTAATGGTAATTCTTAGGGAGCCACTAAGAGGACTTAATAAAAAGTGAAAAAAAAAAGTTAAGTCACCCCCTTTTCCTATGATAAAAATTTAAAAAAATTATTTGCACTGCCACATCCCAAAACGCCTGAACTATTATCTAAACGTATTTAATCGCCTAGTGTGAACACCGTAATGGGAAACAAATATAATCTAAATAATCGGTTTGACGGGTTTTTCGGATCTTCACCTCCCAAAAAGTGATCAAAAAGTCATATACACCCAAAACAGCAACAATAAAAAACTACTGATCGCCCTGAAAAAAAAATGAGCCCACACGAAGCTCCACAGGCATAACTATAAAAAAAAAATTATGGGAGTCTTAATAAGGTGATACAAAGAAAACAGTCAGATGTCAGTGTGAATATGAATATACTGCCGGAGACTGAGGCGTGCAATACGAGAGGTTTAAGTTTGGCCTGGGCAATACCCCCCTTTTAACCTGGCAAATTCACATGCCCGGACAGCAGAAACAACCCCGATCAGCTGTAAGAAATGTACATGAGAACACTCACCCCTCCTCTCTGAAGTGAATGGTGCATTCCTCGATATCCCCAAAAACAGAGAAACGCCGCCTCAGCTCCGATCTCGTCATCTGGCTGTTGATCTTGCCGATGTACACGACCCTCCTCTCCTCCTGAAAGGTAAAGAGCTATATTACCAATGGGCTTAGCAGTACACACCACCAGTGACGTATGACCCAGACGTATAATACCGCAGTACACACTGCTACAGTAATAGTCCCAAGACATATATACCGCAGCACGCACTGCTACAGTAATACACCTCAGACGTATAATACCGCAGCACACACTGCTACAGTAATACACCGCAGACCCTTTAAAGAGAAGAGGACAGTACACTGCTACAGATGGATCTGGATAGACTAGAGGCTTGGGCAGAGAAGTGGCAGATGAGGTTTAACACTGACAAATGTAAGGTTATGCATATGGGAAGGAATAATGCAAGTCACCAGTACATACTAAATGGTAAAATATTGGGTAACTGACATGGAAAAGGAATTTTAGTGAACAGAAAACTAAGCTGTAGAAACCAGTGTCAGACAGCTGCTGCCAAGGCCAATAAGATAATGGGTTGCATCAAAAGAGGCATAGATGCCCGTGATGAGAACATAGTCCTGTCACTTTACAAATCACTAGTCAGACCACACATGGAGTACTGTGTACAGTTCTGGGCTCCTGTGAACGAGGCAGACATAGCAGAGCTGGAGAGGGTTCAGAGGAGGGCAACTAAAGTAATAACTGGAATGGGTGGACTACAGTACCCAGAAAGATTATCAAAATTAGGGTTATTCACTTTAGAAAAAAGACGACTGAGGGGAGATCTAATAACTATGTATAAATATATCAGAGGTCAGTACAGAGATCTCTCCCATCATCTATTTATCCCCAGGACTGTGACGAGGGGACATCCTCTGCGTCTGGAGGAAAGAAGGTTTGTACATAAACATAGAAGAGGATTCTTTACGGTAAGAGCAGTGAGACTATGGAACTCTCTGCCTGAGGAGGTGGTGATGGTAAGTTCACTATAAGAGATCAGGAGGGGCCTGGATGTATTTCTGGAGGTAATAATATTACAGGTTATAGTTACTAGAGAGGGGTCGTTGATCCAGGGAGTTATTCTGATGTCTGATTGGAGTCGGGAAGGAATTTTTTCCCCTAAAGTGAGGAAAATTGGCTTCTACCTCACAGGGGTTTTTGCCTTCCTCTGGATCAGCTTGTAGGAAAACAGGGAGAACTGGATGGACAGAGGGCTTTTTTCGGCCATATAAACTATGTTACTATGTTACATATATACCATGGCACACACTGCTACAGTAACACAACCCAGACATATACAGGTGCATCTCAAACTAGATCAAAAAGTTATCTATTTCAGTAATTCAATTAAAAAAGTTAAACTCATTCTATAGATTCATTACACATAGTGATCGATATCATGCGCTAGCAGCTAGAAAGGTTTGTCCCCATAACGGCCTGCTATTGGCTGCTCTCCCCTCCTTGTGGTGGTTGTCACTGACTGTCTTCTGGACAACTGTCAAGTCAGCAGTCTTCCCCACGATTGTGTAGCTTACTGAACCAGACTAAGGGACCATTTAAAGGATTAGGAAACCCTTGCAGGTGTTGTGTTGATGAGCTGATTACAGTGTGGCACCATGAGTCTACAAGATTCAACATTCAATCAGGTGACCTAATTCCTCAGTAACATGCCAAGTAGCTCCTGGAATGGTCCCCATGAAGTTTCTCTCTGTCTGGAAATACTTACTATGGCTCGCTCTTTGTGATAAATCCTCCTCCTGTTATAACTTTCTCTGGATTCGCACCTGTCAAACAGACGTCACATTAACAGACGCAAAATATAAAAAAAAACTACCGCCACATAACTACCCAGAGCATGTAAACATACCTCCTACTTCTGCTCCGGTATCTCCGCCTGTAGGGCGATCTGGATCGTGATCTAGATCGACTGGAAGAAGGAGAGCACGAGCGGGATGAACAAGAGGAAGATCTGGAGGAGCTACTGGTAGTGTAACTAGATCTGGAGGAGGAACGGGATCTACTTCTAGATGTGTATCTGGACCTAAGAGAAAGACAGAAGATGGCGGATCATTTACTGTCAGTGTGCAAGCAAATTCATCCCAAGACAAACCAACAGTATACACGGGCGTGTCCTTCTTGCTGCAAGCAGGGACATTTTACACCCTAAACTCCTTCCAAAGGCTGTAAGGACATCCTAGATTAGACTCTCCCCAGAACTCCCCCATAAGTCAGCGGAAAGTCAGAATAGTTGGCATGTACTACATTTCCCTTGCAGAGGCAGCATGGAGATCGGATAGTTAGCAGTTTTTGGAGCGAGACCTGCGGAGATCAGCTGACCACCAGGCCAAGTACAAATTTGTTAAGCCTTTCAAAATATCCCCCAACTATCAGCTGATCTGTGTCGCCATGGTAACAGACTACAAACAAGCCATATGTAGTCTGATCCTGCAGTCATACCCCCATCAGTCCCTTACTTTGGCTAACATTCATTATCAGACTCTATAGGGTTTGTTTGTATTCTGTTACCATGGAGACACATAGGTCTGCATAGGATCTGTACACTCCAAATGGAATATTTAGATAAGACCGATTAGAATGTTAATTTGATCATTTAAGATGCAATGAGACATCAGGAATTGGTTCCTTTCACCTTTACATACTGCTTAAAGATGACACCATTTCCTTTTATTTTTCTACTATTTCTCTTATGAATGAATTGCTAGCAGTCTGCAGTAAGGGTACAGAGGGGAGGTAACCAGTTGGGCGGGGAGGGGGGGTGTGTGTCCCTGCAGAGTCTGAAAATGGCAGCACTGATTGGACAGAGCGAGTCTGTGCAGGTACACCCCCCCAACTGGTTACCGCCCCTCTGTACCCTTACTGCAGACTGCTAGCAATTCATTCATAACTTCTAGCAGGAATAATAGAGGAATGGCACAACATACAGACATAAGAATAGATGTTCCAGAATTGTTATTACATGGGGTGGGGTGGGGGGCGAAACAATTAAAACAGGCATGTTGGGTGGGGGGGACACGGGTCCTCTTTAAAGGAGTCACACAGTATAAATTACCGTACAGCCCCTGTAATGCAGATAACCCCGACTCCCCCGCAGACATGCATGCTTAGGATAGTGTGCATGTGTATGGAAAGAGGGATAAGTTGGGCCTGACAGTTTTATCGTTTCCAAATCTGATGCGCAGCCCGTCCGACAAACTAACATGGCCGACCACGGATAAACCAGGTGACCCACATTCTTGACAAGTCCCATATAGGAGAAATTACTTCGTATCCAGGACACATTAAGCTTAAAAGGGGTTGTTCAGCGATATATAGTGATGGGGTCCGAAAATCTGTACCCCGCCGATCTGATATTGATGATCTATCCCGAGGATAAGTCATCAATATAAAATCGCTCCACAACCCGTTTTATTAATGAGCTCAAATACTCAGCAACAGACCCTAATGGGCTGCACGTGACAAGTATCGCCCGTCCGCCGCCGCACAACACTGAGGGCTACTGCTGGGCACTAACCTTGAATAACTCCATCTTATGCAGTGAATGAAGTCTGAAATATCGTGACAAATCCGCACCGTCCTACGTGTGCAACGCTGCAGAAAACCTCTACAACATCGCAGGCTCAGGGACGACGTACCGAGCGCCATGAAGGAACAGTTTACAGACCCCTCTCCCCTGAGGTATAACCCTACCTAGTCCTGTGTGGTCCCACCACCCCAGAGACCCCCATAGTAGCCTCAGTCACTGCACGGCTACACCTGCCCCTCATACATACCTCCTAATGTGCTATATTAAAACCCCAACACAAAAATCAGTGATCTAAAAAGGAAATATCGGGGTCAATTTGTACATT
The DNA here is from genome assembly GCA_900303285.1 of Rhinella marina. Classification (NCBI taxonomy): domain Eukaryota; kingdom Metazoa; phylum Chordata; class Amphibia; order Anura; family Bufonidae; genus Rhinella; species Rhinella marina. Next base: position 210,416 of record ONZH01002188.1, on the reverse strand, counting down.
TCCGGGTCATGCCGGGATACTCCATGTATTTGGGGTCACTATTGTGTCTCGTGGTACGGTTATTCAGGATTAGACGAAAGATGTGAAATAGGAACAGTCCCATTAGATAAGGACCTCCAGGGATAAGAGGACTTTGCCAGTCGTTAGTTAGGGTCATTTCGTCATAGGGACGGCCACCAAAAAGTAAAGCGCCCCTTTAAGGCCGGGGGAGCATCGGTAGAGATTGGATGAGCCTCCCGTACATCATACGAAGAATCTATGGTCTGACCGCTTAGCGATCTCCAGGAACGATGAGGAACGGGCCGAACCTTTGAACCTTCATCCAAAACCAATGAATAAACAGTGGCCCCCGAACACGCATATATCGTTGTCATGACCCGGAAGTGAACATGTCGACCCCTATGTTACCTTTTTTATATCATTGATTTTTGTGTCGTGGTTTTAATATAACAGATCAGAGGTTATGACAATCTGACAAATTGTGGTTTTCACAAAGTTTCCCGCTTCAGTGTTTTTTAATCTTTTTGTCAGATGTTTCTGTGGAATACTGAGGTACAATTATACGCAAATCCATCACACTTGATGTAAAGACTCCATATTTCCAGTCTTCGCCCCGGCATGGTGGATATCAGCCACTGACGACAACCCTTCAGCGCGTGCAGTTCATCACAACTTCCGTGTTTTTGTTTGTCCGCCTGTTTTTTGAGGACTTTCCACGGGTTCTCAAGGGGACTGAGATCTGGGGAGTTTCCTGGCCTTGTTTTGTTCACGGGATTTGTTAATAAAAGTTAAAAACGTATGAAAAGTTTCTAATTGTACTTCATTAAACCATAGATACATCTGACAAAAAGACCCAACAATTTTTTTTTTAAAAACAAAAATTTGTGTCCATCTCAAAACTTTTGGCCACAACTGCAGACCACAGCAGATCGCCGAGGATCAGACCATGTACGGGGCGAGTATTACCGCCTCTCATCTAGTACGCATACAGCGGAAGCAGAGGGCACCCAGTCAACACAATAATCCCCGGTCTCCTGGTGACTATACATCCGGTGTAATTTTTGGCAGGGGGTACGCAGACTGTTATACGTGTTCTACCATTTCATACATCTGCACGCTAGATATCTGAAGACCTCACTGTGCAACCAGACAAAGACGACAGTGAGGCTGCGGGTAACCAGCATTGCCAAACTAGTAAAGGGGGCCGAGGTGCAGTACCACACACAACCAGGACTGCAGTGTGGCGCTGTATTTGCTGTCCCTTCACATGAATCACTTGATGCAGAAATTTCTGCAACTGCCTCATTCATCTGAGTGAATGCACACGCTTCAGACAGCACCTCATTCACATCTATGGAGTTATTTTTAGTCAACCGAATTTCCGCACAGGATCTGCCGCATGTGAACATGCTCGGAAATACACACAGCTGAGATCTTAAAGAACCAGCCGATACACATTTGTAAGGCTACTTTCACACTAGCGGCAGGCCTGATCCGGCAGGTGAAGGGTGCTGCCGGATCAGGACTGCCGCAGCGACATGTGTGGAGCCGGAACCGCGCTCCGGCCCCACACGTCACACAGTACATACATACACACAGACACACACACATATAGACAAACACACATACATACTTACATGCTCCCGGCAGGTCTTCAGAGCGCCGGAGGGACAGGACGGCTCACACAGGTCACGATTCCCCACAGCGCCCTCTGCTGGGAGTCTGGTGGAATCGTCATCTGTGCGCGCCGTCCTGTCCCTCCGGCGCTCTGGAGACCTGCCGGGGAGCATGTAAGTATGTATGTGTGTTTGTATGTGTATATGTCTGTGTATGTTTATGTGTATGTCTGTATGTGTGTATTGTGCGTATGTGGTGCCGGATCCGTCATGACCTCCATTGAATCCGCCCCCATTGACTTGCATTGGGGATAATTCCGGATCCGTCTTGGTGCGGATGCCTGGACCGGAGAGAAAACCGCAGCATGCTTTCAGGAGCCTCCGTTGTCTTCAGTTCAGTTTTGTCCCCATTGACAATGAATGGGGACAAAACTGAAGTGTTTTATTCCGGTATTGAGTTCCGTCATAGGAATTTTAAAACGCTAGTGTGAAAGTAGCCTAAAACTGCCAGAGAGTCAGAGGGGCGTCACACTAGGCTTTGCCACTTCTGCTGCAGACACGGCTTAAAGGGGTTGTCTCACCTCATCAAGTTATATTCTCTTTATACCGCTGAGTACAGTAACTTACTAATGTAGTTTTGTAGACTGCTCGTCTCTAGGGTTTATGGCCGATTGCGCACAGAAAGAAAAAAAGCCGGCCTTTCTGGTGGCCAGGAATTGAGGGAGCGAGCACGCCCGGGGCCGCGCACATGCGCATTAGCTCCCGTGCCCGGCTATCTCTCAATCTCGAAATTCATGTAAGAAACCGATTGCGGCAACCTTTTATCATTGGTTGTCACGATCTGTACAGGGTCTGCTCCGCTGAGGCTGCTAGTGATTCTGATACACTAGCAGCCTCAGGAGTGTGCACGTACAGGCAAGGGGCGGGATTATATTATCCAAGCACGGCTTGCCTGCTGCATCGCTCAAAGCAGAGGCACCGCCCCCACTACAGCTCGGGAAGTGCCCCAGGAGCCGTGCACCGAGGACTGTAATAAGCAGGTGAGACAACCCCTTTAAGGGTCTATTCACACATCCATACGAACGGTCCCACATCCATTCTGCAATTTTGCGGAATGGGTGCGGACCCATTCATTTTCAACGGGGCGGCAAAAGATGCGGACAGCACACAGAAAACTATAAATAAATAGAAAGTGATGGCATATTACCAGTGCAGGGGCCAACAACTACATCTCCCAGCGTGCTCCATCCAACTCTGTGGGGTTTTTAAGAAAAGCCAAGCAAGTATGCACGCTGGGAGTTGTAGTTTCACAACAGCTGGCGTGCCAGAGGTTGCTGATCCCTGCATTCGGATATGGCATCACCCTAAAATTGTTGGGGGCCTGATCTCTGGGACCTCCAATGATCGGGAGAACGAAGGGGGTCACAGGACTAGTGCAGCGCTACATAGACTGGCCCTGGCGGCACAAGAAACTGCAGCACAGCCCTACTGGAATGAAAGGGACTATGCCGCAGATTCCTGCACAGCCAGGAGCACTGCAGTGAAAGGGACAAAGCTTAAACCAGTGCTGCGGCCCCTATTTTCTCAGAGATTGGACCCCTAGCACTAATATCCTAGGAATGCACTATAATTGTGTTAGACAGTCATGCTCCTTTAAAACGATTTTCTCAGTTTCAGGAAATTAAGTGAACTCTTTTTTTTTATCCTAATACATTTTCAAGATCTCTGCTTGCCATCAATGACTGGAAACCTTTCACCGATTGCCGAGCACAGGACTAGACCATGTCATCTACAAGAAATAAGGGTCCATAACCAGCTCCATCGAAACTGTGTGGGGTCATAAAAGATCCGATCAGCCCCACAAATGAGGGCCGATGATTGGCTAAACAGGCGTTCCTGATCATTGGCTGGGGTAAAAAGCTGTTAAAGGCTATGGACACCTTAGGGGCAATTTTTTTTATAATTGGATTTTTACTCATTTTGCGCTAAAAAGAATTTTTTTCAATTGGTCTTTATGAAAAATGCTCAGCCATTTCTGAAATACAAGGGTTCAAAATCAGTCTGTAACTTTGAATCCAGTCATCTGACGGCTCATGTGTAGCTCTTATCTCTATATATCTATCTTTATTTAGCCCAAAATGCTTAAAATACAATTATAAAAAAAAAATGCACCCGAAGCTGTCTGATTGAAAGCATAGACCTCAATCTGATACCGATATACAAAGTGCACCAGAGCGCCCAATGACATCACCTGCAGCCAGAAAACCAGACCGCCGTGCTAGAACCTGAAGACGATGGTACGTGCAAAGTGGAGAACCCCTTAAAATCATGGCCCAACAGCATGAGAATCCAGCACCAAACTAGAAACTTACGTTCTTCTCCTCTTTGAAGCAGGAGACCCTGACCGAGACCTTGAGGACGAGGAAGAAGAGGATCTTGAATCTGAGCGGCTTCCACTAGACCTGCCCCGCCAGGATTTTTGGGGACTGGGGGATCCCTTGTATTTCCTATAGCAGCGCAGAGCTCTCCGAGAGGCCGGGGCGCCCCCTTGTTTCAGATCAGTTCTACCCTGTCCATTCTCACTACGACATGGCGATGAGTCTGGAGACATTAACACTGAACCTGGCGGACTGTCGACTGCAGATTCTGCCATAATATTAGTCCTATGGTCCAGGGGATCTTTGCTAGCTTTCTGAATGCTATCAAAAGGTGCAACTGGTTTGCCGGGGTCACAGGCGGTGCTTTCGTCGGTGACCGGAGACGGCTGCTTTGGGCAGGCTTTGCTTTGCTGACGCTTGTGGAACGGCACGATGGGCTTTATGGTGATGCTCTGATGGTGCTTCACGTTCCAGCGAGAGCCTTCCTCACAGGCAGATGGTGGAGCAGGAGATTCGGCAGCGCCGGCCTGGTTCTCTGGACGCTGGCTGGATAAGATGCAGTAATCATGGTCGCCAGAGGCCACGTGGATAGGAGGCGACACTACCGACGGAGAAGAGGCAAGGTTTCGGTTTTTCAGACGGCTCTGTGGCAGCGGCTTCGGCTCAATGAGTTTTGTGGTCTTCAGGGGTGAACAGGTTTTCTCTTGGCCATGTAAAGGTTTGGATTTGCCGGTAAGAGGCCCGGTAAGGACAGACTTCCAGAGCTGATGCGGGGGAGTCGCAGGTGGGGTGAGACCTTTGAGGTAAAAAAAATGGCTTATTACAATCTGCAATATCGTTGTAAAGTCCCTTTAGGTTACCTATTTAAAGGGGTCCTCTCACTTCATTAAGTGTCCTTTATCATGTAGAGAAAGTTATTACAAGGCACTTACTAATGTATTGTGATTCTCTATATTGCTTCCTTTGCTGGCTGGATTTATTTTTCCATCACATTATACACTACTAGTTTCCATGGTTACAGACCACCCTGCAATCCATCAGTGGTGGTCGTGCTTGCATACTATAGGAAAAAGCTTCAGCCTCTCTGGTGGCCGGGACCATGGGAGCTCACACAGACTAGTGCTTTTTCCTATAGTGTGCAAGCACGACCACCACTGATGGATTGCAGGGTGGTCTGTAACCATGGAAACGAGCAGTGTATAATGTGATGGAAAAATGAATCCAGCCAGCAAAGGAAGCAATATGGACAATCACAATACATTAGTAAGTGCCTTGTATTAACTTTCTCTACATGATAAAGGACACTTACTGAAGTGAGAGGACCCCTGTGCTGTTCTGGCCACTAGCAGTATAGACCTGCCCCATATTAAGCGGACAGGTCTCCTTTAAATTATAATATGTCATTTGCCATCAATCACCACTAGAGGGAGCTTCTGAGTTACCAAGGGCAGCTTTATAATACAGACCAACTAATGCAGTACTGCAGGGAGCGCCTCCTAGTGGTGGCTGCAGGCAGCCAGAACTTTATGATTTCAGCAGATTGAGATGACCACCTATGGACTCCTGCCGGAGGGGAGATAACGATCAGGCATGATGGATTCCTGCCCAATCCTTTTGTTCTGAGGGAGATAAGCCTCTTTCCTTCACTACATATGCATACTCGGCCAAGTCAAGCATGCAGATGTATGGTTAGGGATCGTGAGAGATGGCCTTCAGAGTTCTGCCTACAGCCATCTCATGTTTATTGACAGCTTGATGTAAAAAGTAACTTAAAAATCTGAACAAAAAGCAAAAGCATCTACTAAACATGAACTGTACGGCTACTCACCGGCTGTGTTCACCAACTCGGGTGCCAATAGTTTCTCGTGAATTTTTTTCTCCAATGTTTTCCCAGTCCTGTCAAAGAAGCAAAAAAACTTATCACAATGACAGTCACAACAACACAGGATACTCCAACAACAAGCCTCGAACCACAGGATTGCAATATTGATGGTCCATACAGCGCCATCCATTGTGCAGTGGATGGGGATGGTTACTGCAACAATGCTCCGACTGAAGACAATACTGAAGTAACCAGCACCTATACAATGGACACCGCTGGGGCGGGGGGCCTCCTGTCTCTCCCCCAATGACAGATATCAAGAGAAAGAAGAATTGGCCATGTTTGTTCTCATGAGACATAAGTTGTTGCCAGAGGTGTATCAAAAAGTCGTATATACCACAAAAATGGTACCAATAAAAACAACACTTCACTAGAAAAAAAAACAAGCTCTGTGGACCGAAATATAAAAAAAAAAAAAGTTATGGCTGGTGATGCAAAGAAAATTGATTTTTTTTCAAAAGCTTTGATTTTTTTTTTTTTAAACAAAATAAAAACTATACAACTTTGGTATCGCGGTAATTGTATCGAGCTACAGAATAAAGACGTCATGTCATTAATAGCGCACAGTGAATGCTGTGATGTCAAAACCCTTGGCGGAATTATTTTTTTTTCCCCATTTGCCGTTTTCCAACAAAAGAAGAAAAAAAAAAAAAAGCAAAACTGAAAATTCGTCCAGTCTTTAAGGTGTTAAGGCATATGGCCCTGTTTACATTATCCCCTCATTTCTACGCACAGCTTGATAATTTTGGTCACAGATTGCCATTATAAAGACAACCTTTCAGAATTCAGATAGAGTAAAAATCCGAAATTTAACCACTTCCAATCTGCCCATTGACTATAAACGTCCTGGTAGTGGATCTCTATCTCTGAATGGACGTTTTAAAACGTCCTTGAGCTTTGCCCCCTGTGTGCAGCACCTGTACATAGAAGCTCCATGACTCCTGACAGCCAAGAACATGGAGCTTTAACCTGAGACCTTTTTTCCTGGTCTCCAGGCTTTTGATCACTCTGACAAGCTGTCAAAGCCATCACAAATGCTTGTACTATCTCCCTCTCATTACTGCCGGTCACAGAGCAGTTTACAACCACATATGGGGTGTTTCTGCAAACTTCAGAATCAGGAAAATAAATATTCAGGTTTGATTTGCGGTTTACCCTTGATATCTTATAGGAAAAATGAATTAAAAATTGAAAATCTGCAAAAAATATATATTTATTTTTAAATTTCACCTTCCTTCTGTTTTAATTCTTGTGGGAAATCTAAAGGGTTAACAAACTTTGTAAAAATCAGTTTGGATTACATTGGGGGCTGTAGTTTCTAAAATATGTTCATTTATGGGAGGTTTCTATTATTTAAGCCCCTCAGTCACTTTAGAACTGCAAAGGTCCTTTAAAATTAACTATTGGAAATTTTCATGAAAATCTTAAAAATTACATCTAAAATTCGAAGCCTTCTAACGTCCTCAAAAAATAAAATTACATTTCCAAAATTATGCCAACATAAAGTGGACATATGGTGAATGTTCATTAATAACAATTTTATTAGATATCCCTATGCAACTTAAAAGCAGAGAAATTAATATTTAAAAAATTGTGATTTTTTTTTCAAAATTTTCTGTAAATTTTGGATTTTTTATAAATAAAGGTAAAATATATTGACTCAAATTTACCATTAACACAAAGTACAATGTGTCACAAGAAAACAATCTATGAATGGCTTGGATAAGTAAAAGCGTTCCAAAGTTATTACCACATGAAGTGACATGTCAGATTTGCAAAATTAGGCCTGGTCAGGAAGGGGGTAAATGGCCCGGATGGGAAGTGGTTAAAGTGTAAGTCATATTTTTTTTACATTTTTGTAATGTATAAGGGCAGCGATACCGACCGTTTTTGTAATATACTTTAATTACTGAAATTATACATTTCTACTAGAAAAATAGCTCTAAAGTGGCCCATTTTGAGCCTTAGCAACGCTCCTCTGTCTTCTGTTTACATAACACAGTCAGTATTGAGAAAGTCTCTACTGTTATGTAAACAGAAGACAGGAGCGTTACTAAGGCTCAAAATGGGCCACTTTAGAGCTGTTTTTCTAGTAGAAACGTACAATTTCAGTAATTAAAGTATATTACAAAAATGGTCAGTATCACTGCCCCTATACATTACACACACAAAAAAAAATTATGACAGTTACACTTTAAGAAATTGCAAATGCTTTACACTTGCAAAAAATAAATAATTTAAAGGGGTTCCTCTTTGGGACTTTGACGGTCTGTACTAGGGATGCCCAACCTGCGGCCCTCCAGCTGTTGAAAAACAACTCCCAGCATTCCTGGACAGCCTACAGCTATAAGGGCATTAGGGAGTTGTAGTTTTGCAACAGCTGGAGGGCCGCAGGTTCAGCATCCCTGGTCTATACTCTTGCTGTATCAGTGTGGAAACTTGTGACTAACTGCAGTACCTGACTCGGCCACTAGTAACGTAAGAATTATAATAAAGTGTCATAGAACTATTCACTCCATAAGAATAGTATGCAAAATTTGAGCAAGGACACGCCCGCATATTCTTCTGCAGGCAGCGGTGTGCAGCTGTAGGGTAACTCTACTACTCACCCCGAGTTTCCTACAGCCAGTTTATCAGGACTTTGAGGGAGTCGTTCCTCCTCTTTAGCTGCAAAGAACCACAGGTGTTAAAACCACTGTCCTCAGGTTTGGTGGAGAGGATGAACAGGTCATAGACAAGACAAGAACGGAATAGACTACATCAGGGATGCTCAATCTGCGGTCCTCCAGTTGTTGCAAAACTACGACTCCCAGCGTGCTCAGACAGCCTACAGCAGGGCATGATGGGAGTTGTAGTTTTACAACAGCTGGAGGGCCGCAGGTTGAGCATCCCTGGACTACATCATATGAAACCTGAAACTTGCAATGCTTCCTAGTGCATTAACCCCCACAGTTACAAAAGCAGCGTACGGCCTCGTGCACATTTTTTTTTTTTAGCGGCTCCACACAGAAAACATCAGGAACCTACATACTTCTCTTCTGCATTCTCTCGATTCTGACTTACAATTATAAAAACGGATAAAAATAAATTCAGATGAAAAGCACGTGTGTGCATGAGGCCCAAGGCAAACGGATTGTTTACGCTGCTGCTCCACAGAGAGGCCACGTCCCCATTTTACAATACCGTACTTGATCCTATTAAGTGCTTACTGCAGAGCACGCTATTCCCAGTAAAAAGGGGCCTGTGCAGACTAAGCACATTCTCCCCCGGACAAAGAGACGGTACAGCTCCTGTACATCACAGGCGGGGTGCAATCACAGGGTGTATATTTGGGAGGGGGGGGCGTTATGGACCCAACAAATCATAAGGGTTACAATTAAATCTGGAAACGCGTCTCGTGCTTACCTTCAGACTTCTCAAACTGCTCTAGCAAGCTGGTCAGATCCGACGCTTCGATACCTTCATTGAATGAGAAAGTCAATTAATATCAGCAAGGTGTCATCTCATCAAAATTATTACTATGGAACAAGCAGGACACAGTCACATAGTAGTATTGGAATATACATGCAATAAAAATAGTATTTGTTTTTAAAAGGGGTATTCTCTAGTGTTGAGCGAGCATGCTCGGCCGAACTCGCTGTTTGGCCGAGCATGCGTACACTCAGGTCAACTCAGTGTTCGGCCGAACACAGAGTGTACTCGGGCGCAATACTCGAGTCTCTTCCCCGCACGTTTGTTCGCTGCTACGCCGCGAATAAACGTGCAGGAGAGTACTGGCATTCATTGTAATGTTGATTTGTACGCGAATGTTACGCATTGTATGCTAATACTACGCTTCCGAGCAGGGGGTGCCTGGTTTAGTCCCATTGACTAACATTATCCTCGGGTGCTCGGCCGAGCACTCAAGCACCCCCTAGTGCTCGGCCAGAGCACCCGAGCACAGAGGTGCTCGCTCAACACTAGTATTCTCATCTTAGACAATGGGGGTATATCACTAGGATCTGCCCCCATTGTCTTATAGGTGCGGGTCCCACTGCTGTGAACGGAGCCCCCAAAGCAAAGGGGGGCGCACTGCGCAGCCGTCCTCTATTCATTTCTATGGGGCAGCCGAAAATAGCCAAGCGCTGGCTCGGCTATTTCTGTCAGCTACATAGAAATGAATGGAAGCGGTGGCCGCACATGCGCGGTGCATTCCCATTCATTTCTATGGGAGCAGCGGGCGAGCTACGCCTGGTGGTGGACGGACCCCGGGAAACCCGAGGTCCTTCAGGCACACGCTCCCCGCTCTGTTTTCCTTCCTAGCGATATGCCCCCATTGTCTAAGATGAGAATACCCCTTTAAGTGCACCACATTGTCCCCTCTTGTAATGCCCTCTTCTGTTTATCCGCCTGGCCCACGTACTCTGCATTCACAGGTTGGCTCCTTCCCCTCAGTGCCAGCGTACTGCTCTCAGAGAAGCGGCCCAGTCGCCTTTCATTCATTCGTCCCCACTTCTAAATTCACAGACATACCTAACTATATCTCTCTCTAGACCAGAGGAAGGCAACCTCTGACAATCCAGCTGTTGAGAAACTACAACTCCCAGCATGCATACTTGCTCTGTTCTTCTCAAAACTTTCAAAGAAATGAATGGAGGATGCTGGGAATTGTAGTTTCACAACAGCTGGAGTGCCAAAGGTTGCTGATCCCTGCTCTAGACAGTGGAGGAAGGAAACTGTGGGGGCGTGACCTACCATATTTAATCTCTGCGGCCCTAGGAAAGGGTTAACAAGAGCTACCGGCAGTGAATCCTGAGGGGCGCAGGTGCTTGATGAGCTGCTGCCCACCCACAGAAGCCCTCCAGATAAGTGACCGTTGTAGATTTGTGGGATAACTCCTTTAGAGACACCCAATTCCAAAATGTGTACGCCAGGATAATCAGCTGACTTTGCCGTGGCTCGCCAGGCGCTGTAGTATCACATGGCAGTCATTCGGATAATTAGGGAATCACCAGGAAGAGTCGGCTTCACATCACTGCGCTCAAGCACCGTGAAATAGAAAAAACTTAAAGGGACACTCCCATCAAACTTTTTCACATCAACAGCCCATCTATGGATTATTGTTTTTCAAATAAAAAAAAAAAAGTCACTCCATGGATTATCCTTCCTGTCTCTTTAACTTCCTCTTTAAGACCTTCAGCACGGCAGACTGTCTCACTTAACTCTCTCAGTCAGACCATCACTGTGACCAGAGAGTCCACTTGTCTACACTGGAGGCCTTACCAGAAGAAGATGATTTTGCATTACATTTTCAATGACCCTTTCTGATGGAAGAGTCCCTTTAACCACCTGTTTTGCCAGAGTCCAGCTCGGGCAGTGTGAAAAGTAGCTAACTGGAGGGGGGGGGCTGATTTACCATTGATATCTCCTCAATGGTAGCAGCTAAAAACATGAAACTGGTCTTGTCTGAAAGCAGACAGTCCAGGCTTTCAAACAAGACCAAATGACATGACAGCTAAAGTCCAAGAAACGAAGGAGAAATCACTGTTAGAAATCAAGTCGGGAATAACCAGAGGGCAAAACCCGTTTTTACTTTCATTTTCACCTGCATTCAAAGTATCCTGAACATATTGCTGTCATTTTGGTATTGTCTGAAAGTTTGCTTTCAAACAAGATCAGTTGCATGTTTTTAGCTGCTACCATTCAGGAGGTAGCAGCTTCTAAATCAGCCCACCCCCCCCTCCAGGTAGCTACTTTTCCAAATGCAGGAGCTCCACTCTTGCAAAACAGGGGGTTAGAAGGGGTTATCTAGTAAGTATGGGTGTAAATGGAAGGTGCCATACTCAAGACACCTATTAGCGTAAAAGTAAAACTCCTATTAGGGCTCATGCACACGACCTCATCGTGTTTCGAGGTCCGCAAAACACGGATGCCAGCGGTGTGTATTCTGCAATTTGCGGAACGGAACAGGCTGCCCATTATAGAAATGCTTATGGACAATAAGAGACATGTTATATAATTTTTTGGGAGGGAGGGGGGGGGGTACTGAGGGACATCATGCATAGATACGCCCTTTGAACATCAGCCCCAGCCATACATGACATTACCATCCTGTAACATTCATATTTCCTCCACTTTGATGTTACAACCTAGCAAAATGGACAGAAAACTGCTCAAATAGCAATTCTGACTTCCCAAGGCTCCTCGTGGGAGGGACTTCAAACTACTAATTCCAGGCTTGTGGAATTCTATTGTTAATGAAGCAATTCCCTGCTCACTGACCAAACCATAGCTGCGAACTGGAGGCACCTCATGACATTTTACCTTCTTCACATGTAAAGCTTTTCTCAGGCTCCTTCAGATCAGATTCGGTTATCGTCTGGAAGCTTTCCCCGGATTTAATGAGGGTTTCAGCGGGTGGAAGTAGGACAGGCTCGTTGGCTTCTTGGTCAGGCCCTAGACAGGCTGATGCCGGTTTCTCTTCTGCCACTTCACGGGCATTCACACTTCTGACGGCTGGAATCTGCTCAAGGTCCGACTTCTCAACCTTCAAAGACTCATCTGCTGCCGGTGCAGGGGTTGGTGTGAAAGGTTTGTCTGCTGCCTGCACCGTGACACCTGCAAGCGCTGCCTGTTTTGGGGGCTCTGGTTTTAAGGCTGCTGCAGATGACGCGACCTGAACGCCTAGCTGTGCGTTAGCAATGGCGGCGTCTGAGGACGGCTTAATTTGGAAACCTAATTTCTGGGCTTTTTTCAAAATTTCCATTATTTTAAAGACCACTTGGTTTGCAGATTTTAGATCCGGCAGAGGAACACTGGCCTTCTTACAATCTTTGGCCAACGCATTTTCAGATTTCTTGGCCAATGAGGACTTAACGGCATCAGCGGTTGCAGGCTTGTCATGCTTTATACTTCCGGGTTTTGCGGCGGTTTTGGTCTCTTTTGGCGGGACACTGTTCTCAAGCTTCGCCACCGGCGCTCGGCCTGTTTGAACAAGAATGGGGGCAGCCGTCTTGGGTCTGCTCTCTACGGGTGAGACTAAGGCTACCTGCACCATCTTCTGATCTGGCGGCACTTGAAGATTGGATCGGACAGAATTCTCAGGAGAGTTGTGAAGGGACAGACTTTCGGGCATCCCTTGAGCATTTGGCCAATACATCGGTGTTGGCCCCGAAACCCAACCGGTAGGATGTACCGGCGGCACTGCAATGGGTGGAGGTGGAAATGGAGGCCAACTAATGACTGGTGGTGGTGGCTGGACAGGCAAGACTGGTGGCATAACATTTGGAAAATGAGGAACTACGGGCAACGGTGGCATGCCAGGATAAAAGGAAGGATGCGGGGGGACAGCTGGCCAGGCCGGTGGATAAAACGGAGGTGGTGGAATATTAGGTTGTGGAGTAAGCGTTGGTGGAGCTACATCCATAACCGTTTCGCATGTTTTCTCATGTAATTGAACGCCTTGACTTGCCATCGGCTTCGGAGTCACCGTCGTTGGAACAGAAGCTGAACTAACAGGAACGTCTTGTCCAGATAAGCCGCCGGCCTTGTTTGCTGGGCATGCTTTTACCTCGAGCGATGGTTTATTCGTTTGCGTAGGGACTATTAGGCAAGGCAGTTCTGCCAACTCTGTCGGGGGCTCGGGAAGGCTTGGCCATTTGCTACAAGACAGCTTTTCGCTGTCTCGATCGGGGTTGGGTTTGCGGTGCTGAAGTCTCTTCCTATATTCGCTTAAGCTGAGTGACTTGGGCTTTGCTTCCTTCGCCGCCTGCGAAGAGTCCCCATCCTGTACAGCTTCCACCTTCGAGGCACTTGATTCTTCGTTACTAGAGGACTCCTCCTCACCACAGATGTCGGCGGTAACCACAGACTGTAACTCATCTACCTTGACTGCAGAATCTTGAGTCTCCTCACATTTCGGTTCCTCAGGTTTTGGGTTTGCCTCTAAATCTTTGTCAACGTCACCTGTCGTAATCTTAGCAACAGGTTTTACTTTCGCTTCTGTCATTTTTTTCTCCGGGTTGGACCCGTCTAGGCTTGCTCGAGTTCTCGCCTTGGTGCGGCTGACCTTGGACATCCGCTGCTCGATCTGGGACTCCTTTTTAACCTGGTCCAATGTCTTAATTAAAAAGTCAGACTCCTGCAAGGAAGGGTTACTCGGTCGGCTTGCAGGTGGTTGGGCGACACTTTGCCCCGGCGTCGCTTCTGGGACAACTGGAGACTTGTCTTCAGTAACGCTCTTCGCTTTACTTTTCGACTTAGATTTCGAGGACTGCTTATCTTTGCCGGATCTCTTTCCTTTCATTGGCAACTTGTCATTTGCTACTGGGATATCTGGTTCACTATTCACTATCTGGTTCACTAGCAGCTTCTTACAGTCTGGAGCAATTTCAGCTTCCTCCGAGATACAAGCATCATCCTTATCTGAAGACTTCTGAACCGTTACGTCAACCACTGGAGGTTGAGAAGATAACTCCAGAGGCTGGCAGTCCTCTCCTGTAGGTTCCTGATTAACCTCATCTAAGTTCTCTGTACAATCAATTTGGTTTTCATTATTCCTGTCTAGCTCTGGACCATGCTGCTCCTCCGATGAGGGCTGGTGGTCCGGCAGATCTTCAGTTTCGGCAGCCATTTCCTCCATATCATCTGAAGACTCTGAGCATAACATCTCCTCCGGGGGTTCGACCACCACAGGTACTTTTATACATTCGCCTTGATCGGACACGATCTCGAGGAACACGGCATCACTCAGAAGGTTTTCCTCGTCTTCTGACTCTAGGCACACGGTTATGGCGGGCAGGCAGTAAGGATGCATGTATTTTACCAAGTCATTAAGGGCGACGTTTTCAGTATTTATGATACACGGGGTCCCGTGCATTAACATCTGATCGTGATCCCCATCGTTAATGTCCGCTACGGATTCCACTGAGAAGTTTTTGTCAAATGAAAGTAAGTTAGAGTTATTAGTAGAGACCCCAGGAGCTGGCACTTCTTCATCCTCTCCGTCACTTCGCTGTTGGGTCTCTTCAGCTTCTGACCTGCGAGGTAGACATCCCCTCACGCTTTTATACGTGTTGCGTCTCTTTGGTGTAGAGCTGATAGTATCCGGAAACAGATCCCAGTTTGGCCCAGAACAACGTCCATCAATCTGTAATGGGAACATAAAAAAATTATAATCAAAAACAGGGAGAACAGTCGTCCCAGAAACTGCCCCCAGCAGCTGTCCACCTCTTAAAGGGGTTGTCTCACTTAGGCCTCATGCACACGGCCATTGTGTGTATTGGGGAAGACATTTTACAGTCCCCAATGCACGGGCACTATCCGTGTGGCTGCCGCGATGGATCCAGACCCATTCAACTACGTTCCACACCTTCCGGATTGCGGACCCATTCAAGTGTGTCCACATCCGTGTTGTGGTGAGCACACGGCCAGTGCCCGCATATTGTGGGCCCGCTGCTTGCAGGCTGCAATATGGGCCACGGACATGTGCATTTATCATGTAGAGAAAGTTAATACAAGGCACTTACTAATGTATTGTGATTCTCCATATTGCTTCCTTTGCTGGCTGGATTCAGTTTTCCATGATATTATACACGGCTCATATCCGGGGGTTCCAGCCACTGCTACAGCACAGATATGAGGTGGCCGGGATGGGAGCTGACGCGCATGTGTGCCTATGCACGCTCCCACGGTTCCAGCCAACGCCCTTTCCTATAGTGTGCAAGCACGACCACCGCTGATGGATTGCAGGGTGGTTGTAACCCCTGGAAACGATCAGTGTATAATGTGATGGAAAAATGAATCCAGCCAGCAAAGGAAGCAATATGGAGAATCATAATACATTAGTAAGTGCCTTGTAGTAACTTTCTCTACATGATAAATGCCATTTTTTCAGTTCACACTAAAATAAAGAGAAGGGATGGGCGGGGAGGGTTTGACTACTGTACAGGTTTCACCCCTTTAACTCTGTATTTCATTAGTCGCTGGCAGAGCTAATCTGGGTGTGACAAGACCCATCAACTCTGACATGCAACTACATGACTGCAGGGTAATCAGTGCCTCTTCTATTCACAATATAACGGCCACTGAGTGCTATGTAGGCTCCGTCTTTATTCTTGGGGTCCCCGACTGTCTCCCATGTTCACTAGAATGCAGGAGCTTTAAAGTGGTGATCCCAAAAGAAGTTGCTGCAGAGTCGGGGCCTACATCATCTGCCATGAAAAGTCAGTATTCCCTCATATAAGGGGTTAAAATACCACTAGTTTTACTCACTTTGTTGGAATTCGCTCTGCGCTGGCCGTCCATTGAGAACATCTCGCGATCAGGCGGCGTACGTGACAAACCAAGCAACTTCTGTATAAGAAAGAAACACGACAAAAACATGAAAAAATGACCCCAAAAAAACCACAGCTGAATAAGAGGGCACACACAGTAACACGTTTAGACGTTACTAGAACCCCTGTATAGCCTTCAGGTACACATCTGGACTTACTAAGCTGCCGTCTCGATCCTTCGACGACACCAGGAGTTCTGTATCTGGAATGGTGTCAAATGGGGACATATTCTCATCATCGGCGTTGTCCAGTATCTCTGTGAGGGCGTTGAGCAGAGACAGCTCGTTCTCCTCATCAAAATGATCTTTGTGCTGCAAACGGAGGATACAAGTGGTTATACGGGTTCTACAGGACCACAAGAACAGCGCCACATCTAGTGGTTGCTTGTGGTACTACAGCTCCGCCCCGCTGACTTCAATGGAGGGGAGCGTCAATACCAGACACAAACCAGGGATAGTCGTGGGCGCTGCTTTTCCAATTTTGGGCCGTTCCTTTGAAAAAGTCCAAATATCAAGAACCTCATCCGGACCAGCTTCAAAAATCCTAAGCCAAGTACCCCCCATATAGGATATCAAATTACCCCCAATTCTAGGATCATAACCCCAAGCAACGCTGCATGTACCACCATATCCACCAAAAGATCATTGCCGTAAGCTGGATTGTGACAAGTCTACGGGTCCTACCTCCGCCTGGGCACCAGGATCGTCAATAATGGAAATGATGGAGTTGTCAATGTATCCATGGAAGGTTCCCAGGATTCCTCCCGCATCCAGGGACGACAGGGTGAGATCAGAGAGGCCATGACAGGTCTCATCTTCTTCCAGATCATGGCACTGCAAAACCAAACAAAAGAAAAGTCAACCAAAAAAATAAATAAAAAAAATCACCTGTTCGTGACGGCGCAGGACTGAAAATTGCTTTAACCCCCTAACTGTTTTGCCAGCGTGGAGCTCCAGCAGTGGGAAAAGTAGCTACCTGGAGGGGGAAGGGCTGCTTTAGATGCTGCTACCTCACGAACGGTAGCAGCTAGAAACATGCCACTGGTCTTGATTGAAAGCAGACATTCCAAGCTTTCAGACAATACCGGAATGACAGCAATATGTTCAGGACAGAGAAAGATATCACTGATAGAAATCAGGATGCTGTGAATGCAGCTGAAAATGAAAGTAAAAACAGGTTTTACTCGCGATTATTCCTGACTATTTCTAAAAGTGATTTCTCCTCTGTTTGGTCTTGTATGAAAGCCTGGACTGTCAACTTCCAGACAAGACCAGTTGCCTGTTTTTAGCTGCTACCATTGAGGAGATAACACCATCTAAAGCAGCCCTCCCCCCCCCCTCCAGTTAGCTACTTTTCACACTGCCAGAGCTGGACTCGGGCAAAACAGTTAGGGGGTTAAATCAGATTTCTAGCCCAATTGTGATCAGGAAAGGACGATATTCTCCAGTCCCAAAGCCAATCTAAACTGAACGGGCAGCCATCAGCAAATTAGCTCTCCTCCAGAGGGAAGAAAACTGCTCCTGTCAACATTTGACCCATAATGGAACCTTGAAACACGAGCAGGAGACACCATCAAGGACCTCTAATGGACTGGACACAGTTACAGGGTAGAAGCCAATAGATGGCGCCAGAGTATTCTTCCTCCAGGAAGAGAGCTCATGTTTTCCCAGGGAGCACGGTCCTTCTCCAACAAGCAGATCTGATACCATACAAATGGACAGTAATCAAAAATCATCCAAAAAGTGAAGCTGCTGCAAACTTCTAGGTACGTTACGCTACGTGCAAATCGGCGACGGAGGTTGGACGCAAATGCCGGAATCTGACGGACTCACATTATAGTTAGAGATCTGGAGATTCCGGCATTCTACGCCTATGCCGGAGTCTATGCGGAGGTGTCAGTGAGGTAACCCCTGAGATTTGTCAACCGTGGTCTATGACAGTCAAAGCTGCGTTATGCTCATTATTCTTAACCACTTCCAGTCTGCCCATTGACTATAAACGTCCTTCAGCTTTGCCCCCTGTGTGCAGCACCTGTACATAGAAGCTCCATGACTCAGCTGCCTCCTGACAGCCAAGAACATGGAGCTTTAACCTGAGACCTTTTTTCCTGGTCTCCAGGCTTTTGATCACTCTGACAAGCTGTCAAAGCCATCACAAATGCTTGTACTATCTTCCTCTCATTACTGCCGGTCACAGAGCAGTTTACAACCACATATGGGGTGTTTTTGCAAACTTCAGAATCAAGAAAATAAATATTCAGGTTTGATTTGCGGTTAACCCTTGATATCTTATGGGGAAAATGAATTAAAAATTGAAAATCTGCGAAAAAATATATATATATTTTAAATTTCACCTTCCTTCTGGTTTAATTCTTGTGGGAAATCTAAAGGGTTAACAAACTTTGTAAAAATCAGTTTGGATTACATTGGGGGCTGTAGTTTCTAAAATATGTTCATTTATGGGAGGTTTCTATTATTTAAGCCCCTCAAAGTCACTTTAGAACTGCAAAGGTCCTTTAAAATTAACTATTGGAAATTTTCATGAAAATCTTAAAAATTACATTTAAAATTCGAAGCCTTCTAACGTCCTAAAAAAATAAAATTACATTTCCAAAATTATGCCAACATAAAGTGGACATACGGTGAATGTTCATTAATAACAATTTTATTAGATATCCCTATGCAACTTAAAAGCAGAGAAATTAATATTTAAAAAATTGTGATTTTTTTCAAATTTTTCAGTAAATTTTGATTTTTTATAAATAAAGGTAAAACATATTGACTCAAATTTACCATTAACATGAAGTACAATGTGTCATGAGAAAATCTCTGAATGGCTTGGATAAGTAAAAGCGTTCCAAAGTTATTACCTCATGAATTGACACGTCAGATTTGCAAAATTAGGCCTGGTCTTGAAGTGGTTAAAGGGGTGATCTAATCAAATAAAAACAAACGCAGTGAATCGCACCCACACGTCAAGACGTTTTCTAACACCTCTTTGCTGCGAGTTTTCAGTGACACCAATCGCTGAGCCGCCGCAGATCCGGAGGTGCATAGCAAACAGCGGCCACTACAGGGGAGATGTGGTATTACATCTGGCTATTCCAATGAATGCCCATCCATGCTTTTTGGATCTGGTCCACCTGAGCCGCTGTTGGCAGGTGGGGGTTTCCTTGGGCAGCTCCGTAATAAATGCCCTTTTTTTGGTTCAATGCACTTACACAAAGCAGGTGCTGTCCTTAGCAGTGGAAATAATAGTTGTGCTCCTTTTGATGCCAAGAGTGATAACCGTCTGCCAGACGAAAAGGAAAAGTAAACGCAAGACTGTGGTAAGAACGCCACACGGGCCGAGGAGACACCGAAATACAGGTCAGACAAGAAGCAGAGGAAGTGCCTCATACGTGGGGGAAGAGTCGGATATACGAGAGCTGCGCTGTAATTGGTTAATGCGGAAATTTGGGAACAGATTTGCACCAAACCCAAGACTGTCAGAACTTTCACACAACGTCCATGCAACACTGCCATATGGCGGTCACATAACACCGCCACGTACATTTCCAATCCAGTTCTTGGGGGATTTCGAAGGAAAAAGGGACCCTGAGCAAGCGCCTGGACTGTAATTGTAATTAGCCAGTCATAACTGGTTATCCAGTCGCCATTCCCAGCAGCCAGCCGCTCGCCATCTTGTCGCACGCCGTTAGTTATTACCATGTGAGCCCGCTCGGTGCATCTGACCTGCAGAGAGGATGGGAAGAAAGCTGCGCTGTTCATCCGGTCATCCGGTCAAATAAGACGGGATTTCCGACAAAGTCTTTCATGTAAATGTGAACATTTCTCACACTCGGGGGGGGGGGGGGGGGGGGGGGGGGACAGCCTGCCAGATCCGTGCAAACGCTAGTGCACCGTACCGCCGGAAGTCCGCTCCGGCCCCATTCACTATAATGGAAGGTCCGGCCGCAGCGCGGCAAACAAGCCGAGAGACGGCCGGACAAAACTGCTGCATCTAATGCTCACCCCATGGGCGAGGCTTGAGGAGTCCAAATCCTTCTGGTCACACTAACCTTCTTCCCACCCTCAAATCACTGAAATTCCTCAGTAAAGTAAGAAAACGTATCACTCCTGCGGACAAAGGTCGCAGATTGTGCGCCGGCGGGATCCTTGTAGGCACGAGGGGCAATCTATAGCTTGCTGACCTTTGCTCAACACCTAACTAGACCACGTCCTTAAAGGTGTTAAAAAAAAAAAAATCTACATTTTTCTCACAAGCACCTGGACCTAAATACTTTTGGAATTGCATGTAATTAAACATTTAGTATCACCACCGAGTTATTCAATAAAACGTATATGTATAGCGCCTTATTTCTCTGTCCACCTTTCTGAGGTGGTCGCACATGCTTACTTCTATCTTTCGACTGTTACAGGTATCACCTCGAGCTGTCATAGGAGAAAGCAGCAGCAGTAGAAGGGACACAGCTTCTGAGCTATGATAGGAGAGCTGAGACACGCCCCCCGAGCTGTGATAGGGAGCGCTGAGACAAGCCGACGCCCCCCCGAGCTGTGATAGGGAGCGCTGAGACACGCCCCCCCGAGCTGTGATAGGGAGCGCTGAGACACGCCCCCCCGAGCTGTGATAGGGAGCGCTGAGACACGCCCCCCCGAGCTGTGATAGGGAGCGCTGAGACACGCCCCCCCGAGCTGTGATAGGGAGCGCTGAGACACGCCCCCCCGAGCTGTGATAGGGAGCGCTGAGACACGCCCCCCCGAGCTGTGATAGGGAGCGCTGAGACACGCCCCCCGAGCTGTGATAGGGAGCGCTGAGACACGCCCCCCCGAGCTGTGATAGGAGCGCTGAGACACGCCCCCCCGAGCTGTGATAGGAGCGCTGAGACACGCCCCCCCGAGCTGTGATAGGGAGCGCTGAGACACGCCCCCGAGCTGTGATAAGCGAGCGCTGAGACACGCCCCCCGAGCTGTGATAGGGAGCGCTGAGACACGCCCCCCCCCGAGCTGTGATAGGGGAGCGCTGAGACACGCCCCCGCCGAGCTGTGATAGGAGCGCTGAGACACGCCCCCCCGAGCTGTGATAGGGAGCGCTGAGACACGCCCCCCCGAGCTGTGATAGGGAGCGCTGAAGACACGCCCCCCCGAGCTGTGATTAGGGAGCGCTGAGACACGCCCCCCGAGCTGTGATAGGGAGCGCTGAGACACCGCCCCCCGAGCTGTGATAGGGAGCGCTGAGACACGCCCCCCCGAGCTGTGATAGGGAGCGCTGAGACACGCCCCCCGAGCTGTGATAGGGAGCGCTGAGACCCGCCCCCCGAGCTGTGATGAGCGCCCCCCCCAGCTGTGATAGGGAGCGCTGAGACACGCCCCCCCCCAGCTGTGATAGGGAGCGCTGAGACACGCCCCCCAGCTGTGATAGGGAGCGCTGAGACACGCCCCCCCAGCTGTGATAGGGAGCGCTGAGACACGAGCTGTGATAGGAGCGCTGAGACACGCCCCCCCCAGCTGTGATAGGGAGCGCTGAGACACGCCCCCCCAGCTGTGATGAGCGCTGAGACACGCCCCCCCCAGCTGTGATGAGCGCTGAGACAGAGCTGTGGAGCGCTGAGACACGCCCCCCCCCAGCTGTGATAGGGAGCGCTGAGACACGCCCCCTGAGCCGACAGCTTAATATAAATCTAGCAGAGCAATGAATGTGGAGATCTCTGGATCCATGTGAGGTACAGGGCTGGTTCTAGCTTTGTTAGAAGTTGTCATGTATTATACGATATCTGATTTTAATTTTTTTACATTAATCATAGGACAACCCCTTTAAGAAAATGACTAATCTTAAAGAATTGCCGTGATACACGACTAATCCCTCAGGCACAACCTAACTAAATGTTACCATACAGATGGGTTTGGCATGAGGCGGCCTATATACTGCTCATCCCCCACCCTCGGTTTTTAAGCCAGGACAGGACGCAGCTGTATGATACAGATACTTCCTGTCGGCCATATTGACTCTCAAGGGGCACATTTCTCTGTCACTGACACCCATACACCTCGTCCGCTTAACCTTCCATTTGTAAAATGGACCACGCTGATTTAAGAGGAGCCACGGACACAGGGGGGTCAATTTACTATGCCAAAATACGCAGATATTAGGAGTCTTTCGGGCGCAGATTGCAGCGCCAAGGTTATTTGCAACTTTTCCCCGCTCACGCCAGGTCTAAAAAAGTGGGCATGGGGTGGGCAGGGACAGGCCCGTCTCATTCAGAATTTTCTACACCTTGTTGTAGGCAAAGAAAATGGTATAAAAGTAAGACAGCATGGAAGCTGCCTTACGTTTAGACCAGGCGCTGCAAACGCCAAAGTTACGTAGAGGGCGGCGTCTCTCCATAACTTCGGATCCACCGCCAGTGCAGTCTTAATAAACGACCCCCACAGTTCCCGATCCGCTCCACCTCGCAGACGTTCAGCAGGACTCCTGAAGAGGCCGACGACCTCCGAATTCCAATTCGGGGCTGGAAGCAAATTTAACCCTTCAGAGGACGCTCTCCGATCAGGATTTCATCCGGACTTATATTTTACAAGAGGATCCACTGCAGAAATCCCCGGCTGACACTTGGACGTCGGCCACAGAACAGGCGTGATCTTTCTCCTTGCAGATTTTTTTTTTCTCCGCAGCACAAACAGAAATCCGTGATTATTTTACGAGCGCGTGAATGTGATATCGTAACACCCCGTGCGCCTGCACTGGAGGTGGCGGCGAGGAGGTGCAGGACCCCAGCCTAAATCCTAATATGGGATAGCCAATCACCCCCTTTAAGGGCTCATGCAGACAGACGTATTTTGGTTCCGTTTTTTTTTTGCAGCCTGTATGCAGAACCATTCGCTTCAATGGGTCCGCAAAAAAAAAAAAAAAAAAAAAACGGAAATGACTCGGCGTTTCCCTTTCCGTATGGCCGTTCCGCAAAAATGATAGAACATGTCCTATTCTTGTCTGTTTTGCGGACTAGGACGGGCATTGTTACAATGGATCCGCAAAAAAAAACGGATGCAATACGGATGTCACACAGACGTCGTCTTTTTTTTTTTTTGGCAGATCCGTGTTCTGCGAACTGAAAAATACGCAGTCGGGTGCATGAGCCCTAACAAGAACCAATCCAGTAGAATCTAAATGTATAACATCCTGCTGCTCGGGATAAGCGGCGCCAGATGCCCCTCATCTCAAGTAAAGACATTTTCCGATCGTCTGTCTTCACGCCCGCCAAACTCTCCGATCACACCACGCTCACCCCCATTTCTCGCTAGCAACTTTCTTTCCCATAGAGAAGAGTTAAAAACGGCGCACAAGTCACGCTCGGCATCCCCCCGGCAGTGCCCCGGCCTAAAAGCGGGGCATCCCTTTAAATACGTAGCAACAGGCAAGCCTGAAAACTAGAGTCATAGGACCGAGCTGGTGATTCACTCATTAGTCCTCGTCAGTGATTCATCGTTTCTTCTACTGTTACAATGAAATGACTCAGGAAGGAATTATCACAGTCTGGCATTAGACGCTTAACCTTAAAGGGGCGGTCTCATCTCAGACACTGGTGGCATACCGCTGGGATATGCCACCAAGGTCAGGTGCGGGCACCACCTCCCAAAGTACAGGAGAGCGTACTGCAGTCGGCCTCCATTCACTGCTATGGGACTTACCACAGTAGCCTGAGCGCTGGCCTGGCCATTTCTTGCAGTCCCATAGAGGTGGATGGAGAGATGGTGGCGCATGCGCAGTGCAATCTCCATTCACTTCTATGGAACTCCCGTTGAAGTGAATAGAGGGCACGCCGCACCTGCGCAGTTTGTTCTCTTTCACTTGCAGGGTCCATTCTGGCAACAGGAGCGAGTCCCAGAGGTGGGACCTGCACTAGCGATGAGATGATACACACCCTGTAATGCTTCATTCCTCCAGGGGTGGCGCTGCAGGATCACCCAGAGCACTGACTGCTGGAGCGACACCTAAACTAAAAATGGGGATTATTCGAAGAGAAAACCCTGGAGAGGTATCGCTAACGCGCTCTATCTATAAATGTCCACCCGCACCCATCTCCACAGCGAGGGTCCCTGCCCCACCCAGGGTGCACACCTCCCTCCTACGGGTGTCACAGGAACAGCTAAACTGGATGCGACACCAGTTACAGTGCTAATCCGCAAAAATAAAAAAAATAAAAAAATATTATGCATGGTTTAAATTGTACAAAAAGTAAAAATAAAAAAAGCTACTAAACCAAAAAAATGATAAAAAGGAAGAGTAGTAACCACAATACTCTGGTGAGCACCAAAGATAACCTAAGCTGTCCTGCTGTGGCTCTGGCACACGACTAGTTAACTGATGTGAACAAGCGGTGTGGGAGAAACTCCGCACAGACCACATGTCTCCGCAGCGGTGATGTGTACACGCGGCCCCGCCTCCCCCAGATCGCTAACACCGGACAGGACGAACCCGGAGAGCTCAGCAGTCTGCGCTGTGAACGCCGCCAGCTCCACAGCGCCCCCACCAGCCTGCTAAACATATGTAAAGTGGCGTCCCGCACTGCCCTCATACACGGGTGCACGCCCGCCTTGATAACAGCTCCAGAGAGCAGAACAACCACCCTCATCATCGCTGGATCGGACCACACATCGAAATCCAAGGGAAGAAATGGGAAGCGACCGCGCCGCCAACGGGGACGGATCAGAAACTCACTAAAAAAATGCCGCACTGTCCGACCTGAGGAGCTGCTGCAGAACTACAACTCCCAGCGTGCATGGACGGCCGACACGCGAGCGGTTGTACTTTTATAAGAGCTGAAGAGCGCCGCTATAATGTACGAGGTCGGCCAGAGAAGTGAGATGTTACAGGAATTACTAAGAAAAAAGTGGCAAAAAAAAAAAACGGAGCACGCCGCGCCAAACTTCTATTTTACAAACTTAACCGCAGCATAGAAAGACGTGATAAGAGGAGATATAAAGTGCGCCAAATTTATTCAGTTGAGGAACCATTTATTTTTGGCTGAAAAGTTTGCAGACTGCAAAACACGACATGTGTGCATGAGCCCTAAATGTGAGACGCATGGGGGGGGCGCACGGAATTGATAAAACCAGGCGCCTCGCGTTAGTAGTAACCCCATCAAGTACCTCCTCACATGATGGACAACATGGGGTTAATGCATGAGGTACAGGACGGAGTTACTGTTACACGGTTGTATCAATTCGGACCTCTGTGCCTCATTCATAGTAAATAAGCCCCATCATGTAGCTCATATTAACCCCGTGTTGCCCATTAAATGAGGGACATGATGGGGTTACATTTACTATTAAAGGGCATCTGTCAGCAGTTTTGTACCTATGACACTGACTGACCTGTTACATGTGCACTTGGCAGCTGAAGACATCTGTGTTGCTCCCATGTTCATATGTGCCCGCATTGCTGAGAAAAATGATGTTTTAATATATGCAAATGAGCCTCTAGGAGCAACGGGGGCGTTACCATTACACCTAGAGGCTCTGCTCTCTTTGCAACTGCCGCGCCCTCTGCACTTTGACAGGACCAGGGGTGATGATGTTTTTACTGTCAAAGTGCAGAGGGCGCGGCAGTTGCAGAGAGAGGTGTAATGGTGACGCCCCCGTTGCTCCTAGAGGCTCATTTGCATATAACAAAACATCATTTTTCTCAGTAATGCGGGCACATATGAACATGGGACCAACACAGATGTTTTCAGCTGCCATGCGCACATGTAACAGGTCAAGGTACAAATCTGCTGACAGATGCCCTTTAATATGAGGCACATGGAGGTACTGAGGTACTAACACCATGCGCCTCACAATAACACAGGCACAGCAGTGTCTCCATGAAGCACAGACCTCTGTCACCTGCTCCTGAGGAAATCTCCACATAAACACTACAGGTAACTTCTCCTGCAGTAAGGCTCCTCCAGGATGCTCACACGATAAACGGCCTATGATGACATCACCATGGATGTTACTGGTCACATGGCGATGAGGTCATCACAGCATTCTCCGACTGGAATTGATGCTTAACTGCACAATAGCGCAGCTTAGTATAGAAAGAGTATCTAAACCTGATATCAAACTGAACTGGTTATCAAAGTATCGAAAAAGTATTGAGTCCTTTATACCCAGTGCCAGACCCCCATGACGACTTCTCCATCAGGTGGACAACCCCTCTAATTCAGGGCTGGACAGCTCCCAGGCCCCCAATGCAATTTATTGCTGACGTCTCTGGACCTGGGGGGTGAAACAGTGCTCCATCCAAACAGGGAACCCCTGTTCCCCTGATGACTGGGGGTCCCATGGGGGGGTTGGGTGGTAACAGTTTTCCACCAGCATGCTCCATATGAGCCCACTGCTACGACAAGTGGGGACGTGAAGTTCTGAGGACAGATTAGACTGGGGAGAGGAGGGAGGCGCGGCTGCAGGTAGTGAAGTATCAGGGGGATTTCTACTACTGAGGAGCTGGATGCTGGGGGTTATAGTCCATTATGGGGGTGGGGCAGATTAGCATATTAGTTTTATAGCTATGGGGGGGGGGGGTCAAACTAATTAGTCTGGAGAACAGCACACAGAGCATTAGGGTGAATACGGGGGGGGTATGAAGTCTGAAGGGGTGTGGGAAGGGAAGTCCTAAAAAGTTATCAAAGTATTACAGGTGGGGGAGGGGGCAGAGCTGGAGAGTGATATAGGGGCAGATAACGTTATAAAGAAATATTATAAAGTATTAAAGACCAGGAGATTCACATTAGTGGGAATAATAGGAGGATAATATATTACACATCAGGGACAGTGCATTAGCAGGAATAATCTAGGGATATCAAGTATTACAGACCAGGCATGGTGCACTATTAGTGGGAATAATATCAGAATAAAGTATCAAAGACCAAGCATGGCACATTATTAGTGGGAATAATATCAGAATAAAGTATTACAGAGGTGGAATGGTGCATTATTAGTGGGAAATTGGGAATAATATCAGAGTAAAGTTTTACAGACCAGGTGTGGTGCATTATTAGTGGGAATTATATGAGGGTAGTATTACAGACCAGGCGTGTTGGATTATTAGTGGGAATAATAGGGGATATAATAAAGTACTGCGGGTGATGACGGTGTGCGGGGCAGGCAGCGTGCTCCCCGCCGGCTGTTCCCGGGCGTCTCCTCCTGTCCCGGGCTGCACACTTCCAACATGTGGCCGGCCTCCTCCACGTGCGGCCCCGGCACCAGGCGCACAGAGTAGCCGCAGTGTGAGGCGGTGTCAGCGGCGGACAGGGAGCGGCGAGCCTCCCCGGCCGGGCCACGGCGCGCACACACACGCGTGTCTCTCCCATCCACGTGTCACAGGCAGCCGGCTCCAGCAGCGCCCCGCGCCTCTCACAGCGACCGCCCCGGGTCCGGAGCGGCTTAGCCGGCTGCCGCCTTCCTCGTGCCGTACCTGGAGAGGGCCGCCGGCGGTGAAGAGCTCCATTCCTCCGATGGTTAACGTCTCCTCGCCAGCTCCCCACCGCGCCGCCATCTTGGCCCCTCAGCTCCGAGCCGGCAGCAGCAGAGCCGTCCGGGAACACGTGGTGCTTGCCGCATGGGAGGGGGCGGAGCCAGACGTCAGCCACTGCCAGGAATAGAGCGACAGGGAGGGGGAGGCGGCCATCTTGGTTGTGGCAGAGGGGATCCCGAGAGTTTCTATGTGAAGGAATTTAATGAGTTGTAATCCAGTAATAGTCATGGAGGGAACGAGATGCCCGGAAACTATCACTACGTTCTCTAATGATGACTGCTGCAATTAATCAGTAACCACCAGGAACGTTCAAAACAAAACAGCCATAGTGACCTAGTGACCCCATAACAGTGACATCCACAGTGCCCCCCCCTATAAAAGTGTCGTCCACAGTGACCCCATAACAGAGACATCCACAATGACCCCATAACTGTGACATCCAGAGCATTCCCATAACAGAGACATCCACAGTGTCCCCCATAAGAGTGTCGTCCACTGTTCTCCCTTAGTTACAGCCATATTGTCCCCATAACAGTGACATCCACAGTGCCCCAAACAGTGACATCCACAGTGCCCCAAACAGTGACACCCACAGTGCCCCCATAACAGTGACACCCACAATGCCCCCATAACAGTGACACCCACAGTGCCCCCATAACAGTGACACCCACAGTGCCCCCATAACAGTGACACCCACAGTGCCCCCATAACAGTGACACCCACTGTTCTCCCTCAGTTACAGCCATATTGTCCCCATAAGGGTGACAATTACAGAGCCTCATAATAGTAACAACCACATGTTCCCCCCCTAAGAGCTGCAGTCACAGTGACATCCAACAGTGGGATAAGCGGCAAACTAATATCAGACCTAACACATGTCCATCACTGAGGAAAGTGTGAATAACATCTCACATTATAAAGTGTGTGAGGGATGCTGGGGAGGTAGATGAGCGACCACCTGTCCAGTGCTGACCATTTGCTGTAGGACATTGTCACATTCAGAGCTGTCAGTCAACATTCAAGTCCTGGTCACAGGGAGCTGCTGCCTCCTCTACTGTACCCATGGTAGGGAAGCTGAGCCTGTCAGGGTGTCCGAGCTGCGGGGCTGAGCCCTGTCAGGGGGGCCGAGCTGTGGGGCTGAGCCCTGTCAGGGGGCCGAGCTGCGGGCTGAGCCGTCAGGGGGGCCGAGCTGCGGGGCTGAGCCCTGTCAGGGGGTCCGAGCTGCGGGGGCTGAGCCCTGTCGTCAGGGGGTCCGAGCTGCGGGGCTGAGCCCTGTCAGGGGGTCCGAGCTGCGGGGCTGAGCCCTGTCAGGGGTCCGAGCTGCGGGCTGAGCCCTGTCAGGGGGTCCGAGCTGCGGGCCTGAGCCCTGTCAGGGGGTCCGAGCTGCGGGCCTGAGCCCTGTCAGGGGGTCCGAGCTGTGGGGCTGAGCCCTTCAGGGGATCTGGGCTGTGGGGCTGAGCCCTTCCAGGGGTCTGAGCTGCTGGGCTGAGTCCTTCAGGGGGTCCGAGCTGTGGGGCTGAGCCCGTCAGGGGGTCTGAGCTGTGGGGCTGAGCCCTGTCAGGGGGTCCGAGCTGCGGGCCTGAGCCCTGTCAGGGGGTCCGAGCTGCGGGCCTGAGCCCTGTCAGGGGGTCCGAGCTGTGGGGCTGAGCCCTTCAGGGGATCTGGGCTGTGGGGCTGAGCCCTTCCAGGGGTCTGAGCTGCTGGGCTGAGTCCTTCAGGGGGTCCGAGCTGTGGGGCTGAGCCCGTCAGGGGGTCTGAGCTGTGGGGCTGAGCCCGTCAGGGGGTCTGAGCTGTGGGGCTGAGCCCGTCAGGGGGTCCGAGCTGTGGGGCTGAGCCCTTCAGGGGGTCTGGGCTGTGGGGCTGAGCCTGTCAGGGGGTCCGAGCTGTGGGGCTGAGCCCGTCAGGGGGTCCGGGCTGTGGGCCTGAGCCCGTCAGGGGGTCCGAGCTGTGGGGCTGAGCCCTTCAGGGGGTCTGAGCTCCAGAGTCACCCGTGTGAAGCCGCCTGATAAGGAGAAGGCGTTTTCTGGATTATTGCTAAAAATTAGTCCTTTTTTTTACCACCTTATTTTACGTTACATGGACTTCTTATGGGTCTATAATACCTGTAGGTACTTCCACCATATACAATGCAGCGGTGGCGCAATGGGAGAAGAAGCTGTAATTACACTGCCCCACGGCTACAACACAGATGGCGTAGGTTTTAAAATCTGCACTGTGTCAGTTGTTTGTGCGGCTCTGTGGCTGATGTATTGCGATTTTCCCTCCGTGTGTCAGCGTGAATCCCTGTTGTGGACACTGCTGGTTTCGCAGGAGCACAAAGCATTACACTGATTTACAATGCTGTGTGTCTCTGCATGGCCTTACTTCTACAGCGGTATTTCAGTATGATTCTGTAGATACAGGTCATGCAGAGACACACAGCATTATAAATCAGTATAATGCTTTGTGCTCCTGTGAAACAGGGGATCCACACTGACACACAGAGTGTGATTTCCACATAGGACACGCTCGTCTGAAAGAGGCCTTTGGGTGCAACTACACAGAGCGGTCGTGTTGTGGTTGCAACGTAACCGTGCTGCGGTTGAGTACCAGGCAGCCGTACTGGCCTCTAAGGCCTCTTTCACACGAGCTTCACGGATTCAGTCCAGATGCGTCCAGAGTGCGTTCTGGAAAATCCGCACGCAATTGCAGTCATTTTTTACTGCGATTGCGTACTTTAAGTTTTTTCCGTGTGGGTGCGATGCGTTTTGAACGCGCGTGTTAAAAAAACTGAATGTTTACAAACATCTCTTAGCAACCATCAGCGATTCACGCAGACTCATTCACTTCAATGGGGCCAGGGCTGCGTGAAAAACTCCGCTCATGTGGACAATGGGGGCATATTGCTTGGATATGCCCCCATCGTCTTATAGGTGCGGGTCCCACCGCTGGGACCCGCACCTATAGCCAGCACGGAGCTCCGAAAGTGAAGAAGGATGCACTGCACATGTGCAGCCGCCCTCCATTTACTTTCTATAGGGCCACTGAGCGCTGGCTTGGCTATTTCCGTCGGCTCCATAGAAATGAATGGGACGGGGGTCCTCTAGCCACCACCTTGCAGGACTCCATTCTGGATATAGGTGCGGGTCCCAGCGGTGGGACCTGGGGCATATCCTACCGATATGCCCCCATTGTCTATCATGAGATAACACCTTTAAATGTTATTACTTACTAAATATCATTGAGTTTCATATTTCTCGATACTGACAGCGACAGTCGGATCATTTTCTCATTCTCATAGACTCTAGGCCCCTGCAGGTCATGATATGTTTGTCAGGGCTCATGCATGCGAACATATTTTTCTTCCATGTCCATTCGGTTTTTTTTACAGGTCCTTATGCCGAACCATTTATTTCAATAGTGCTGGAAAAAAACGGAAATCAATCCGTGTGCATTCCGGATCTGCATGTCTGTTGTGCAAAAAATATATAGAAACGTGTCCTATTATTGTCCGATTTGCAGACAGGCATTGTTGCCATGGATCCGCAAAAAAACAGAAGCAACACGGACGTCACATGGATGTCATATGTTTTTTTTTTTCGGATCCGTGTTTTGTGGACCGCAAAATACATACGGTCGTGTGAATGAGCCCTAACTGTGTATATTTTACATGTAAGTTTGAAAATAATAGAGATTTATGAAACAAAATTTCAAAATAAATGGAAACATTTTCTGCACCATAATAATAATAATAATAATAATAAATAGTAAACATGCAAAAAGACAATGGTCCTGATGCGTCTGCACCTAAAATCTGTCTAAAAAGTGGAGCAAATTGGAGGAACTAGGGTATCTACACTTTTTTTCTGACTTGCTAATAGGGGAGGGGTTGATTGGAAAGGGGCAGACTTTGCTGATAAGTGGGTGCGATCTAAGATAAATCTTAGATCGCACATAAAGTCTTAGGCCTCATGCACACGACCGCGCCATGTTTTACGGTCCGCAAATTGCAGATCGGCAAAACATGGATGCAGCCCGTGTGCGTTCTGCAATTTTGCGGAATGGAACAGGCCGCCCATAATAGAAATACCTATTCTTGTCCGCAAAATGGGCAAGAATAGGACATGTTCTATTTTTTTTTTTGCGGAGCTGCGGAACGTAGAAACGGATGGGGACAGTACACGGAGTTTTACAGACCCATTGAAGTCAATGGTCCGCATCCGAGTAAGCCAAGCAATAGTCGGTATAGAGTCCGACTACTATAGAAAGACGTCTATCCCTGCGCCACGTTTATCATCCGGCCTGAGCCCCTGTGATAGATCTGCTGCAGGTCCACCCGTCTGTGGTTACATTTATCGGATTAGGAAATCTGGGCCACTAAATGAAAGCAATGAGGCAATGTCCACAAGAGCTTACAATCTATAGGGGACGACGGGAGGGACACAATAGGTACACAGTGGATCAGCCCCCCTTGTATGTACAACGGGAGAAGCCGCAGCATAAAGCAGTCACCCGGCCTCTGTGATGCAGTCTCACTTTGTGAGCAGTCTGTCTGATCTCCGCCATTAGACAGGATGTTCTCTCTCCTGTCAGACTGACGTGTACAGTCTAAAAGGGTGAGGGGCAGCAGTCACAGCCAGGTCTTGGTGCATAAGGGGAGGGGGCCCAAAGGACCCTCTGCCATAAAGGAAGACCAGCATTAAAAGTGACGCCTGGGAGAGTTGTAGGTAGGTGTCCCCATTTAGGAGCGCTCACCACTCACTGCCGCCCAATCATGCTCGCCACTCCTGTGCGGTGACCTGTATACGGCACTAACTACTAATTACGTCTTTTTATATGCATATAATTATACTGACGGGTTGTGTCCTTGTAAATTACTATAATTGCTCCTGTACTGCAGCAGACATACTGACCTGTGTGCCGCCATAAGGTTCCCAGCGACACAAGCGTCAAAGTCAACGTGCCAGTCGTGCTGCGACCCCATTCATTCCTGTGGCAGCCCTGCTACACCGCCATACATGGGTGCGCAACACCTGCAAACGTAGAAGAACTTATTTCTTCTTTCCTCTGTTGTTCCTCCTGAAAGTGTTTGGATGAAGTGACAACTGTACCTCAGCATTCCCTTTATCACCTGGGTGTGTTCCTATTCACTGGCATGGACCAATCAGCGTTGAGAAACCTCACACTGACAGGGGGACTTTCAGCAAGTCATACATTTCCAGGAGGAATAACTGAGGAATGGTGCAATTCCAAAAAAGACACTCCAGGGTGACACCATGCAGGAGGATCTCATCTGCAACACATGCAGCTACAGGGTTTGCAGAGCAGCTTGGGGGGGGGGATTAGGAAAATCTTATTAAAAAAATACATAAAAACTTTAATACAACTGCAAATACTTTTTTAAATACACACTATGCAATAAAGACGCCATGACACAACGTGAAGATCAGAGAGACCCGCCCCCGGTGTGCGGAGCGCCTCCACAGCCCTGTGTACAGTCATCCAGTTGACGTCACTCAGATGGCGCGAAACCCGAGCCCTGGGTTGCGTAGTCTTCGCTGATTGGCTGTATGGTGTGGAGACCACGCCCAGACGCTTGTTTTTTCCCGCGAATTCTGCGAGTGGCGCGTTTCCCGGCGCTGGATGTATACACGTGGTCGGGCGGGGGAGGAAGAAGTGAGGAGGCTTCATGATGTGGAGGCGGGGGTGCAGGGCTGCCACTGGGCAGTGGATCTAGTGAGGACCCCTCATTAACCCTTTACTGGCCGCAGAATGAGTAGTGGTCTGTAGTGGTAGGATGTAGTCATGGTGAGGGTAATGGGTAAGTGTGGTAAACCAGCAGAGGAGGCATGTGCCTTTACTCTGAGTTGGCACTTTCTGGAAATGCTTGGTGACGTCTGTACTGTTATTTGTCGGTAGCGTTCACACCTGTAAAAACATGCAGACCATTAGACTGGGTTCACATCATGTTTTTCCATCCATTTAACCCTTAGGATACCAGAGGTGTTTTTTTTTTATTTTTGTGTTTTCATTTTTTCCCCCCCTATCATTCTAGAGCCATAACTTTTTATTCACGTAGCTGTATGAGGGCTTATTTTTTTGCGGGACAAGTTGTACTTTCTGATGGCATCATTTAATATGGCATACAGTGTAGTGGGAAGTGGGGAAAAAATCCAAATGGGGTGGAATTGGGGGGGAAAAAACTTAATTCCTCCACTGGTTTATGTTTTTTTCCCACGGTGTTGCGTTTGTGGCAAAGCTGACCCATGCCCTTTGTTCCTGGCGTCAGTACGATTACAACAGTACCACATATGTATAGGTTTTTTTTTATGTAATAGTGTAAAAATAAATAAACTGGGGGGGACTTTTTTTTTTTTTATATTGCCATATTCTGACCCCCATAATTTTTTATATTTACTGAGCTGTGTGGGGCTCATTTTTTGCGGGATGATTTGTAGTTTTTATTGATACCATTTTACCATTGGGGTAAGAAAAGCAGTAAAAAAATGGCAAATTGGCCATTTTGACCCTGTTTTTCCATTATGCCAGTTGCCATATTGGAAAAATATTTTTATCTTTTAATAGTACGGGTGTTTTTGGTCACGTGACGTATTTTTTTTTATTATATGGAAAGGGGGGTGCTTTAAACTTATATTTTTATATATTTTTAAATTTTTGTTTACTTTTTTTGTAGTGATTTTGCGTATTTGTACTTTTTTTTTTTTTTTTTTTATAAGGCTCCATTCACACGTTCGTGTTTCCGCAAAAACCTTCCGTTTTTACCAATTGTACATCCGCATCCGTTCCGTTTTCTGCCAAAAAAACAGGAAGGAGGAATATATGTTGGTAGGGTATTTCTTTCTATTTCCTGGAAATGGATCCGCAATTGCGGATGACATTGATGCATTCCGCATATCATTCGCGTTTTTTGCGGACCCATTGACTACAATGGAACCACGGACCGCATATGTGGACAAAATTAGGACAAGCTTTATCTTATTTGCGGATCCGCATAACGGAAAAGAACAACGGATGTGGACAGTATACGGAGTGCTGTCCGCATTTTTTTCAGGACCCATTGAAATGAATGGATCCGCATCCTATCCGCATGATTTGTGGATCGATCAGGAAAGAAAAACAGGATGTGTGAATGGACCCTTAGTCAAATGGAGGCATAAAACATGTGAACCACCCTAACAAGTGCTGGGGTCTTTGCCTGAATTGTGTGGGTGGATATGGACATGAGCCCTTGGTCTGACCCCTGGTGGTTGTTTTTCAGTAGGACAGGTTCATATTCATTTAGGCTGGTCAAATTTATTAATTTTTTAGAAATATTGCAGCTGTGTGGCGAAAAGTCGAATGTCTCCTGGAAAGTGCGACTTTTAATGCAAAAAAACCCCAACAACCCGCACTTTACTACTCAGAACAGGTGAAGAAAAGTACACCAGCCCTGGGGTGGAGAAGAAATTAGACTGGTTTTGCAACAAATTCAGGTGCACCTACATAAATGGGTCAGAAAAAAGTTGCAAATGTTAGAAAACTTCTAAATACATGTGACTTTGTGCAAATGGCCATGTCCGTATTTCTATTGTCCTTTTTAGGGCTCATGCAGACGAAAGTACTTTTTTTTTTTTTTTTTCCCCTGTTCATTACGTGTGTTTTGGGGTTTTTTTGCGGTCTATATGCGGAACCATTCATTTCAATGGGTCTGCAAAAAAATGGAAGTCACTCCGTGTTTCTGTATATTCTGTCCGCAAAAAAATAACTTGTCCTATTGTTGTCCGCATTATGGACAAGGATAGGACTGTTCTATTAGGGGCCAGCTGTTCCGTGCTGCGAAATACGGCATGCACACGGACATCATCCGTATTTTTTGCAGACCACAAAATACATACGGTCATGTGTATGAGCCCTTTGTATCTTTGTGTCTGGGTATTAAAGCGTTTTGATGTTGACCTATGCTCCCGATTGGTCATCACACCCGACACTTCCCCCGAAATATACACTAGGCGGAGCTGGAAGAAGGACGCTGCATTGACTGTAGTGGTCGTGCGGGGTACTGCAGGTCTTTTGCGGGTGAATTTAATCTGGCACTATACACTGGAAGGAGCAAGGGTAGGGTCCAGTTATATTTTGGCCCTTGTGTAACACATTGGGTCCCGTGTCTACCCCAGCTTGCGTGTCACGATTGGATCCATGATTACTCAGATTTCAACGGCCCCTCCTTTCATGTCCAGTAGTCTCAGGTTTGCCTGGTGCTGACTTTGTCTTACACATTGTACTTGCCAGTATCCCCAAGTATGACAGGGTTGCGGAACCTCATAGAAATGGTAAATCTTAGGGCTAATAGGTAATTCTATATACATGAGAGGAGAACTGGGCAGGACACGTGGTCTGTAGGTCACTTTGCATGGTAGTAGCCTGGCTGCAATTTAGTGTCCGTATTATGACCCACAACATCTGGACAACCCCCTCCCTCTTAGGTCACCATACCCTACAGTGATCCTAACTCCTCTATTGTGGAAGGTCTGAGCGTTAAAGCCTAAGGGTATAATCTAATCACTGCTGACACCAACTTATTTTCAGGCCGGGGTCTCACAATTGACTGATTAGCTGTAGATTTGACTGCGGATTTTCGTGTGGCAAATCCTCAGACTTGTACTGTACCAGCAACGTGGATGAGAATTTCTGAAACATTGCCGAATTTATAGCGCAGAAATCTTACAGTAAATTCCCAATTAAAAGTGCCCTGTCTGACCCAGGAAGAAGTACAGCGATGTCTTAAAAAGATTAAAATAGATGAATCGCTAGGACCAGATGGCATACACCCCTTTATCCTAAGAGAATTAAGGAATGTCATAGCCAAACCCTTATTTCTTTTATTTAAGTATTTTATACTGACAGGGAGAGTTTCACAGGATTGGCACATAGCAAATGTGGTGCCAAAATCCAAAAAGGGTCCAAGAACAGAGCCCTTAACTAAGCTGCAGAAACCAGTGTCAGACAGCTGCTGCCAAGGCCAATAATATAATGGGCTACATCAAAAGGGGCATAGATGCCGGTGATGAGAACATAGTCCTGCCACTTTACACATCACTAGTCAGACCACACATGGAGGACTGTGTACAGTTCTGGGCTCCTGTGAACAAGGCAGACATAGCACAGCTGGAGAGGGTTCAGAGGAGGGCAACTAAAGTCATAGCTGGAATGGGTGGACTACAGTACCCAGAAAGATTATCAAAATTTGGGTTATTCACTTTAGAAAAAAGACGACTGAGGGAAGATCTAATAACTATGTATAAATATATCAGAGGTCAGTACAGAGATCTCTCCCATCATCTATTTATCCCCAGGACTGTGACTGTGACGAGGGGACATCCTCTGTGTCTGGAGGAAAGAAGGTTTGTACACAAACATAGAAGAGGATTCTTTACGGTAAGAGCAGTGAGACTATGGAACTCTCTGCCTGAGGAGGTGGTGATGGTAAGTTCACTATAAGAGTTCAGGAGGGGCCTGGATGTATTTCTGGAGGTAATAATATTACAGGTTATAGTTACTAGAGAGGGGTCGTTGATCCAGGGAGTTATTCTGATGCCTGATTGGAGTCGGGAAGGAATTTTTTTTCCCAAAAAAAGTTGGCTTCTACCTCACTGGTTTTTTTTTTTTTTGCCTTCCTCTGGATCAACATGCAGGAACAGGCCGAACTGTCTTTTTTTTAGTCTTACAAACTATGGGGGTCATTTACTATCAGATATACACCAGTTTTCTGGCATGTATCTGTTGCAGATTGCGGTGCAAAGGTTATTTGCGCCACAATCTGTAACTTTTCCCGCTCGTGCCAGATCTAAAAAAAAGTATTGTGGCCAGGCCAGTAGGCCCGTCCCATTTATAACTTTTTACACCTGCTTTAGGTGAAGCCAGCCAGGAAGTTGGCTATTTCTCTTGATCATCTTTAAGATGTTTCCACACCTTGTTTGGAGTCATCTGTGATAAATTCAGTTGATTGGACATAATTTGGAAAGACACTGCCGATATAAGGTCTCGCATGCATATTACAGCAAAAACAATGCCATGAGGAGGAAAGAACTGCCTGTAGAGCTCAGACAGGATTGTGTGGAGGCGGAGAGAGGAGCTGGCGACATGCGCGACTGGCATCCACATCTCCATAGCTACAGGGGGTGGAGAAGAGACGGCAACACGCGTTCACCTCAGTGCGCCCAGTGTCCCCGTCCCCTTGGCAACGAGCAGGGGCTGAGCACTGACCTAGTTGAGTCGGTGCTCAGTAATGATACGCCGCACATCGTGGGTCATGTGATGCTGACCACGTCATGTGACCCCCTCAGTGTGCCTTATTTAAACAGGCAGCCCGCTGGCCACAGGTTGCCTGTGATTGGTTTTTCTTTGGATTTGCCACACTAACTTCTTTTTGCATTTATTATACCTGGACTTGGCCTTGGCTTGTGTACCTCGACCGTGACCTTGCTTGACCCTTTTGACTGATGCCACCTCTTGGCTTTTTGGCTTCCCCTGGTTCTGGTTTGTGTCTCTGATTTGGATTTGATCGCTTTCTCTGTATAGGTCCCTGGCTTGGTAACGTTGCTTCTGTGTTATTCTGTTGTTTTGTTATTTGTCTCCCATTGTTCCCTTCCCTTTAATGCCCAGCACTTAACTAAGCTAGGGACCGTCGTCCATTTGGGGACTGCTACTTAGGGCGAGTCGTGCAACCAGGCAGGGACTCTCAGGGCTCACTTGTTCCCCTTTGTGACACACAGATCTAGAGAAGGGTATAAAAAAGTCTGCTACACTGAAAGTTCTCAAGAGCACAGTGGTCTCCATAATTCTTAAATTGAAGAAGTTTGGAATAACCTGGAGTCTTCCTAGAGCTGGCCACCCCACCAAACTAAGGAATCGGGGGAGAAGGGCCTTGGTAAGAAAGAAACTTGCAGAAGGTCAACCGTCACTGCAGCACTCCACCAATCTGGGCTTTATGGCAGAGTGGTCAGAAATAAGCCTCTCCTCAGTAAAAGACACATGAAAGCCTAAAGTTTACAAAGAAAAACACCTAAATAGCACTCAGACAATGAGAAACAAGAATTTCTGGTCTGATGAAACTAAGCGTGAACTCGAGGCATGTCTGGAGGAAAGCAAGCACTGCTAGTCACCTGCCCAATACCATCCCTACAGTGAAGCATGGTGGTGGCAGCGTCATGCTGGGGGGACAGGGTTGGGGGAAAGCTGAATGGAAGAAAGTGCAGAGATATTCTTAATGAAAACCTGATCCAGAGCTCCCTTTACCTCAGACTGGGTTAAAGATTATCTTTATCTTCCAAAAAAAACAATGACCCTAAGCACAGAGCCAAGACCCAAGTCCTTGAGTCGCCCAGCCAGTCCTGAACATCTCTGGAGAGACCTAAAAAATTGGCTGTCCTCCAACGGTCCCCATCCAACCTCACAGAGCATGAAAGGATCTGCAGAGAAGAATGGCAGAAAATCCCCAAATCCAGATGAGGAAACCTTGTGGTATCATCTCCAAGAAGACTGTAACCACTGCTAAACTAATTCCTGGGAAAAGGGGGTGAATACTTGTGTCAATTCAAGATTTTAGTTTTTTCTTTTAAATATATTAGAAAAGATTACGAGCACCTTCTCATGATGGGGTACGGAGTGCAGAATGATGGTGAAAACTTCATTATTTATTTTTTTTTTTTACCACAAAATTGCAACATAACAGAATGTGAAAAACGTGAAAGGGATTGAAGACTTTGTGCATGCACAGTACTCCCTTACAGTTTGGATAGCTGCCTATGACCAGTAACCTCTGGTAGAATATTTTGGGAATGATACTGCTAATGGTTCGTTGGCCAATTGGCTCCATACCGCAAATTACTACATCAGTAAAATCCCAAAAATTACTTCTGTAA
The DNA here is from genome assembly GCA_900303285.1 of Rhinella marina. Classification (NCBI taxonomy): domain Eukaryota; kingdom Metazoa; phylum Chordata; class Amphibia; order Anura; family Bufonidae; genus Rhinella; species Rhinella marina. The sequence goes on along the minus strand of ONZH01002188.1, from coordinate 170,813 downwards.
CATAAATACATTCATTAGCTTAAGAAGGATCTGATTCATTTAAAAGCTTTACAATAGTCCTGCTTCCTCTGCCAGTCCTGGAGCCCAGGAGTCCGGCTTTCCCCAAGCCAGTTCTAGAGCCCGGGAGTCCGGCTTCCCCCCAAGCCAGTCCTGGAATCCGGCTTCCCCTGCCAAGTGATTATTCTGAGAGAGCTTGTACATAGGGATATCACGGTGTGGGTGGAAGAAGCAGGACTCACCATTTCTTTCTACAAGTGGTTGAGGGAAGGGAGACTCATGGGCTTTCTCTATAGGGGTACTTTTACATCTTCGTTTAGAAATCTAGCCAGTTGTTAGACACACCGGATTCCCATTGACTATAACTGGATCCAGCTGATTTCCGGCATCTATGCTGGCTTTCGACTGGACAAAAAGTCCTACATACAAGACTTTTTGTCCGGCCGAAATCTGGCATTTATGCCGGAATGTGGCCGAATTCCCACTAGGATGCAGAAACAGTTGAAAGTGGGATGTACAGCTTCCACCCGACTGTACCGCTGGTCACTTTGGAGAAGGAGTCATGTGAGCGGCGTCTGGTGAGGTGAGCCCTGTGTAGTTGCACCGTTCACCCTATGATTACAGTGGCCCTGCGTGAGTAGACTATTTTTTTTTTTTTTCTGGTGTTTCTCTGCCATTGAAAAAAAAATGTATGCAGTTTTTAGGGCACCTTTGTTTTTTTGCTGTTTTGTGGTGTTTCTTTGTTATTTCTTCATGCCGTTTTTTTCCTACAGAAAGTGTTGGCAAACAGCCTGAGAAAACGTCAGGAGGTCCAGCATGCTGTTTTGGAAAAGCGAGAAAGGAAAATTTTTTTTAAAAAAAAAAGTGCGTTTTATAGTCACATAGACCCTCAGTTACCATATGGGGCTGGTGGTTTTATTTTGTTCCTCTTCTGTGAGCTCACATCCCACAGTCTTTTCCTGATTGTCAGACTTGCATCACAGTGGTGGAGAGAGGATTTTCCTCTGATTTCCTTTTATCATTTGTCAAGGCACATTCGATACATTACATTTTCTAAAGGCATATCCATACTGGTGTCGCTAGGGGAATGATTACGGCGAGTTCACTAACTATTGCTTGCACAGGAGATCACCACTCACACTTATCAGGGACTTCTCTCTTGTACATCGGTGGCAGAATACGTCTCCTAAGGCTTGTTAAAAAAAAAAAATTGGACTTTGTCTGATAGGGAGCCACTTACAAAAGTGGTGCCAGCAAGATAGTTCTCTTTCCTTGGAAGATACCTCTGCATATTGCTGCTTTTCAAAAACAGTGTGCTGCAGCTCTAGATGTTTTTTCTTTCCGGCGTTTTGCCAACACCTTCTCTGTAGTAGAAAAAGGCCATGAAGCGGTAAGACACACTGGCCTGGATTTACTAGTGTGTTTGCCCAACAGATCTGTATAAAAAGTGGTGCAAATTGGAGCATCAACGGTTTCTGCACTTTTCTCATGCAAGACAAGGGGTTGGGGCATAAGATGCACCGAAATTCCCCTACAATTCTGAGGTAAAAATGTGTGAAAGGCTAAGTTCAGACTTCAGTTATTTGGTCAGTTATTTCCGTCAGTGATTGTGAACCAAAACCAGTAGTGAAGCCTACACAGGGATAAGGTATAATGGAAAGATTTGCTCCTGTCCTGTGTTTTTGACCTGAACTTAGCCTAAGCCTAAGGCCTCATGCACAAGACCGTATAAAAAACGGATCCACAAAAAATACGGATGACGTCTGTGTGCATTCCGTATTTTGCGGAACGGAACAGCTGGCCCCTAATAGAACAGTACTGTCCTTGTCCATAATGCAGACAATAATAGGACAGGTTCTATTTTTTTGGCGGAACGGAAATACGGAAACGGAATGCACTCGGAGTACCTTCGGTTCTTTTTGCGGACCCATTGAAATGAACGGTTCTGCATACGGTCCACAAAAAAAACGGAACGGACACGGAAAGAAAATACGTTCGTGTGCATGAGCCCTAAGCCGAACAATTGTCGGTATGAAGTCGGAGAATCTGATGTTTACACCACCTATAGGATTACCAAATCTGGGCCACTGTGTGCAAAATACCAGAAAAAGTGCCAAATAAAATGCAAGTGTAAAAAAAAAAAAATAAATTTGCACTTATTCTGGCATTTTTTTATGGGTAGATCCAAACTTCCCCTTTGGAAGCATTACAGATCTGTCGGGACTGTGCCTCTGTACGGGCCGCAGGCACATAGTGCGCTGGGTTCACATGTGCACCCTTCTGCTTGTGAAATGACATAGAGGTTTCAAGGGGTTAATATCAGGGACCTTGGCTGCTGTGCCAATGCTGTTGCTTCGAAGTTGATGTATTATACAGGGGATTGTTGCCTGTGTGGTGCATTTATGGGCTGGAGCAGGAAGGGGTTAAGAAACACTCAGAGCGAGTTCATGTGCAATCATATCAAGATTTTTGGAAGACTGCAGCAAAATGAAAACTTTTGCAGCTATTTTGCACAATTTTTGTTCCGTGAAGTGTGATCTCATCCTTAATCCTGAGCGCTACAAACAAGTGCCTTAATTTTCCACAGTGAAAAACAATGTATTCAGGTCTCCACTAGGTGGCGATAGAGACATAACAGACATGAGTTTATGAACAACACTGTGATCTACAGACCAATCATACAATGAAATTGTGCATCTTCTGTCTTTGCTAATACCAGCAACAGTGCTCCTGTAACAAACCAAGTCTATGATAGTGCACCTATAATAGAGCCGGCCTGCAACTGTGCGCCTATAACAGAACCAGCCTGCAGATGTAGGAAGGGTTGTGAACAAAAAGATCATGAATGTAGGAGAGTTTATTGCAGACAGAGCCAGTGTTGCATAATGCTCCTGCAAGAGGGACCAAGGCAGCAGTGGTCAGGGGAATGGTTTTCAGGCTTCAAGGGGTTCTCTGGGAATTAAGAAAATGAAAATATTTAAATATAAACTTCATTATCAATATATTCCCCAATAATGTTTATTAGTTATAATGGCTCATTTTGTCTGGTGAGTAATCATTAGTAGAAACAAAATGGCCACGCCCTATTAGTACATACAGAACCTGTCCTAATAACACAGGAGGACAAGTTACTTCACAACACTGAGGTAAAGAGCTGCTTCATCCTCCTCTCTGCTCTGCAGAATGGCGTAGATGGCAGGAAATACGTTGAAATGTCCATCCTGTTTCTCCCATTCCTATGAAGCTCCCCCTCTCAGTCTGTCAACTGGACAAAATGTTGAGTGCTTTGTAGAGGCATGTCTAGCAGTCAATGATCTCTCACCAATAGGTACACTGCCCAAAAGTAACCTCTGAGAGTCTTTTTACAAGGCAGAGGGGGAAGCACTTTTTTATGACCTCTTGTGGCAAGACCCAGTTTCTAATCAGACCACACCTGTAATCATTTACATACCTCCCAACCATCCCGGATCTAACAGGACAGTCCCTGATTGTAATGGTAAAGCAGTGGGCCATCCGCTCCCCGCTCCACCATTCAGCTGCCAGTGCTCCCCAGCAGCACGATGCCCTCGCATGTCACGCTGCTGAACTGCTCCTCATACACAGCGAGCACGATGTATGACAGTATCCTGCTGCGGAGCACCTGCAGCTTTGATCATCGGAAGATCTAGGTGCATATTTACTATTTGTTTTTGTTTACCTACCCTGAAGGGGGCACATATGGGTATAACTACTGTGAAGGAAGCACATCTGGGCATAGTTACTGTGAGAGGCACGATGTGGGCATAACTACTGTGAACGGGATGCATATGTGAAGAGGGAGCATTGTGGGCAAAACTACTGTAAAAGGGGCACAATGTGGGCATAACTACTGTGAAGGGGGCAGATCTGTGTATAACTACTGTGTAGGGTGCACAATGTGGGCATAACTACTGTGAAGCGGCACAATGTGGGCATAACTACTGTGAAAGCGGCACAATGTGGGCATAACTACTGTGAAGGGGCACAATGTGGGCATAACTACTGTGAAAGCGGCACAATGTGGGCATAACTACTGTGAAAGGGATGCATATGAGCATTACTGCTGTGAAGAGGGAACATTGTGGGCATAACTACTGTGAAGGGGCATATATCTGGGCATGGCAACTGTGAAGGCACACAATGTGGGCATAGCTACTGTGAAAGGGGCACAATGTGGGCATAACAACTGAAGTGGACACGTGGGCATAACTACTGTAAAGAGGCATATATCTGGGCATAGCAATTGTGAAGGGGGCACATATTTGGGCATAACTACTGTGAAGGGGGCACATGTGGGTATGACTACTGTTAGCTGGCAGAAAGGGGGAATAATTACTGTGTGGGGGCATTAAGGGGACTGGGTGGGAGTTAGATGTGTGGCCTAGTATGAAAAAATTGCTACGACTCACATATTATCCCTCTGTGTTTTTCAAAAGTTGGGAGGTGTAGCTTCATATATCTGCCCGAGACATAACTGCAGGCCGAGTTTTGCAGCCATCCGACATTTCTGTGTGCAGTATTTTATTTACTTACCTTTTTAATTATTTTTTACTTTTTGCATTTGTAGTCCCACTAGGGGAATGGACCCTCTGATGTTCCCTTCACTGGTACTCCACTACTTCTGTATTGTAATACTGTACACCTGTCAGTTTTACACTGACAGCTTCTGTATATAGCAGACTCAGAGGTCATTGTTAGGCTTCTAGCTGCCATGACGTCCATCAGCATCCCGTGATTGTGACATGGGGGTAACCCTTGTGGGATGCAGCAAATTTTGGGGGCAATGTTGTCCTTTTTTTTTCCTCACCACTTTTGAAGAGCTATAACATTTCTATTTTTCAGTCAACATAAGGCTTTTTTAATGTTACTATTTAATGTTCCATATATTGTACCAAGTAACTAAAAAAATAAATTGTCAAGTGGAATGGAAAAAAGTATGCACATCGGTATACATCATATAGTTTTTATGCTTCACTACCTTTACAAAATTAAAAATCATTGCCATATTTTGACGCCCATATCTTTTTTGTTTTTCTGTCAGTGGTGCTGTGTGAGGGTTTTTTGAGGTACAACTACTGTTTGATATTTTTTGAAATGTTTGTTTTAATTTTTTTTAAATGGGAACTTTTTGAACTTTTAATATTTGTATATTTTATTTAAAAAACTTTAACTGTTGTGTACATTTTTTTTTCAGTTACTTCATCGGGCTGCGGAGGCAATCGTGAGATGTTTACCTGCTGAGATGCAGCGGTCGCTATTGACTGCAGCGTCTGAGGCGATCTTGTTAAAAGAAGTATTGCAGTTACGGAAAATGTTGTTGTTTTTTTTTTTGGTATCCATTTTACATTATTTTTCTGTATCTTTTCCTGGCAGGTTTCAAGATCTCTGCTTGCTGTCAATGCATAGGAACCTTCATTGTTAAAGGGGTTGTCCGGGTTCAGAGCTGAACCCGGACATACCCCGGTTTTGACTCCCGCAGCCCTCCTGAACAGGGCATCGGAGCATCTCATGCTCCAATGCCCTCCCTTGCCCTGCGCTGGATCGCGCAGGGCAAGGGCTCTTTTGTTTATAAACATTCACTGCCGGGCGGAGGCTTCCGCCCGGCAGTGGGTTCGGTGACGTCACCGGCCGTAATGGGCCGGCTTTAGCGCTGCCCTAGCCGTTTGAATGGCTAGGGCAGCGCGGAAGCCTCCCCCTGGCAGAGCCCGGTACATCACCGGAACCGGGCTAAATTCCTTTGCCCTGCGCTAATTAGCGCAGGGCAAAGGAGGGCATCGGAGCATAGGATGCTCCGATGCCCTGTTCAGGAGGGCTGCCTGGGTGAATTTAAGTTCTACGCTCCAGTGCATGACTTATTAGCCTGGGGCTACAAGCTGATCATGGCCTCAACGTCCATGGGGTTGCATCACGACTCGTAAGTTCTCCTGACTCCAGAATGGCGGAAAATCCACCTCTGCTGGATCTTGTGACCTCATTCACTTGTGTGACTGCAAAGGGTAATGCTGCCAAAAACTGCTGCGTGTTTCCAGCCCCAGTGATGCCTCCTTCCATTCAGCACGTTTCTCCTGCCATACTCCATCAGCCTCTGAGGTTTTCTGGCTCTTTTACATGACACGATCGGTGTCAGTGCTTCTATTTGCAGATCCCCTCCTCGCTGTCTTTCTGATTGTACCGGATGCAGCACATTGTCATTCTGCGCCATGTGTCCCTTAACTGCATATTGATTGCATCGTGTCATGTTGCGGTCACAATCTCATGTGAATGAACATACTTGTACTTGTGTCTGACTCATTGTGCCTCAATGGGAACTGTCTCGATATTGACGGCATTGGCGATGAATCATATTGTATCCTATAACATGTAGGGCAGCAGCATTATTTTAGTAATCAAGTATTCTACCGATTAATCCAACTCTAATAAGAAAAAACAAATTAACAGAACATTTTCTATAAAAACTCATCAGCCCACCTGCCATCAGTCTCCTCCCCCCAGTGCCATCAGCTCCCCCTCCCTTGTGCCATCAATTCCCACTCCAGTGCCATCGGTTCCCCCAGCGCTATCAGCTCCCCCCAGTGCCATCAGCTGCCCCCCCCCCAATTTCCCCTCCAGTGCAATTACTTCCTCCAGCAGTGCCACCAGCTCCTCCCCCAATGTCACCAGCACCCCCCAGTGCCACTAGCTTCCCCATGTCATCAGTTGCTCCCCCTCCAATGCCACTAACTCCTCTCTCAATGCCATCAGCACCCCCATTCCATCAGTTAGCCTCCAGTGCTATGAACTTCCCCCAGTGCCACCAGCTGCCCCCTTGCCATCAGTTCCCCAACTCCCCCTCCTAACCATCAGTGCCCAGCCGCAGTGCCAGTGAACTAAAATACTTACCTTTCCTGTAGGGGTGCTGCCGACACTCCAGAGATCCTCCATCCTCTTCTTCACGCTCTGACACAGTGTCAGGTCATAGTGCGCGCTTATGTGCACTATGCTCTGACAATGTGTGTACTTCAGGATCCAGTGCAGCGCGGTGCGGGCTCTTCATTCACACTCCGTGGTCACATGGCACAAACAAATCCTCGATGCAAAACATTGGTCCGACGCCCGGCCGATCAGCTGTTTGAGGAGACGGCGCGCGCAGTGTGCACATGCCGTCTCCCTTCTCTCCGCTGCTGTGTTTGGTAAAGATCATAGACAGCAGCAACGGACAGGAAGAGAGAAGGGAGACGTCACATGCACGCGACGTCTCATCATATAGCTGATCAGCAGGGGTGCTGGACGTCGGACCCCCGCCGATCTGATATGAGAATAGGTCATCAGAAGTAAAAGCCCGGACAACCCCTTTAATGTCAGTATACCTGGTGGTCTAGAACAGCAGGCGTTAATATCATCATGGTGGTCTAGAGCAGTAAGGGTTAATGTGAGTATCTCTGGTGGTCTAGAGCAGAAAGATGTTAATGTCAGTATCCCTGGTAGCCTACAGCAGTAAAGGGTTAATGTCAGTATCCCTGGTGGTCTAGAGCATTAAGGAGTTAAAATCAGTATCCCTGGTGATCTGGAGCAGTAGGGTGTTCATATCAGTATTCCAAATAGTTTAGAGCCATATGCAGTTAAGGGCAGTATCCTTAGTAATCTAGAGTAGTAAGAGGTTAATGTCAGTATCCCTGGTGGTCTAGAGAAGTAAGGGGTTACTGTCAGTATCATGGTGGTCTAGAGAAGTAAATATTTATCGCCCTTAAAAATGTAATACCAGCACTGGCCTTCTGGTCGCTAACCGTCGGTGCCAACCCTTCATACAAGCCGACATTTCCCTGTTTTCCACAGTTACGACCCCACAGAAGATGCTGCGGCAAGCTTTGAAACAAATGAAAGTGAAATATCAGATATCAAAATCTGAATAATATTTTATTTGGTTATTGCCATCTGACAGATTCCTGGAGCATCACGAGGCCGACCATGCATGCAGCTACATTACCAGCTTCTCCTCCTAAACAACAGCGAGCAGACAAGGTCACCCCCTAACCCCCCATTAACCGCGTGCACGGGCAGCGCCGGCAGCGCTTCGTACAGTGTTTACAATCCCGCGGCCGGGACTATTACCAGGTTTTGTTTGTTTTTCACTGCAGGAAAATAAAGTTGATGTTCTTGTGCGAGAGTCGTCCGCAGCACAGAACTGAGGAAAATGGTTTATGTGATGCATTCAGAAGATCTGTAGAGTTTGGGGCAGTTTTACTTGTTAGGAATCCCACGTGTTACCTTTCTTTCTCTGCAAATATGCCATATATTCCCCACCCATTAATATATAGGCCACGCCATTGAATCATGAGTAGTGTATATAAACAATATAAAAAATAGTGCACATAAACTATATACCAAAAAATAGTGCACATAAACTATATACCAAAAAATAGTGCACATAAACTATATACCAAAAAATAGTGCACATAAACTATATACCAAAAAATTGTGCACATAAAGTATACCGAAAAATAGTGTACATAAAGTATACTGAAAAATAGTATACATAAAGTATACCGAAAAATAGTACACATAAACTGTACCGAAAAATAGTGCACATAAAGTATACCGAAAAATAGTGCACATAAACTATATCCCGAAAAATAGTGTACATAAAGTATACCAAAAAATAGTGTACATAAAGTATACCAAAAAATAGTGTACATAAAGTATACTGAAAAATAGTGTACATAAACTGTACAAAAAAATAGTGTACATAAACTATACCGAAAAACAGTGCACATAAACTATACTAAAAAAATAGTACACATAAACTGTACCGAAAAACAGTGCACATAAACTATACTAAAAAATAGTGCACATAAACTGTACTGAAAAAATAGTACACATAAACTGTACCGAAAAATAGTGTACATAAACTATACCAAAAATACTGCACATAAACTATACCGAAAAAACAAGGACAGTTATATCTCTGCACATTCTTGTTGGTAAATTAAGGGCAATTAATCCCTGCCCTGGGAACACCTCAAACCTACCCTGGAACACCCACTTCTGGGGCAGGTTTACATAAGCCCCACCCATTTACTGCTAGGGACAGCATGAATTGGTTGGGATTTTCTCTGAAAGTTAGTGAAGTCCCTACTGATGTGAGTCTGTACAGGGTACAACACCTAATATACCAGACCCCGCACTTCACCAACACCTTGTCACTGAGTCCTGAGCACACAGTTCAGCTGACCCCAGACCTTAGATGGTTACCTCAGCCTCCCAGCTCAGCCTCCTCCATGTTGAAGGTAGATTCTGTAGCACAGAAAGAAAAAGTTGCAAACATTTTGTTCGCAAGAAAGTCCAAAAAGTTGCAAAGCCCCTATAGTCACAATTTTGGGGTACAGATGTTATAAATCCCCGACACGTGATAACTTCCTGGCCAGTAGGAAATCTAATATGCTGTTAAGACAGTTTCATTGAGGTTTTTGATCCCTTCAAATTGCAGCATGCTCTGGGTGTGGCAATTTCTCCATAGGACAAAAAAAGTTAATAAAAAGGCACGGCCCTTATGATGAGCCTGTACAACACAGATCTGTCATATGGCTGTATTATGCCGCATTCCAGCAGCTACAGAGCAGTGGTACACAGCACAGTGCAAAGAAAGGGTTAGAAATGTGTTTGCTTTAACATGTATATAGCTTGTATTTGCGCAAGGTACTAATACGTCATATCCTCAGCCACCACTAGATGGGGCTAGTGTCACTCTAGCCAAAACAAGGCCAGACACACCAGAACTTTTAGAGAGGAAGAGGCCAGATGTACAAGACGGGTGTAGTGAAAGTCCAGTAGAGATGTCTGACAAGGACTTGTTAGCTCTACGGCACATGTTTTCAGGGGTTAAAGGTGTTGTCGCATGAAAAATATTTGACAGATTTTACGACAGCGCTTGGATCTGAATACTTTTGTATTTGCATGTAGTAAAAAAATTATTATAGCTACTTATTCAATAAAATCTATCTGTACAGCACCACCTGCTGTTTGTTGTTTTTCTGATTTCACTGTCCTGCTCGATGAGATGGAAGCACAGAAAGGACACGCCCCCTTGAGAAAGGGCACATCTAGCGGAACTACTGGAGCAATTAAAGGGTATGGTCTCTGGACCCATGTGAGGTACAGGGCTGGTACTAGCTTTGTTAGGGCTCATGCAGACGAAGGTGTGCCGCCCGTGCTGCAGACCGCAAATTGCGGTCCGCAATGCATAGGCACTGACTATGGGGCCGCCGCATGTGGATCGCGGACCCATTCACTTGAATGGGGTCCGCGATCCGCATCCGATGGTCAGTGCTGCACCCTGTGTCTGGATGCTTATGTGTGCAAGTTAGTTAGTGAAGTGCAGAGTAAGGGCTCATGCACACGACCGGTGCCGGCCCGTGGCCGTATTGCAGCCCACATACGCCAGGTCCACAATACACAAGCACCGGCCGTGTGCAGCCCGCATCACGGACCGCAGACCCATTCACTTCAATAGGTCCGCAATCATGCACTACTTTTTTGTGGACCGGATGCGGATCGCGGACCCAATTCCCTTTCATGACGGGAACAATTTTGCGTTTTTATTTTTCACTTCCTACCTTTCCACAGCCATAATTTTTTATGTTTCTGTTGACATAGCCATATGAGGAGTTATTTTTTGTGGGACAATTTGTCCATCCTAATTGCATCATTTAATATTGCATAGAATGTAGTGGGAAGCTGGGTGGAATTGGAAAATAAACGTAATGCCACCACTATTTTGTGGGCTTTTTGCCTTTACGGCGTTCACTATGTGGTAAAACTGACTTGTGCTCTTCGTTCTCCAGGTCAGCGCGATTATGGCAATACCAGCTTTGTATCATTTTCTTGTATTTTAATACTTAAAAAAAAAATATATATTTTTTTAATTAATTTTTTCTTTTCATCGCCATATTTTGACCCCCATAACTTTTTTTATAGGTAAGTCTATGGAGCTGTGTGAGGGCTGATTTTTTGCGGGACAATGTGTAGTTTTTACTAATTCCATTTTGGTGTGTGTAATACTTTCTATTCAATTTTTTTGGGAGGTAAAATGATGAATAAAACGTAAATCAGCCATTTTAATTTTTTTTCCATCCACGCCATTCACATATATATAGAAAGATATATATATATATATATATATATATATATATATATATATAATTATCCAAAAACGGAACAGCACCTCCTACAGGTGAGAGACAGGTGCAAGCTACCATAGCTAATCAAATACAATACAAAAAAAAAAAAAACAACTTGTCGGCTGGTGGATGGGCTCGACATATGCATGATCATTTATATGCGCTAAGAGCTTCCATTTTATCTTTAAGTCTATTTAGCAGTAATGCTTTTTCACTTTATCATATATTCACCTTATTTGTCTTAGTGCATGCAGAGTGCTGCTACATATATATATATATTTTAATAGTTTAAGGCCTCTTTCACACGAACGTTGTTTTTGCGGGCTCCGATCCGCATTTTTCACATGAAAAATGCGGACCCATTCATTTCTATGGGCCCGCAAAAAATGCGGACAGCACACCGTGTGCTGTCCGCATCCGTTGCTCCGTTCCGTGGCCCGCAAAAAAAAATAGAGCATGTCCTATTCTTGTCCGTTTTGCGGACAAGGATAGGCAATGTTACAGTGGATCCGCAAAAAATACGGATGCCATACGGACGCCATCCGTTTTTTTGCGGATCCGCAATTTGCGGACCGCAAAACACAACGTTCGTGTGAAAGAGGCCTAATAGTAATCGTTGCATGCAGCGATGACCACGATGTTAATTTTTTTGGTTTTATTTTATTTGTTTATTTTGATTTTGTGGAAATGGGGGGGGGGTGATATGAATTTTTATATTGTTTTTATTTAATATTTTTTAAATATTTTTTAAAACTTTTTTCACTTTTTTTTTCCCAATTTTTTTAGGTTCCCAAGTGGACCCCAACATGCACCCATTAGATTACAATTGGTATAGAGCAGGGATACTCAACCTGTGGCCTTCCAGCTGTTGAAAAACTACAAATCCCAGCATGCCCTAATAGCTGTAGTCTGTCCAGGCATGTTGGGAGTTGTAGTATTTGGGCATCCCTTGTATGGAATAATGGAATTTTCTACATTACTCTATACATAGATCATTATATTACAACTCAGTGCTGCCACCTGCTGGCCTGAATGTAATATACAAGTATAATGATCCTAGAAGCCTAGTACAGGCTCTGGCTCATTGCTTACAAGGAACGGCTTGTTATTACATGGGGAATGCATGAAGCTATTAAAACAGACATCTCAGGAGAGGTGAAAGGTCCTCTTTAAAGATACACCAAGGGCACCTCAACCGTCATCAGGCAGGAGGTCCCCAGAACCAGAGTGTGCCCCAAAGGAAATAAAAGGTGCACCCTTCCACATCACTCCATGGGCCCAGGGAGTGTCAGAACTGTGAGTACTACTACTACTACTCCTATCTGTCCGCCCACACTCACGCACACCCATGCTGCACGTGCATGAGCCTCTATGATAAATGAAATTCATTCTGGTGAGCGTCACTGCAGTACTAATCTCTTCCTCCAGAGGGCAGTGCTGTGGATGACATTTTATATTACTCCTCTGTACGTATAAAACTCTTATTACAGCACTGACATAATCTCCGAAAAGCTCATTACCTTAGCACTAGCAGAGATTCACTTTTATTTACCGAGCTCTAATCGGAAATAGCTCTGCATTGATTGGGTTGTTAAAAGCAATCAGACATGACATTTTCAGATCAGTTTTTGCATTTTGTGCATTTTTACTAGTTTCTGGTGAAAGCGTCTAAAGTGCACAAAACTAATAAGCTTATGGTTACACACAACTTTATTATTTCCATTAAAATCTCATAATAATTAAGTGGGGGGGACCTGTACCCCAACATAGCAGAGCCTGAACGGGAGCACACTATAACTGTAAGTATAAAGATGATAAAACACTATACAAATAATAGCCCAACAATAAAAAGTCTCTCAAAATGATTTTAGAACCAGGTCTTACGGCAGTGTCCCACCGCCCACACCGATAACGTACAGAAAACAGACTGAAGTAACCAACATCAGCCTCAGGAGCTCACAAAGTCCAGTAAGAGTGACCATTCTTTCCTTATGGCAATGTTAGTGGATTCTCTCCATCTAATACTGATTCAGGCTGTGATGGGAATTCCAGATTCTTGATGTTTCACACACAGGATGTCAGACACCTATTGGCAGCTATCTGTCCCCTCTCCCGACCCCTCTGTCCTCTCCCGACCCCTCTGTCCTCTCCCGACCCCTCTGTCCTCTCCCGACCCCTCTGTCCTCCCCAGACGCCTCTGTTCCTCCCCAGACGCCTCTGTTCCTCCCCAGACGCCTCTGTTCCTCCCCAGACGCCTCTGTCCTCCCCAGACGCCTCTGTCCTCCCAGACGCCTCTGTCCTCCCCAGACGCCTCTGTCCTCCCCAGACGCCTCTGTCCTCTCCCGACCCCTCTGTCCTCCCCAGACGCCTCTGTTCCTCCCCAGACGCCTCTGTTCCTCCCCAGACGACTCTGTTCCTCCCCAGACGCCTCTGTTCCTCCCCAGACGCCTCTGTTCCTCCCCAGACGCCTCTGTCCTCCCCAGACGCCTCTGTCCTCCTCAGACGCCTCTGTCCTCCCCAGACGCCTCTGTCCTCCCCAGACGCCTCTGTCCTCCCAGACGCCTCTGTCTCCCCAGACGCCTCTGTTCTCCCCAGACGCCTCTGTCCTCCCCCGACCCCTCTGTCCTCCCCGACCCCTCTGTCCTCCCCAGACGCCTCTGTTCCTCCCCAGACGCCTCTGTTCCTCCCCAGACGCCTCTGTTCCTCCCCAGACGCCTCTGTTCCTCCCCCAGACGCCTCTGTCCTCCCCAGACGCCTCTGTCCTCCCCAGACGCCTCTGTCCCCTCCCGACCCCTCTGTCCCCCCCTGACCCCTCTGTCCCCCCCGACCCCTCTGTCCTCCCCAGACCCCTCTGTCCCCCCCAGACCCCTCTGTCCCCCCCAGACCCCTCTGTCCTCCCCAGACACCTCTGTCCCCCCCCGACCCCTCTGTCCCCCCCGACCCCTCTGTCCCCCCCAGACCCCTCTGTCCCCCAGACCCCTCTGTCCCCCAGACCCCTCTGTCCCCCCCAGACCCCTCTGTCCTCCCCAGACACCTCTGTACCCCCCCGACCCCTCTGTCCCCCCGACCCCTCTGTCCCCCCCGACCCCTCTGTCTTCCCCCCAACCCCTCTGTCCTCCCCAGACACCTCTGTCCCCTCCAGACCATGTTTAGCAACTTGAATTTTTCTTTATTTTTTTGGGTCAAAAATCACAAACAACCAACATTTTTTTTACTTACAAATTGGAAATCCAAAATGAAAGGGATTGTTGGAGTTATAAGGAAACTCACCAATGTCATAAAATAATGACAGAACATATACTGACCACTTAGCCCCCTGCCTATGACAGGACAACAGACATGAGCAATGTTAGGACACATGAGGTGAGGAGATGTCAGCATCTGAGCAGGAGCAGGGATGATGTGCAGCCCCGTATACCGTCTTCTATCTCCTGCGGTGCTCTATTATGCCTCTATTCAATTATTTATTCTTCTACCTGCTTTATTGCTGTTTACCTCCACTCCACATTTGTTTGCAGACATTGTGCTGTCAATCAGATCTACTTTCCTCCAATATTCATTGGAAAAGTCCTTGTACTCGAGATCTCTGCTGAGAAATCCTGAATGCAGAGTAGGAGAACCGGGCAGAAGTCATCTTTTTTATGTTAATGAAGTTTAATTCTGCAATTTTCTTATATTTTTTGTATTACAATTTACAGACCCCATTTACTTCCATGGGGTGGGGGTTGTAAAATAAAATGGGATGCAAAAATCACAATTGGGGCTCCTGGTCACCTGCTGATTGCTGTGTAGGGCAGAAGCTTAAGGCCCCTTGGCCCCCTATGTGGGGGTCTCAAAGCTCAATTCTGCACTGGTGATAGCTTAGATTTCTAAATATTTTGGGTGCGACCAAGTCCAAAAGGTCTCCCCCTCCCCGCGCCACCCCCAGGCATCATGAACTATATTTTTTTAAAGAGCACTTCTCAGCAGGATCAATCCTATTGAGCCAGATATATTGTCTGGTAGGGCCGATCCTGCTGATTAAAATGATACCTGTCTTGTGAAAATCGGCTGCGGCGTTCCTGAGGAAAAAAGACTTTTATTCTTTATACAAGTGAGGGCTTCAGTGCACCAAGGGGTGTGGCCAGCTGAAGTGCACAGAGGAGCTCCGCCCTGCCGCTCAGTTCACTGAAGACCTCATTTGCATATAGAATAAAAATCTTTTTTTCCTCAGGAACACTGCAACCGATTTTCACAGGACTTGTATCATTTAAATCAGCAGGATCAACCCTACCAGGCAGTATGCTTGATCCTATTGACAGGAGCTCTGTAACAGGTGACACATCTGTTAAAGCAGGGGTCAGCAACCTTTGGCACTACATCTCCCATCATGCACACTTGCTTGGCTGTTCTCTAAACTCCCACACAAGTAGAATGAGCATGATGGGAGTTGTAGTTTCACAACAGCTGGAGTGCTGAAGTTTGCCGATCCCTGTATTAAAGAAAATGAGGCAGATCGGATCCTGGCATTTTTTTCCCCAACCCTTTACTAGGCTGAAGTGCACAAATATGGTGCTATACCTCTTACAGTACTGCTGGCTCAGTGGTTAGCAGCATTGGGGTCCTGGGTTCGAATCCAACCAAGGGTGACATCTGTATGCAGTTTGCTTGGGTTTTGGACTTTGCTTCCTCCCTTCTGTGAGGACGTTGACTGTCAGTGAGATGGTTCTATCCACCGGCTTGTGGGCAGGTTATCAATAAGGCAGCAGGGAGCCGTTCTGTGGTGTCATTATACATCTGACTTCCATGAGATAAATCAAATATCTTACATCCAGCTTGCCAACGTGGATCCTGGGCAGAAAGCGCTTTCCAGGAGCCAGGCCTAGCATATGTTTCTTCACTGTAGCTTGGAGTGGGTACCGGTCCTCATCAAAGAGACGCAGCGGGGTATGGAGACGTATTGTTCAGGCAATGCTCCATGGGAAGAAAAGCATGCAAATTCCAGGCCTGGATGTCTCTGGTTTGGCAGGTATGAGCTAATTTTCATATTTTTTCCCATGAAGCATTGCCTGAAAACTTAGTCTCTACACACTGCTGTGTCTCTTCAATAAGAGCCATTACCCCCCGAACTATGAGTATGTGCCGGCTGGGCCTGTATATTGCTGCCCGCAACCAGCAAGTCCAAAATATACAGGCCTGGCCGTTTGTGCACTGCATCACGCATCTGGAATGTGCTGTGCGCACGGTACACAGACCCATTCAAGTGAATGGGTCTAGATCAGTCTGTGGCAACCGCACGGATGGTGCCCATGCGTTGGCGACCAGGAATGGCCGTGTGCATGAGCCCTAAGATATCTGTAGGCTAAATGCACATGTAGAATATTACATGCAGATTTTTTTTTACATGGATTTACAGCCAGACAGTCCGCAGCATAATACAATACAGCAAATCCTATCTGCACGCTGTGGAAATTGTCCACGCTTTGACTTGCGGTGCAGATTTTAAAATCCCCGACATGTCCATTAATTATGCAACTTTTCATTACAGATTTCACTCCTTTTCAAGGTGAAAGGTTAATTTCACAGTGAAATACGCAGCAAAATCTGCGAGTAAGGGCGCCTTCATACACGGCAGATTTTGTTGCGGAAAATTTCTGCGAATGAAAATCAGGTCTATTTATCAGAATGGGGCCGGCAGAAATCCATGCGCTTCCCTCCAAAACAACCCTATTCACGTGACAGTCGCCCACATTTCGGACCCCCATCAGACCTCAGATCAGCCCTCCATGTCAGACTCCCATCAGACCTCAGATCAGGCCACTCAGACCCCATCAGACCTCAGATCAGGCCACTCAGACCCCCATCAGACCTCAGATCAGCCCTCCATGTCAGACCCCCATCAGACCTCAGATCAGCCCACTCAGCCCCCATCAGACCTGAGATCAGCCCTAATTGTCAGACCCCCATCAGACCTCAGATCAGCCCACATTGTCAGACCCCCATCAGACCTGAGATCAGCCCTCAATGTCAGACCCCCATCAGACTTCAGATCAGCCCACATTGTCAGACCCCCATCAGACCTCAGATCAGCCCTCATTGTCAGACCCCCATCAGACCTCAGATCAGCTCTCAATGTCAGACCCCAATCAAACCTCAGATCAGCCCTTAAAGTCAGACCACCCATCAGACCTCAGATCAGCCCTCCATGTCAGCCCCCATCAGACCTGAGATCAGCCCTCATTGTCAGACCCCCATCAGAACTGAGATCAGCCCTCATTGTCAGACCCCCATCAGAACTGAGATCAGCCCTCATTGTCAGACCCCCATCAGACCTCAGATCAGCCCTCATTGTCAGACCCCCATCAGACCTGAGATCACCCCTCATTGTCAGACCTCCATCGGACCTCAGATCAGCCCTCATTGTCAGACCCCCATCAGAACTGAGATCAGCCCTCATTGTCAGACCCCCATCAGAACTGAGATCAGCCCTCATTGTCAGACCCCCATCAGAACTGAGATCAGCCCTCAATGTCAGACCCCCATCAGACCTCAGATCAGCCCACATTGTCAGACCCCCATAAGACCTCAGATCAGCCCACATTGTCAGACCCCCATCAGACCTCAGATCAGCCCACATTGTCAGACCCCCATAAGACCTCAGATCAGCCCTCAATGTCAGACCCCCATCAGAACTGAGATCAGCCCTCATTGTCAGACCCCCATAAGACCTCAGATCAGCCCACATTGTCAGACCCCCATCAGACCTCAGATCAGCCCACATTGTCAGACCCCCATCAGACCTCAGATCAGCCCTCATTGTCAGACCCCCATCAGAACTGAGATCAGCCCTCATTGTCAGACCCTCATCAGACCTGAGATCACCCCTCATTGTCAGACCTCCATCGGACCTCAGATCAGCCCTCATTGTCAGAACCCCATCAGACCTGAGATCAGCCCTCATTGTCAGACCCCCATCAGACCTCAGATCAGCTCTCAATGTCAGACCCCAATCAGACCTCAGATCAGCCCTTAAAGTCAGACCACCCATCAGACCTCAGATCAGCCCACATTGTCAGACCCCCATCAGACCTTATATCATCTCTCATTGTCAGACCCCCATCAGACCTTATATCAGCTCGCATTGTCAGACCCTCATCAGACCTTCTATCAGTCTGCATTGTCAGACCTCAGATCAGCTCTCAATGTCAGAACCCCAACAGTCCTCAGATCAGCCCTCAATGTCAGACCCCCATCAGACCTCAGATCAGCCCTCAATGTCAGTCCCCCATCAGACCTCAGATCAGCCCTCAGTGTCAGACCCCCATCAGACCTCAGATCAGCTCTCAATGTCAGACCCCCAACTGTCCTCAGATCAGCCCTCAATGTCAGACCCCCATCAGACCTCAAATCAGCCCTCAATGTCAGACCCCCATCAGACCTCAGATCAGCCCTCATTGTCAGACCCCATCAGACCTCAGATCAACCCACATTGTCAGACCCCCCATCATGCCTTAGATCAGCCTACATTGTCAGACCCCCATCAGACCTCAGATCAGCCCTCAGTGTCAGACCCCCATCAGACCTCAGATCAGCTCTCAATGTCAGACCCCCAACTGTCCTCAGATCAGCCCTCAATGTCAGACCCCCATCAGACCTCAAATCAGCCCTCAATGTCAGACCCCCATCAGACCTCAGATCAGCCCTCATTGTCAGACCCCATCAGACCTCAGATCAACCCACATTGTCAGACCCCCCATCATGCCTTAGATCAGCCTACATTGTCAGACCCCCATCAGACCTCAGATCAGATTAAAATAAACTCCTCTTACCTTTTCTGTGCCACGGCTCCTCTCCACCTACGGCAGAAGTCACGCTCCCCGTCTTCTCGGCCTGTGCTGCTCTGTCACCTGACTGCGTGCAGCGTCAGTTCATACTGCCCACACTATGTCCTGACGCTGTACGGGGTCAGGACAGTGAAGCGCTGGCCAGGAAGACGGAGAGGGTGAGTATCAGGGGCGTAGCTAAAGGCTCATGGGCCCTGGTGCAAGAGTTCAGCTTGGGCCCCCCTTCCCTTAGTGTTCTGTGTGTCTTCTTATGCGGCACAAGGGTCTTTGGGCCCCCTCAGGCTCCTGGGCCCGGTAGCGACTGCTACCTCTGCACCCCCTATAGCTACGCCCCTGGTGAGTATAACAAGAGCCTGCAGCGCTTTGCTCCTGGCACCTAATACATACTAGTGAGCACTTCCACAATGGAAGTGTTCACTAGTATTCGCTTTAAAAGACGCACAGCCTTTTTCCCCCACTGTAACACAGCAAATAGAAGACAGGGAGGAGGGGGATGCAGCTGCAGTACCTCTCCTGTAGTGTCTGGGAGAGGGAGGAGGGGGGCATATTACTGGCTTGTGGAACAAAAATCTGTCATCGTTTAGATCTCTTTGAAAGAAAGTGTTATTGCATATCCCAATCCTGGGCTGTAAGATAAAACTGGCCATGAAGGATCTTGTGGTCAGTTCAACTCCATTTTAAGGAGTCTTCAACTCCTCCTCTTCCTGACTCTTTAGGCTCATGCACATGACCATATGTACCTATTACACTGGCTGACCTGTTCCATGTGCACTTGGCAGCTGAAGACATCTGTGTTGGTCCCATCTTCATATGTGTTCACATTGCTGAGAAATATGATGTTTTATTATATGCAAATGAGCATCTAGGAGCAACGGGGGTGTTACCATTACACCTAGAGGCTCTGCTCTCTCTGCAACTGCTACGTCCTCTGCACTTTGACTCTAGCAGGAGTCAAATCCAGATCTGATTATGTTTACACTGCCTGGCGCTGTCAATCAAATTGCAGAGAGAGCAGAGCCTCTAGGTGTAATGGTAACGCCCCCGTTGCTCCTAGAGGTTCATTTGCATATATTAAAACATCACTTTTCTCAGCAATGCGGACACATATGAACATGGGACCAACACAGATGTCTTCAGCTGCTAAGAGCACATGGAACAGGTCAGCCAGTGTCATAGGTACAAAACTGCTGACAGATGCCCTTTAAGTATCTTCATGTATTGTTATGTTCTGTAGATCTATGGAACGCTCTTCTAAATTAATTATCTGTCTTATCTGAAGAAGTGAAACAAAATTGCCCAATACAAGGAACTACCATGGAAGCTAATAAGTCAATAACACATTCAGTTCTTGGAAGATACTTCCACATCTGCAACTGCTGCCTGGAAGGTGATTAGCGGGAGTCGTACTTGTTAGTCACGGATGCGATGATGACGTCCACCGTGTTTCATAGGGCAGTGTGTAACGACCGTGACAAATAGTTGCATTTGCAAAAAGTCACCCTCTGAAAGAAAATAAAATATCACAGCTCTGTTTAGCTCACAGAGGACTGCCTAGACTGATACACTGTAGCAAATACTCAGCGGTTAGACAAACTGACACAAACTGCGCCACATCTATGACAGCATGTATGGTGAATTCTGTGCATCCTGTAAGACGCGTTTCTCTTCTGGTTTACATTATACCATTGTGTTGCACCAAAACAATCTGTCCGGTGAGATGTGAAAAGTGTCTTAAACGCGTAATAAATTTCACCTACGGCACATACGCCAGTTTTGGTGCAGAATTCTGCCTAGGAAATGTCCCCCAATATTTTCTTTTGCTGCCAAACAGGGGGAGATTATTAAAGACAGATCCTCTTTAACTCAGTAAGGCCGTGTTCACATCAGCGATTGTGTTTCCATTGTTAAAGGGGATGTACCACGGAAAATATTCTACACTTTTCAAACCAGCACCTGGATCTGAATACTTTTGTAATTGTCTGTAATTAAAAAAATTAGCATAGCCACTGAGTTATTCAATAAAATGCATCTGTACAGCGCACCTGCTGTGCTTTTTTTCTTATTTCCTTGTCCTGCTCACTGAGAAGGCTGCACATGCTCAGTTTCATATTTCAACTGCCTGTGATAGGGAGAGCTGAGACACGCCCCCTGAGCTGTGATAGGAAGAGCTGAGACACGCCCCCTGAGCTGTGATAGGAAGAGCTGAGACACGCCCCCTGAGCTGTGATATGGAGAGCTGAGACACGCCCCTGAGCTGTGATAGGGAGAGCATGGACACGCCCCCTGAGCTGTAGCAGAAAGGACACACCCCCTGAGCTGTCAGCTTGATATAAATCTAGCAGAGCAATGAATGTGGAGATCTCTGGATCCATGTGAGGTACAGGGCTGGTTCTAGCTTTGTTAGAAAGAGATTGTCATGTACTGTATGATGTCTGATTTTCATTTTTTACATTAGTCATGGGATAACCCCTTTAAGCTCCGTTATAGGAACAGAACAATCATAAAGGAAGCACCGCGTTTGTTCACCTGATGAACGCCATTGACTGTAACGCACATGCTGCGCTATTATGTCCTGCGTTTTTGACGGAATCTGTGACAAGGGAGATTCTGGCGCAGATGTGAGTGCTGCCTAATAAACTAGTCTCCAGGAGGCTCCCCCTAGTGGCTGCAGCAGTCAGACTTATGATTTAAAGGGGTTATCCCAAGATTAAAGTAAAAAATGAAAATCAGAGAGGACATATAGGACATGACTTTCTCTTTCTAATCTCTTTCTAACAAAGCCAGAACCAGCCCTGTACCTCACATGGATCAAGAGATCTCCTCATTCATTGCTCTGCTAGATTTATTTCAGGCTGGCAGCTCAGGGGAGTGTCTTTTCTGCTGCAGCTCAGGAGGCGTGCCCATGATCTCCCTATCACAGCTCAGGGGGTGTGTCTCAGCTCTCCATATCACAGCTCAGGGGTGTGTCCTTTCTGCTGCAGCTCTCTCCCTATCACAGCTGAGGAGGCAGTTGAAGGGTGAAACTGAGCATGTGCGGCCATCTCAGCAAGGTGGACAGAGAAATAAGAAAAAGAACAGACAGCAGGAGGCGCTATACAGATACATTTTATTGAATAACTCATTGGCTATACTAAATTTTTAATTACATGCAATTTCAAAAATATGTAGATCCACATGCTGGTTTAAGAACTACAGAACAGGGGTTAAAGGGGTTGTGGGACAACACCTTTAATAAGAAGAGTCACCTCTCCTGACCTCTGTTTTCCAACATTCTTTTATTAGGCATACAATAACAATTCTGGAGCATCTTTTCTTAGAACTTTATGTTGTACTGTACCTCTGTTATTCCAACTTTAAATTTATGAATAAATTCATAACAGGGCACCACAATTCTACCTTGTGAAGAGGGTGTCCTTACACAGTCTGATGCCGGGAGCACTGATTGGACAATGTCAGAGCGTGCAGGGACACACCCTACTCAGAGTTATAAGAAAACATGCTCCAGATTTGTTATTTCTTGTGGAATACTATTGTTTACTTAGACAGTTTAGTTCCTTACGATTTTTAGGATCTCTGCTTGCTGTCAATGCAGAGGGTCCCATCCCTGCTGCTTCCGATCCCCTGTTCACTGGACTTGTGATGTCCCATCCATCATCTAGTCATGCATCACAGTGAAGATGGGACATCGCTTTTCCAGTCCACAAGGTATCGGAAGCGGTGGAGACTGCACTGGAACAGAGTGCTGGTGGTTTGAGGACCATCGGGCCATAACTTCAAGGGCATCTGTCAGCAGTTTTGCACCTATGACACTGGCTGACCTGTTACATGTGCACTTGGCAGCTGAAGACATCTGTGTCGGTCCCATGTTCATATGTGCCCGCATTACTGAGAAAAATGATGTTTTAATATATGCAAATGAGCATCTAGGAGCATCAGGGGCGTTACCATTGCACCAAGAGGCTCTGCTCTCGCTGCAACTAGCGCACCTTCTGCACTGGTCATGATGTGGTTTACACTGCCTGGTCCTGTCAATCAAAGTGCAGAAGGGGCAGCAGTTGCAGGGAGAGCAGAGCCTCTAGGTGTAATGGTGACGCCCCCGTTGCTCCTAGAGGTTCATTTGCATATATTAAAACCTCATTTTTCTCAGCAATGCGGGCACATATGAACATGGGACCAACACAGATGTCTTCAGCTGCCAAGTGCACATGTAACAGGTCAAAGTACAGATTTGCTAGATGGTCAGGCAGCCCTTTTAATGAACATTTCAGGAAAAGGAGATATTATTCATCACCTGAGGAGGCGGAGCATGACCTGTTGGCCTTCTATGAACCCCTGTGTCATGCTCCACCCCCTCAGGCCCTACATTAGATATAACACATGTATCGATCTGAACCATCTCCTATAAGACAGCAGCAGCAGGGCCTGATTTCCATTCACATGGTATAACTCGATACAATGTTGCACGTTGTCCTTTATCTGTAGCCTATTGTTATTCTTATCATTCTTTTTTTATTTTACAAAACTTTTCCCTTTTAAAGTGATTGTATCATCCCTAGAAGAAAGCAGTCACCGTATATTTTCCTGGAACGTCTCCAATGTCTGAGAACAACAAAAATGTCTGGTCACAGAACGCTTCACGTGATTGGTTCGTGCGGCGTCCTCTGTGACCCGGAATACCGCACCCGCACCTCCTGCTGCTCCCAGACAGTACAGTGTCTGTCTCCGGCTTTCTTCCATGGAGACGGGATAGGCATCTTGATTTTGGATCCTATGATTTTTGGATCTGGCTATATTTCACGTCCAGCATTCCTCAGGGTTACGCCCATTGGGGCGCGAAAGGCCGGCGATCAGTTATAAACGCATCGGGTGGAGAGTCCGCCAGATGGAGGATCTTTGATGGGAAGGTTTAGGAGTTTTTTTTTTTTATTTCCTGCACAGAAAGAATTTTCTTTGTAGACATCTCGACATAAACTAGTTTCAATGGCCGCGTTTGAAAGCCTCCATATAAAATGACGGCGAGCTGCGCCGCGGCTACGGGAAACAATGCGCACTTAATTTACTCCAGCATTAATGTGAAATGTTGCTGTTCAGCACTCATGCCTCCTGTCGGCTCTTGATAAATGGCCCCCCACTATGTGTTTTACCTGCAGTCCCTTCTTCGCTCAGCATCCCAGTCTCCATGGTTACTGGGATCTGATACCCACAAGGCGCTTTCGGTAATTGTTAACACTTTCTGTCTTTAAGGACTCGGCAGGAGTTCTCGTCATCTGCCCGTAACTTCATTCTAGCAAGGATGGCGTCGTCTGCAGGCAACAAAGGGTTAAGGTATTGCCGTGTCTGAAATGAACAGTATTGCTGCGCGAGCGCTATCCGAACAACTTGTTGCCATAACTATAGCAGAACGTCTAGGAGGCTTCGTGTTTCCCCCTATCTTTTGGGTGGGGGTGGTCCACCTTCTATACAGTCCTGCAGATACTTTACTTACTTCTCACCTGACTCTGTCTTCAAAAGGACAAGAAACAAGCAAAGGTTCTGTGAGGGGATACACATGCATACATGCATACTCATATCTCAGGCAATCACATGTGTTCTGAATGGGGAGAGGGGAGTAAGCCGTCCCCCAAGAACAAAAGGATCAGACATGTTGAAATGCAAATGCCCAGCCCTTCTCTCCACCAACATCTGCCGCTGAGGAAGTTTTGGGAAGCCCTTCTGAAATTGCTGCGTTTAGCGGACATGCATGTAATGTTTGAGGATTGGGTCTGACACCCCTCATATGAGCCTTGTGTTTTTAATACTTTGTTATACTTGGCTTTACTCTGCGTTCTCTTTGTACAGTTGTGACCTGTATACTGCCGGGTGTCAGGCAGATGTTTTACACTGACCTCCATGCATTTTGTTGCTCAGATTCAGTTTCCTTTTGTCCTCCTTAATGTTCAACCTTGTTTCCTGCGACTGCTTGACCTTGGTGGAGAACGGAGATGTGAAGATCTCTGGTTCCAGTAAAAAAAGCTTTACAGGGGCCCTTACCTAATAACTACAATGTTCCACCAAATGAAACTCTCTAAGGTCGATATACAATATAAAATCATAAGATTATAGACAATAACTCATCGTGCCCATTCACATTCCCCAGAGGACCACTTACATAGCACCTGCGGTCTCTGGGCTCCCATAAATGAGTGCTTGCAGCTTCATATCCCTCACAACTACTCCTTGGATATGATGGAGATGATACATGTGCCGGGTTCCTGAGATCTTATCCTCCTGGGATCCATAGAACATGGATCAGTTTGACAGACCCCCCTGATGAACGGCTTTATGGATGTGAAAATGTTTCTTGATTTTTTGAGATGGGATTCTGATGGTTGTAAGTGCATTGATGGACCCAGCCGCGTCTGATCATGATAGATCATTTGTCCAAACGGGCCGAGGCACGTCGGACTCCTTTCACTAAAACGGCTAAAAATGAGTCCTCCTCTACTGGCTTTAGTGCCTGGAAATGATTCAACAGGCACAAGTTTTTAAAAGGGCTCCGAAAGTTTTTTTTTGCCAAAAAGTCTCTTTGAAGGAAGGGATATTGACTTACAGGGTAGCTACCTCTAGGTGGCGTGATTTTCTTCCTTCTGGTGGAGAGCTAATTTCCATACCTTTTCCCAGAAGGCATTGTCTGTAGACTCTTTCGTAAGGAGGAAATGTAACCCAAAGAGTTGTAAGAAGATGACATCAATGAGAACTTCTTGACCAATGCCGCAAACTACTCAGCGGATGGAGCTTTCCATCTACTGTGTAGTTACCAGGGGTGGATTGACCATAGACCTTACAGAGAAATTTCCCGTTGGGCAGATGCCCGGGGGCCGCCTGACTCCTCCTCACGGCCGGCCAGTGGATGTTTTTGGGGATGTATTTTGTACTGCTGGCAGTATTTTGTGATGGACTGTGGTATTTGACTCTGTTGGGGTGGTATAATGTGCCACAATATGGTATTGCTGGCCCCGCCTTCCATCAGTTTGGACCCGACTACAAAATGGGGCCACTTTAAGTTCCCAGTCCGCCCCTGGTAGTTACCGGCACCAGCGGCTGCCCAAAAAAGACAATCAATGAGGGTGCTGGAAGTCGAGCCCCCACCAATCTGATATTGATGACTTATTTTGAGGACAGGTCTTTAGCATCTAAGAACCAGAAGGCTCCTTTAAGGAACTGGTCTTCCACATTAAGTAATGTATGAAATTCATCCGAGTTTGCAAATTAGCTCTCCTCCAGAAGGAAGAAAACTGACTCTCTGGTGCCACCTATAGGTTGCTAATTGTTAAGTCAATGCCGGACCCCATAAGGACGGTATGCAGCCAGCAAGAGTAAGACATGGCAGGTGCTCCTTAAGGAGAACATAGTAGGGGGGGTTAGATGCCTTTGACGCAGATCTCGGGGTGTACTGGTTCTCTACCCATTGGTTGATATTCCTAGCCATGCTGTGAGCCTCTAATAGGTCAGACACTGACTTTCAGGATAGCTACCTATAGGTGGCGCTCCATTAACAGTATTTTTTTTCTTGAGGAGAGCTAATTTGAATGCTCTTTCCCAGGGAGCCTTGCCGCTAAGACTCCCTGCAACGACTTGTTCTCCACAAGGATAATCAATACCTGAGTCACTGTAGGAGGAGATATGATTGGGTTGTGCTGGGACTTGTAGTGTTACAGTCTTGAGAATGTGTGCAGATGTTATAAATGAACATTGACGACGCAGACACCGCATGTGCAGTATGTAGGCGCTTGTTCATGGACACCATGAGTAATGCCCTCTGCTGCATCACTTAGCATGTTGTGCACCTCTTCTGATGCCCACTTAGTGCCTGCTCACCACCCTTCTGATGCCTTCTCCATGCCCGCTCATCCCCTCATCTGATGCCCACTTAGTGCCTGCTCACCACCCTTCTGATGCTTTCTCCATGCCCTCTCATCCCCTCATCTGATGCCTGCTCATCCCCTCATCTGATGCCTGCTCATCCCCTCATCTGATGCCCACTCTGTGCCTGCTCATCCCCCCTTTTGATGCCTTCTCCATGCCCTCTCATCCCCTCATCTGATGTCTGCTCATCCCCTTATCTGATGCCCACTCTTTGCCTGCTCATCTCCCCCTTTTGATGCCTTCTCCATGCCCTCTCATCCCCTCATCTAATGCCCACTCATCTCCTCATCTGATGCCCTCTTCATGCCCACTCATCCCCCCTTCTGATGCCTTCTCCATGCCCGCTCATCCCCTCATCTGATGCCCACTCCGTGCCTGCTCATCCCCCCTTCTGATGCCTTCTCCATTCCCGCCTATCCCCTCATCTGATGCCCATTCATCCCCTCTTCTAATCGTGTTTGCAAGAATGACACGAGCTCTGATCTTATGCTGTCAGGAAGCCCCCTCTCCGCTCCGTCCTTCCGCCGCTTCTCCCTATCAGATGTAGTCGTGCTTCGTGCCAGTTAAAACAGGTCACTGGACACAGTTTTGCTCTAATTCTCTCAATCTGCCGGATACGAGGCGGTCGGGGATTGCTACACAGCCTGCGCCACCACTAAAGGGTTCAAGTTCAGACTGGAAAACATATATATATATATATATCTAATGTAATAAGCGCTAAGGACGCTGAAGTGCACGAGCACGCCAGACCTATGCTGACTAATTGAGGCCATTGTCCTCCTAGTCTCGAGCATTCGCTACACAATGCCGCCAATGATAAGCGAAAAAAAAAAAAAGCAAATGCGACACATTGACAGATACGATTTTTTTTCCCTTGTTTCTATAATTGCTCTCATGAGGAAGAAGGAGGGGAGACGGTCGCCTGGAATATCTCATTGGTCTCCAGCAGAAACCTCACCTCAAAGCTGGCGAGGCGGCGGGGGAGTCGTACAATGATTAGCCCTGCCTTTTCCCTATGAGATAGCCAGGCAGAGGGTGCCTCGAGGGAATTACCGAGGTGGCTGACTATAAGTCACACAAAGCCCAGGCGGCCAAGTGCAGATGTTGAGAGTTATCAGTGTGTTTTTTTGTAAAAAAAAAAAGATTTTCCTGTCCTCGCGCACACTCCATCTTTATGCAGTTTGTGCAGGAATGTAATGTTCTCAGCAGCTCGACATGCAGATCCAATCCCGTAGCCAGATCTGCTCAACTATGTAGCCACGAAGGAGTCAGGTTTCAAGAGTTTAGGAACTGGGCAGTTCACTGAGTCAGAATCAAAGAATTTTTTTTGGTAGGAAAAGAGAAGTCAGCTAAGATGGTCTTAGAAAAAAAGGCAGCAACATGGGGTACAGAGGAAACACTGAGGTTCTGGTGCATGAGGGGCCCAAAGGTCTCTGCACATATGAAGACACCGGTGTGTGAGGGGCCTAAAGGTCTCTGCACTTGTGAATGTACCAGTGCATGAGGGTCCCAAAGGTCTCTGCACTTGTGAATGTACCAGTGCATGAGGGGCCCAAAGGTCTCTGTAGTTAACTAGGCACTAGTATTATAAATGGCACATAATATGGGGGGTGTAGAGGAAGCAGTAAGGTCCTGGTGCATGAGGGTCCCAAAGGTCTCTGCACATGTGAAGGCACCAGTGCATGAGGGGCCCAAAGGTATCTGTAGTTAACTAGGCACTAGTATTATAAATGGCACATAATATGGGGGGTGTAGAGGAAGCAGTAAGGTCCTGGTGCATGAGGGTCCCAAAGGTCTCTGCACATGTGAAGACACCGGTGTATGAGGGGCCTAAAGGTCTCTGCACTTGTGAAGGTACCAGTGCATGAGGGTCCCAAAGGTCTCTGTAGTTAACAAGGCACTAGTATTATAAATGGCACATAATATAGGGGGTGTAGAGGAAGCAGTAAGGTCCTGTTGCATGAGGGTCCCAAAGGTCTCTGCGCAGGTGAAGGCACCAGGATTATAAATGGCACATAATATAAGGGGGTGCAGAGGAAGCACTAAGGTCCTGGTGCATGAGGGTCCAGAATGTCTCTGTACATAAGAAGGCGCCAATATTATAAATTGCACTTAATATGGGGTTGCAGAAGTACCAGATGAACCGAAGCCCTGGTGCATGAGGGTCCCAAAGATCTCTGAAGTCTTTGTAGATAAGCCATGGGGGTGCATAATAGAGGGGTTGCAGAGGTAGCACTAAGGTCCTAGTGCACAAAGGGCCCAAAGGTCTCTCTAGATAAGAAGGTACCAGTATTATAAATTGCACATGATATGGGGGTGCAGAAGTAGCAGTAGCACTGAGGCCCTGGTACATGAGGGACCCAAAGGTCTCTGCACATAAAAAGGCACCAGGATTATAAATGGCACATAACACAGGGGGTGCAGAGGTAACACTAAGGTCCCGGTGCGTGAGGGGCCCAAAGGTCTCTGCACATGTGAAGACACTGGTGTATGAGGGACCCAAAGGTCTCTGTAGTTAACAATGCACTAGTATTATAAATGGCAAATAATATGGGGGTGCAGAGGAAGCACTAAGGTCCTGGTGCATGAAGGTCCCAAAGGTCTCTGCACATGTGAAGGCACAGGTATTATAAATGGCACATAATATAAGGGGGTGTAAATGTAGCATTAAGATACTGGTGCATGAAGGGCCCAAAGGTCTCTGTAGATAAGAAAGCACCAGTATTAGAAGTAGCACATAATACAGATTGTGCATTGGGGCCTTGGAGCTTTGTTACGCCTCAGGCCTTAGATGGTACAGCCGCCGGTATACCTGCACAGTAGTGTATAGCATGGGACATAATACTATGACCAAGCTGCGGGGCAATGATGTCCACCAGACAGTCCCTTGAAAAGTCTATAGGAAAACTGAGAATTGGATCAGTGTGCTGCACAGTATAAACTAGAATGGGCCATAGGCTTCCATAACTGTGGCCCAATGACTGATCACCCAACATCTATCACCTCTGAGGTGGCCAATATTACATGTTATTTTAATAGAGGGGGCAAGTAGCAGTGTGGCGCCGCTTATCTCCTGGAGAAACAAATACATGCTTAGGTTCAGATCCTTGTTTACCCTCATGGATAACCAATCAGTTTGCGGTTCTTGTGGGGTGGTGGTCACCCACGCCCTCCACTGATACAGGGGACTTTGTTCTTGTGATCACTGGGAGGTCCCACTGATTGGATCAATTTTGTGGATTGTCGATAGATGTTTATTAAGGGCTAGCATCTTAAACTCCTATTGATGGGAACACGTAATATTACTGACTACAGTTGCACGGTTGATGATACAATTTCGTTGCTGATGCTGCAGTTCGCTCAGGCTCAAAATTGACTTTAGAGACCAAACAGGAGTTTGCTGAGTGATCAAAACTTTGGAGCGACTGCTAGATAATATCAGAGAGCAGGAGACGGCCGGGGTCCGGTGACGCATCTCATTTGGCTGGTCTCCAGTTGTCTACTTCATGGGGCTGTTCTTTTGGCAACTGATGTCATAAACAAAGCCAATGATGAAATGTATTTACATGTCATAGGAACGAAGAAATGAGGGAATTTAACTGAAGCCTTGATTTACATAACAGGTCCAGCAGCTGCTTATCTCCCAATATAACAAAGAACCAGGTTAACATCCAGGACATCATTACATTCAGCTGACCTGGGCCTACAAGGCATTGAGCCTGGTGAGAAACTCTCTTTAAATCAGCCATACACTCATTCTGCTGACACTTATTCTCAATAGTGTACATAGAGAAGTAAGGGCCCCAAGGGCCTAGCAAGGACCAAACCAGGCCCTCCACACAGGACAGAAGGGTTTCTGCCTAAACTCCTTTCAATGACCCTTGGGTCATTTTTTCCACTCCTTCATTTGCTAAAAGTTGTTCCTTTAGAGGGTAGAGTCCTGACCAAGTTTTCTCCTCCAGTAGAAGAGGAGATGATCCCAACTAAGACTGGGCCCCCTCTTGCCCTGGGCCCTAAAGCAGTCGCATGGTCTGCTGCTATGGTAGTTACACCCTTCCTGCCTATTCTCTAATATCTGCTGAGAGTCAGGAGACCCTCATACACAGTAGATGGTTGGCAGATCCTTTTGAAACTGGTGGGATTGGCCAAAATGAAGTTAATGTGCATTGCCAGCTTTGAGACAAAGGTTGGTCCGTCCCACCAATTTCTGACGGGACCAATAATCTCATTGCCGGGGGCTTTACGACTATCCCTGAATGTCAAAAATGGAATGAAAGAAGGAATACGCCAGCATCTTATTCCCTTCTTTCCATTGAAATAACCTTGCGCCCCCGGCCAAGTGGACGGCACATGTTTATGGTGGAGTCGGGTGAAACAGCTGTCGGGCAGATGACCTATCTCAAGTGTATGGTCAACATAAAAGTGCTCCTGGGGTAGTCTGTACCAATCCAACGTGAAGATCATGACCTACGTTTATGTAATCTGGCGCCATTGACCCGTTATCATCCCTTCTCCTTGACCTGTCTTCTAAACCTCCTCCGAGTAAGCTCGCAATTCGAGAATCCTAAATTCCCTCCTTCTCACGTAATTGGGGAGATATCCATCTTTTGCACCAAGCAGCAACGTGACTCTGGCACAGCGCGCAGCAGACGACCTTTCCAACCGTACAAACCAAGGGGATAAACAACTTAGTCACCCCCCCCCGATCCCGATGATGAAATGAAAAGATGTCAAACCCTCCAAGAAAGAGCCCACGTCAACATCCATCCTCCCCGAGTGCTCTTTGGATGGAGTTTTGTTTTTTTTTTTGGCGCCTCCGCACCTTGGACCCTCTTTTGGCCGCCGTCCTCCTTTAATGTGCGCTTGCATTAGCGGTAGGCATTGGCCACCGGCGTCTACATGCCATCAGAGCCGTCGTGAAAAAAAAAACTGCTTGGATGTCGCCCAAACTCTGCATTCATTTTCTGCCTTGTTACAAAAACAGATATCTCTATCAAGTGTGGCGCGGCTCAGCCTTTCTGGCGTTTTGCTCTCTTTTTTTTTTTGCACTTTTTTTATGTCTCCGTAGCCTTTTCTTTGCTTTTTTAATCCACCCCCTCCCTTTCCTCCGTCTTTGCTGTGGCGTGTGCGCTGCCTGTCTGTGTCTGTCAGCCTGTGTTACAACACAGTATGTAACTGAGGAGAACACTCTGTGATGCAGTATGTCTCGGTGCAGGACACCGACAACCGCTTCTCCCCGTCTGCCTGTCGTCCTCTCCAATCAGACATGTCTTACTTATCGAGGGTGCAATCAGCATGTCGATGCAATCCCCTCCGCCCC
This sequence comes from Rhinella marina, assembly GCA_900303285.1. Classification (NCBI taxonomy): domain Eukaryota; kingdom Metazoa; phylum Chordata; class Amphibia; order Anura; family Bufonidae; genus Rhinella; species Rhinella marina. Next base: position 138,597 of record ONZH01002188.1, on the reverse strand, counting down.
CCCCTCTATATTACCCTATACGTATAGACCCGTCTATATATGTATGGATGTGGGTGTGCGTCACATGCTTGCTATTCATTGCACCCTTCTCTCTCGCACTCTCTCTCTCTCTCTCTCTCTCTCTCTTCTCTCCCTCTCTCTTTCACTCAGGTCACTTTGACAAGCTCTCTCTCCTCCCACTAGCATTGCAATTAGCATATTAATAAACCACAGTACTGCCAGCAGAGAGAGAGAGAGGGAGAGAGAGAGAGAGGGAGACACACACAAGCACACATACAGAGACAGAATAAAATTCCTTCTGCCTGCTTCCTCTGAGGCCCAATTTCTGCCTTTTTTTTTTGGAGGGGCGCTTGTTTTGTTCTTTGAGATCTCACAAGGGCATTTTATGCCAGGAGCCTTTGCTGTGGGCAACCAGTACCTGCTCGTCTCCACGCCAGGCATGTGAAGATGTCAGTGGGTTGCGCATGTCCTGGTAAGTGCTCGTCTTCTTCTTCTGCTTTTGTTAATTAACTTGCAATTAATGAAGTCGAGATCCGTCGGGGTTTTTTTTTTGCTGCAAGGAGTCGGGGCCTTTTTTTGTTTGTTTGTTTTTTTTTTGTATTTTCTTGCATTGAATTTGCAAAAAGTACTCGTACCTGCTTTATGTTTTTTACCTGGTGGGGGCGACGGCTAAAAAAATTCCCAGAGTTCCTAAATGTCAGCCAATCAGAAGTGCCTCTGGACTTTTGACCTTAGGTCATGGGGTGATGGCGACACGCTCGTTTCCGAGCCCTGATTGAATGACGTGAACAGATATTGTCATTTGCGCTTTACTTATTTCCCTTCTCTAGGTCATTATCCACTCCCCCCCCCACCCCTTCCCCAAATCCTAAGCCCTTCCAGGGGTTACTAAAGGTTGCTATCAGTCCTGTCGTCAGTGAAAAGACCCATTTTGGACCTAGTTTGAATGACATGCTTGTGCGTTTCTTTCTCGGTGCTATTCTTAGTTAACTCCTGCAGTGCTGGAGAGGCAAGGTACCTGAGCGTCCTCCGCTTGCCTGTTGATCACCTCGGTGCTTGAAGAACCTAAAAGGGTGATCCCATAGGTATTACCCTAAGGCTGCCGGTTATCGCCGAAGGATTGCAGAGATTCACTTTAAGTCAATGTAGCTTTGCTGTCTGGATGTGAAGAAGCAAGTGGAATTATTGCAGACGGGTGCACATTTGGTGCGGGGATACATATTTCTTGCCGTCTTTTGCAAGGACACCTTTCCGGAGCGGTGTGTGCACTGCGCCTCATATCTGCAGGGACTCATTAGCGACGTCTATAAGGAAAGACAGAAAAACATTCAGCAGGTCATTTAATGCTGTATCTGCTGAAAGGGGGGGGGGGGTTAAATAAGGGACTGTCTGTCTTTCACAACAAACCCCCACCTCCTCCCATGAGACTAAACTCTATGGAAACGCTGTTACTCTGTGTTTGTTTTGGAGATCAGATGGATACATTGTATCACCTTTTATAGAGCGGTGCTTCCAATATCACTGTAAACAAATATCTTTCCGCTTATTTATATAAACAAAGGCAACTTTTTGGATCTGGACTCTTTTTTTTTTTCCTGGTGAATCTTGCCCCCCCCCAGTGGTTTCTTTAGATCAGAGCGAAGAGCTGTGACAGATGTTGTGGTCTGTATATAATAACACCACAATCAGCTGGGGAGGACTTTGCACAATGTTCTGATGATAGAAATAGATCTGGGGCAGGACCCGTCACGGTTATGTCTGTCTCCATGATATCAGTACATTTCTCACAGGTTTTGGGTTGATGTTTTTGTTTCTATAGTTAGAGAAGGGTCTGTTTACCACTTGGATCCATGCTACAAGACCTTAAAGGGGTTCTCCGGGTAATTCCTAATTGTTCCTCGACAATGAGATGATCACAAAGTGTCTTCCTGCTGAGATCCCCAGCGATCAGCTGTAAGCTCTGGGGAAACCTAGTAAAAAGTGTTCAGTTTTCCTGCAGCGCCACCACAGGGGAAATGAAGTATTACATAGTACCCATTTCAGTTTACTGGGTTGTCTGTATAATGCAGGTCAGGATGGGTGCTCCGTAGATGCTTTTGTAGGCCCTCGTCCCACTGTCCAAAAGATGAGTGTCCTGAACAGAAGATCCCTATAATGATTCAGAACGGAGAACTGGAGAACTGAGGTTCCAGGAGCAGGTCATTGATGGCCTATTCTCAGGATAGGCCATCAATATCAGATTGGTGAGGACTCTTGGCACTTCCGCCGATCAGTAGGGGCCCGTGGTGCTTGCGCGAGTGCTGCAGCCGTGCATGTAGTAGTGTCGGTTCTGGATATTGGATCTTTGTCCCATTGATTTAACCTAGGCAAAGCTTCAATACCCTGCATCCCAACAGCCCCATGTAAACAGGTTGACAGCCCCATGTAAACAATGGAGAGATTGCAGTGCTCTCATAAGTCCCTTGAAAGATGTGATCGGTGGCAGGGGCAGAGTTGGACCCAGGAGTGTAACTACCATAGCGGCAGACCATGTGACTGCTATGGGGCCCAGGGTAAGGGGAGCCCAGTCTTAGTTGGGATTATCTCCTCTTCTAGTGGGGCTGAAAACTTGGTCAGGGCTGTACCCTCTAAAGCAGAGATCTCAAACTCGTGGCCCTCCAGCTGTTGTAAAACTACAACTCCCAGCATGCTCCAATAGCTGTAGGCTCTCCTGGCATGATGGAAGTTGTAGTTTTACAACAGCTGGAGGGCCACGAGTTTGAGATCTCTGCTCTAAAGGAACAACTTTTAGCAATTGAGGCAGTGGAGAAATGGTCCAAAGGGTCATTGAAAGGGGTTTAGGCAGAAACCCTTCTGTCCTGTGTGGGGGGCCTGGTTTGATCCTTGCTATGGGGCCCCTACTTCTCTATTCACGCCACTGGTTGGACCCCTACTGATTTGATTTTGACGGACCTATCCTAAGGACTTGCTTATACATAAATGTATCACACGAGGCAAGATGTCTACATCCCCATTTTGGAAAAGTGATGGCTGTACATACTGATATCTGGTTCTCGGCTGTATTTCTGTCGCCTTTCCAGCAATTTGTAGCTGCCGTGCTTTTTAAACATTACCCAATTATATCATTAAATTACGGGAGGGTCACAAGTTTAAAGGAGTTGTCTGGTTAATAGAGGAGGGGGTCTCCCATTCAGGACCTTCACCTGTTAGCCAGATCCCAGAGGGGCTATAAGAAGCGTCTCTTGTCCTGGAGGACCCAGTCTGTCCATGGATTTCAGCAGGACTGGTGTAATGCTTCATTTCTCCTCTGGAGGTGCTGCAGGGAAATTGAGCACTTGTACCTCCCATTGTAAACATATTGATATATTGTAGAACTGGCATTCTGGCAGTGTCAGATTTGCATTAAACATGCTTTTTGTTTCAGTAGCATGGACTGCTCAATGTCTGGGTATAAATTCAGAAATTTTGTTGCAGGAGATAAAGCCATTCAGCGTGTGATCATGGCCTCCATATGCAGTATGCAACAAGAGCTTTCTCAGTGCCCTTCCCTGGGGGAAAGTCAGGAAGCCTTAGATGGTTTGCCAGTCCCACCAACATCAGCTGGTCTTCAGATGTTCATCTAATGTGTATGGCTAGCTTAAAGGGGTTGTCCAGGACTTAAGAATTGATGGCCTATCCTTAGGATAAAGCATCGATTTCTGATCAGTGGGGGTCCAACTCCAATCAGCTTTTAGAAGGGGCCACCGTACTTGATCGGTGGGGGTCTGATTCCCTGCATCCCTGCTGATCAGCTGTTAAAAGGGGTCATCCATATATAAACCTTTAACCACCTAACTCCAATAGTGAGAAAAGTAGCTAACTGGAAGGGGGGAGGGCTGCTTTAGATGCTGCTACCTCCTGAACGGTACCAGGTAGAGATATGTGCTTTGTATTGTTTGAAAACAGACATTCCAAGCTTTCAGACAATACCAGAATGACAGCAATATGTTCAGCACAGGGGAAGATATCTCTGATAGAAATCAGGATGCTGTGAATGCAGCTGAATGTGAAAGTATCTCGCGATTAATCCCGACTTGATTTCTAACAGTGATTTCTCCTCTGTTGCTTGGACTTTAGCTGGTCTTGTATGAAAGCCTGGACTTCAAAAAAAGCTTTCAAAAAAGACCAGTTGCTTGTTTCTAGCTACTACTACCATTCAGGAGATAACAGCATCTAAAGCAGCCCTCCGTCCTCCAGTTAGCTACTAGAGACACCGCAAGCAGATATGCCTACAAAATTTCCAAACTTAAAGGGGTTGCTCACTTTAACAATCCCTTTGAGATAATGATAATCCTAAACAGGTCATCACCCAAATCACTACCACTTTTTGCCATTATTTTTTTTAAAAAAAGAGTATCCCAAAAATATGCTGAATGCAGATTGCTAGGTCTTCCAGCTGTAATCTGTGCTGAAGTGTTTAGTTTCCCTGCAGCGCCACCACAGGTGAAATGAAGCATTGCACTTTTTCCATTAAACTTGGACTGTTCATGTAACGTACAGACAGGCCCAGTCCTCCAGAGAGAAGGACAATCTGTGTAGGCGGCTGATATGGGTCATTTTCTGAATGTGGATCCCCTTCTAAATGCCCCAATATGGGTGATCTAAATCGTCAGAGGTATACTGTCATATAAAATTGTGCCTCCAATTGTGGATTGAGGTCTTTTTTGCTGTCTTTGTGTCTAGAGAGGCAAATCATTAGAAATCCTAGTAACACTTAAGACTCAGCGTACTAGATTTTTGCAGTTTTTAATGGGAAGCAAAAAAAAAACAACAACAAAAAAAGGATTCATTATTATGTGTGAACTTCACGCCCAAACCGGCGTCTGTCACCTCTGGCTGAGATTGTTTGTGTAAGTGCTTATCTGAAATACGAGTAAATAAATGGCTTTACTGTTACAGTGGATATACCAAAAGCCACACAGTATTTGATAGATCAGTATCTTAAAGGGGTTGTCTCATGTTAGAACATATGGATGTCATGAAGGGGGGGTGTCCCAAAGGCGAGAGCTAGTAACAGCAGGCGGCTATTACTCTGGAGGACCTGACCCGAGTCATTTTTATGGAGCAGCATGTAATACCATATTTGCCCTGTAGTGGCCACTGCAGGGGAAGCATATGGCCAGCCACAGGATCTGATCGCTGGGGGTTCCTGAATCCAAACCTGTATCAGATGATCATTAGGTTGGCTTTATTGTTAGAAGTTTTGTTGCGTATTAAACTGGAAATTGTGCTGATTAATTTAATCTCTGTAATGGTCGACACTTCTGTTCTCGGATACAAAGTCACCTGCGGTCGGATGAGGATGTGTTTTCATTCCTGGCACAGTGGCGGCTGGGAGCACGTGCTGAACATGGAAGAAATTAAAGGCATCTCAGTTCATTGTTAATTTTCAGAGGTCGGAACCCCTATCCTAGTGATACGCTATAACATTAGATTGAAGGACCCCTTTAAGAGCCATCTGATTGGAGTCCATGACACAACAGTGATGTGTGCGGCCTACACTAATACACAGCAACAGGCCCAACAGCTGTGCAAACAGGACTGGATCAGGAGAGAGCGTCAGCCTCTCCTGACCTAAAAAAAAAATCTGATTGTCTATCTACAGTGTAGCTATCTATCTATGATCTATCTTTTTTCATATCTATCTATCTATGATCTATCTTTTTTCATATCTATCTACATAATTTTTCTATCTATCTATCTACATCATTTTTCTATTTATCTATCTATCTACATTATCTATCTATCTATCTGATATCCATCTATCTACATAATCTATCTATCTATCTATCTATCTATCTAATATCTGTCTGTCTATCGATCTGTCTATTTTATATCTATATTATCTATCTATTTATATCCATATTATCTATCTATCTATCTATCTATCTATCTATCTATCTATCTATCTATCTATCTATCTATTTTCATATCTATCTATCAATCTATCTTCATATCTATCTATCTATCTATCTATCTATCTATCTATCTATCTATCTATCTATCTATCTGTCTGTCTGTCTGTCTGTCTATCCATCCATCCATCCATCTATCTCTATATCATCAGGCAGTGTAATTATGTGATGGGGCTTTGTTAACGACATTACTTTGCTGGAAGCTTCGTATACGTTGTTATCCGTGGACTGCGACGTCTGCTCTTCTGCTCAGGACCCACAGACGCCTGCTGTAAAAAGCTCTCATCTCCTTGTACCGGGCAGACGAGGCTCTGCTTTACCTGCAGTTCTGGCGGAAGCTTTTACAGATTCTATTTTAAATTCTGTTTACAGCATCGTCTTCAAGGATGTGTTACTGTAACCATATTAAAAAATAGAAATCCTGTCTATAGAACAAACCCAGTGACCAGTATAGCAAACAAACTTCTGAGGTTACTGGAAATCGAGACCTATTTATGACACACATAGAATGGCGTTCACAGTAAGAAACCAGTCCTTTATGGAGCAGATGCCATGTTCAGTGACTGGGATGATAACTGTACCATGCACGAACAGTGCACGTACACATAATGGGCACGGTTATAAAAAAGCGTCATGTCAGCAGTTTTTTGTGAAAATGGGAGAAATTCTGCACCAGTTAATTTAATCTTTATAAGATTCCCGCTTCCCTTCAAATTGTCATAGAGGTAGAAGATAAAATTCTGGCTGCCTGCGGTCACCACTAGAGGGAGATGTCTGCGTGCAATTACATTTACCTTCAGTCAGCTCCCCCTAGTGGTGACTAAGGATAGACAGAATGTTATAGTGTCAAGCTTGGGTACATTTTTAACTGGGCAGCAGCGTGTTGTACCTGTTGAAAAATCCATAGCCGCCTGCTCTCGAACACTCCATTCATTCTCCCTGGGTCCCTTCACTGGTCTGCCAACTTCCATGCTCTAAACTTCTGGATTGGCAGGATCACGAGCAGCACTGTAGCCAATGACTGGCCTTAGCAGTGACCCAAATCTGGACAACCCCTTTAAAAGCAAAACATGCATTGGCGTTTTAAAGGGATTGTACAGGATTACAAAAACATGGCTGCTTTCTTTCAGAAACTGCACTACGCCTGACCATGGTCTGCATTAGGTATTGCAGCTGAGCTTCATTGAAATGAATGGGGCAAAGATGCAATACCACACATAACCTGTGAACACAGGTGGCGTGGTTTTGGGATGAAAGCAGCTATATTTTTTTTTTTACAATGGTGTAAAACCCCCTTATATTGGTAAAACAGAGATCTTTCTGCTCCATTCCAGGTTAGAAACAAAAAAGCGGACAAACTACCTGGATGGACCACAGATCTCTCAGTATTTTGTGCACAGTACATAGAGAGGCGGGCAGAACAGGAAGTCAGTGTGGTGCAGCTTCAGCCAATAGCTGCATAGCAGGAAGTGATGTCACAAAAGGAGGCAAATTACAGTCATATGCAGCCATGTTGTTATTTCTTGCGGTGATAGGAACCTATAGTCCAGGGATGCTCAACCTGCAGCTGTTGTAAAACTACAACTCCCATCATGCTCTGCTGTAGGCTGAGGGATCCAAGGGTAAAGAATTAGTGAGCCCCGCTATGTTAGGACCCTAGCAGCTCCATTTTAAAATTTGCTTGGAATTTCACTTTAAATGATGTAACTTTATTTGCCCACTTTGTGAAGGCAATTTTCCAATGTTTTCTATGGCCTTTCACCTACTTTTTTTCCAAGCCAAGGCCTCAAGTTTATACAGAACTCTGCAACTTTATTAAGCCCGACAAACGTATATACTGTATATAAATGTATTTCTGCTGGGAGAAGTCAAGTCCAATAAGACAAAGACTTCATTTCTAGTTCATTGTGGATCCTCCTGGAGGAGGGGGGGGTGCAGAGGACAGAGAATATCCGCTGCCAATTTAACACCGAAATTTTTTTTTCTTGTTGTTCTGTGTGAAAGACAAAACAAGCTGATCCAGTAGAAATTCCTCAAAAATCGCTCGCTAATCAATCCCACAGGGACTCGGCATTCAAAGAGCCTCACGTCACGGGCATCTCCTGGCATATTGTTTCAAATCACATTTTGTCTGCAAGCAGCAGCCCATCTCTGATGTCTGCAAGAGAAAAGGTTTGACGGTCGTCACAAAAAAAACCACTGCTTCTTTTTTGCTTTTAATTATTCATCTGGAAGACGACCAGGGCATTAGACTACATCTGGTATCAAGCATCTTGGCCTGGCCCATAGAGAATACAATGATCATTCCAGCCCAGCAGTCTTAAGAGCTGGGCAGTCTCTGGAAGCCATGATGTCTTACCACCAGACATCTGCACGCTCTCGCTAAGTTAACACTTTATTCTTGTTAACACTTATTCTTCTATACAAATACACGATGTAAAGGGTGAAAGATCTGATTAAAAAATAAGGATGTTGGCACTGCAATCAATGGGAGTAAAGTGACAGAGAAATGTCACAGTGATAAGACATGGCCTCTTCCTCAAGTGACCAGGGAACTGAACACAGAGCCTTCTTTCAGTAGGCAAAATCCTACCTTAACTAGACCTCCAACACTACAATAGGACTTTCATTAACTCCTCCCCCTCTCTATTGATGGCATTGCTCTTCTTATTCTGTCCCAATCTATACAGCAAAGCTGAAAAGTGATGTACAGAACAGAAACTGACAGTATAGTGTGTTCTCTAGTATTTTTAAAGAAATTATGTAGGTAGTCACATAAAAAAAAACACCACCAAACGGCACAGCACTTTACCACCTTATTGTAGCACAGTGTTGGACATCCATTATTTATTATTATACTCACTTATATAGCGCTGAAATATTACGCAGCCACCCTAATCACAACCCCTTAATTGTGTATGTAAACTTGTCTTAACTAGGCTTCCAGCAGTCCTGTAGCTGTCATTAACTCTCCTACCCTCTAATGATGAGATGACTCTGCTCATTCTGTCCCAGTCTATTCAGCAAAGCTGAAAAGTGTACTACAGAACATGAAAAGGCAGTCTATTTTGTTCTCTAGTGGCCAGTGTGAAAACTGCAATATTTTTAAAGAAATGATGTGGGTAGTCACATAAAAAACACTACCAAACCATCAGGAACAGAGGTGGCACGGCACCTTATTGTAGCACAGCGGTTGGACATCCATCCTAATTATATGACAACCCCTTTAACTATGTATTTGGTCTTAACTAGGCTTCCAGCAGTACAGTAGGGCTGTCATTAACTCTCCGACTCTCTAGTGATGAGCTGACTCTGCTCATAGTGTCTAAGTCTATTCAGCAAAGCTGAAAAGTGAGCTACAGAACAGTAACTAGTAGTATTGTGTTCTCTGTGAAAACTGCATTATCTTTGAAGACATTATGGGGGTCAATTATGACCAGATATACGCCACTTCTGTGACGTATATCTGGCTCAGATTCTGTCACACGCTATGGTGCCGCATAATCTGTGACTTATTCCCTGCTCATGCCAGGTCTAAAAACTGTGGGCATGGCGTGGGGGGAGGGCAGTCTCATTTACCATTTTCTACTCCTGTTTTAGGAGTAGAAAATTGCCTCTTCATAACTCCGGCGATCCACCCCCATCAATAGGGGTTAACAAGATTGGCATCTAAAACGCCGGCCTTAATAAATGTGCCCCTATGTGGATGGTCACATAAACATGGCACAGCACTTTACAATCTTATTGTAGTAGCTCGATTGGACTTCCACCGTCCAGACAGTATAAGCACATTTCATTGTATATTATTTCCTCAAGACTCAAATAATTTCTTTATAGATTTCATGCATTGACCTTGATGGCACTTGATGATATCACTGGTTCCTGGACATTGATTGCGACATCACATGAAATGCCCTGAGATGAATTGTCTCCACTGGACGCAAGTCTATGGTGTGATTTTCAGTGGTGTCAGCACTGATCAGATTCCCACAGTCATGGCTTTTTAGTAAGAGATCAGATTAGACAGACGGGCAGTCTTCTCACTTCCGAACTTTCAGTATTCTCAGTGTACTGAATAGGAAAGGGGAAGCTGAGTTCCCAGTGTCTATATATATCTCCCGGAGCTGATGGTGTGTGAGAAGAAAAACAAGACTTTCAGGCTGATTCAATGCCTGGCAACTCTATATCAGGCTCCCTACCATGAAAAGGATTTAAAGGGCAACTCCATTTACATATGACAAATCTTCTACCTCTATAGGCCCACATCCTTACTAGTAGAGGGTCGTATTATGGTAGTTAGCACTGGTGTAGTAAACTTATGCCACTTGGTCTGGACAGTGGTTGACTGTGCTTGAATAGTGACAACCAATTTTCTAAACCATTAATGTGGTCAAAGCAGTTGTCACCTCCCTGCCCCCCCAGGCTATTTGGCAGGTCAAAAGTAAGCCCTTCCCATGGAGGATATGGAATCTGTGCTCCATCCTTGATGGGAATAATGTACTAGACCTCATATTAATGGTCTTCTTGACCAGTTTATGGACTTAACCAAGTCTGTGATTTGGGTCTTAGATACGTTGTTTGGCCCAATTTTGGTCAATTTTATTTGCAGAAAAGTAGGCCAGGAAGTAAAGTTAATAATGGGTCATGTTTTCCATAGGATACACATTTCCCAGGAGTTTACCATTGGACTATTAAGGTTGTATATTTGGGAAGAGCCTTTTCCACTGGTGGGTTACCCAATGATCATGGAGATTCTGCTAATGAGACCGATTGGATCAACTACTGTGTAAGTGTCCAATTTGAAAAATGGCACCCATTGGGTGGACCTTCTTTCAGCTGGAAAAGTCATATAGGTCTCATTGATGAATGTACATTGACTAGGACCTCTACTGATCTTGGGAATAAAGAAACTTGGGAGATATACGTAACCGGAGATAGTCTTCTCAACAAGTCTAAAGGTGGATGTACACAGCTCGATATTCGGGCAGATTGTCCAGAACGAGCGTTCCTACGAACGCTATTTCCCGACAATCTGCCCGTCTAAGGGTGAGTTCACAGTTTAGTTATTTGGTCAGTTTGGTCAGTCTAAGGCTGGGATGGCTAACCTCCGGCACCCCAGCTGTGGTAAGACTACAACTCCCAAGATGCCCCCTTGCTTCGCTGTTCTCAGAACTCCATAGAAATGGATGGAGCATGCTGGAAGTTGTAGTTTCAGCACAACCGAAGTGCCAGAGGTGAGCCATCACTGATGAGGAAAGAAAAAAAAAACCTGTCTCTTTAGTGCCAACACTTGTTGGCTACCCTGTAAATTCAGAGATTAAAAAGCCTTAAAGGGGTTTTCTGACTGATCGGTGGTGGTCTGACACCTGGGACCTTCATCAGTCATCTGTTTGAGGAGGCTTCGGCCTTCCAGTGAGGGCCATGGCCTTCTTGCAGCTTACCCAAGGGAAGTGATATCACGTTCATCGGTCATGTGGCCTAGGTGCAGCTCAGTCCCATTCACAGGAACGTGGCTGAGCTGTGATACCAAGTACAGCCACTATACAACATATGGCTTACCGTGTATGGCACAGTGCCTCCTCAAACAGCTGATCTGCGGAGGTCTCAGATGTTGCCCTCCCCCACCCATCAGATACTGATGACCTATCCTGAGGATAGGTCATCTGTATAAAACAATCAGAAAGCCTCTTTATTACATGACAGGCTATCACTGGTTGGCTGTTGGCTACTGGTTATGGCCACCAGTTCTACTGCTGGAGATTCACCTAGAAGGGAGTCTTCACCTATAGGTGGCACTTGAGAGACAGTTTTCTTCCTTCCTGACTGGCGATTTCTAGAGCACTTTGTGGGCTGTTTGGCGGTTACAGGGTGATGCCCCCAAGGAGCAATGTCTACAGTGTTTATACTGTGCTTATATCCTCATGAGAGAAGCGTTATAAGTGGAGTTGGCCCTAACTCCGACATCTTCATATTTTTCTGTTGCCTTTTCATCTGACAGTATAACACTGTTCCAAGTGACTGGCGGAGGAGCCCTGGCTGATCACCCATGTAAATAAATACGTCGTCGTGTGGTAGCACTGTTATGCTTTTTAACCATGTAAGACACGCCACCGGATCTCATGTATCTGAAGTCTGATGTACCACCTGTCATCTCTATATGAGCTGAGGGGATTATCAAATTCTGCAAGCTATGCCAGCTTCTCCGATCTGAAATACAGCCAACAAGTATTGGTTGTGATGAAGTTTGAAAGCTTACATGAGGTCCCAGAAGAAGTGTACATGATACCTATATTCTTCTGTCAACATACTAATCCAATATACTACTTTACTTAGGATTTTGGGCTCATAAAATTTGACCCATACATCTTTAAGAATCGGCAATTTCACGGCGGCATTATGGCCGGAGCGTTATATTTATTGACTGTGGCTCAAGAAAGATACATTTTGAAAGATTGCATTCTGCTGGTTAGTAATAAATAGCGGATCAATGGATGGCGGACCTGACTACACACAGGGTTTGTTTGTAGTCTGTAACCATGGAGACATATAAGGCTGTATAGGAAGTTTGAATACAGAAGGTTTTTAATCAAGATGTTTTTTGCTTCTTTTCTTATTGTAGCTGAACGAAAACATGATTGTATCCATCAATCCAAGATATGAAAAGTCATTCAAAGGTATAATTTTGGGGGTGACTAGGTGGAGTTATGTATCTAGTATCTAGGTGGATACTTTCATGGGTATCAGCTGAAAAAATAGGTGCGTGAATCCTTGTAGGGAATATAATTCAAACAAAGGCCCTAAATGCGAAGCTAATGGGTGCATGTGCACCCAGAAAATAGGTCTCTCACCAATTATTTTGTTTGGGTCCAAAATATGGCAAATTATCTACAGATTTGATATTGAAGGACTAGCAGTAGTCTCACAAAGGGTCCACTTAAAGAGGATGACTTATGAAGACAACCCTTGTCTTCATAGATGTAATGCAATTCCAGCATGGGAACTCCACTCTAAGAGCCAGAACTGAGAGCCCCTCAGCAAAAATGTTTGAAGGACATCATGTTCCTTGGATTAGATCTATGGCCATTTATCTGAATGGTTGCCATATAATACTACATTTCTCCTGGCTATCCAGTGCCTCCCTCATCAACATCAGCTAGGGGGTGTTGGGAGTAGGACCAGTAATGATGAGACAACCCTTTTCATGGAAAATGTTTCTCAACCATGGCCAAGATGAAGGGAAAGCTGAGTAAGAAGCCATTGTTGGGGCCAGTTTTGGATGAAAAAATTATTGATGCCCAGATGACTCGTCTTACAGTTGGTGCTTTAGGTTGTGTGTAATAATGTCTGTTTCTGTTCTTAGTCTCTTTCTGAGCTCCCATCAATGACATCTACAAAATCAGAAGAGTTTGGTCTTTGTCTATGACTTCAAGTGAAGATGGTGCCATATTTGTTGTCATATTTGAAAATGTTGCCCTGTTTGGGATGGTGGTAGTGGTGGCAATGATGATGGAGGGGACCCAGTTTACTTTTCCAAATGTCAGAGGTTATGGTAAACCTCATATTGTGGAAACCCATACTCTTTTATGGTAAAGTATCTGGAGTAAATGGACGAGCTCTTTGTTAATAACTAGAACACAATGTATTGGTATTGGGTGGGTGAGAAGACTCTGACCCTATAGAACGTCAATATAAAATTAACTTCTGTAGTGTCAGACAAACTGGGCCCACTGGGTTTGGGGCACCTGTAGCATTTTGGGTAAACATTTATATCTATGAGGTTTATTGTGTCATGGGGGTCCAACAGCTGGGACCACCACAGATCTGCAGAAATAGGCTTCAGTGGCTCAGTGGTTAGCCTGGTTAGAATGGAGTTTGTATGTTCTCCCCATGTTTGCGTGCGTTTCCTCTGGGTAGAGGGATGAGAAACTGAGGTAAGCCATACAACTCCACATCACCATTGACTTACTGGTGTGGAGGGATGAGAAACTGAAGTAACCCATACAACTCCTCCTCAGCATTTACTTACTGATGTAGAGGGATGAGGAACTGAGGTTAACCATACCACTCCCCCTCACCCTTGACTTACTGGTGTAAAGGGATGAAGAACTGAGGTAACCCATACTACGTCTCCTCACTATTGATTTACTGGCATAGAGGAATGGAGAACTGAGGTAACCCATACAACTTCTCACTATTAACTTAGTGGTGTAGAGGGATGCGGAGCTGAGGTAACCCATACTACTCCTCCTCACCATTAACTTACTGGTGTAAAGGGATGAAGAACTGAGGTAACCCATACTACTCCTCCTCCTCACTCTTGACTTACTGGTGTAGAGGGATGAGGAACTGAGGTAACCCATACTACTTCTCCTCACTATTGACTTACTGGCATAGAGGGATGAAGAACTGAGGTACCCATACAACTTCTCCTCACCATTAACTTAGTGGTGTTGAGGGATGAGGAACTGAGGTAACCCATACCACTCCTCCTCACCATTAACTTAGTGGTGTAGAGGGATGAGGAGCTGAGGTAACTCATACCACTCCTCCTCACCCTTGACTTACTGGTGTAGAGGGATGAGGAGCTGAAGTAACCCATACAACTTCTCCTCACCATTGACTTACTGGTGTAGAGGCATGAGGAACTGAGATAACCCATACTACTCCTCTTCACCCTTGACTTACTGGTGTAGAGGGATGAGGAGCTGAGGTAAACCATACTACTTCTCCTCACTATTGACTTACTGGTGTAGAGGGATGAGGAACTGAGGTAACCCATACAACTCCTCCTCACCATTGACTTACTGGTGTAGAGGGATGAGGAACTGAGGTAACCCATACAACTTCTCCTAACCATTGATTTACTTGTGTAGAGGGATGAGGGAATGAGGTAACCCATACAACTTCTCACCATTGACTTACTGGTATAGAGGGATGAAGAACTGGAGTCCACCATTCAGTGAGTTTGTTAATGGCCAGATCCCCACCAATCTTTAGGTCATGAATGTTAAAGGTCTTGTACAGAAAGAGAAGAATCTTCCTTCCATAGGTTATGTGCTATATTGCAGTATCATTCACTTAACTGGGTCTCTACTCCACCTGTGGCGCTGTATATCCTTCTTCCTAATCCACACAGCTTACTTTCTAATTCTTACGCGCCTCTTTACAGGGTAGCCAAAACAGCGGATCCACATGTGAAATAAATTCCCACGGATATTAGCGGTTTGTTGCTGTCAACTACATGGAAAGAAATAATTTACCTCATCGAGGTCAAAGCGAGAAGCTATTAAATCAAGCTCTGTGGAGCACCTACCCCGCTGGAGTTCTTGTAATTGGGGATATTTGGACTCCTGATTTAACCCTTTGCTATAACGGTGGCTGCCTCCTCCTAAAGTCGCTGATTACGGAGTGTGCCGAGGTCCAGCAGAAACGCCATATTGAGTATCAGATGACATTATCTGTCTATAGGAAACACCGAGAGATGTGGAGCAATAATTAAGAAGATTGAACATGATTGGAGAGATTGAGAGATCCTGATTTCTAGCTGACCTCACCGGAGCTGCACACGCAGGACACATTAGTCATTCGCAGAATCATTTCCTTTCATATGTACAATGCTGGGGGATAGCCAAAGCACTGATAAGTATTAACAGATAAGGCTCGGAATGCTTTCTTCCCAGAACAGCGCCACTCCTGTCCACTGTCTACAGGCTGTGTCTGGTATTGCAGCTTAGCTAACAGAGCATATGGACAAAGGTTATCCTGGGACCACCCCTTTAAAATGACGACTGGCTGTAGGATAAAACCAAGAAAGACAAAGGGAGCAGCTGTCACCTGACAGAAGCTCTGTTCCGTTTTTCCGTTTTACTACGGCTCTATTGCGGTGGCTGTAGTTGGACACTGTATGGTGGTATTTTATGCTGCACATATGCATGGTAATATTATTAGTGCACTGTATTGGAAGACTATTGGATTCGGTTACTGCTTGTATTCTTTTATTATATTGCAGCTCTATTGCGGTGGCTGTAGTTGGACACTGTATGGTGGTATTTTATGGTGTGCATACTGTATGGTAATATTATTAGTGCACTGTGTTGGAAGACTATTTGGATTCGGTTACTGCTTGTATTCTTTTATTATATTGTAGCATTCATCTTTTACCACTTTTAACTGTTGGAATGATCCAGGGAGTAGACCGACTGGATTTCTATAGCATTCAATTTGGGATTGTGGACTGGATTGTGTTGTCTCAGGGTCTTAATCCTAAACCCGCAAGGAGGTATCATCTGCACAGGACCTGTCCACTTATGGTTTCATTGTAAACCTATTAGAGATCCTCAAGATCTACCAGGTATTTGTGACTCATCTGATAAGAAATAGACCCATTTATCAAGTGGCTCCAGATTCACCTCCAAATGGAGTTGCCTTCTGCTAGACTGGGGATCCACTCCCGGTCCAGCAGAAGACAACTTCTGTGAACCTTTGGCACGCCGGCTGTTGTGGAACTACAATTCCCAGCATGCTCCATTCATTTTTGCGAGAGTTATGAGAAGAGCAGAGGAAATATGCATGATGCGAGTTGTAGTTTAGCAACAGCTGGAGTGCCGGAGGTTGCCTACTCCTGTGCTAGACCTTTAAACAGGTTTTCCAGGATTTTGATATTGATGGCCTCTCCTCAGGATACGTCACTGATTGGGGGGGGGGGGCAGGGGTGCACAATCGATGAGGCGAGGTGAGGCGATTGCCTCAGGCAACCAGGTAGGGGCACAGTATGTGGCTCTGTATTACCCTGTATGTTTTGTAGCTCTGTATGTAATGTTTTCCAAGTATGTCTTTAACAGTGAGGCTGGAGGGAAGGGGTTAGGTTAAGAAATTGGCATTGGGGGGGGGCCCGTTTCAGTTTTTGCCTCAGGCAGCAGGAAGGCTAGGTGAACCCCCTGCACGGCCACCGTTCTGCTGTACGATAAGGGTATGGGGCTCTGGTGAGTGCTGCGGCCTCTTCCTAGACCAGTGAGGTCATTTCCATTGGTCACATGACCTAGGCACAGCTCAGTCCCTTTCTAGGGAATAAGCTGCAGTACCAAGCACAGCCACTATAGCAGATGGCTGTCGCGTAAGGGGGTAAGTGCAGTCCTGACTTGAACCCCACCTCTGACCCTGCCTACTTGCAGGACCCGTCCTAGGCAATGGCGTACAACTGGATGGCAATCCCTAGCCTAGATACGTACAGGGGCGTAGAGGGAATGGGAAAAACAGGAGAAAACAATAAATGAAAACAGAACCACAATACAGAAATGCAGAGTCGTAAAGCCAAAGTCAAACCTGGAGGACACGTCAAACTACAGGGGAAATCCAAAAGCCAAATCCGATAACAAGCCGAGGTCAAACCGAGAGATAACAAAGTACCAGGGGAGAGACGAGAGGGTAGTCGAGTACACAAGCCGAATTCACAGGTAGCAATCGCAGTGGTAACAAGCTCTGGATGAAAGGCTAATCACAGGCAACCTGTGGCTGGCAGGCTGCCTGTTTAAATAGGGATCCAAGTAGCCGCCTCGTCACATGACCTAATTCCAAAACTGAAACAGGAAGTGCTGGCTTCCCTGCCAGTACTCAGAGGTAGGTCACGTGACGTGGCCAGCGTCACGTGACCTATAGCACACATATTCATAGCTGAGCACTGACCCTCCTGCCAGAAGCCCCTCCTGCCGGTCATGAACTGGATAGGGAGAACGCCGGGGTCCTCCCCGCCCCTGTTGTCATGGAGACGAGGACACACATCTTGTCCTCGGTCCTGAACAACAGCGGGAGTCCGGCGGCTCCCCGTGACAATGGCACGGTGTTTGGTAGGCTGCTAGGGGGCCGCTGCACTCACCAGAGCTCCGATAACCACTGTGGTTTCCAGAAATAACTGATCGATGAGTCGGACCCCTACCGATCTCGTATTGATGACATATCTTGAGAATAGGCCATCAATATGAAAATCCTTGAAAACCCCTGTGCTCCTTAGTAGCAAAATTACGATATTCACACTTCCATCCAGGGCTCTGTCACATGCTGTTCTACCTGTCAAAATGAAGGACACTGGCAGAACCCAATTGATCCCAAGACAGCGGGGCCCATTGAGCACCATTGGTGTCTGCGACATGAGGGATCCGGAGCATTTTTCAGATTTCGTGACAGATTAAAAATGTAGGAAGTGTGAACAGAGCCTTATCTGTACCCCTGTGACAAAGTCCTGGCTAATCAGAATGAAGCGGAAATTGATACATTTTATCTTTTGCTCATGTTGATGAGCCGCTTGTTACAATGTATTCGCGTCCAGCGATTCGGCTACGCTTACTGGATGAATCTATGAGCCATGAAGTCGCATATCTTGTTTTGCTCATTAGCTATAGGACGTGAGCATCTAGGTTGTTCCCCAGGGCTGTTTAGTATGGATTCATGTTGATGATGTGATGCTGCGCATTGTCTTGACAGCAGTAAACAGAAAAACACGTAATATGGTAAAAAGGAAAAAAGAAAAAAAAAGTCAGTGTAGAAACAAAGTATAACGTCAACACAGATATCAAATGACAATAGAAATCATCCTAAACGAAGTGGTTTCGAGGTTTAATTTACAATATTTATTAGCCATTTTTTTTAAAATCACTATGTAGCTATATTATTTGGGACTCGCGGTGGTAGTATATAATTATTACATGGTGGGATTATGTCGGCAATGTATGGAGGTATTGGAGCACTATATGGCGCTATTATTTAGACATTGCAGTGACTATATTTGGCATTGTATGGTGGTAGTATGTGGGCCCTATATGCTGGCATTAATTTAGCACTGTATGGTGGTATTATTTGGGCAATATATGGTGGTATTTGAGCATTTAATGGCATTATTATTTAGTCATAATATAACTATGTTATTTGGGCATTGTGGTATTTTTTGTCATTGTATAGCAGGAATATTTAGGCACTATATGGAGGTATTAGGATACTGTATGGCATTATTATTTAGGCATTATGTAGCCCTGTTATTTCATGTATGACTATATGGCACTGTATGGTAAGTAGTATTTGGGCACTGTATGTTGGTATTAGGCTACTTTCACACTAGCGTTTTAAAATTCCGGTATTGAGTTCCGTCATAGGGACTCAATACCGGAATAAAACGCTTCAGTTTTGTCCCCATTCATTGTCAATGGGGCCAAAACTGAACTGAAGACAACGGAGTGCTCCAGAAAGCATGCTGCGGTTTTCTCTCTGGTCCAGGCATCCGCACCAAGACGGATCCGGAATGACCCCCCAATGCAAGTCAATGGGGGTGGATCCGTCTGGTGTGACCACAATGGTAACCGGATCCGCCCTCCATTGACTTTCAATGGAGTTCATGACGGATCCGTCACCACATACATACATACACACACACACATACAGACATAGACATACACATAAACATACACAGACATATATACATACAAATACACATACATACTTACATGCTCCCCGGCAGGTCTTCAGAGCGCCGGAGGGACAGGACGGGGCGCACAGATGACGATTCCACCAGGCGCCCAGCAGAGGGCGCTGTGGGGAATCGTCACCTGTGCGAGCCGTCCTGCTCCTCCGGCGCTCTGAAGACCTGCCGGGAGCATGTAAGTATGTATGTGTATATGTGTGTGTGTCTGTGTGTATGTATGTACTGTGTGACATGTGTGGGGCCGGAGCGCGGTTCCGGCTCCACACATGTTGCTGCGGCAGGCCTGATCCGGCAGCACCCTTCACCTGCCGGATCAGGCCTGCCGCTAGTGTGAAAGTAGCCTTAATTGGGTATTGAATGATATTAGCATTTGGGCTATATATGGTGGTATTAGAGCATTTTATGGCTATGTTAATTGAGCATTGTCGTGGTTTATTGGGCACTGTATGGTGTGTAATGTATGGAGGTATTGGGACACTATATGGCATTATAGTGTTATTTGGGCACATTATAGTACTATAGTTATTTGGGTACATTATTGTAGTATTTGGGCAATATATGTTGTTAGGGCATTTTATGGCATCATTATTTGAGTATCATATGGCTATGTATTGGGACACTATATGGCATTATGGGCACATTATAGCAATATAGTTATTTGGGTACAATATAGTAGTTAAAAGGGACGGTATGTTGGTATTAATTGTGCACTGTATGGTGGTAGTATTTGGCCACTATATAGCGATATTACCGCATTTATATCATTATTATATGGCTATATTATTTAAGGGTTGCGGTGGTTTATTTGGCACTGTATGGTGGGCTATGTACGGAGGTACTGTGACATTATATGGCATTATTATTTAAGCATTATGTAGCTCTGTCATTTCATGTATGACTATATGGCACTGTATGTTGGTATTAATTGGGCATCGCATGGAGGTAGCATATGGACTATATATGGTGGTATTAGGGCATTTTATGGTGTTGCTATTCATGCATTATTTGGCTATGTTAATTGAACATTGTCGTGAGTTATTGGGCACTGTATGGTGCATTATAGTAGTATTTGGGCACTATATTTTGGTATTAATTGAGAAATATATTGTGGTAGTATTTGGGCAATATATGGTGATATCTGGGCATTTAATGGCATTATCTAATGGCATTATCTGGCTATGTATTCGGATGCTTTATGGCATTATAGTGTTATTTGGGAACATTATAGTACTATAGTTATTTGGGTACTTTATTGTAGTATTCGGGCACTGTATGTTGGCATTAGGGCATTTTATGGCATTAATATTTGGGCATTATATGGCTATGCATTGGGATGCTATATGGAATTATAGTGTTATTTGGCCATTTTATAATAATATACGGTAGGTATTTGGGTACAATATAGTAGTATTAAGGCATAGTATGTTGGTCGTATTTGGCAAATACATAGCGGTATTTATGGCATTATTATTTGGGCATTTTATGGTTGTGTTATTTGAGGATTGTGGTGGATTACTTGGCATTGTATGTTGGGCAATTTACAGAATTACTGGCATTATTATTTAAGCATTATTATTTGGCACCTTGTTGTAGTATTTATTTGGGCAATGTATGGCAGCATTGGGACATTATATGAAATTATTATTTAAACATTATGTAGCACTTTTATTTTGGCTTTATATGTATTATTTGGCAGAATAAAGCATTTATGATTCAGTTATTTGGGCACGGTAGCTTTACTTGAGCACTGTATGGCGGTATTGCGTAGGCACTGCAATGATACTGCTGTTTCTACACTTGATTTTACTATTGTGTTTCTGCAGTTTTTTTTTTTTATTTATAATTACTGTATCATTACTGCTGTTACTACACACAGGCCATTTCAGCAATGATTAATCGATTACCTGAGCAGTAACCGACCCAAAAGTGATGAACCCCCTTCTACTAGCGGGTCACATTATCATGGCAGACCCTGGGCCCACCAAAGGATCATCAGGATTATGGCCATTCTCCGTATACTGCTCCTGCATTTAGCAGCCCTGCCACAGATGACGGGGCATATACCGAAGATAACCTTGTGCTGAGGAGTTGCTAGCTAAGCAGTTGCATGCAGACATTTGGTAAAGTGGAGAAGCAGCTCCCGGCTGTTCTGTTTCTCTGGAAGGTCCTCACTGCGTATTTATCAGGGGACCGCACTGTGAATATATCCCACCTGTGTTTAGACGGCCTATAAATAGACAGTACAGCGCTTGTACTAAAGGGCAGCGCTGGGGCTATGAGAAGTTCAGGCCCGGCTCGTAAGCGCATCATTTCCACAGCAACAGAGTTGTGAGGTCACAAGCAGAAAATCATTAAATCATGCAGGATAAATGTGAAGCGGCGATGATTCAGATGTAACAACATGAAGTATGGGAAATCAAGCCGGCGGATCAGTATGGAGCCGCATCCCTCCGATGACTGCACCGTCTAATGACGCCGCCGCTCAGCACTCAGCCTTTTGTGTCGTACAGGCGGGAAGGATTTGACCCTGATCCGACGAAGAACATTCAAAAGGCCACATATGCATAAAATAAAATTTTCCACCATGCTCAGGCCATGTGCAAAGCTGTGTGCGCAGAGACTGAACAGCGCCGCATGCGTTACCGCACTTCGGAGCCATAGGCAGCCTGTGTGCCGCCACATGGTGCCTCACTTTGTACCGTATTCTCTCCAGAAGCATGGCTTGCTTGTTTTCTTCCAGATTCCATATATCTCCAAATCAAATCTGTCTTGCTTGTCTTGAGAGTTGAGATTATGAAGTTTTATTCTGCCAGGTTCTGCTCCTGCAAGTGCCCAGGAGGCGGAGCTTCTCTGTGAAGTGCTGTCTGCATTGAGATTCTTCACAGCTCCGCCCCCCCCCTGCTATGAGTGACAGCTGGTTGGATATTATAACTGTCGCTCAGAGCGGAGGGTGGGGCTGTGAAGTAGCTCAATGCAGAAAGCAGTTCACAGAGTAGCTCCTCCTCCTGGGAACCTAGCAGAATAAAACTTCATATTCACTCTACTTCTGATGAGAAAAGCTATGCAAATGGTATGTTTGTACTGCGCTCCCAAGCCCCTACCTAGTGCTGTCAGCAGTTTGGCATGGTCAAAACTGCTGACAGACTCCCTTTAAAGCAGAACCAACTGTCAAAACAAATAGGATAAATATTAGGGGTTGAGATTTTAACCTGGGCCCTAATGCATAATCTGTAGGAGGGCCCCCCGCCTACTATATAATAATGGTGTCTTCTTATCTCCAGCTTTTGGAGGAGACTGCTGACTCTGAATCTAATTTACCCCCAGGCGGTCCGCTAGGACAAACAGATTCAGGATTACCACTTATTGGACTCTTCTCTATTGTTAAAGAGCTGTTAAAGGGATTTTCCAGGGAGAATTCAAAAAAGGGAATTGGGACAGAGCTTAACGGGGTTGTCCGAATTTTTAATACTGATGATTCTTAGTGAAGTGATCCTTAGTGAGGCAGTGGTGCTTCAGTGACATCACATTCCTAGGCCAGTGATGTCATCTTCATTGGTCACATGGGCTAGTCACAGGTCAGTCCTATTCAAGTGAATGAGCTGCGATACCAAGCACAGCCACTATACAATGGACGGCGCTGTTCTTGGTAAACTGCGAGGAGGATGCGGCCTCCACAGCTGATTGGCAGGGGTTGCCAAGAGTCAGTCAGATACACGGTCCATGGTAGCGGAATCCATACCGGAGTTCTTGGATAACCCGAACCCAAACCTTGTACGCTGAGCTCGAAAACACAAGTTCGCTCATCCCTACTGATGACCCATCCTGAGGATAAGTCATCAGTATTAAAGGGGCATTCCCATCACAGACAATGGGGGCATATCACTAGGATATGCCCCCATTGTCTGATAGGTGCAGATCCCACCTCTGGAGAACGGAGCGGGGAAAGTTGAGGAGGGCGAAACTGCGCATGCACAGCCACCCTCCATTCATTTCTATGGGGCCGACGAAAATAGCCGAGCACTGGCTTGGCTATTTCTGTCTGCCCCATAAAAATGAATGGGAGAAGGGGCCTCCCATCCATCTATGGGAGCAGCGGGGATCTGCGCCTGATAGTGGCTGGACCCTGGGGAACCCAGGACTCTCCAGCCACAGCACTCCCCGCTCCGTTCTTGTTGTAGGTGCGGTTGCTAGAGGTGGGACCCGCACCTACCAGACAATGGGGGCATATCCTAGCGATATGCCCCCATTGTCTGTGATGGGAATACTCAATAAAGGTAATAAAGAAGCTATACTCACCTTCCCCGTTCCCCCGCCTCTTCTGTTCCAATGCTGGTTCCCGATTCTCTGCCCTTACTATCCTGGCTCGTCACGCCAAAAATACTGCATCTCGTGGTAAACATTAAATGGGTTGGGGGAGTTTTATGCCTTAGTTATCTTCATATAGAGCGGCTTTCTGACAGTAATAAAGCTTCGAAACCACATTGATTCCCACCTGAAACAAATCACCAAAGCACATCAATCAGTAATTAGCTGTAATTTGTCTGGCGCATATTAAAGGAAGCGTCTAATTGGTTGCTATGGTTTAATGCAAAATGAGAATCTAAATGCAACGTTGGAGTGGAGAATAATGAAGGAACAATTATGGACCCTACGTGATGATAAACCTTTTATTCACAATCTATTGTTTGTAAGCATCGCCTTCACTTTTAACATCTGAGAAACTGTAAATCATTATATGAACATGATTATAGCTTTTTATTTTTTATTTTTTTTGCTTGAAAACCAGAAACAGAATTCAGGAA
Source organism: Rhinella marina (assembly GCA_900303285.1). Lineage (NCBI taxonomy): Eukaryota > Metazoa > Chordata > Amphibia > Anura > Bufonidae > Rhinella > Rhinella marina. Next base: position 114,373 of record ONZH01002188.1, on the reverse strand, counting down.
TTTAATAGCAATGATGTAACAGAGATCCTAATCCCCTGCCTAGGCTGAAAATAATGGCTGCCTGCAGCCACCACTAGAGGGAGCTCGCTGCATACTGTCTTACTATTGAGTTCAATGTATGCTCTGTATGCAGTCAACTCCTGAGCTCCCTCTAGTGGTGGCTGCAGGTAACCAGAATGTTATCAATGCTTATGTGCATGAAGGGGATTTGGAGAGCTATATCAGAAAAAGGTAGTTGGGACTGTTATGAAGAGATTCGTGAAACATGAGTAATGCATGGGATTCATGCATAAAAGCTTAAAAAAAATCAGTGTTGCCCTATAGCAATGGAGATCCAGATTTAATCTTCACAGAGCTTATGATAATGTAATATTAAAGGAGTGGATAATCCCTTAAAAATGCTCGTTTGCTGACAGCTATCTCCCCCCCCCAATATACTTGCATGCCTGGCTGAGTGTGCATGTGTTGTGGCTTATCTCCCCACAAACAAAAGGATCAGGCATGTTGAAATCCAACTGTTTGATTCTTAACTTCCCTGACATTTGCCTGTGGGAGGCCCCCCATGGGTGATCAGCCGGTACCGTGGATATTAGCAGGTTCAGCTGACATTAATATAATGTCTATGGCCAGCTTAAGGGTGTGATCGCACGGTCAGGCAGGTAAGCCACGCCCACCAGCAGCCAATAGCCCCACCCTAACACATGCACAGTATAACTGGTGGGGTCTGTGTCCTGTGACCCCCAATCCCCCACCAATTGCTAAAATGCAACAAAAAATCCCTGAGTTCCATAAGTGATGTCACTTGGAGATGACCCTTTCATTTTAGAGACCAGTGGGGGTCACATTGATCCCCCACCAATGACAACTTTTGACTTTTGCGTTATTAATTCTGGTATTGAGATCCAGGAGAGGATCTCAATACCAGAATTAAACGGATCCATTTTGATTTTGCACATCAGGAGGCATCTGTTACGTTAGGATGCGGTTGTGTGAATTCAAAACGGAAAAAAACTGATCCGTCACTAAATGCATTGAAAGTCAATTCGGCTCCTCACCATTGACTTGCATTGTTTTCAGTGACGGATCCGTTTTTTTTCCTGTTTTTATGACCGGACACAAAACCGTAGCTTGCAGCGGTTTTGTTTCCGATTACAAAACGGAATGCTGCCGGAACGGAAGACGTCCTAATGCATCCTGAACGGATCTCTTTCCATTCAGAATGCATGAGGACTAAATGGAAACGTTTTATTCTGGTATTGAGATCCTCTGCCGGATCTTAATACCGGAAAACAACGACGCAAGTGTGAAAGTAGCCTTAGCATAGAACTTTCTGCAAATGAAAATCTGCCACATGTGAATTCATCCTGTGCCTATGTCAGTCATTACTGTCGTACTGGCATTATATTCATTCATTCCATGTCAGAGACTGCGCAGGGATTGTGAGAAGCTATTTATCTGGATCAGTAATCACTTTTTTCCAGACCGGCGGGTGACATTTTTGAAAGTAACGGTTTAAGGGACCACGTACTGGACCCATCGCCCTAATAATCGGCCCCTTTAAATGGGTCAGAATCTGTGCCTACAATGGGGACATCCTTGAAATGTGTGAAATTCTGATGTCTGCCGTCGCCTCTTCCCTGACATTCATCCATCTCGCTGTCTATGGCGGCGGCGCGGTAGTCGTCGTCGATTTTATCGGAATCTGATAGATAACTAGAAATCCAGCCGGTGTCAGCGCTAATTAAAAACTCGTCAGCTCAGATAGTTAAGACGAGAACCAGCCCACCGCTACCGCCTTCTGAAAAAAAAAAAAAAAAAAACTAAAACAAGGGCTGCCTTGGAAGAGTCGGACTTAACCCTTCGACGTCCAGAAGACTCTGAATAAGGCCTGCGCTCTAATCTGTAACCGTCCGCGCCAATCACCCTTCTTTTTTTTTAATTTGCAGCAGCGGTAGATAGAAGCGACCGTTGAGCGCGGACAACGAACGGCAAGGGCGCTCGCGCCATCTCACTTATTTATCTCCTTGCACTTTAAATTTTTGGCCTGGCTCACGAGAAAAAGTCATGTGACTTTCTGCTTGAGGAAGCAGAGCGCTGGCAGCTTCCAGAGGGAGAAAGAAGTAGGAGGAAGGTGGGGGAAGGGGCAGCTGAAGCTTAATGGGGAGCAGAGCGATGCAAAAAGGAACAAAGCAAGGAGAAAAAAAAAAAAGAGGCTGCGTTACGGGGAGGGAGGCCGAATCATAGCATCGCTGCGCAGAAGCTTGTCAGCAACGTGCTGGGAGTCAAGGGGGTCAATAACAGAAGCTAATGCTTTATTCCCCAAAGCTTTGTATTGGGGTCAGCTGTATAGCAAAATTCAAGGCGCCAAGGGTCCGAGCGAAGGCGGGATGTGCACATGTACAAAGAGAGGGCGGCCGGGCGGCCCGGGAATAGCAGCTGCCGCGTTTCTTTTTGGTAGCGTGGAAATGATTGTTCCAGTAAAACCAATGAGTATCACAGAGAGTTTGGGGATTTCTGTGCAATGTAATAGAGCATAGCGGTGAATTCACATGCAGCAGATTTGCTGCAGAAATGTCCACGACTCAAAAACATCCGAATGGGGTCATTTGGCGGCAAGCACATGGATTGAAATCTGCAGCGTGTGAATTTATCCTTTAGGCCTGTTCACATGAAGGTTTATGTCGCTGCACCGAAATTCCAGCCGCAGCCACACGACACAGTGTCCACGTCCTGTTGTTTTCAATGGCAGGCAGGGGACGGTGGTTTAAAGCCATGACCGAACCCAGAAGGGACATGTCCCTTTTTGGTACGGTGTCCAGACAGACACCTCTGGAAGTTGAGGAGGGTCTCCTTGCATGTTTTAGCTCCATTCAATAGGGCTTAACTCCGTGCGAGTCCACGCCACAGTGAAAAACCATGGAATACATAGCGGATTTTGATTCCACCATGTGAGAACGCAACCTAAAAAGGCTTGATCTGCCATGTGAATGTATCCTAAAAGGGCTCATTCTGTGAGGACCCTATGGGGCACCTATGGGCCCTATATAAGTGGCAGTCTGTGACTTTTTACCATAAAGGGAAACCAGGCAAAAGGGGCCCCACTGGTTCGGAAGGACATCAGTTTCTGGAACCTTGCTGACTAAAAAGGTCTCAGCACCCCAGCCTGGTATTGCATTTGAATGGCATTTAGCTGCAGTACCAGGCACAGCCACAACTATATGTATGGCGCTGTTCCTAGGTGGACATGGCAGTTCTTAAAGTGCTACTGACCCCTTTATTCAGTTAGTTACTCCCGACACACCCACCGATCAAGCTTTGATGGCCTATCCAATATTAAAGTCATGGAACACTGTCTTCTCGTGGGCACTGCAATGTCAGCAAATATAGGGGCAGCAGTCAGAGGGTTGTGGACTTTCATCCTAGAAGCAAAGGGATAGTTCAGGGGAAAACAATCAGTTGCCCTTTACATAGGGTGCAAAGTGGACTCCACTGAGAACGGGCCCTCTCTGTTCTCTGAACCCTACCCCCACATCATAACATCTCCCAATGTACCTTACCATTGAAATATGTGGAAAGTCCATTTAAAGGGGCACAACTCTGACTGATAAACTTAAGGGGGCACACCTGGGGCTGAGACACTTGTGGGGCATATCTATGGATGAGACACAAAAGGAAGCTCACTTGTCGCTGAGACACATAAGGAGACACACCTGTCGCTGGGACACTTAAGGGGCACGTCTTTTGCTTATACACTTAAGGGGGCACACCTGTGGCTGAGACACTTAAGGGGGCACACCTCTGGCTCACACACTTAAGGGGCAAATCTGTTGCTTATACACTTAAGGGGGCACACCTGGGGCTGAGACACTTAAGGGGGCATACCTGGGGCTGAGATACTTAAGGGAACACCCTGTGGCTGAGACACTTAAGGGGGCACACCTGTTGGTGAGACACTTAAGGGGGCATACCTGGGGCTGAGATACTTAAGGGGACACACCTGTTGGTGAGACACTTAAGGGGGCACACCTGTGGCTGAGACACCTTAAGGGGGCACCACCTGTTGGTGAGACACTTAAGGGGGCACACCTGGGGCTGAGATGCTTAAGGGAACACCCTGTGGCTGAGACACTTAAGGGGGCACACCTGTGGCTGAGACACTTAAGGGGGCATACCTGGGGCTGAGATACTTAAGGGGACACACCTGTTGGTGAGACACTTAAGGGGGCATACCTGGGGGGCTGAGATAACTTAAGGGGACACACCTGTTGGTGAGACACTTAAGGGGACACACCTGTGGCTGAGACACTTAAGGGGGCACACCTGTTGGTGAGACACTTAAGGGGGCACACCTGGGGCTGAGATGCTTAAGAGAACACCCTGTGGCTGAGACACTTAAGGTGGCACACCTGTGGCTGAGACACTTAAGGGGGCATACCTGGGGCTGAGATACTTAAGGGGACACACCTGTTGCTGAGACACTTAAGGGGGCACACCTGGGGCTGAGATGCTTAAGGGAACACCCTGTGGCTGAGACACTTAAGGGGGCACACCTGTGGCTGAGACACTTAAGGGGGCACACCTGTGGCTGAGACACTTAAGGGGGCACACCTGTGGCTGAGACACTTAAGGGGGCACACCTGTGGCTGAGACACTTAAGGGGGCACACCTGTGGCTGAGACACTTAAGGGGGCACACCTGTGGCTGAGATACTTAAGAGGACACACCTGTGGCTCACACACTTAAGGGGGAACCCTTGTGGTTGAGACACTTATGGGACACACCTGTGGCTCACACACTTAAGGGGGAACCCTTGTGGTTGAGACACTTAAGGGGCCATACCTGTGGCTGAAACACTTAAGGGGGCACACCTGTGGCTAAAACACTAAAGGGGCACATCTGTGGATGAGACCCTTAAAGGAGCACATCTGCTGCAGAAAAACTTAAGGGTGCACACCTGTGGCTGACACTATCCTAAAGTACTCTGTGCTGCTGTGAGGCACTGCTGTTTCTAAAATCGATGCTCAGTTATTGATTTGCTACTTGTCTGCATTCCCCTCAACGTTAAGGAACACACTTCTGGTTAACAGGTCATTTCTGCCAATGCAGGTGATTTTTGAAAGTGGGTAATAAGCCCTATGGTTGTCACACAGCTTTCCCAGAAACAGATAGAATTAACAACTTGACAGAAGAGGACGTCATTGGTGCAGATGGCCAAAATGAATGAAATGCCCTTCGCCAGCCTAACCATGATGAATGGGTCACTGAAGGGTCACCTCGGCTCACAGTCCGGGCGGTGATGTCCTCATTGCTCCTCCATCCTCTGCTCAGGCTCGGCCGCACATAATTCAGTGCGACAGGCGCTTCAGGGAAGGAGTCGAGCTGACCGCGCAGCGGAGAAATTGAATTTACTGTGACCCGCGGGAGGACGGCAATACGAGATCAGCGCGGGGAATGTGAAGGAAGAAGGGCCATGGACTGGGCACTGTCTTACCATGATTTGCGGCTACACATTGCATTGAAATCAGTGTGCTGTCCATGTAAAGTACGGATAAGCAAGGCCCTAGGTAATCCGGGGGGTCCCCCTCCACCATTACCTACATAGGCCTTAACAGGCTTGTCTTTATGTTATTCTGATACAGAGCTCCAAATCCCCTGCATAGACATAACTGATAAAATTCTGTGCCACCACTAGAGGGAGCTTGCTGCATACTGTTCATACACTGAACTCACTAATAACAGAGCTCCCTCTAGTGGTGGCTGCAGGAAACCAGAATTTGATCACATATCAGAAAAATAAATCTCCAATATAATCTCTGTTAGCAACATAGAATTTTGGGCCTAAAAATAATATGATGATAAAAGGCGGAGATTTCAATTTTTGTGCCTGGTACAAGTTATTATAATTATCATTATTACTGTCCAAATAAAAGACACATAGAGACGATTGTTTCAAGGGTTATACCAACTGGTGTACAAATAGTAACAAATTTTGCATAGTTACCATTAAACTCAGTGGAAGCTGTAAAATACCTATGCACTGAGTTCCCTCAAGTGGCGGCTGCTGGAAAATGTGTTGACTTTATGTCGGGGAGAGGAGTTCAGAGCCAGGCCCCTTCCCACCAGGATCCCCATAAAAGAGGAGTTCTCTGCCACCCTGGTAAATACTGCCACTGGCAATTCCACCATTTCTGGCCCGAAGGAACCACACATGTAGAATAATTGGTGTGCAAAGGATCTTGCAGCTGATAATTAAGATGACCAATTCCCCAGATGTGAGCCAATTGAGTGAGCTCCCCCTAGTGGCAACCAGAATTTTTATTGATTTATTTTTTGCTCAATTTTATGGCACTATGTGGCCACTGTTTTTGTAGGGACACTATTCTGGCAGTGTTCTTTCTAGGGGGAATTCTGCTGCATTACACATTTTAAAGGGATTGTCCAAGATAAAATGCAAAAACAGCGCCACACCTGTCAGTAGGTTGTGTGTGGTATTACAGTTACCCATTCACGTGAAACACAACCCACGGACAGGTGAGGTGCTGTGTTTTGCAATAAAGTCTTTTTTTTTTTTTTTTTTTTAAATCCTAGGCAATCCCTTTAAATGTATTCCTACAAGTAGGCAAGTATGCCCTGCCCATGTTTTTTTTTCCAGGAAAGGATGTGTGAACCATAACTACCACTAGAGGGGGCTCAGACTATGATATCAACAATAGTGCAGTATTCTGTAAGCTCCTAAGCTCCCCTAGTGGTACCTGCTGAGAGACAGAATTTTATCATTTTACTCTCTTCTGGGGATTTGGAGCTCTGGGTCAGAAAAACATAGCTTTAAATTATCTGTGGAATATATAAAAGAGGGAGGACTGCTTAGCAAAAAATAAAACAGTCCCTCATTCTGTTGCTGGTTCACCCCACCAAGTCCCAGCATAATAGACAGGAGGGCCTGAGACACAATCCTTGGGCAAGTTCCTTTGTTCGTTATATGGCAGTGCCGGTGGATAGAGCGATAGATCTGAGGTTGACGCCATCCATGGGGCCTATTTGTACAGGGGCCCCACTTGGCGGGAAAGGTAAGAAGATGCTTGCGGTTTATGTTCCAGTTACATGCCGTGTAGAACATCTGCTCTCCATCTGACCTCGGCTTGTTTACTGCCGCCTCTCCCCTCTCCGGCCCTTGTCACATCTTCCAGGGCTCATGCATTCCATTCACCTGAAAGCAGATGTGCGACACGGTTGTTTCAGCACGCGGCGGCGAACCAGGGAGCACGGGCGCACTCACAACAACAATGCAAGTCATTTCACGTAAGAGCGAAATTCATCAGCTCTTTGCAGGGTGATCATCATCAGTACTCTGCACTCGACGAATGCCAAACAGCGGTCCAGTGGTCTCTTCTAATGAGGGTCTTCGAGACTACATCTATCATATAACACAGACCCTCCGCCGTATGGAAGTGCACATGTAAGGGGGGCTCGCGGACATCTTTCTGGGTGCTATCAACTATTTTTAGTTCTCTTATACAGAGGCACACACGCTTTACTGTGTGTCAAAACAGTCTTTAGTTGATCTTTGGTGCCCAGAGGATTGTGCGGCACACCACAGGTCCTCCGAAAGGGTAGACTGTGCCTCCAACGTTTTGCTTTCTGAGTGCGGCCTCGTCTTCAAGCCGACGGTTCTGTATGGGAAACTAATATCCAGACATCTCAGACTGACAGGACCCAAGTTGGTGATCATACTTACCTGATCCCCGCTGCTGGGTCCTCCGCTGGTTGTCTCAGGTCCCTCCTGTTTGACACCACTGATCACTGCGGCATCCAATCACTGGCCGCATTGTTGATCTACTCCACTTGCATTACGTGATCATTTGACACGATGCAAAGGGAGCAGTGGCCGGTGATTGGCTGCAGTGGGGTCAAACCATAAGTTTACGTGGAGGGACCCAAGCATCATCACCAGGTCCCGCCTAATTGGAAATTAGTGCACAACCCCTTTGTGGCAACAAAGGTCCACATTACAGGTCAGGTTTCACATCACTGTTTACTTTTCCGTTCTTCTGATCCATCTGAAGAACAGAAAAATATTTATAATCTGATTTTATTGATTTCAAAGATATGAAAAATACAGAAGTACAATAATATACAGATGATCTGAAGAACAGAAAAATAAACAAAAAACAAGCGGATCCTGTATTTTAAGCATCCGAGCCATTTTCATCTGAAATCCATTATTTTAGACCTAAAACAAATACTTTGTGTAGAACTTTCTTTTCTGTCTAAAATAATGGATCTCAGAAGGAAATGGCTAAAACAGATGCAAAATGGTATATTGTAGGTGGGGTCCCTTTACACATTTTGTACTGCTGCCAAGGAGCATCAGGTTACTCCTCTGATTTTTAGGTAAAATTAACTGAAATCTTTGCATCATTTGGAACATTTTAAGAATTTTTTTAAATATTTTTTTTGCTGTTAGATAAACTCATTGACAGACAGAAATGTCAGATTGCTGCAAAACTCAGCATGCAGTAAAAAGACTCTCAGAGGCTACTTTTGGGTAGTGTACCTCTTGGTGAGAGATGGTAGACGTGCCTCTACAAAGCACTGAAAGACCTTTTGCCCAGTTGACAGGCAATGAGAGGGGGTTCATCATTGGACTGGGGGAAGCAGGATGGTCGTTTCCATAAATTGCCAGCCATCTACGCCGTTCTGACATTGCTGTTAGGAGGTGTTGGGAGCAGTGGTTACATGAGGGCACGCACATATGGAGAACAGGTTCTGGACGGCCCAGACAGACCATTAGTAGAGAGAATTGTTTGATCTGCAGACAAGCATGAGCAGCTTTCACAGCTTCGTTGTCCACCATCCAGACACAGGTGGCTCCTTCATTACACGCCTCTGTCTCTTCCCAGACCATTTCCAGGCCCTTAGCAGAAGGAAATTTGGTGTCACAGTGCCCATTACGTGTCCTGCCATTGACTGCCAGCCTGGACTGCTATGGACTGGAACTGCATCATCTTTAGTGATGAATCCAGGTTCTAGTTTGGATCTGATGATAGTTGGGTTGAAGTATGGAGGCCTTGTGATGAGCGTTTCAATCCTGCCTTTGCTGTGGAGTGATGCACTGCCCCAACTGCTGGTGTGATGATCTGGGTGCCATCGCATATGGTGGTTAGTCACCCCTAGCAGTGATACGAGGGACACTAACATCTCAGCGATGCTGCCACATGTGTTCCTCTCATGGCAGGGCTTCCAACTGGCATTTTTCAGCAGTATCCAGGCTAGAGGCTGTATCTCATCTTGTATCCAGGCTAGAGGTTGTATTTCATCTTGTATCCAGGCTAGAGGCTGTATCTCATCTTGTATCCAGGCTAGAGGCCGTATCTCATCTTGTATCCAGGCTAGAGGCTGTATCTCATCTTGTATCCAGGCTAGAGGCTGTATCTCTTCTTGTATTAAGGCTAGAGGTCGTATCTCATCTAGTATCTAGGCTAGAGTCCGTATCTAATCTAGTATCTAGGCTAGAGGCCGTATCTCATCTAGTATCCAGGCTAGAGGCCGTATCTCATCATGTATCCAGGCTACAGGCTGTATCTCATCTTGTATCAAGGCTAGAGGCCGTATCTCATCTAGTATCTAGGCTAAAGGCCGTATCTCATCTTGTATCAAGGATAGAGGCTGTATCTCATCTTGTATCCAGGCTACAGGCTGTATCTCATTTTGTATCGACTAGAGGCCGTATCTCATTTTGTATCCAGACTAGAGGCTGTATCTCATTTTGTATCCAGACTAGAGGCCGTATCTCATCTTGTAACCAGGATAGAGGTAGTATCTCAATTTGTATCCAGACTAGAGGCCGGATCTCATCTAGTATCCAGGCTAGAGGCCGTATCTCATCTAGTATCAAGGCTAGAAGCAGTATCTCATCTTGTATCCAGGCTAGAGGCCGTATCTCATCTCGTATCCAGGCTAGAGGCCGTATCTCATTTTCTATCCAGACTAGAGGCCGTATCTCATCTTGTATCCCGACTAGAGGCTGTATCTCATCTTGCATCCAGGCTAGAGGCCATATCTCATCTTGTATGAAGGTTAGAGGTAGTATCTCATTTAGTATCTACGCTAAAGGCCGTATCTAGTCTTGTATCCAGGCTAGAGGCCGTATCTCATCTTCTATCAAGGCTAGAGGCTGTATCTCATCTTCTATCAAGGCTAGAGGCCGTATCTCATCTTGCATCAAGGCTAGAGGCCGTATCTCATCTTGTATCCAGGCTAGAGGCCGATTCTCATCTTGTATCCAGTCTAGACGCTGTATCTCATCTAGTATCTAGACTAGAGGCCGTATCTCATCTTGTATCTAGACTAGAGGTCGTATCTCATCTTTTATCCAGGCTAGAGGCCGTATCTCATCTTGTATCCAGGCTAGAGGCTGTATCTCATCTTGTATCCAGGCTAGAGGCCGATTCTCATCTTGTATCCAGGCTATAGGCCGTATCTTATCTTGTATCCAATCTAGTACCCTCTTGATGCAGTATTTTTATTTTGTCATTGATTATATATTATTTATATTTTAGGTAATTATGGTCAGATTTAGAAGGAGCTCCTCTCCCTTCACAGTAAATCTGTAAAACATGTGTTTTTGCACCACTTTTGCCTCTTTTTTCCAAAGCAGGAGCTGCAAGAAATAACCCGACGGAATTTAGAATCTGCCTAATGTTATTGGCACAACAATCATATGCGTCTCATACGCTGAGATTTTTTTCTTTTTTTGTCACAAATTAGATCTATCGCCCTGAGAAGTCCTTGGCCGGGGCGTGTCAGCAATGATGAACGCTGCTTTATATTCCGCATCCTTAATTGTCCTTCATCCTGAGCCGCACATGGGTAAATAATCAATGATTTACAGGGAACCAGCAGATAATGAGCCGCGGCATTATGTAGAGGACTTGTTTATACCAGGTATTATCCAGATTACACCGCTATATGACGGCGCGCTTCCTGCAGACAGGACCGGGGGCTGACGCTCCGTTCACACGTTCAGGATTCTGTGTGCTGAAACCTGCAAACATTCTCCTCCTGCGGTCAGGTTTGCAGAGGTTGAAGTTTCCGCCCCGGTCTCTGGTGCCCAAAGACCCCTCTGTGATAAAGGAGACCAATATCTTCATATTACATATAGAAGCTGGGGGGCGCTGTATCAGATTTTACCAAGGAGCTTCAAATTTTACCTCCACCTGTACCACCATATAGCGGGAGGCATGAGATGGAACATACTACAATGCTATGTCTGAAATAACATGATACCATGTGATGCTATGAGGCCTGGGGGGGAGGAGGGCAGCACTGAACTGCTTCTCCCTTTCCCAACATACTATAGATTAACTGCATTTTCTATCAGCCACCGCTAGGGGGAGCTCAGTGCACAGTGATTCCACAGTTTCAATGGTAACTGTATACATTCCTATGCACTGAGCTCCCCCTAGTGGTGGCTGCAGGTAGACAGTTTTAGAATATATTGTGTGGAGGAAAGCAGGAGATTTATCGGTGTATTGATGCCACTTCTCTGCTGTAAATACATTGAGAAATATGCTGTTCAGAATGAAGATCATATTAATGTTAGAAAGCATCTGTTCCATCAAAAATGTGTTCCTCTTCATAAAAAAAAATGTAAATTCATCAGAAACCTTTACCGTTGCGCTTTGTGTTCCACGTTGCTTCGGAATATTCAACTGGGAAATTGGGTAGGGGAGGGGGGGCATACTAATTTGTGCTATGGGGTCCTGTGTACACCCCTGAATGCAATATATGAGGCACAGTATCAGCCCTATAGATGAGTACAGGTGGCATATTAGGGATCCATACACCTCAGTGGTACATACATGGTATATGTAGTTTGTGAGACTACACTGATCCTCCTTGCTCTCATAGAGAACAGTGTAGTCACTCTCAAGTGTTTTGTATTGAAGACCCTTTGGCAAAATGGGCATTGATCTACAGCGCTCTGCAAAATTAGGTAACGATACATATACTGTATATTCTTTTTTTTTTTTTTTTTTTTTTTAGTAGTGCGCCTTGGATGTTGTGTCGTCAGTCACAACCTGCTGAAGGAGAATGCTTCACCTTTATAAATTCTTCAATTTTTATTTTTCATTTTTTTTTTAAAAGGACAGGGTAGACTGGTCTCTATGTAGACGCATCAGTCACAACACGTAGGTGCTCCACAGGGTCATCGTCCTCTCTGTGGGATCTGCGCTCAGTAATGATCACTGGCAGTAAATAGGTGCCGCAGGTGTACGCCACAAACCCCGGGGACTCTGTGCCATTATATTTTGTTACCATAGAAAAGATTCATTCATGTCTAGAAGTGTTCAGTCGCCACACAGCACCACCGCAGGGGAAATGCGGCATTACATCTCACTCATTTAAACCAATGTAACGCACGGGCATGTTGGGTCCTCCAGAAGCAGAGACACTCTCTGTAGTTGCACTATGCCTTGATATGGTGCCGTATGTCCCGTGCCATGTAGATATATATATATTTATGGTTTAACATTACCAAAATCCGCAGATCTCAGCCTGAGCAAGCAGATGTTAGATGTGTTGAAAAAGTCCAATCTAGGGACTTACAGGATTTAAAGGGGTTGTCGTATATCAGAAAGTGATGGCATATCACTAGGAATGTACAGCATACTCCTATCTCCAGAATGGGCCCCCACCGAAGTGAAGGAGAGCACACCGCGCATGCACAGGGGCTCTCCATTCACTGCTATGGGAGTTTTGGCTGTTCTCAGAAAACCCAGAGGGGTGAATGGAGAGCGCACCACGCAAGTGCGGCCACCCTCCATTCACTGCTATAGGAGTTCCGAAAATAGTCACATGCGCAGTGCACTATTCATTCACCGCTATAGGACTCCCGGGAACAGCCTAGCGCTTGTGCTTATTAGGCTATTTTTATGAAACTCCCATAGCAGTAAATGGAGAACCCTTGCACATGCGCGGTGTGTGCTTCTTCACTTTGGGGGCCCCGTTCTGGAGAAAGGAGCGGGTAGCAGAGGTACCTATCTGACCTTGATGTCCTATCTTAAAAATATGCCACAGCACCAATGAGACGGGCAAACCCCTTTAAAGGATCTGCTAACGTCTTGTGCCAGATACCTTAGGACAACTTCAGAGGTCACGTGGAGTCCATGTCTCGACAGGTCAGAGCTGTTGGTCCAGCCACAAGAGGAACCTATACAGTGTTAGGCGGGTTTTAATGCGATGGATGATAATTGGGAGCTGGGTGCCCGAGACTGAACATACAAAATCTTTTTCTTCCTTTTGAAATAATAATAAACCGGGCTCGTGTCATGTCAGACGAGGAGATATCCCCAGTGGTGAGGCTTGCTTCTCATGCCTCTCGTCTTCTCCACTCGTCCTGTGATTATCAGCGTGTCGCCAGGTGATCGTGACCTTGAAATACGAAATTATCTCTTAAAAGAAAAGATGTCGCTGGCTTCTTAGCTGGCAAGCTGGGAGCCATGTTTTTATATCCTGCGGGGCAGGTCTCTGAGGAATATCAGCGGAGACATCGGGTATGGAGAGACCTTAGTACACGAGCTCATTATGTAATCGTACAACCAGACCTTGAGGAACCTAGATGGGAAATAAAACCCTGGTATCATGGCTGGTTCACGTCGTAGAAGAACTCTGAAGGCCCATCAATGACCATGATCGTTAGAGATGAAAATTGAAAACTGAGCCTGCCCCTTTAAATGAGCAATATGTAAAGTCAGGCGCACCAAAAAGTTTTTGCTCGATGAAATGTTTCACCTTTGGCATTCAGAGATTTGTTTTACAGCAGTCACATGGACCATAGGAACCTATAGACTGGAGAAGACTCATTGACTTTTATGGGAGAGTGTTGTGGGCATGCTCAGTGACCTGTACAGAAGTCATTGTGCAGGGAGGGGGAGAAGGTGAGCTGCGACAATGGAGTCTCCATTGCATATTCCATTAAAAAATGACAGACAATATAACACTTTGTGCTGCGCTATTTTGGTAGAATGCAGGACACCACGAGAGAAACCCAACAGACCCTATTGTAGTCAAAGGGGGTCTGTCAGGCATATACAATACCATTGTATTCAACTGTGTCTACGTCCTGAGGATACAGATACAGTTGAAATTGGGACCTGGTGCAGCCTTCTTGGGAAAGCAGGGGAAATATGGGGCTGTCCTGCCGGATCTGAGATGGTTGGGAGACCCAATGTATAGGGCACGTCTGACAGTTTTTAGAATTGATTATTTTTAAGTCTATTTTGCAGCATCTCGTTTTTCTGCAAACTAATAATTGCTCCAATAATAGTCTGCCTGCAATGAACGGAAGATAAGAAATCTCTGTACGTTACACGTGGCCAGATTACCCCATTATGTAATGAGTATCACCAGATGCAAGAAATTACCAAATCGAACTTCCTACTTGAAAGTCTTCCTATCAGCATTATACCGCGCACTGTGCGGAGATTTTACTAAAGTTAATAATACTTTAATCTGCCACATAATTAACTGCAATGGTGGCTGATAATACAAATACATATTTTTAACTGCACGGTGCATAAAGCGAATAATTAGCAAACTCTAATCCTATATTATTAAAAGATACACAGAATTCTTAAAGAAAGAGACGTCTGTGCAGGATTGGTTTTATAGAAAATGGGACAAAATAGATCCCCTACCATTTTTTTTCAAAATCCAGAAACAGTTCATTTTACGTTCCCTGGTGGCCTAGGGTATTGAAAGAGTTCGTTTTATGTTCCCTGATAGTCTAGGGAACTGAGTAAATTTTACCTTCCATGGTGGTCTATGGTCATTAATTAGTTATATGTTGCCTGGTGGTCTAGGGTACTGAAAGAGTTAGTTTTATGTTCCCTGGTTGTCTAGGGTACTAAGTTATTTATATGTTGTCTGGTGGTCTAGGGTACTGAAATAATTCTTTTTATGTTCCCTGGCAGTCTAGGGGACTGGGTACATTTCAATTTCCCTGGTGATCTAGGGTATTGAAAGAGTTTGTTTTAGGTTACCTGGTAGTCTAGGGTACTGAGTTAGTTTTATGTTCACTAGTGGCCTAGAGTACTGAATGACTTAGATTTAGGTTCCCTGGTGGTCTAGGGTACTGAAAGAGTTGGTTTTATGTTCACTGGTGGCCTAGAGTACTGAATGAGTTAGTTTTAGATTCCCTGGTGGCCTACAGTACTGAATATGTTAATTTTGGGTTCCCTGGTGGTCTAGGATACTGAAAAAGTTAGTTTTATGTTCCCTGGTTTTCTAGGGTACTAAGTTATTTATATGTTGTCTGGTGGTCTAGGATACTGAAATCATTCATTTTAGGTTCCCTGGTGGTCTAGGGTACTGAAAGAGTTAGTTTTATATTCAGTGGTGGCCTAGAGTACTGAATGAGTTAGATTTATGTTCCCTGGTGGTCTAGGGTACTGAAAGAGTTAGTTTTATGTTCCCTGGTGGTCTAGAGTACTGAATGAGTTAGTTTTATGTTCCCTGGTGGTCTAGGGTACTGAATGAGTTAGATTTATGTTCCCTGGTGGTCTAGGGTACTGAATGAGTTAGATTTATGTTCCCTGGTGGTCTAGGGTACTGAAAGAGTTAGTTTTATGCTCCCTTGTGGCCTAAGGTACTTAAAGAATTTTACATTCCCTGATGGTCTAGGGCAGGGGTGGGATTAATAGATTGTGAATTCCACTCAGGATGTTTCCAATTGAAAATAGTTTAAACAAGCCATCGCTACGTAAGCCGACACACGGCACAGTGTCACGCACCTCCGGCACCGGCTGAAGTCTTCCAGAAGAGATGCATTATCTGGTGTAAGCATTCCTAGGAGCCAGCCTCAGCACCAGATGCTCTCAGACACGCTGGCTCCAGACTCACTGGTGCAAATTTCAGGTTGCTGGTCCTCTTCGTGGTCTTTGAAAACACCTGCAAATGTTCCAGTAGTAGATGTCAGTGGAGCAGTCTGGAAGTTTAGTTCTAGGGAAATATTACATGGTAGCCCAAGACCCCCAAAAGGAGAGTAAAAGGAATAATGCCCCCCAGCCACCAACTTCTTCCCGTGCTTCCTAGACAAGACTTTGGACTGAAGCTTTTTAAAAGGGTTCTATGGGGCTAGAACATTGGTGGCCTCCCTATGGGATGGGCGCAGCACTCATTCAGTGACTCCCATCTTCCATACACATGCATGCTCGGCTCAGGTGGTGGCTTATCTCCCCTGAGAAAAAAAGGATTGGCCTTGTTGAAACCTAACTGCCTGATCCTTACTTCTCCTGCATCTGTCAATGAGTGAGAGTCAGGAGGCCCATCATATACATTAGATGGTCGTCCAGTCCTGCCAGAACGCATGGGTTTGGATGACATTAATCCGATGTACATGACTAGCTTTAAAAGGGTTGTTCACCCCTGGGGGACCTTTTCTGCAGACCTCCCTACAGGATAGATCCCCAATGCCGGGTTCCAGCTCCTTCCCCGGCTCCACCACAGCTCCTGGGTTTGACATGAGTCATGTGGCTGCAACAGCCACAGACTGGCCACAGCGGCGATGTGTCACCAATGCTTCATGTCACTGGGTCATGTGACGGATGGGTGACACGTCAAGGAGCCAGAACACAGAGGTGGGGATCAGGCAAGCATGGTTTCCACCACGGGTCCAGTTGTGGGTGAGGGAGATCTGCAGAAAAGGCCCCAGGGGTGGACAAACCCTTTAATATAGGCTATAATGTTAATAACCACAACGGTTATTAATGGTACATACTCAGATTGGGTCACTGTCACTAGTGGGGTACCACAGGGGTCAGTATTGGGTCCTATTCTCTTCAATATATTTATTAATGATCTTGTAGAAGGCTTGCACAGTAAAATATCAATTTTTGCAGATGACACTAAACTGTGTAAAGCAATTAACACAGAAGAGGACAGTATGCTGTATATATATATACTACGGAGGACAGTACACTGCTACAGCAGGATCTGGATAGACTGGAGGCTTGGGCAGAAAAGTGGCAGATGAGGTTTAACACTGACAAATGTAAAGTTATGCATATGTGAAGGAATAATGCAAGTCACCAGTACATACTAAATGGTAAAGCATTGGGTAACTCTGACATGGAAAAGGACCTAGGAATTTTAGTGAACAGCAAACTAAGCTGCAGAAACCAGTGTCAGACAGCTGCTGCCAAGGCCAATAAGATAATGGGTTGCATCAAAAGAGGCATAGATGCCGGTGATGAGAACATAGTCCTGCCACTTTACAAATCACTAGTCAGACCGCACATGGAGTACTGTGTACAGTTCTGGGCTCCTGTGAACGAGGCAGACATAGCAGAGCTGGAGAGGGTTCAGAGGAGGGCAACTAAAGTAATAACTGGAATGGGTGGACTACAGGACCCAGAAAGATTATCAAAATTAGGGTTATTCACTTCAGAAAAAAGACGACTGAGGGGAGATGTAATAACTATGTATAAATATATCAGGGGTCAGTACAGAGATCTCTCCCACATCTATTTATCCCCAGGACTGTGACTGTGACGAGGGGACATCCTCTGCGTCTGGAGGAAAGAAGGTTTGTACACAAACATAGAAGAGGATTCTTTACGGTAAGAGCAGTGAGACTATGGAACTCTCTCCCTGAGGAGGTGGTGATGGTAAGTTCACTAAAAGAGATCAGGAAGGGCCTGGATGTATTTCTGGAGGGTAATAATATTACAGGTTATAGTTACTAGAGAGGGGTCGTTGATCCAGGGAGTTATTCTGATGCCTGACTGGAGTCGGGAAGGAATTTTTCCCCCTAAAGTGAGGAAAATTGGCTTCTACCTCACAGGGTTTTTTTTGCCTTCCCCTGGATCAACTTGTAGGAAAACAGGCCGAACTGGATGGACAGATGTCTTTTTTCGGCCTTACAAACTATGTTACTATGTTACTATGTTACTATGTTTGACCATCGGTGCCTGACCCCTGGACCTCTGCCAATCAGAACAATGAAGCGGATGCGGCGCTCATATTTATCATCTACTTAGGCATGGTGGCGCATCTGTCCCGGTGGCGGCGTCTGGTACTGCAGAATGTGAGTAAACGGTAGTGGTGGTGCTAAAGAGGACCCGTCCCCTCTCCTGACATGTCTGTTTTAGTATCTACTTGCATCCCCCACGTAATAACAATTCCAGAGCCTCTTTTGTTATCGCTCTATATTGTGCCATGCCTCTGTTATTCCTGCTAGAAGTTCTGAATGAATTACCAGCAGTCTGCAATGAAAGGTCCATCTGGGTGTTACCAGTTGGGGGTGTGTCCCTGCAAAGTCTGATACTGTCCAAACAGTGCTGCCAGTGTCAGACTGCAGCAGTAACACCCATCTGGACCTTTATGGCAAGCTGCTGGCAATTCATTCATAACTTCTAGCAGGAATAATAGAGGAATGGCACAGCATAGAGTTTGCTCCCATCTCCTGCTTCATTTTGTCCTATAGCTGTACCTATGAGGTGAGGTCTCGTCGTGTCTGTGCCTCTCCGGATTGATGACGACCATTGCTCATGGGTCTAAATTTAACACATTACTTCTTATATTAATTACTCAGCATGCAGACGGACGCCTCCGTAATTGCAGAGTACATATATCATATTATGGCAGTCACTAGGCTCATACAAATGCATCCATGGCGTGATGTAACGTAGTCCTGTTATCAGTAATATCCGATCTGTCTGTTTGATGGATGCTGGGACTGGGGGGCAGGCGTCAGCACCCAGCTAACCTGGGCAGAGGTCAGAGCCCGCTGGCGATCTGGATAAAATCGCTCTATGCTCGGGGTAGGCAGGGTGACCACCATGTGACCAAGTGCCCTGAAACCAGCAATGTCCAAGGATGCAGAATCCATGGGGCACCCCTCTAATGCTGAACGGGGTCTGCATTTTATCAGATCTGTCATTTGCCCCCTTCCTGCAGGGACATTCAATAATGAAGCTCTCCTGCCTCGTAGACATGCATCCTCTGCCCACCTCTAATGGGAAGGAAGAGGCCACTGATCATAGTAACAGTTTATAAGGCAGAAAAAAGCCCTCTGTCATCCAGTTCGGCCTGTTATCCTACAAGTTGATCCAGAGGAAGGCAAAAAACCCCTGTGAGGTAGAAGCCAATTTTCCTCACATTAGGGGAAAAAATTCCTTCCCGGCTCCAATCAGACATCAGAATAACTCCCTGGATCAACGACCCCTCTCTAGTAACTATAACCTGTAATATTATTACCTCCAGAAATACATCCAGGCCCCTCTTGAACTCTTATAGTGAACTTACCATCACCACCTCCTCAGGCAGAGAGTTCCATAGTCTCACTGCTCTTACCGTAAAGAATCCTCTTCTATGTTTGTGTACAAACCTTCATTCCTCCAGACGCAGAGGATGTCCCCTCGTCACAGTCACAGTCCTGGGGATAAATAGATGATGGGAGAGATCTCTGTACTGACCTCTGATATATTTATACATAGTTATTACATCTCCCCTCAGTCGTCTTTTTTCTAACCCTAATTTTGATAATCTTTCTGGGTACTGTAGTCCACCCATTCCAGTTATGACTTTAGTTGCCCTCCTCTGAACCCTCTCCAGCTCTGCTATGTCTGCCTTGTTCACAGGAGCCCAGAACTGTACACAGTACTCCATGTGTGGTCTGACTAGTGATTTGTAAAGTGGCAGGACTATGTTCTCATCGCGGACATCTATGCCTATTTTGATGCAACCCATTATCTTATTATCTTCCTGACCACTGATGGTGGAGTAGTTTGTGCGGACTATGGGGGCTACTTTCAGGTTGGCACTAGAATGAATTACCAGGGGTGACCTAAGTATTCAAGGCTTTGACTTGCCCCGTATTTACCTGCCTCCATTTCCCGTCTCAGACCCTTCACCCCCTGGAGAATCCTCTGGTGGGCCAGTTTGTGCCTTGATGTGTGTAATGCTGGCGCCATCTGTTTTCCCCCTGGTGGTCATGGCAGCGCAAGTACTCGCCCCTCCTGCCGCACTGCAGCCTGTGCCGCCCCTGCCTCCAAAGTGCACATGATTACCCACCCCAGCTCTAAAAGGGCATCTGTCATCACTTACCAGTAGGTGGCTGCTGTAGATTGGCGCTTGTCTGTAGAGTTCGATGATATCTCTGGTATCTCCACATGCGGCGGCAAACTGGCGAAAAAAAGACTTTTTAGAATATGCAAATTACCCTCTAGGTGCAACAGGGGTGGTGCCGTTGCACCCAGAGGCTCTGCACTCTGTCTGCTATGCCACACCCCACTGCTGTGACAGACAGACAAAAGTTTTTTTTAGAATATACAAATTACGCCCTAGGTGCAACGAGGGTGGTGCCGTTGCACCCAGGGGATCTGCACCCTTTCTGCTATACCACACCCCACTGCTGTGACAGACAGACCAAGCTGTGGAAACATAGTCACGCATGGCCCTGAAGTCTAGCGGGAGCGACTTCGTCGACACATGCGCAGTAAAGGATGGGGGCAATCTCTATCCCTTTACTGCGCATGTGCCACATGGCGGTGCATACATTAAGCAGAACCATAGGTCCCAACAGGGGGGCACCTAGCCTGAGGTGAAAAGTGAAACAGCGCCACTCCCCCCCCAATCCCAATTTCTTAACCTAACCGCTTCCCTTCACCCCATGGCCCTTTGGTTGCCCCCCTCTTGGCCCTACCTGGTGCTGCCTGAGGCGATCGCCTCACCTGGCCTCATTGGTGGCGCCCCCCTGGGCCCCCATTACACTGACGGATTGTTCTTTTGGTCTGCCAGGGTTTCTGTTTTTTACTGCATGTAATAATGCGGCAGAGCAGGGGCTATGCACGTCTGTGAAGCCCGGGTGACTCTGTGACTAGAGAGTAGCTCCACAGCCGCTGTCAGTTAGAGAGCTACAAAAAAGAAGAGCGGCTCAGGAACATAAGTGGTTGAGACGGAGAAGAAAACCTCATGAAATGCAGATGGTTCTTAAAAGTGTAAAAATAAGAAGTGCAATGTCTTCCCGCACTCCCTGGAAGAGACGACGACAGACTCACTTAGATCTTCCGCCTTCTGTGACAGAGCCCCTTACCTGCTCCCACCGGCGTCCCCCCGGGATTCTCGCAGCGCTGCGCACCAGATGTCGGCTGTAGCCATCTTCCTGGATTTACACTCGTCTAATCTGCCATAATAATGACATGAACCCGGCGTCTCTTCCAATCCCCGTCTACAAGATGTATGGACCTGACGGGAAACGGCGCACGCACAGCCGCATACCGCGCCGGCCGCAGTCCCAGGGTACCAGCTCCCGCGGCGCTAGTCTGTGAATCTCAGTCAATGTTCCCCCGGTTTATGCGTTAACGGTATAGTCACGTCTCACACATTGGTGGCATGTCGCTAGGAGGGATCCTTACGTCAGATAGGTGCGGGACCCCCGAAGTGAAGGAGGGCAGCTGACCATGCGCAGTCGCCCTCCCATTCATCGCTGTGAACGTTCAGAAAATAGCCGAGTCCCATAGCGGTAAATGGAGAGCGCGTCACGCATGCGCAGTCCTAACGATAAACTTTCAGTATCTGAGATGAGGATTTACCAAAGCCTGGATCCAACCGTACATCAGTGCGTCAATATGATAAATACATAAAAAAATAAAGAGGACCTTTCACCGCTCCTGACATGTCTGTATTAATAGCTTCAAGCATTCCCCATGTAATAACAATTCTGGAGCCTCTATTCTTATGTCTGTATGTTGTATCATTCCTGTATTATTCCTGCTAGAAGTTCTGAATGAATTGCTAGCAGTCTGCAGTAAGGGTACAGAGGGGAGGTGACCAGTTGGGGGTGTGTACCTGCACAGACTCACTCTATCCAATCAGTGCTGCCATGTTCAGACTGTGCAGGTACACACCCCCAACTGGTCACCTCCCCTCTGTACCCTTACTGCAGACTGCTAGCAATTCATTCATAACTTCTAGTAGTTATGAAGTTATGTATCTATCTATCTATCTATTTATCTCATATCTATCTATCTATCTATCTATCTATCTATCTATCTCATATCTATCTATCTATTTATCTCATATCTATCTATCTATCTATCTATCTATCTATCTATCTATCTATCTATCTCATATCTATCTATCTATCTGTAATCTATCTATCTATTTATCTATCTCATATCTATCTATCTATCTATCTATCTATCTATCTATCTATCTATCTATCTGTAATCTATCTATTTATCTATCTCATATCTATCTGTAATCTATTTATCTATCTCATATATGTCTATCTATCTATCTATCTATCTATCTATCTATCTATCTATCTATCTATCTATCTATCTCATATCTATTATCTATCTATCTATCTATCTATCTATCTATCTATCTATCTATCTATCTATCTATCTCTATCATATCTATCTATCTATCTCTCTCATATCTATCTATCTATCTATCTGTAATCTATCTATTTATCTATCTCATATCTATCTGTAATCTATCTATCTCATATATGTCTATCTATCTATCTCATATCTATCTATCAATCTATCTATCTCATATCTATTATCTATCTATCTATCTATCTATCTATCTATCTATCTCTCTCATATCTATCTATCTATCTATCTATCTATCTATCTATCTATCTATCTATCTATCTCTATCATATCTATCTATCTATTTATCTATCATTACTCATTCAGCCGACAGCTATTTCTCCTGATCCTCCCATACACCTGCATGCTTGGCTCAGCCGAGCATGCATACGTAGTGAATAGGAGATGGAATAAAGCCGCTGCCAGACTCCTTGAGCGATGCAGCAGTGTGTACAGCGCTGGAGAACCTGTTGGTGCTGTAGTGCTAATAGTACCCCCCCTTTCCCCGGTGTCATGGCGGCTTTGGCGCCTCCGCTCTCTGTACGCCGCGCGTTTCTGTCGTTTTTGTCAGCGGCTATGTTTAGTATGCACACGGCATATCAGGATGTGAATGAATTCCTGGGAACAGTCTGTCTCCATGGGCACAGTCGGCACAGCTGTAGCATATGGGATATGTTTGTGCAGCGCCCATTCGAGTGCGCGCGCGCTCATCTGTGTACATGTGTTTGCTGAATTCCCCGGCTGCCCGTGACGTGCGCTGCGGAGTCTCAGCCTCTCGCCGCTCACATGTATCTCACATGTGACACCACGGACACAGTTAAGAATTAACTCCTGCCCCATTTTTTTCAAGCAGGATGACCAAATATAAAGAGGGCGAGAGACAAGGCGGCGAGGGGGAGGAGGGGGGTTTGCAACGGCGGATGATGAGGGTTATCACGGCCAGATGTTGTGCAGCGATTACGCTACGGCTTTGATTATAAGGCTGGAACTAGGATATAGAAATCCATGGAAGAAATGCCCAGCACAGTAGGGGTTAATTAAAGGGGTTGTAAGACATTGTAAGAAACAGCGCCACCATTGTGCATGGGCGGCTCCTGGAACTGCAGCATTCATGTGAATGGGGTTGAGCTGCAATGCCAGACATGGCCTGTGGACAGTGGTGGTGCTGTCTCTGGAAGAAGGCAGCCATGTTTATTTACTGAGTTGTCTTGACCTCAGGAGTTGTCACAAAGCTTTCTGCAGAGCTAAACTCATGTGGCTTCTTTCTACAATTCTGTCAGTCTTTATTGTAGCTCTTGCATTCTATTCTTAGTTGTCACGGCCATTATTACTCTGTCCACAGGAGTTGTCACAAAGCTTTCTGCAGAGCTAAACTCATGTCACTTCTTTCTACAGCTCTGTCAGTCTTCACTGTAGCTCTTGCATTCTATTCTAAGTTGTCACGGCAATTATTACATTTCCCCCCGGAGTTTGTCACCAGTCTGTCCACGAACCCTGTCCAGGGTATAATTGCGGAGTTAATTTACATCTCCTTTCCCTACAGCTGTAAATCAGCCAGTGTCAGTCTTCACTGTAGCTCTTGCATTCTATTCTGATTTGTTGTGGCCCATAGGCGTCGTTAAAAATCTTTCTCTCTCTGCCGACCATGAATGGTACATAAAGCTGCATTATTATCCAGAGCTAAACTTACGTCGCTTCTTCCTACCTCTGCCAGTCTTCACTGTAGCTCTTGCATTCTATTCTTAGTTGTCACAGCCATCATTACACTGTCCAAAGGAGTCATCACCAATCTTTCCACAGATGCTGGATGGAATATTGTTATGCAGAGTTACTTTTACATCACTTTTTTCCTACAGCTCTGAATCGGCCAGTGTCAGTCTTCACTTTAGCTCTTGCATTCTATTCTTTGTCGAGGCCATTAGTACAGTGTCCACAGGAGTCGTCACCAATCTTTCCGCAGACCATGAATGGTATATAAGGCTGCATTATTATGCAGAGCTAAACTTATGTCCCTTTTTCCTACCTCTGCCAGTTTTCACTGAAGCTCTTGCATTCTATTCTGAGGTGTCATGGTCACAGGAGTCATCACCACTCTTTCCACAGATCCTGAATGGAATATTGTTATGCAGATTTACTTTTGCATCACTTTTACCTACAGCTCTGAATCGGCCAGTGTCAGTCTTCACTGTAGCTCTTGCATTCTACTCTGAATTGTCAAGGCCATTATTACACTGTCCACAGGAGTCTTCAACAATCTTTCCACTGATCCTCAATGCAATATTGTCATGCAGAGTTAATTTTCCATCCCTTTTTCCTATCATTCTGAATTGACCAGTGTCAGTCTTTACTATAGCCTTTGCATTCTATTCTGCAGTCTGCATTGTCAGAGGAGTTGTCACTAAGTTTTCTATAAACTCTGAATGGTGCATAAAGCCGCACCGTTATACAAAGTTGAATGTCACCTCTTTCTAACTCACTTCAGAGGTCAGTGTCAGTCTTCACTGTGGTTCAATCATTCTATTCTTTGTTATCTTGCCCATCATTTTAGTTTTCCACAGATCCTGAATAGTATGTGAAGCAGAGTTAAACTTACTAGCAGGCGGATTTAAATGTATGTCACTTCTTCCAGCAGTTCTGAATCTGTGTCAGTCTCCACTGCCAATCTGGCATGCTATTCATGAGCCAAGAATCTCCAAATTATTTTATTTATTTATTTTTGTTAGTCCCTTCCAGATAATTGAGTGTTAAAAATTAAATAAAATTTGGAATTTTAAAATTATTATTTTTCCGGGCGTCTGATCTTTGCAACTTGCAAGACGTAAAACTGATCTTCGGCCACGCGGTGGGATAATTGTGGCGCTTTAGGTTGCTGTGGCAACCGGGCCTAAAAGGCTGTATGAGATCTAAAATCAGCGCCACCCTTGTCCGCAGTCTGTGTCTGGTATCGCAGCTCAGTTCATCAAGCTGCAGTACCCGATGCAACCTATAGACAAGAGAGGCGCTGTTTCTGTTTTTCAAATATGATAAGCTTCTTAAAGGGGTTGTCTCACTTCAGTAAGTGGCATTTATCATGTAGAGGAAGTTAAAGGGGTATTCTCATCTTAGACAATGGGGGCATATCGCTAGGATATGCCCCCATTGTCTTATAGGTGCGGGTCCCACCGCTGGGACCCGCACCTATATCCAGAACGGAGCGGGGAGCGCTGTGCCTGGAGGACCCCAGGTTTCCGGGGGTCCGGCCACCACCAGACGCAGCTCCCCGCGCCGCTCATAGAAATGAATGGGAGCCGGGCCGTGCATGCGCGGTGCGCTCCCATTCATTTCTATGGAGCCGACGGAAGTAGCCGAGCCAGCGCTCGGCTATTTTCGGCGGCCCCATAGAAATGAATGGAGGGCGGCTGTGCATGCGCAGTGCGCCCTCATTCAGTTCGGGGGCTCTGTTCTGGAAATAGGTGCGGGTCCCAGAGGTGGGACCCGCACCTATAAGACAATGGGGGCATATCCTAGTGATATGCCCCCATTGTCTAAAATGAGAATAACCCTTTAATAACAAGGCACTTACTAATGTAATTGTGATTCTCCATATTGCCTCCTTTGCTGGCTGGATTCATTTTTCCATCACATTATACACTGCTCGTTTCCATGGTTACAGACCACCCTGCAATCCATCAGTGGTGGTCGTGCTTGCACAATATAGGAAAAAGCGTCAGCCTCTCTGGTGGCCGTGACCATGGGAGCGCACATAGGCTGGTGCTTTTTCCTATAGTGTGCAAGCACGACCACCACTGATGGATTGCAGGGTGTTCTGTAACCATGGAAATGAACAGTGTATAATGTGATGGAAAAATGAATCCAGCCAGCAAAGGAAGCAATATGGAGATTCACAATACATTAGTAAGTGTCTTGTATTAACTTTCTCTACATGATAAATGCCACTTACTGAAGTGAGACAACCCCCTTTAAACGTCTTCCTCCTTGGAGCCACTTCCAGATTGTGTCAGCCTGCTCTAGAGCTTGTAGGAGTTCCCCTTTAAATAATGCAAGGAAGCCTGGATGTAGTAAATAGACACATCCTCATATTAATCTCCTGCAATTGCCGGGGGCTGTTTCTACCGTCCTGTGGTTGGAAAGATAAATATACTGAGATGTTTCCACCTTTTCTACATTAGGAGGAACGTAATTGCCCCTCCCAGTAAAGAACGGGTTGCACAAGAAGTTATTTTTGGTTCTCTGCAAGCTAAACCTAACTGTTCCCTATAGGCAGGTCCTGTTATGTATTTACTTATTTATTTATTTTATTTTATTTAATTTTTTATTATTTATTTATTTGGGGGGTGTCTTCAAAGTGTGTACTACCTCCAAAAACCAAGACTATACACAGAGGTAAATGACAAAATTCTGTCTGCCTGCAGCCGCCACTAGAGGGCGCTCAAGAGCTGCCTGCATACTGTGTTATTAGTGAGGTCTATGTATAAACTGTATGTACTGAGCTCCCCCTAGTGGTGACTGTAGGCAGACAGAATTTGATTCTAGCTGTATGCAGGGGATTTGGAGCTCTGTATCAGAAAGATGGATCCTCGGCTGCTATGTAGATGTATTAAAGGGGTTGTCTCACTTCAGTAAGTGGCATTTATCATGTAGAGAAAGTTAATACAAAGCACTTACTAATGTATTGTGATTCTCCATATTGCTTCCTTTGCTGGCTGGACTTATTTTTCCATCACATTATACACTGCTCGGTTTCCATGGTTACAGACCACCCT
Source organism: Rhinella marina (assembly GCA_900303285.1). Classification (NCBI taxonomy): domain Eukaryota; kingdom Metazoa; phylum Chordata; class Amphibia; order Anura; family Bufonidae; genus Rhinella; species Rhinella marina. Next base: position 87,225 of record ONZH01002188.1, on the reverse strand, counting down.
GCAATCCATCAGTGGTGGTCGTGCCTGCACACTATAGGAAAAAGCATTAGCCTCTCTGCTGGCTGGGACCATGGGAGTGCACATAGGCTGGTGCTTTTTCCTATATTGTGCAAGCAGGACCACCACTGATGGATTGCAGAGTGGTCGTAACCATGGGAACAGGCAGTATATAATGTGATGGAAAAATGAATCCAGCCAGCAAAGGAAGCAATATGGACAATCACAATACATTAGTGTCTTGTATTAACTTTCTCTACATGATAAATGCCACTTGCTGAAGTGAGAGGACCCCTTTAAGAAGTTATTTGAGGGCAGAATTAGTCACATTAAGGCCCCATTCACACGTCCGTATTTTGCATCCGCATCCTCTCCGCATCCGTTTCCGCATTTGCGGACAATTATGCGGATAGTATGCGGATCCATTCATTTCAATGGGTCCCGAAAAAATGCGGACATTGCACCGTATGTTGTCCGCATCCGTTTCTCTGTTCCGTTCCGTTTTGCGGATCCGCAATCAGAAATCCTCCTGTCCTACTTTTCCTCCTGTTTTGCTGTCCGTATCCCAATACAAGTCTATGGGACGTCCGTAAATGCGGAAGACATGCGGAAAGCCATCCGCATGTCATCCGTATTTGCAGATTCCGTTCCAGGAGGGGTGAAAAAAAAAAGATGTTATTCATCCTTCTGTTTTTTGCGGATCCGCAAAAAACGGATGACATATGGATACATCCGTTCCGTTTTTTACGGAAAGACGGAACGGATGTCCTGGAAAAACGGAGTTTTTTGCAGAACAACGGATCCGCAAAAAACTGACCGTTTTCCAGGATGTGCAAAAATACGGACGTGTGAATGGGGCCTAAGGAATAGACCCCCTTGTCTTCATATGTGGCAGAGGGACCTTGGCGTCCTCTGCACCCCTATAGGTATGCCACTGGCCACGTCCTATTACAGCCACGACCACGAGACGAGACATTTACACCAAATTGAAATTTCGCCGCAGATGGTAAATTGCCCCTCCCCCGTCTTTCGTGCTTGTCTTTCCTTGCTGCCTGTCAGGTTGAGGTCAGTGGTTTGGGGAGCACAGATCCATTACCTCCCCCCCTCCCCCAGTATGAGAGGAGAGGCTGCTAACGGCCACTCATTACCTGGGATAATGAACATGTGCGCTCCCCGTACCTGGGGATTCGGAGCGGAGCTGCTATTTCGTTCCCCTGGCCCTTCACCTTGAAAAAGGTATCCAAGCAACTGCCTCATGCGGGGAATAGCTGCAGACGGCAGCCGGGCGCAACATGTCATCCGCGTTCTGCCACAGCCGTAGCGGAGCCTCCTGCATTACAATCCGGGGGTGCTGTAGTGGAACAAGACCCGGAGACGGACGGAAATTATGTAATTTTTGCAATGCGTTATAGTAAATTCTGTACTGGAGCTCAGCATTTCATTCTGTGATATTTTATCTATCGCCTCCTCAACATTTCCAAATGTTTCCTTTTGCTGTCGGCGAATGGAAACATTGTTACTCGGAGGCTGATAAACAAATCTGGCGGCAGTTTGCTACAATATATCAAACCTAGCAGCCTAAAGCCTCATTCACACGTCCGTGTCCGTGCTCGAATCCGTGAGCAGGTGGTCAGTGAGGCATCCGTGAAGCTGTCCGTGAAGGAGCCGTGTTGGTTCCGTGGGTCCGTGTTTTGCTGTCTGTGTTTCACTGACACTGAAGAGCTGAAAAATTATTTTCAAAGCATCTCTTCTTAATGATCCGTGAAACACAGATGGCATCCGTGTTGCATCAGTGGTTTTCACGGACCCATAGACTATAATGGGCGTGAGGGATCCGGGAACACGGATCAAGATAGGACATGCATCCGTGATAAAAAAAAACGGATCCACGGACCGTGATGAAACACTGATGTCTGAAAACACACATTCAAATGAATGGGGACGTGTGCTGTCCGTGGAGAACAGATATGGCACACGTCTGTGAAAGACTGACGTGTGAATGAAGCTTAAGGCCCCTCTCACACTAGCGTTTACATTTGCCGGTATTGAGTTCCGTCATAGGGGCTCAATACCGGGAAAAAAAAACCGTTCAGTTTTGTCCCCATTCATTGTCAATGGGGACAAAAAGTAACTGATCGGAATGGAGCGCTCCAAAATGTATTCCGTTCCGTTTAGTTGAGTTCCCAGACTGGAGAGCAAACCGCAACATGTTGTATTTTGCTTTCGGTATGGGATGTGGAGCAAGACGGATCCGTCATGACCCACAATGCAAGTCAATGGGACGGATCTTTTCTCTGACACAATAGAAAACGGATCCGTCCCCCATTGACTTTCAGTGGTGTCCATGACAGATCCGTCTTGGCTATGTTAAAGATAATACAACCGGATCCGTTCATACCGGATGCAGACGGTCGTATTATCAGTAACAGAAGCGTTTTTACTGAACCCTGCCGGCCCCTTTCGCACAAGCAAGTTTTCTGCGCGGGTGCAATGCGTGAAGTGAATGCATTGCACCCGCGCTGAGTCCTGACCCATTCATTTCTATGGGTCTGTTCACATGAGCATCAGTTCTGCGTTGCGTGAGAATCGCAGCATGTTCTATATTCTGCGTTTTGCAAGCAGGCCTGGTCCCATAGAAGTGAATGGGGCTTCAGTGAAAACCGCATTGCGTCCGGATGTAACTTGGAGGCAGTGTGGATACAATGCGTTTTTCACTGATGGTTGGTAGGAGATGTTGTTTGTAAACCTTCCGTTTTTTTTCCACACGCATGAAAAATGCATCAAAACGTATTGCACCTGTGGAAAAAACTGAAACACTGAACGCAGTCGCAGACAAAACCGAGTTTCACTGAACGCATCCTGAGAGAATTCATAACGCTCGTATGAAAGAGACCTAAGGTTACTTTCAAATCCGAAGCCGCTTTGCTAGAAAATCCGTTATAAGGCTGAACGCAGATTCGTCTCCATACAGCATTAGGCCCCATTCACACGTCCTGATTTTTCATCCACATCCTATCCGCGTCCGTTCCAATATCGGACGTTTTTTGCGGATAGTATGCGGATCTATTCATTTCAATGGGTCCCGAAAAAATGCGGACATTGCACCGTATGTTGTCCGCATCCGTTTTTCCGTTCCGTTTTGCGGATCCGCAAACAGAAATCCTCCTGTCCTACTTTTCCTCCGATTTTGCGGTCCGTAGCCCAATACAAGTCTATGGGACGTCCGTAAATGCGGAAGACATGCGGAAAGCCACCCACATGTCATCCGCATTTGCGGATTCCGTTCCAGGAGGGTAGAAAAAAAAGAAAAAAAAAAAGATTTGATTACTCCGGATCAGCAAAAAACGGATGACATATGGATACATCCTTTCCGGTTTTTATGGAAAAACGGAACGGATGTGCTGGAAAAACAGATCCGCAAAAAAATCCGTCTTGCTCTGCATCCCCACGACGGAAAGAAAACTGCAGCTTGCTGCGGTTTGCTCTCTGGTATGGGAAAGCTTTTTGGAGCATTGTGTTCTGTTCAGTTACGTTTTGATCCCATTGACAATGAATGGGGATAAAACGGAAGCGTTTTTTTCTCCGGTATTAAGACCCTATGACGGATCTCAAAACCGGAAAATAGAAAATCTAGCGTGAAAGTAGCCTAAGATAAGTGGCGCCTGAAGAGGCGTGGCAGCTGATTATCATCCCTCCACCACAGAAAGGTACTATACCCTCCTTGGGCATCTATGGCGTATCTCCTGAGCAACCTAATTCAGCATTGATTTAAGTACGTCATATAGCATACAGTAAGCATGTATTTAGGTTGTTGTCATATTTCTGTGCCGATTTTAGCTGCGATTTTTAGAACCGTTGCAAGAAATAACTGAAGGGAGACAATGAGCGCGTCCAAATCTGTGTCATGTACGGAAAAGCTCTAGAGATAAGACGCTATCATAGCACAAAGCTTCCTGTGCATGATTATCATGGAAACGGAACCTGTTTGTTAATGAACTGCTGCCCTCTAGTGGTGGATATTGGGTACTGCATGTTTCAAAGTTCTTGTTGATACAATAACCCCTTACTTTCCAATTACGTCAAGTTACGTTGTTGCCCTTTGACCTTAACAAATCACAGTGGTAATCTAGGATGTACTCGTTTATCCAGGAGTGGAAATTCTTCTATGTGGTGGGAAACATTGACACGGCAGGGATTCAGTTGCTTGCAGTTTATACTGAATCTGTTGTGATGGGATTCATCAGCGCACTCACTGCTGGGTTTATGTTGGGGTTGTGCTTGTAAGGCCTCATGCACACGAACGTATTTCCGTGTCCGTTCCGTTTTTTGTTTTTTTTTTGCCGACCACATGCGGATCCATTCATCTGCAAAAAACGGAAATGGTGTGCATTCCATTTCCGTATGTCCGTATTTCCGTTCCGCAAAAAAATAGAACATGTCCTATTATTGTCCGCATTACGGACAAGAATAGGACTGTTCTATTAGGGGTCAGCTGTTCCGTTCCACAAAATACGGAATGCACACAGACGTAGTCCATATTTTTTGCGGATCCGTTTTTTGCGGACTGCAAAATACATACGGTCATGTGCATGAGGCCTCATGAGCACTACTGGTTTCCCTTTGAAAATTGGTTCCATTCACTTGAATGGGGTGGAAAGCACATGGATTTCCACAAGCCTGCAGCATTTGAGTGCGCCCTTAGGCCACCTGCACACGTTGCGGAATACGTCCCGATTCCCGTGCATAAAAAACGCAGCATATTACAGTACCAGCAAAATGTATGAGATTACACAAATCTCATGTACAGTTTTCAGAATTTTTTTCTGTGCGGAAATTGACCTGCCGTGCAGATTTCCTAATCTTCAGCAGGTCCGCTATGTTTGCGGTTTTAGCTGTGGATTTCGCCCTCTTCAATGGAAGGGTGAGATCTGCGGCAAAACCACAGCAAATCCACACCAAAAACCGGTGTTAGGCTTCATTCACGCGTCCGTATTTTTCTTTTCCAGATTTTCGTTCCGTTTTTTGCGGATCCATGTTTCCGCAAAAACCTTCCCTTTTTACCAATTGTACTTCTGCATCCACAAAAAAAAAAAAAACACGGAAGGAGGAATATATGTTGATAGGGTATTTCTTTCTTTTTCCTGGAAACGGATCCGCAATTGCGGATGACATGCGGATGACATAGTGATGCATTCCGCATATCATCCCCATTTTTTGCGGACCCTTTGACTACAATGGGACCACGGGCTGCAAATGGGGGCAAAAGTAGAACAAGCTCTATCTTATATGCGGGTCCCCATAACTGAACGGAACAACGGATGCGGACAGCACACGGAGTGCTGTCCGCATTTTTTGCGAAGTCATTGAAGTGAATGGATCTGCATTCTGGATTACGCATTTGCGGAACGGATGCGGATTAAAAAATACGGACGTGTGAATGGACCCTTAGACATTGCAGATTTTGATGCAGAAATGCACAAAAATCCACACGGAAATTCGTGGAGATCCGTGTGCAGGTGGCCTTATACTCTTTGGGGGTCATTTATTAAACTGGTGTAAAGTAGAACTGGCTTAGTTACCCATAGCAACCAATCAGATTCCACCTTTCATTTAGGACAGCTCCTTTGGAAAATGAAAGGTGGAATCTGTCCTACTTTACACCAGTTTGATAAATGACCCCCTTTGTTGATAGCTCTGTGCACACGCAGATTTGTGGGTTTGTGACGCAGTGTAAAGTAGGGTGGATGGATAAAGGAACAGTCTTTTTGTTTCAATTTCAAATGTTTCTGGCATGACTGAGGCTGCAGCTACCAGAGGTGTTGCAAGTTTTCCTCAAGCAAATGGAAACTGAATACAAGCATAAAATATAGTGCAGAGATTAATACCCCCCTATAGGGTTTCCTATACTTTCACATGGTATAGATTTTCCATGCAGGTAGTAAAAAAAAAAACTTATGCAAAATGGCACATGGCCATGTGTAATACTTTATTTCTCCTGTGGTGGCGCTGCAGCACCAACAGCATTATCAGCAGCATAAGGTCTCGTTCACATTTCCGTGTCAGTGTCAAGTCCGTGAAAAAAAGCATATGTGTTTCATCCGTGAACATGCCCGTGAAGGATCCATTGTTAGTCTGTGTGTCCGTTTTTACCATACGAGTGTCATCCGTAATTCACTGACGTTGCTCAGCTGAAAATTAATTTCCAAAGAATCTCCTATGAGTCTTCAGTGAAAAACGGACGCAACACGGATGTCAGTGATTTTCACGGACCCATAGACTTCGACGGGCGTGCTTGGTCCGCATCACGGATCAAAGTAGTGCATGTCCCCGTGATTTTTTTTTTTTTACTGACCCACGGTCAGTAAAAAAATACTGATGTGTGAACAGACACATTTAAATCAATGGGTGCGTGTGCTGTCCGCAGAAAATCTGTGAAAAACGGAAATGTGAATGAGGCTGTCTCTTGGGGCCCCACAGCAGCTGCATAGTCTGTCTCTTTGATATGTATAAACTTGCCTAGAATATGACCGTCATGTGACATGTGATGGATAACCCCATTCAAGACCATGTTATGTGTAATGGAGGGCCTGAGTGTGTCATGCTCCGCCCCCAGGTCCTGCCCTAAGCATAACACCATAAAACGGCATCTTTAAGCGTTATTCTTACAATGACTATTATTATTATTATTATTACATATCTTCTTACTTTTACATTCCCCTCTCTTTCCTCTTTATGAGATTTTTTATTATGGATCCTTCCATTTAAGGAAACCAATTTCTTATTTTATTTCGCCATTTCTCCTTTACCGTATTTTCCATTCCGCGTATTTATCTCGTAATGCAGCACATGGCTGGAAGCGGGTACATCGCAGAAACTCCTCAATCTGCGCTAAATAGCTATGAAAATGCAATGTAATGCAATAAAAAGCTGCTGTAGCGTGTATAACGGTAACATGACAGCCCCGGCGCGCGCCCCGCCGTCACTCATTAAGGGTTGTACATTATAATGTTCTTTATTATACTGTTATTATTATTATCTCCTTGTCAGCATCCCCCACCCCTCTGTAATATCGGTGTAAATGAAGTGTAAATCATTACAGGATTGTTTCTGATGTATGGTACAATCTGTAATTATATGTTACCGAACACAAGAGAGGGTGAGAGCGGAATACGACATGAATCCTGGGCTGATATCAGTCTAGTACATAAGTGATATACAATATAATACATGAGTGATCGTGATATAGGTATATACATGAGTAATGATGATATAATACATGAGTGATGATGATATAATACATGAGTGATCTAATATATAAAGCTGAGAGTATGTATGTCCGCTAAAGGAATCCGCACCGTCACCGTCATTTACAATCACAAAATTTGGCACACAGGTACATCAGGTGTCCAGGAAAGTTTTAGAACAGGTCTCAGCTCTCTAGGATGTACCGTTCCTGAGATATTCCCAAAAAATGCATTAGCCAATAGAAGCCTGGTCACATGTCCCTTATCAGCCAATAGAAGCTCGCAGGCCCTTAGTCACCACATACACACAGTTTCACACCAGGTTTCCATAACAACTCAGCCATTTTTCTTCACTGCTGTAGGTCAGCTTTAAAGGGGCAGGGCGCTGTGGATGACACTGTTAAGGGAGCGGAGTGAAGACCGACTTAAAAACCCTGCCCCCCATTCCCACTAAGCCACGCCCTGACCAGTTTAGGCCATGCCCCCTCCAACTCCACAGCCGACGGGGATTGAAAAAATGAAGGTAAAAATCAACTTCATGTCAGCTGCAGGGGTGGGAGGGAGGGTCAATTTTCTCCCTGCAGCTCACGCTCAGACAGCACAGTGCTGCTTCACTAATAAATGGTTGGTCGCTGTGGAGATCACTGTTAAAGGGCCGGGCGCTGTTGAGGTCACTGTTAAGGGGGCAGGGCACTGTGGAGGTCACTGTTAAAGGGGTGGGCGCTGTGGAGATCACTGTTAAAGGGGCGGGCGCTGTTGAGGTCACTGTTAAAGGGGCAGTCACTGTGGGGATCACTGTTAAGGCAGTGGGGTACTGTGGAGGTCACTGTTAAGGGAGCGGGGTATTGTGGCAGTCACTGTTTAAGGGGCGGGTGCTGTGGAGGTCACTATTAAGGGGGCGGGTGCTGTGGAGATCACTGTTAAAGGAACAGGATGCTGTGGAGGTCACTGTTAAAGGTGCGTGTACTGTAAAGGTTACTGTTAGGGAGCAGGGGACTGTGGAGGTCGCTGTTAAAGGGGAGGCCGCTGTGGGGGTCACTGTTAATGCAGCAGGGTACTATGGCAGTCATTGTTAAAAGGGCAGGGAACAGTGGAGGTCACAGTTAAGGGTGTGGTCCGCTATGGAGGTAAGTGTTATGCCCCATTCACACGAGCGGGAGACTCGCATGTCTCCCGCAACGCATCTACAGGGCTGGACTCCGGCACTGACTGGGATCGCATATAATGCTATGCGATCCCTGTCAGTGCCGAGTCCAGCCCTGTAGATGCGTTGCGGAGACATGCGAGTCTCCCGCCTTGTGTGAAAGGGGCATTAAGGGGTGGGATGCTGTAGAGTTCACTGTTAAAGGGGCGGGGAGATCACTGTTAAAGACTTTTGTCTTTTCCAACCTTAACAACTATGGAACTATGTAAGGGGGTGGCTTATTGTAAAAATCACTGTTAAGAAGATTGGGTACTTTGGAGGTCACTAATAAAGAGGCGGCACTGTGGAGGTCACTGTTAAGGGGGTAGGGGACTGTGGAGGCCACTAACAATGGGGAAGCTGCTGTGGAGGTCACTGTTAAGGCAGCTGGGTACTGTGAAGTCATTGTTAAGGCAGCGGGGTACTGTAGGGGCCACTGTTAAGGGAGCAGGGTACTGTGGAAGTCACTGTTAAAGGGGCGGGATGCTGTAGAGGTCAATGTGATGTAAAACCCGTGTGAAGCCGGGTCCTTCAGCTACTATAGAATACATGGGTGATGGTGATATAGATATAATACATGAGTGATGATGATATAGATATGATACATGAGTGATAATGATACAGATATAATACATGAGTAATAATATAGATATAATACACCGTGATGATTATAAATATAATGAGTGATGATATACATATAATAAACAAGTGATGATATACATATAATAAATACACAAATGATGATATATATATATAATATATGAGTGATGATATAAATATAATACATAAGTGATGATACAGAAATAATACACAAGTGATGATCATATAGATATAATGCACGAGTGATGATTGTGTCAATTTCCCACTCACTTTGCTAAAAATGCAGCACTTCTGAAAGTGTGGTGCCTGTAGGTTCTCAACACCTAAAAGTAAAGGGCATGGGACCACCAGGGCTGGGCAGCACCTCTGGAGGGGGTTGTCCACAGGTTATCAACACATAGAGACAAAGAGCATGGGACCACCAGGGCTGGAGAGCATCTCCGGAGGGGAAGACTGTAGGTCCCCAATACCCAGAAGCAAAGGGCATAGGACCACCAGGGCTGGGCAGCACCTCTGGAGGGGGGAGTCCACAGGTTCCCAACATCTAGAAGCAAAGGGGATGGGCAGCACCTCTAGAGGGGGCAGCCAACAGGTTTCCAACATCTAGAAGCAAAGGGCATGGAACCACCAGGGCTGGGCAGCACCTCTGGAGGGGGGAGTCCACAGGTTCCCAACATCTAGAAGTAAACCGCATGGGACCAGCAGGGATTGGCAGCACCTCTGGAGGGGGTTGTCCACAGGTTCCCAACATCTAGAGACAAAGAGCATGGGACCACCAGGGCTTGAGAGCACCTCTGGAGGGGGAACCCTTAGGTCCCCAATACCTAGAAGCAACGGGCATGGGACCACCAGGGCTTGGCAGCACCTCTGGAGGGGGTTGTCCACAGGTTCCCAACACCTAGAGACAAAGAGAATGGGACCACCAGGGCTTGAGAGCATCTTTGGAGCGGGGAGCCCATAGGTTCCCAATACCTAGAAGCAAATTGGATGGGCAGCATCTCTAGAGGGGGGCAGCCAAAAGGTTCACAACACCTAGAAGAAAGGGGCATAGGACCACCAGGGCTGAGAAGCACCTCTGGAGGGGGCAGCTCACAGGTTCCCAACACTTAGAGGCAAAAGGCATAGGAATACCAGGTCTGGGCAGCACTTCTGGGGGAGGATCTCCACAGGTTCCCAATACCTAGAAGCAGAGGGCATGGGACCACCAGGTCTGGGCAGCACCTCTGGAGGGAGGAGTCCACAGGTTCCCAACACCTAGAAGCAAAGGGCATGGACCACTAGGGCTGGGCAGTACCTTTAGAGGAGGAACCCCACAGGTTTCCAATACCTAGAAGCAGAGGGCATGGGACCACCAGGGCTGGGCAGCTCCTCTGAAAGGGGGCAGTCCACAGGTTCCCAACACCTAGAAGCAAAGGGCATGGACCACTAGGGCTGGGCAGCACCTTTAGAGGAGGAACCCCACAGATTCCCAATGCTTAGAAGCAGAGGGCATGGCACCACCAGGGCTGGGCAGCACCTCTGGAGGGAGGAGTTCACAGGTTCCCAACACCTAGAGGCAGAGGGGATGGGACCACCAGGGCTGGGCAGCATCTTTCTGAGGACCCAGGGCCAATTATGTACCAGACCCCATAACGAAGGCTCAGTTTAATCTTTGGGACCCCTCCTCTTCTATGTAGACCACTTGCCTCTAGGAAGCCTTGTATATTGCACCCCAAACCCCCGTATAATTCTGCTTGTCAGGCCATTTGCCGTTTACTATCTACGTTCCCTTTGGTCCAGGTTTCCCTGCGTCTCATAAATGACTTGCTGGCTCCGCCGTGTTTCAGTGAAGCTCACATGAGGCATTCTTTGTGAGGGGAAATAATAATATTTCATTGTATTTGATCCAGTAGAAAGAATAATCAGTGGAAAGCTCTGCAATCACGTAGGAGTCATATGGATAGTTCTCCGAGGGCGCTGAATAGTTTTCCTTTAAAGTGAAATTATACGCCATCGGAATCATTTAGCCTTAATTAATTAACGACCTTCAAACAATCAGTTGTCTTTCCAGCCTCCATTTGTTCTGTTGAATTGAACAGACGTGCCCCAATTATACCATACTCGACAAGTAATTTAATCACATAACAGAAAACGGATCTATTAATGAAGGGTTCTTATGTGTTTCACTTCAGTGTAATTAAACACCTTTTAATCACTGCTAACACTGGCCACACAGGTCGACATGTTATTGTGTATTATAATCTGATTCCTCCATAGACCTAATTGGACAGGAATGCCCCTTCAGAAATATGCATCGCCCCATTGATGTTTCCATTTTCGTATTTAGCAGATCAAACTGAAATCCGTTTATTTATTTTTAGAAAAATGGTTTCTGGATAATCTGCATGGAAAGTTGAGTATTTTCGTATATACATTGTATCACTTGTGCTGATCCTGAGTTACATCCTGTATTATACTCCAGAGCTGCACTCACTATTCTGCTGGTGCAGGCACTGTGTACATTACATTACTTATCCTGTACTGATCCTGAGTTACATCCTGTATTATACTCCAGAGCTGCACTCACTATTCTGCTGGTGCAGTCACTGTGTACATTACATTACTTATCCTGTACTGATCCTGAGTTATATCCTGTATTATACTCCAGAGCTGCATTCACTATTCTGCTGGTGGAGTCACTGTGTACATACATTACTTATCCTGTACTGATCCTGTGTTACATCCTGTATTATACTCCAGAGCTGCACTCACTATTCTGCTGGGGCAGTCACTGTGTACATACATTACATTACTTATCCTGTACTGATCCTGAGTTACATCCTGTATTATACTCCAGAGCTTGCACTCACTATTCTGCTGGTGCAGTCACTGTGTACATACATTACATTACTTATCCTGTACTGATCCTGTGTTACATCCTGTATTATACTCCAGAGCTGCACTCACTGTTCTGCTAGTGTAGTCACTGTGTACATACATTACATTACTTATCCTGTACTGATCCTGAGTTACATCCTGTATTATACTCCAGAGCTGCACTCACTATTCTGCTGGGTGCAGTCACTGTGTACATACATTACTTATCCTGTACTGATCCTGAGTTACATCCTGTATTATACTCCAGAGCTGCACTCACTATTCTGCTGGTGCAGTCACTGTGTACATAAATTACATTACTTATCCTGTACTGATCCTAAGTTACATACCTGTATTATACTCCAGAGCTGCACTCACTATTCTGCTGGTGCAGTCACTGTGTACATACATTACTTATCCTGTACTGATCCTGTGTTACATCCTGTATTATACTCCAGAGCTGCCCTCACTATTCTGCTGGGGCAGTCACTGTGTACATGCATTACATTACTTATCCTGTACTGATCCTGAGTTACATCCTGTATTATACTCCAGAGCTGCACTCACTATTCTGCTGGTGCAGTCACTGTGTACATACATTACTTATCTTGTACTGATCCTGAGTTACATCCTGTATTATACTCCAGAGCTGCACTCACTATTCTGCTGGGGCAGTCACTGTGTACATACATTACATTACTTATCCTGTACTGATCCTGAGTTACATCCTGTATTATACTCCAGAGCTGCACTCACTATTCTGCTGGTGCAGTCACTGTGTACATACATTACATTACTTATCTTGTACTGATCCTGAGTTACATCCTGTATTATACTCCAGAGCTGCACTCACTATTCTGTGGTGCAGTCACTGTGTATAGAGAAAAGCGCCGGCAAACTGAACAGCCGGAGCAGGGATCGCGCAGGAACTAATAGCGCATGCGCGAGACTTGTGCGATCCCCGGCCCAACGGCAAACCTGTCATTCAACAACAAGAGGGGAGCGGTTTGCTTGACTCGAAGCAAGGAGGCCGCTGCCCCCTTGACTTCAAGCTGACGCAAGACAGCGCGCTCAACAGGATTAAAAGATGGATTTTTTACAATTAGAGGAATCATATCTCCATATAAAGATATTTATCAGCATCACACTGGTCCCTAAATTAAGGTACTGCTGACAGTTTATTTACTCTATAGGAGGTGACAGGTTCCCTTTAAAATCATTTTTTTAATTGGCCTTTATTAAAAGTATGGAATCCTTTTTTCTGTACAGAGCTGACATGCTATACTAGTTGCCTGTGGATTTTCTGTCTTTTCCGTCATCTGGGGAGTAGAAGGACTCCTTATCTCTACTTTCTGACCTTATAAACACTCATTATAGCTCAGTTCTTATCTTACTGATAAGAATGTGGCTTAAATAAGTGTTTATGACCTCTCAGTAATTTAGAGATAAGGATTATTAGATAACGGCACAAAGTGAAAGTACCAGTCACACAGTTTGAAAAACAGTTAACCCTTTGTGACTGAACAGCTCAATGGTTTTTATAAAGGCCAATTGAAAATATGACTTTTAGCAGAAAATAAGTAAAATGCAATCATAAAGAAAAATTGCCACCAAAGGTGTACATAGCCTTTAAAATATATAAAAAAGTTACACACACACACCAAAATGGTATCAATAAAAATTATTGATTACCTTGCAAAAAATGAGCCCTCGTACAGCTCTGTAGACATAAATATGAATAAGGTATGGGGGTTAATATGGCGATGCAAAGAAAAGTTTAAAAAATTAAAACTTTGGAAAAAATGTATTAAACACATAAAAAACTATACAAGTGTGATATTGTACTAACCCCAAAAATAGGAATACAAAACAAAACCCATAAAACTATAGTGGAATTGTTTTTTTTTCCCCCAATTCCACCCCATCTGGAATATTTTTCCACAACATCATATAAGCAATATTAAATGGAGCCATTAGAAAGTAAAACTTGTCCTGCTGCGGAATTGCTTCTTTTCCAAATCTGCATCAAAATCCGCATTACATCCCTGTTACATGCAGATCTGTTGCAGATTTATTTCTGGCTTTTATATAAGATTTTACCCGATGCTGCTGCTCGCAAAACTGCGACGACAAATTCATCTGCATATCCGCTTCATGTGAACACACCCTTAGGCTACTTTCACATCTGCGGCACGGAGTTCCGACTGCCTGATCCTGCAAAACTGCCGAGAAGCATGCAGCGGTCTGTGTCTGGCCAATTCTCTGCATTTTTGCTGGAATGTGGCCCGATCTCTGCTGGACCCCATTATACTTAAAGGGGTTGTCCTGGTTCAGAGCTGAACCCGGACATACCCTTAAATTCACCCAGGCAGCCCGCCTGATGTTAGCATCGGAGCATCTCCCGGTCCGATGCCCTCCCTTGCCCTGCGCTGAATCGCGCAGGACAAGGGCTCTTCTGTTTACAATAACACACTGCCGGGCGGAACCTTCCGCCTGGCAATGTGTTTGGTGACGTCACCGGCTGTAATGGGCCGGCTTTAGCGCTGCCCTAGCCGTTTTATTGGAGGAGTAGTGGAGGCCTCACTACTGGTTTTGGCTCACAGTAAGGGCTCATGCACGCGACCGCAAGCCTCCGTACCCGAATTGCAGACCACAAACAGAGGGGCTGCAAACCGCGAACACTGTCCATGTACACTCCGTGCTGCGGATGCAGACGCATTCACTTGAATGGGTCCACGATCCGCCAGATACAACCAAAGAATGGACCTCACCTATCTATTGCGGGGTGGAGGCAGGGATCGGAAGCCCACTGAAGCACTGCGAAACGCTTCCGTGGGCTTTCTGGTCCACGCGTCCACACTGCATAAAGATAGAACATGTTCTATCTTCGGCCGTATCTTGTGGATCGCGCACCCATTCAAGTCAATGGGGCCACATCCGCAAAAGGAGTGTGCACAGCCGGTGCTATTTGCGGACCACTATTTGCACAGGCACTGAGCCGTTCCACTCGTGTGCATGAGCCCTAACTGATGGAAATAACTGACAAAATAACTGAATAATGAACTCGCCCCCTAAGGGCTCATGCACACGAACATATGTGCCCGTGCCCATATTGCCTCAAACAGCACGCCCATGTGCACTTCGTATCACGGATGGCTGCGGACCACAATTTGCGTCCGCAGCACGGACACTGGGCTCATGTATGTTCTCCCAGTCTTGCATGGATTTCTACAGTGGTTCCGCTCAAAGGGTGAGTTCACACATGGCAGATTTGTTGCCAAAGATTTCTGCAGCTGTCCTGGTCATAGGAATGCAACTTTCAAAAATCCATGGGACACATTTACTAAGACCTTGCACCTTCCCCCTTGCACTGCCATAAGATTCGTCTACTGTATGACGTGGCGTGCATCTTGTCATAAATTAGGCACATCTCTGGCAGTCAGTGTGCCTGGCGTTGTTTTTCACTAACATTTCCGTGTGTTTCCAGACGTAAATGTGAGTAAATTTTCCGGGGCTGGAGTCCCGGCACCCTGCACTAAATTTGGTCTGTTTCCCTATGATGGAACAGGTGATTTATAAATTATGACGATCATTACTGAATGTATGCACACCAGATAACTGCCCTACATACATTGATAGATCACCCCTCTAAATCCTGTACTCGGCATATTATAAAACTGTCTGCCTGCAGCCACCACTAGGGGGAGCTCAGTAGCTAAGAATTTACTGCATATTGTTACATTGAACTGTAAAAGTCTCTTTCCACTGAACTCCCTCTAGTGGTGGCTGGTGGATAATGCCATGGCTTCATGTCAGGAGGCAGAAGAAGGACTCCAACACTGGGTTTCCCCCTCTCCGTACACCCTAGTGGGTGGTCTGCATCCATGCAGCAGGGATTGATTTGTGCCTATAGACTTCTTGCTCCCTCTTACTACCATTTTTTTCCCTGGGCTGGACGGTGCTTCCTTCATTCAGTTTGTTGCCTGGCAGCCTTGGGGTCCTGGGTTCGAATCTGACTAAGGGCAACATCTGCATTGAGTTTGCATGTCCTCGCCGTATTTGTGTGGGTGTCCCCCGGGCGGCGGCTATGACAGATAGATGAGAGGCCCTACTTACAAAGCCCCCGCTGACTTGCTGTAGGCCTCAGGATCTGCGTTGCACAATAGACTTGGCCTTGTTATAGCATTGAAGGCTTTGTCTTTGGAGAATGACCCCCATGATCTGCGAATACATCTAGGCTTTGTACCAAGGATGAGGGGGGGGGGTGTTCTTCAGTAGTTCTTATCAATGTTGCTAATGCGGATTGCTGACTTAGTCCCTGGGGAGCCATCTCCCTCCCCCCCACCACCTCGTTCTGCAGGCTGGGCTGCTATCAGCTCTCCCTCAGGTTGAAGAGATGGTTTCCTGTGGTAGAGGGCGGGGTGTGCATGCAACCCACAGTACACAAGGCAGCCTCCGCACGAGCTGTCACAGCAGCCTGGACCCGTCCTGTGTGATGACGGCCACTTCTGCATGACAGCGAGGGGACCCCCCGGTGTCTGACGAGAGGGATTCCTCCTTCCTCAGGCCTCTATTTTTGTCATTGATGAGACAGAAAGCTCAGGACCCTTTAAAAAATGGCTGAAGACTTTGACATCGCAGGTAAGAAAAGTGCCGGCGTGTCCCAGAGCTACGGCCGAGAATTGGGAGACATCTGCGGTTGCGAAACTGTTAACCGTATGTCACTGAATGACGGATATGGGGTGTCTGTGTTGCGTTGCGCTGCTCTTAGTCCATGAAAGGCGTTGCAATGGCCTATATTTGCTAAAGGAAAGGGTTAATGTCAAGAATTTTTTGTGGCCGAGTGGGGCATTTTCCACAGGTCACGTGACGGGCATTTATTTACATGGGCTCTGGACCAGTAAGTTCTAACAGGACATTATAAATATGTACCGCCATATAGTTATACACCTGGTGGATGGGGACGAGCACGTTGCCCAAGTCCATAGGACTATCTGGTGCATCGTTGCTAAACACCAGGGTTCCTGGACCAATACTACCTCTCTGGCTACATTTAGCGCAGTCCTCTCTGTCGTAGTCCTATCTTTAGGACTTGTAGACAGTCTGACTTATAGTGAGAGCTTAGCCCAGACTCATGTAATAGATGCAGATCGGCCATGACTGTACCTCTCTGGCTACATTCAGCGTAGTCCCCTCTGTCATAGTTCTATCTTAAGGACTTGTAGACAATCTCACTTGTAGTGAGAGCTTAGCTGGTTCTGCACCTAAAAAAGTGATCTAGCCTCATGTAAGATCGATCATGACTGTTTGGTAACCACCAGGGTTCCTGGACCAATACTGCTTCTCTGGCTACATTCAGCGTAGTCCCCTCTGTCATAGTCCTATCTTTAGGACTTGTAGACAGTTCTAACTTGTAGAGAGAGCTTTGTTGGTTCTGCACCTAAAAAAGTAACCCAGACTCATGTAATACGGCCACGGCTGTTTGTTAACCACCAGGGTTCCTGAACCAAAACTGCTTTTCTGGTTACATTCAGCATAGTCCTCCTTGTCGTAGTCCTATGGTTAGGACCTGTAGACAGTTCTGACTTGTAGTGAGAGCTTAGCTGGTTGTGTACCTAAAAAAGTGACCCAGACTCATGTAATACATGCAGATCGGCCACGGCTATTTGCTAACCACCAGGGTTCCTGGACTAATACTTCCTCTCTGGCTACATTCAGCATATTCCTATCTTTAGGACTTGTAGACAGTTCTGATGTGTAGTGAGAGCTTAGCTGGTTCTACACCTAAAAAAGTGACCTAGCCTCATGTAAGATGGATCATGACTGTTTGGTAACCACCAGGGTTTCTGGACCAATACTGCCTCTCTGGCTACATTCAGCGTAGTCCTCTCTGTCATAGTCCTACCTTTAGGACTTGTAGACAGTTCTAACTTGAAGTGAGAGCTTAGCTGGTTCCGCACCTAAAAAAAGTGACCCAGACTCATGTAAGATCGGTCATGACTGTTTGCTAACCACCAGGGTTCCTGGACCAATACTTCCTATCTGGCTACATTCAGCGTAGTCCTCTCTGTCCTAGTCTTATCTTTAGGACTTGTAGACAATCTAACTTGTAGCGAGAGCTTAACTGGTTCTGCACCTAAAAAAAGTGACCCAGACTCATGTAATACATGCAGATCGGCCATGACTGCTTGCTAACCACTAGGGTTCCTGGACCAATACTGTTTCTCTGGCTACATTCAGTGTAGTCCCCTCTGTCATTGTCCTATGGTTAGGACTTGTAGACAGTTCTGACTTGTAGTGAGGGCTTTGTTGGTTCTGCACCTAAAACAGTGGCCCAATACATGCAGATCGTCCATGATTGTCTGCCGGTTGATGGCAAAGTTTTTTTTGGAACTGCTTTTTAGGAAATTTTCCACTGTGGTACTGGGACATTTGGCTCCTGAAAGGATAGACCATACTTTCCAGAAGATGACCATAGACAGGGCCAGGAGAAAGGCAAGAAAAGGGGATACTTATAAGAAGTGTGACAACCGGTTTGATACCGCTGCAGCCAATCACAGGCCACGACGGTGTCAGGCTTGCCTTGCAACCATGTGTCATCTTCCCTTTGCAGGTTCGGCAGAATGTGGGAGAAATTTGGCAAATCCCGCCCCCCATTCTTGCACAAACCCTGTAAGGATCGGGCATGTTGGATTTCAACTGCCTGATCCTTACGTTCTAGGGGAGATAAGTTGCTCCCAGACTTCTTTGGCAGAGACTCATTCCCCACTTCTGATTCAAGAAACATACATGCTCGGCTGGGCCCAGTGTGCGTGTATGCGGAGGGTTCTGGACAGACATTGAATAGCCAATAGCTATCTAACATGTGGCGCTCTTTTGGCTACCGGCCATCACTCCCAATCTCAAGAGAAGGGGGAGGGGGTCGTCGGACTTGTCTGGCAGTGACTTATCTCCTTGAGAACAAATGGATCAGGCTGATGAAATCCAAACAGTCCGATCCTTATCTCCCCGGACATCTGCTAACAGGGGGGATTCGGCAGGCCCCCATACACATTAGACGTACATACACGTCTTGCTGAAATCGGCTGGTTCAGCCAACATATAGAAAAACAGACATCCGCTTGTGTAGAATCACACTGACATCAGAAGAATCTGCCGAGATCGTACATGGTGCCATATGAGCAACACTTAAATATCAAAACTATAAAAAAGACATAACTCATAATATGGTGAAATATGGCCGTGGTCCTTTATTAAGGGTTATAACTTACAACAACTTAGACCAATAAATATATAAATAAATAAATACAATAACTAATTAATAACCCAACTTTACAGATCAATCATTATCTCCCCAGCAAAGCTGGGAGATTAACCCCCCTCTAATATTAGACCACGACAGTGTCTTTTTTTTTTTTTTTTTATTAAAAAAGGGGAGGGCGGGGGCGGGGGACGACGTCTTCTTTTCTTCAGGTACGGCGTCAGACAGAGCCCAGGTACCCAGGACCAGGCTATATATAATCCATTTTCCCGCCACCAGCATTCACGGACCAATCAACATCTGGCAGAATTACCTGCCCCAGTAACAGGTAGGCAACCGCTGACCAATCAGCTGTCCCTTTACCTCAGAACAGAAAACCTGTAAAACAAACACACAAAACCAGAAAAAGGCGGGAGAGGGGGGGGGCAAACAAGAACCAACATATACTATATATGCTCAATGGCACCATGACAGTCCCTACGGCATAAAGCCTCCGTGCCTATGTTCATTCTGTCCGGACTATATACAGAGCTAGGCCTCATGCACACGAATGTATTTTCTTTCCGTGTCCGTTCCGTTTTTTCTGTGAACCGTATAGGGAACCATTCATTTCAATGGGTCCGCAAAGAAAGCGGAAGTTACTCCGTGAGCATTATGTTTCCGAATTTCCGTTCCGCAAAAAAATAGAACATGTACTATTATTGTCTGCATTACGGACAAGGATAGGACTGTTCTATTAGGGGCCGGCTGTTCCGTTCCGCAAAATACGGAATGCACGCGGACGTCATCCGTATTTTTTGCAGATCCGATTTTACATATGGACGTGTGCATGAGGCCTTTAGGGGTATCGGATTGCCCAGGGCCCCCATGTCTTAGGGGGCTGTAAAGGTCTGATTCACCAAGATCAACCTGACAGTGGAGCATGGAAGTCTTTTTACTCCCCTGGATCACCAGGTTCTTTACCATTATCCCTTTCACTATTTGGCCGTATATGGCGGCGTTATTTGAACTTGGAATGAAAGTATTGTGTTTGAAACATAAGGCGGTATTATTTGCGTCTTGTATGGCAGTATCATTTGGGCATTGTATGGTTCATTATTTGTGAACTGAATGAAAACATTGGGTTGGAAATACATGGTGGTATTATTTGCGTATTAAATAGCGGTATTATTTGGGCGCTGTGGTATTTTTTGGACATTGTAGGACAGTATCATTTGGGCATTGAATGACAGTACTGTGTTGAAATATATGGTGGTATTATTTGGGCATTGAATGAAAGTACTGTGTTGGAAATATATGGTAGTATTATTTGTGTATTAAATAGCGGTATTATTTAGCATTGTGGTATTTTTGGGACATTGTAGGGCAGTATTATTTGGCCTTTGAATGACAGTACTGTATTATAAATATATGGTGTTATTATTTGGTCATTCTGTGGCAGTATTATTTGGACATTGTATTGCGGTATTATTTGGGTAATGAATGAAAGCATTGTATTGGAAATATACGGTGCACTATATGGTAAAATGATTTGGATTCTATATAGAGGTATTATTTGGGCACTGAATGGTATAGAGACTACAGTTCTGCCTTCTTTATAAACCCATGTTCTTATGGAACATATTTTTATGTTGCGGTGTGTGGCTCCAAATATCAAGTAGAACCACAGGTCCCAGCATGAACAACACCCAGAATCATGTCCCAGGGTGATTATGTGGACGTCTAATGTAGTACAGCCACGTATTACACCCCGATGTCCTGTTGGGTCTATCTATGTTACACGTATGGCATCCTAACACACGTGCTGCAGGGAGATAGGCGTATCGTGTTTTCAGCAGCTGCTGATCTCCTTCGCAGTCTGGTTTGGAGAGGGGGTGATAGCCTGTTCTTTATGTTTTATCTTTTGGTTTTACATTTTGGATTTTTTATTCAGTATTTTTCCCAATAAGGACAATGTAGTAATAAAGGATACGTTACAAGGCATATAATGTACATTGGTAGCCTCCCCAGTCATTTCTGTCCTTTACAGGAGTGGAGTAGAACTTGTGGATCCTAAAAGTTAAAGGGGAGGCCAAGGATTAGAAAACATGGCTGCTTTCTTCCAGCAACAGCGCCACACCTGTCCATGGGTTGTGTCTGCCATTACACCTGAGCTCTATTGAAGTAAATGGGGCTGAGCTGAAATACCGCACACAACCTGTGGACAGGTGAGGCGCTGTGTTTTATTGTCTTTACAAAATGGGAACAACTACACTCCACGTGTCCCGTTTGTACTGTAATTTGCACTGTGACATTATTTAGTTAGTGTACGGGACTGTTACGTGTTTTCGGTATGGCGGTATGCAAGCACTGTAAGGTAGTATTGCTTCGGCAGTTTTATCTGGAGGATGTTATGGGTCAGGAAAGAAATGTTTTCCCGTAAATTGAGGAAAAAATCTGGGTTTCCATGAGTTTCTCAAATAGCATATTGCTTGGTAGGATTGACACTAGGGAGGCTCTTCCCCGTCCCCTCTTGCCATTGGCTGCTCCGCCCCCCCCCGACAGTGGATGTTTTCATCCGTGTGCAGGGAGAAGCAGCAGCAGCGGTGCAGGGACCAGGAACGGCGCAGGGAGCTGGGGAAGTACACTCACCGGCCACTTTATTAGGTACACCTGTCCAACTGCTCGTTAACACTTAATTTCTAATCAGCCAATCACATGGCGGCAACTCAGTGCATTTAGGCATGTAGACATGGTCAAGACAATCTCCTGCAGTTCAAACCGAGCATCAGTATGGGGAAGAAAGGTGATTTGAGTGCCTTTGAACGTGGCATGGTTGTTGGTGCCAGAAGGGCTGGTCTGAGTATTTCAGAAACTGCTGATCTACTGGGATTTTCACGCACAACCATCTCTAGGGTTTACAGAGAATGGTCCGAAAAAGAAAAAACATCCAGTGAGCGGCAGTTCTGTGGCCGGAAATGCCTTGTTGATGCCAGAGGTCAGAGGAGAATGGGCAGACTGGTTCGAGCTGATAGAAAGGCAACAGTGACTCAAATTGCCACCCGTTACAACCAAGGTAGGCAGAAGAGCATCTCTGAACGCACAGTACGTCGAACTTTGAGGCACATGGGCTACAGCAGCAGAAGACCACACCGGGTGCCACTCCTTTCAGCTAAGAACAGGAAACTGAGGCTACAATTTGCACAAGCTCATCGAAATTGGACAGTAGAAGATTGGAAAAACGTTGCCTGGTCTGATGAGTCTCGATTTCTGCTGCGACATTCGGATGGTAGGGTCAGAATTTGGCGTCAACAACATGAAAGCATGGATCCATCCTGCCTTGTATCAACGGTTCAAGCTGGTGGTGGTGGTGTCATGGTGTGGGGAATATTTTCTTGGCACTCTTTGGGCCCCTTGGTACCAATTGAGCATCGTTGCAACGCCACAGCCTACCTGAGTATTGTTGCTGACCATGTCCATCCCTTTATGACCACAATGTACCCAACATCTGATGGCTACTTTCAGCAGGATAATGCGCCATGTCATAAAGCTGGAATCATCTCAGACTGGTTTCTTGAACATGACAATGAGTTCACTGTACTCAAATGGCCTCCACAGTCACCAGATCTCAATCCAATAGAGCATCTTTGGGATGTGGTGGAACGGGAAATTCGCATCATGGATGTGCAGCCGACAAATCTGCGGCAACTGTGTGATGCCATCATGTCAATATGGACCAAAATCTCTGAGGAATGCTTCCAGCACCTTGTTGAATCTATGCCACGAAGAATTGAGGCAGTTCTGAAGGCAAAAGGGGGTCCAACCCGTTACTAGCATGGTGTACCTAATAAAGTGGCCGGTGAGTGTATATTACCTGTGAGGTGCTCGGGGGATGGGGGGCTGTTTCAGAATTTGGGTAACCCCTTTAAGTTATTTGTACTTTTATCAGTCTTTAAATTAGCCATTTGGAGCACCAAGGGGCGGGCTATAGCACTTCAAGCACCGCTATGGCTACACCCCTAGTGCTTACTACACACCCCCTCTCCTTGGATTGACTGCACTTGACATCATGTCTAGCTCTATCTTCTCACGCTTGCTCTGTTGTCTATAGACTCGATGCCTACGCACTCCATCGGCTGCTTCTTGCCGAACAGCGCAGATTCAGATTGCGCAGGCACTGACCACAGTTATTCCACCCAGAAGTGCAGATGCCTGTGGCTTTAGAGACTGAGGAAGAAGTTTTTTTTTTTTAAATAAGCCCAGCATGCTCTGCTTTGTAAGGCTTCACAGAGCTTTCTCCAACTAGCTAATAGGGAGAGGGGAGGTGTAGGGGGCGTGACTGCTGCAGAGGGAACAGTGTGGCAGGTGGAGCATGCCTGAGAAACATTACAGAGCAAAGGACTCTGGGATTGATTAGAAAACCTAACAGGAAGCTGGTGAAAACAGGAAGTTCTGCATGTAGACCTCCTGCCAGGATGCAGTGATGCCTAGAACAGGGGAAGGAAAGTGCTCTCATGAAAAACAGGTCTATGGGCCAAAAAATGCTTGGGGTACTCTGGGAGATAAAAAAAAAAAAAAGAAGGTTAAGAACCCTACAAAGAAATCTGCTCTTACCATTTTACCACCAAGGGATGCTGTAGACAGCCATACATTTCTTCTGCAGTGGCCCCTGCAGGAGAAATGTGGTATTACATGGCTTCCATTCAAATTACATGAAGACCATATAATATATAAACAAGCCGAGTCCTCCAGAATAGAAGAAACTCTTTCCAGCAGATTGCTAAATTTGGAGGTCTTTAGCAGAGGACCTCACTCTACTGATTGAAAGTAATGGACATAGGAAAGCAGGTTCATGAAATGACCAGGGTAATGTTTTCCACCATGGATGGAGATATAACCGTATATCACATTAATAGTGTATTTCTTGCCATATGACATCAGTCACACAGTTGAGCTCCTTTGTTTGCCTATGTACAACCACCATGCTCTACATCGCATAGGCCGACTTACCGCCTGGAGTCAGTAGGTTTATTTAAAGGGATAGGGAACTTCTCCCAGGAAGGAAGAAATGCATTCTAGGTATACATTAATTATGTGATGTGGTTTAGGGATTACACATGTGACCTTACTGCTTTAGGGCTCATGTACACAACCGTATGTATTTTGCGGTCCGCAAAACACGGATCCGCAAAAAAAATGGTTGACGTCTGTGTGCATTCCGTATTTTGCGGGAACGGAGCAGCTGGCCCCTAATAGAACAGTCCTATCCTTGTCCGTAATGCGGACAATAATAGGACATGTTCTATTTTTTTTTTTACAGAGCGGACATACGGAAACGGAATCCACACGGAGTAACTTCCGTTTTTTTGTGTGGAACCATTGAAATGAATGGTTCCGCATACGCTCCACAAAAAGAACGGAACGGACACGAAAATAAAATACGTTTGTGTGCAGGATCCCTGGAGCCAAGGACCAAGGTACATTTACTTTTATGACAGTATATAAATTTTTATCAAATAACTTCCCTCTAATT
This sequence comes from Rhinella marina, assembly GCA_900303285.1. NCBI lineage: Eukaryota > Metazoa > Chordata > Amphibia > Anura > Bufonidae > Rhinella > Rhinella marina. The sequence continues at coordinate 62,572 of ONZH01002188.1, read as the reverse complement.
CACATAATGCACAAACTAGAATCAGCCTACTAAAAACAAAAAAAAAAAAAAACCCTTCCGTTTTGTGCATACAGCTCCTTTGCCGACCAATGGGTCTTAATGGTTACAGACTACAAACAAACCATGTGTATAATTTGATCTTTCAGTCATGTGTAAGTCTCTAATCACACTAGGGTCATGGCATCCATGCATTAACATTGCCAAGATAGCTCCGGATTACTGTCTTGTTCTGGGATTTTTAACATCAAGAAAGTACAGCAGACTGTGGTATTCTTGCCATCAAAACGCAACGGAACAGAAAGTGAAAAACGCCAATCTGATGAAATCCTTGTAAACAGGGGATAGAAGATAGTAGCATAGGACAGCAGGATCTGACTACACAGGGTGTGTTTGTAGTCTGTAACCATGGAGACATATGAGAGATTGAGAAAAAATTTATTAAAAGGGTTTTCCGAGATTTTTATACTGATGACCTATACTCTGGATAGGTCATCAGCAGTGGTGTACATAGAGAAGTAAGGGCCCATAACAAGGTTTAAACCAGGCCCCCCACACAGGACAGAAGGGTTTCTGCCTAAACCCTTTTCAGTGACCCTTGCTAAAATGTGTTCCTTTAGAGGGTAGAGTCCTGACCAACTTTTCACCTCCAGTAGAAGAGGAGATAATCCCAACTAAGACTGGGCCCCCTCTTGCCCTGGGCCCTAAAGCAGTCGCATGGTCTGCCACTATGGTAGTTACGCCCCTGGTCATCAGTATCTGTTCAGTATCTGGTCATCAGTATCTGTTCAGTATCTGGTCATCAGCTGTTTGAGAAGGCAGCGTCCCTCCTGTGAACCCCGCAGCTCACCAAGTACAGCGCCGTACATTGTATAGTGGCCACGCTTGGTATCGCACTCAGCCCCATAGAAGTGAATGAGCTGCACCTAGTCCACGTGATCAATGAACATGTCGTCAATGGCCTAGGAAAAGCTGAGAAAAGGCCGTGGTGCTCACAGAAGTGCCGGTGACTTCTCAAACAGATGATCGGTGGGGGTCCCGGGAGCTGGACCACACCGATCAGATACTAATGATCTCAGAAAACCCATTTAAGCATGCATGTTATCTGTATAACAGGGAGAAGAGCAGCCGTCGAAACCCCTGATGCCTCTTATCTCTGGTTATACAAAATCCAACTTTAGCAACGTTTCCTTCAGCATCGGATGACTAGGGAGCATCAGGAAACCCCCAATGACATTAGAATGAAGGGGGGTCGTGGTGATGACCATTCTCTGCCCTGAGATTAGATGTTGAAATATTCGTAATGGATCCGAAAATCCAGATAATTGGCCGTCATGTTGGCCTTTCTGATGCAATGTTATCAAATGCAAGTTCTAACATAAACCTGTCTTCTGTGCAGGTGAATGCAGGCTACTGTCCCCTGGTATCGGCCATTCCAGATTGGGGGGAGAGGCTGACTATGGTGTTTTTCAATGTTATGTTTGGTATTGCAGGTCAGTCCCATTTATTTTAATTAAACTGAACTGCAATACCAGCCACAACCTGTGAACAAGTGAGGCGCTGTGTTTGGAAGCAAGCAGCCATGTTTTTATAATCCTGGACAACCCCTTTAAAAGAGATTCCAGATACAGCACATAAAGTTTATGTAGCGCATAATATACTTTGTGCAATAATCAATAATACATCGTCGTTAAAATCTCTCTCTAATATGGCCGTTATTACAGGTGACTCAGTGGTTTGCAGGCAGATTATGAGATTGGCGGGGGTCTGACTCCCGGGATCCCTGCCGATCAGCTGTATGAAGATGCCGCAGTGCTCCTTAAGCGCTTAGGCCTCTTCCTAGGCCATGTGACGTCATGTATATATCAGTCACGTCTCCCAAGTGCAGTTCAGCCCCATTCAAGTGAATGGAGCTGAGCAGCAATACCAAGCACCGCCACTATACAATGTACGGTGCTGTGCTTGGTAATCTGCGAGGAGGCCATGGTGCTCATGGGAGCGCTGCAGCCTTCTCAAACAGCTTCTGGCACCCCCGCCGAACTCATATTGATGACCCATCCTAAGGACAGGTCATCAATATGTAAATCACAGGGACCTTCTATAATTTAAAGGGGTATTTCAGTTCTAAAAAGTTATCCATTATTCACAGGATAGGTGGATGACTGTTAGATCAGAGAGAATCCAGCCACTGGAACCCCCACTGATCATGAGAGGGGGAGCCCCATACTTCATAGAGACTCCCCCCTTGTAAACGAATGGGGCTGGTTGAGCATGCACACTACTGCTCCATTCATTCTCTATTAGACTGCTGTAGATAGCAGAATACAGCGCTCGGCTAATTCCACCAGTCCCATTGAGAGGAAAGGAGTGACACTGATCACTGGGACCCCCACCGATCATGAGAACGGGGCCCCTTAAGTGAATGGAGTGGCAGGTTGAGCATGCACACTGTCACTCCATCTCAATGGGACTTAATAATCGAGCGCTATCTAAGGCAGTCCTATAGAGGATGAATGAAGGGACAGTGTGCATGCTTGATCAGCCCTTCCATTAATTTCAGGGGTCCTCAGAGGGTACGAGGACTCAATTCTCGTGATCGGTGGGGGTCCAGCCCCTGTACCCAGTGGATCGGAGATAACTCGATATAACTGGGATATCCCTTTAAATAGGAATACAATTCTTTATAGGGGTCAAAGCTCATTTCATGCCACAGAGCTCCCCCTAGTGGTGGCAAAATGATGTATTATTTACAGAGGAGCTGTCACCTCTCCTGACGTCTGGTTTAGTAAATACTTGTGTTCCCCATGTAGTAAAGCTTTATAGGGTTCTTTATAGGGGTCAAAGCTCATTTCATGCTACAGAGCTCCCCCTAGTGGTGGCAAAATGATGTATTATTTACAGAGGAGCTGTCACCCCTCCTGACGTCTGGTTTAGTAAATACGTGTGTTCCCCATGTAGTAAAGCTTATAGGGTTCTTTATAGGGGTCAAAGCTCATTTCATGCTACAGAGCTCCCCCTAGTGGTGGCAAAATGATGTATTATTTACAGAGGAGCTGTCACCTCTCCTGACGTCTGGTTTAGTAAATACTTGTGTTCCCCATGTAATAACAATCCTGGGTTATCATACCTCTGCATTGTGCCTTCCCCCCCTTGATTACCCGGACCCCCATTCTCTTTTTCGAAGCGGCACTGGAATAAACAATAGGGTTATTTTTTACACTGGATGATTTCATGGATTTGGTCCTTTCCCCCCCTCTGCCCTTGTATTTACACCTTTATGACCCACGTCCAGAGGAGGAGGAGGGCAGAGAGTTTTCTTATGTATTTATTTGGGACGCGGCCATCTGTCCCTTCTTTTTTGTCACCAGATCAGTTTCCCTCCTCTGCCTGTGAACACGGATTACTGATGACCTAAAGGCAAATCTGTTGCAGGGGTTGGGATGAGACAGGCTGAATAACAAAGGATAAAAGTGTGTCACATCCTTCTGCGCGTACACGGGGCCACCACCCGGGGGCTCCTCTCTATGGATACTGCTATGAAGTATATAGGACGTCCTCATCTGCATGTATCATGTGTCCAGTCCTCTCTGCCTATGGTACATTTATATATGTCATTGCTTCCCATCATCATCCTATTTTATATCAGCAGCAATGTACAAAGGATCCATCACAGCAACAGTGCTACCCCAAAGACACCTTACTTCATGGCGCCCCAGTCACAGCCTCAGTGCCTCCATAATAGCCACAGTACCATCAACTCAGCCATTGATTCCCCTCCACAGCCCATTCCTTCAGTAGTAACAACAGTACCTGCAGTACCCCCACAGTACTTCACAGCCATAGTCCCTCCATCATAGCCATAGCACTTTCGTTATACCCACAGTGCAGCCATAGTGCCCTATTCATGGACACAGTGCCTCAGTTATACCCACAGTGCAGCGATAGTGCCCTATTAATGGACATAGTGCCTCAGTTATACCCACAGTGCAGCCATAGTGCCCTCTTCATGGCCATAGTGCCTCAGTTATACCCACAGTGCAGCGATAGTGCCCTATTAATGGACATAGTGCCTAAGTTATACCCACAGTACAGCCATAGTGCCTCAGTTATATCACAGTGCAGCCATAGTGCCCTCTTCATGGCCATAGTGCCTCAGTTATACCCACAGTGCAGCGATAGTGCCCTATTAATGGACATAGTGCCTAAGTTATACCCACAGTACAGCCATAGTGCCTCAGTTATATCACAGTGCAGCCATAGTGCCCTCTTCATGGCCATAGTGCCTCAGTTATACCCACAGTGCAGCCATAGTGCCTCAGTTATACCCACAGTGCAGCCATAGTGCCCTCTTCATGGCCATAGTGCCTCAGTTATATCACCGTACAGCCATAGTGCCTCAGTTATACCCACAGTGCAGCCATAGTGCCTCAGTTATACCCACAGTGCAGCCATAGTGCCTCATTTATACCCACAGTGCAGCCATAGTGCCTCAGTTATACCCACAGTGCAGCCATAGTGCCTCAGTTATAACCACAGTGCAGCCATAGTGCCCTCTTCATGGCCATAGTGCCTCAGTTATATCACCGTACAGCCATAGTGCCTCAGTTATACCCACAGTGCAGCCATAGTGCCTCAGTTATACCCACAGTGCAGCCATAGTGCCTCATTTATACCCACAGTGCAGCCATAGTGCCTCAGTTATACCCACAGTGCAGCCATAGTGCCTCAGTTATACCCACAGTGCAGCCATAGTGCCTCAGTTATACCTACAGTGCAGCCATAGTGCCTCAGTTATACCTACAGTGCAGCCATAGTGCCTCAGTTATACCTACAGTGCAGCCATAGTGCCCTATTAATGGACATAGTGCCTAAGTTATACCCACAGTATAGCCATAGTGCCTCAGTTATACCCACAGTGCAGTCATAGTGCCCTATTCATGGACATAGTGCCTCAGTTATACCCACAGTGCAGTCATAGTGCCCTCTTCATGGACATAGTGCCTCAGTTATACCCACAGTGCAGTCATAGTGCCCTCTTCATGGCCCTAGTGCCTCAGTTATACCCACAGTGCAGCCATAGTGCCTCAGTTATATCACAGTGCAGCCATAGTGCTTTCTTCATGGCCATAGGGGCTCAGTTATACCCACAGTACAGCCATAGTGCCTCAGTTATACCCACATTACAGCCATAGTGCCTTAGTTATACCCACAGTGCAGCCATAGTGCCCTCTTCATGGCCCTAGTGCCTCAGTTATACCCACAGTGCAGCCATAGTGCCTCAGTTATATCACAGTGCAGCCATAGTGCCTTCTTCATGGCCATAGGGGCTCAGTTATACCCACAGTACAGCCATAGTGCCTCAGTTATACCCACATTACAGCCATAGTGCCTTAGTTATACCCACAGTACAGCCATAGTGCCTTCTTCATGGCCAGAGTGCCTTCATTATACCCACAGTACAAATATAGTGCCCTTTTCATGGCCATGATGCCTTCAGTATACCCTCAGTACAGCCATGGTGCCCTCCTCTGGCCATAGTGCCTCAGTTATACCCACAGTGCAGGCATAGTGCCCTCCTTTAGCCATGGTGCTTTCATTATAAACACAGTACAGCCATAGTTCCCCATTAATAGCTATAGTGCCTCAGTTATACCCACAGTACAGCTATAGTGCCTCCATCATAGCCACAGTACATGCAGTACACTACAGCCATAGTACCTGTGCCTCTACACCCTCAGTACAAGCCCACTGGCCCTTTTACAACCATAGTGCCTCCATTATAGCCACATCGCCCACAGTACAGTCATAGGGTCGCATTCATGACCTTAGTGCCTCCATTATAGCCACAGCCCCTGCATTACAGCCTTAGTGCCCCCTTCATGGCCATAGTGCCTCCATTATTGCCTCAGCACCCAAGGTATAGGCATAGTGCCCCTTTCACGGCCATAGTGCCTCCATTATAGCCACAGTGCCCCCACAGTGCGACGCAACCAATGACGCTGTGCACTCCAGTCCTCAGAGGGAGCATGGTCCAGGCTTTCACGGCCTGTACCGGACTGTGTTCCACGGTCGTGTGTGACAGGCCTTACTTGTTAGAGAGGACTGATCACAAAGTCTCCTCCAGCTGCAATTTGTAGGAAAACCTGGCAGTAAGTGTTCAGTTTCTCTGCAGCTCCTCCACAGACGGGATGAAGTATTACACTTTTCCTATTCAAATCAATGGGTTGTCTGTGTAAGGCCTCATGCACACGAACGTGTGCCGGCCGGGCCCTTGCTGCGGACCGCAATGCACTGGCACCGACCGTGGGACCGCCGCATGCGGATCGCGGACCCCATTTTGAAGGGGTCTGCGATCTGCATCCGGCTGTCCACACCGCAAAAAAGTAGTGCATGCATTACTTTTTTTGCGGTGCGGAGGCACAGACAGAAAACCCATGGAAGCACTCCGTAGTGCTTCCGATCCGTGCCTCCGCACTGCGCCGCATCTTCCGAAATGCAGGGTGCACACGGCCGGTGCCGTCTGTTTGTCCTTTCTCAAGGGACTTGTCCTTTCTGCTGTAGCTCTTTCCCTGTAACTGCCACAGGTTCTAACAGATGGTGACAGTTGAAGATTTAAACTGAGCATGTGCGACCACCTCAGTGAGATGGACAAGAAAAAAGGAAAAAAGCAAACAGCAGGTGGCGCTATACAGATAGATTTTAGTGAATAACTCTAAATTTTTAATGACATGCAATTAGAAAACTATTCAGATCCAGATGCTGGTTTGAATAATGTAGAATATTTTCCGTATGCACAACCCTTTTAATGGGGTGCACGAAAATAGATATTGTAACTGTACCGGAGATTATAAACTATGCCGGTGACAAGGCAGAGAGGACAGAACCCTGAATTATAGCAATCAAATATTTCCGGCCAACGATCCTAATAGTCTCGGCTATAAATAAGGCGATATGCTGCATATATTTGGTATTTTGGCCATAGAAAACATCATGGCACCAAATCACACCATTTACATTGACAGGAGTCCCGGTGTGTTGCCATGGTAACTACAGTGATTTGCATCAACTAAGGAACTGGCACAGAACTCCGTGGAGAGGGAAATCAGCAAGCGGTGCGGGGAAGAGTATGGAGGACTACTTGTGCATGCTATTACTCACATTTATGGATGACAGCGGGTTTTTAACATGTCTAAAATGTAGCGAGAATATTTAAAGTACGCCCGGTATTATGTAAGAGGGTGATCCACATACGGACGGATTATCCTTTGCACTTTTTTGAAATCCTTATGGACCCTTCATGTATCCATTTGCAGGACGCCACCTTATGTGGCGGCCCTTTGATTGCATCCCAGAGATCTCCTGAACAGTGGTCATAGATATGGCCATTGGAGGACACAGCCAGCAGGGGGCCACGGTGAGCACCTTGGTACCTTAGAGTAAGAGCATCTCCCTCATCCATATAAGTGCATGTCCAGCCTAAGAGCTAGTTCACACAGCGGATTTTGGTGGTTCTTCAATTTGAATGAAAGGCGCTTATCTACGAGCAGACACCCGGCGCAGTTTCCAGCGGCGTTCATGTGGACACCATGCCATGAAAGCTCATGTTCTTTCTAAAACTGCAGCCTCCCATTGAAAACAATGTGAGGCAGATCCAGTGTGGCTGCCAAATGCTGCCGATCAAAGACTTAGTGTGAACAGAGCCTAACACTTATGGCCGACAGCTATTCCTCCCAACACATTAGATAAATAATAGCAAAATCTGCTGATTTCTACAGGACCGGCCGACCATCTATGCTGTGGCCTGCTTTCCTCTCCTCTTCTGTCTGTAGAGCACACTTCATCCCTTTGGCTTTTAAAAAGCCAGCACTCGCACACCCTAATCTTCACCAGCCAATTACTGTCAACCCTGGGGTACTTAAAGGTGTTCTGTAGTTCTATAAAACTGATGATCTATCCCCTGGATAGATCATCAGCATCTGATCGGCGTCGGTCCGTCACCCGGGACCCCCGCCGATCAGCTGTTTGAGAAGGCAGCGGCGCTGCAGGAGAGCCGCGGTCTTCTCTGTGTTTACCGCAGGCCCAGTGACGTCACGACTAGTATCACTGGCCTGGGCAGGGCTAAGCTCTGTTCACTTGAATGGAGCTTAGCTCCGCCCAGGCCAGTGATACTAGTCGTGACGTCACTGGGCCTGCGGTAAACACAGAGAAGGCCGCGGCTCTCCTGCAGCGCCGCTGCCTTCTCAAACAGCTGATCGGCGGGGGTCCCGGGTGTCGGACCGCCGCCGATCAGATGCTGATGATCTATCCAGGGGATAGATCATCAGTTTTACAGAACTGCTGAACCCCTTTAAGGCACCTTCCTCCTATGGGAGGGTGCCTGAGCAACAGGTTCCTTAGCTTACCAAGTTCCTGTAAAAGTGTACTGTATCCTGTTGTCTGCCTGAGTACTGACTTGTTTACTGTATTCTGACCCTCTACTGCCTGACCTGACCTGGGCCTGACCCCCGTATTGATCCTACTCTGCCTGCCCTGACCTCGGACTGGTTTCCATATTAAATGCATTCTGCCAGCCTTGACCTCAGCCTATCCCTGACTATGATTTTGCCTGACCCCTCGGTGCCCCTCTACTGGTGTCTCTGACCCCCGTAGATCAGCTGTCAATCACACAGAGACTACTCCAGGAGGTAGCAGCTTGGTGGTTCCCCTGCAGCAAAGTCCAGATCCCTGTTTAGGGGTTATAGGGTGAATACCAGAGGACTGCCAGGATAACGCCCTTAGGATTAGCCCTAAGCCAATTCTGTTGGCTGACACAGTAGTTACACACCCACTGCTCTAAACTTCTATTCGATCACAGAAAAATATTGGATTAGAATACACTGAATCCATTTTTTTTCTGAAACAGCCCCATCTTTGCACATAGGCTGTGTCTGGTACTGTAGCTCAATTCCATTTAAAGGGGTTGTCCGGCTTCAGAGCTGAACCCGGACATACCCAGGATTTCACCCAGGCAGCCCGCCTGACAAGAGCATCGGAGCATATCATGCTCTGATGCGCTCCTTTGCCCTGAGCTAGATCGCGCAGGGTAAGGGCTTTCTTGTTTACTAACAACACACTGCCAGGTGGAGACTTCAGTGACGTCACCGGCTCTGATGGGCCGGCTTTGGGGCTGCCCTAGCTGTTTTACATGTCACCAGGCTCACTACTGGGCAGAAGCCTCCGCCTGGCAGAGCCCGGTTCGTCACCCGAACTGGGCAAAATGCCTTTGCCCTGTGCGATTCATAATATGCTCCGATGCTCTTGTCAGGCAGGCTGCCTGGGTGAAATTATGGGTATGTCCGGGTTCAGCTCTGAACCCGGACAACCCCTTTAAAGAGGCTCTGTCACTAAGTTGTAACCTATGTATTTAAATACATAGGTTACAAGGCCTAGTGACAACTTTTAAAATCATACCTTTCATGCAGAGTTCTGCGCAGCGGTCGCATAGAAATTTAAACTTTAAAAAGTATGCAAATGAGCCATCGGAGCACCGGGGGGAGGTCTCTTTCCTCTGGAGCACCGCTCCTTCACCGCCCCCCCCGGGCCCGAGGCACGTCCCCTGTCTCTAATCACGCCCCTTTCTGTATTTGATAGACAGCGCTAGACTGGTAAGTCTAGCGCTGAACTCTCGCGCATGCGCCCTAAAATTTTCCCGGCGCATGCGCAGTAGCGCTTGCAGTGTCTACACTGCAAGCGCTGTCTTCTCTTCTGCGCACGCGCAGTCACTCCCGGGACTAGCGAAGTGACGGCGCGCGCGCAGAAGAGAAGACAGCGCTTGCAGTGTAGACACTGCAAGCGCTACTGTGCATGCGCCTTGAAAATTTTAGGGCGCATGTGCGAGAGTTCAGCGCTAGACTTACCAGTCTAGCGCTGTCTATCAAATACAGAAAGGGGCGTGATTACAGACAGGGGACGTGCCTCGGGCCCGGGGGGCGGTGAAGGAGCGGTGCTCCAGAGGAAAGAGGCCGCCCCCCGGTGCTCCGATGGCTCATTTGCATACTTTTTAAAGTTTAAATTTCTACGCGACCGCTGCGCAGAACTCTGCATGAAAGGTATGATTTTAAAAGTTGTCACTAGGCCTTGTAACCTATGTATTTCAATAAATAGGTTACAACCTAGTGACAGAGCCTCTTTAAGTGACAGCCCATGAGGAAGAATGGCTCTGTTTGCATTGTTTTTATGGGCCTGTTCAAATGGTAGAACCGTGTTTATCGCAAAATCTTGGCACAACTCTTGGCAGCATGGTGGCTCAGTGGTTAGCACTGGTGCCATGCAGCACTGGGGTCCTGGGTTCAAATCTGACCATGGACAACATCTGCATGGGGTTTGTATGTTCTCCCTGTGTTTGTGTGGGTTTCCTTCTATACTTATAGGGACCTTAGGCTACGGTGACACTGGTCGTGGCCAGGATAGCTGAGTACCGGGGATCCCATAGCAGAGAATGGGATCGCCACCACATTTGCAAGAAATCCAACAGGGCTGACTTCTTGCGACTGTGGCGGCAACCCCATTCATTTCTATGGGATCCCCACTACTCAGCAATAGTTTTGCCATGTAGCCTTAGATTGTGAGCCCCATTGGGGACAGTGTGATGTCTGTAAAGCGCTGTTGGAACATAGCAGTGCTATATAAGCGCATTAAAAAAATAAGTAAATAAATGGCGCAGCCATTTCTTGATTATTGTGGCAATAAAACACAATTTGATCGCCCTTCGAACAGTCCCTTTCTGGTCCATGAGGAAGGATCGGATTCCGTATATATAGAACTCATACGGAACTTCAGCGGTGGGTTTAGTGCGTCCGTACAGAACGCTGTATGGTGCGGTAGTATTTTACATAATACACCGTCAATTACCGGATGCAAAAAAATCCTGGGAAAATAAATCGATCTATTCCCTCATCATAGGGGGGGCGGGGGGTTCCCTTCCTTTACTATCATACTGCTAATGGTGATTGCTCTGGGAGCGAGTTCGATCATTGCGTCAATTCAGGGACTTATTAATGATCGCTTAGGGTTGACAGAACTGGGGTTCTGCAAATATTGATCGGTGACCGTATAGTAACATTTCCTCCGCACTACCACCCCCCCCATCCACTCCTCTGTGTACACAATGATAAAGCAGAGGAATAACCTCTCTCTCTCTCTCTTGTCTTTTGTTGTCCTCCCAGCCTATGACTGCTCCAGCTCCCTCCCAGCCTCTTCCTCCTCCCCCTCTTCTCTCTCTCCTGTATTCATGAGAGTCAGAGAGAGGAGTAGCCCTAGAGAGCAAGTAGCAAGAAGGAGGAGGAGGAGGGGGGAAGGGTGCAGGACAGGCCACCTCCTGGGCCTCTTTGTGGGAGACACAGAAAGGAGGGGGGGTGTTTAATGTGGGAGTGAGTGAGAGCAAGCAAGCTGGCAAGCAAGCACCCTGCAAGCTCCTGCACTCCAGACTTCTGCAACAACCCATCAGAGGGCCCACAAGCCAGCAGCAGCAGGGCTGGCGTTTGCAGGAGCAGCCATTGTTGCACTGCAAACAAAGAGGGGGGAAGAAAAAAAAAAGCAGGCAACCTTCCTCCACCTTCCTGTTCCCCTTAGGCTGCCATTATCACTAGCTCCAGCTAGGCCTCCAGCTCCTGCCTGCAGTTTTTTTTAATGATATTTTCCTTTTGGCCTGGATCCCCATACAGACATGTTTTAGCTTTTTTTTTGTGGAGTATCTTGGGTGCTTTTTTTAACCTTATTTTGCAGTTTTATTTCTTCAGGTAAGTACCTGCCTGTGTGTCTCTATATACAAGGGGGGAGGTGTTTGATACTTTAGATTTTGGAGTATTTTTGGTGTGTGTTTGATTTTTTTTTTTTTTTTATTATTATTATTATTTCATAGTTTACATTGGTGACAGAGGCCTGCAACACATTGCTTGGTATGTAATGTCTTCCAGGCCTCTCTTACAATGAAGGAGGTGTTCTCATCTTATTTAAAGGGACAGAGCTCACAAGAAGTGGGACTGGGGGTCAGTTTGAGACCCACATATACGTTTTGTGCTCTTTTATGCATTTTATGCTGGTGCTTTTTTTTAATACATTTTATTCTAGTGCTTTTAATACATTTTATGCTAGTGTTTATATATTTATGCTGGTGCTTTTTTTTATTTTTTTATGCCTTTTTTTTTATTATACATTGTATAATTTTGATCTTTTACTTTGTTACTTTTTACGTGTGGGCGTGTGTATATATAATATACATTGTTGCAATCCACCTTCACTGATAATATGTTGCAATTGTATAGGCCATGCCTAAGTAGTTATGGCCTGTTCTGGCTTGCTTCATGTACTTTTCTCTCTATTGTGCCTTGTCCGGAGTTCTCCTTTAAATTTTCTCTTCACCTTCTGTTGGCCGTTTCATGAACCACGAATATAGGGTGGGTTAGTCCAGCTGCAAACTTTGCGGACACTGATAAAGTTGACCCCCCCCCCCCCCCCCCGTTCCCTTTTACGTTCCATATTTGCTATTTGCATTGTGTCTGCCCCATCCATTGGCGCAGCCATATGTCCACGCGAATGATAAACCATGTGCATATTGTCTACTGCAAGTGGTCCAGGCATGAAGGAGTTAATGAGAGAGCTCAGAGGAAGCTGCTGATAGTGCCCCCCTTTTTTTTTTTTTTTTTTTTGCTTTTCCATCCCATCCCCCTTCCTTTACTGTTGCTTTACAGCTTTGATAATCTCAGCTTGCTAAAACAAATGATTGCTTCAAAGAAAATAAACAGCTGCATCCTGCATGAGAACAGGGACAAATCATAGAGAAAATGGTCGTATTGTAATATCTACCTGTGTATTGTAGCGGGGGTGTCGCCTGTGGATCTCTCAATTTTGCTATTTTGTCCCCTTTATAATATTGTAAACCACATAATGGAAACTGCTTGCTTTGGGATGTTTGTTTCCCTATTATATTTTGGTTTGACTTTTTTTTTTTTTTTATTTAGAATTTTTGGTATTTTTTTGCTTTGTATTTTTGTATTTTCATTATTTTTTTGTAGCTTTTTTTATATTTTATCACTTTATTTTGATTTTGAGAAGCTACTTTCATTTAAATATTTATGAATAGCTCTTTATGGTTGGTTTATTTTACTGTATTATTAGTAACTACTATTATTTTATCAGAATATAGAAGGGGCGGATAAGCGGCGATTTTGGGCGCGACTTTATTGTACGCAAATGTCATGCCGAAGTATCGCGGTGTAGCATGGCAGTCATAGGAATGGATGGGGTCATAGTGCAACTCGCGACATGCAAATCGCGAAAATTCCAAGGGTGTTGGATGTTTTGCGGGTTGCGGTCGCAGCGAATATGTGAGTCACACTGCAACCCCATTTATTCTCTGCCACACTGTAATACTTGGGTGCTACATGGTTGTAGGGCTTGTTGCGCCCAAAATTGCCATATGGCTGTACCCTTAGGCCCCATTCACACGACCGTATGTATTCCGTGATCCGTATAAAAACGGTGTTCCGTAGTTTTGCGGACCCATTGACTTTAATGGGGCTACGGACGTGATTTTGCGGCCAAGTATAGGACATGTTTTATCTTTTTTGCGGGGGAACTTCCGTGAGATACGGGATTTTTTTTCTCCTATGGAAAAATGGATGGGTCCGTATGGTTCCGCATCTTATCCGCAAAAATGCGGATAAGATGCGGAAATGTACATACGGTCGTGTGAATGGGGCCTTAGGGTCTTTTCAGACTGTCTTATCTGTTGCGCTGAAAAAAGTTCCAGTATATCTCTTGAACATACCTATAGGCCTCCATTACGCCAATGGATGCCAAGAGTGCCCTTTTGGCCCTTTCGGACCATCCAGCAGGGTTTCCATTTTTAATCTGCGTGGAATAGCAAAGTGGACTGTACTCTTCCAGTAAATAAAATATACAGTGCGGGATAGATAATTTTATTTATTTTTACTGGATGCGGTGGAAGCTTTCACATGTGGCTTTACCACGAATTGACGCAGTTCTGCAGATAGCACAGGTCCCACTTTTTGGTAAAACGGTATGCGGTCGTAAGTGTAGCACATCCACTATGTAGGAATGTACCCAAAGGCCTCGGATGGCCATTTGATATGTGGTCACTAGGGATGAGCGAACTTCTGTTTTCAAGTTCGGCGTACAGGGTTCGGGTTATCTAAGAATTCCATTATGGATTTCGCTACCACGGACCATAAGTTATGGTCCGTGGTAACGGAATTCTTGGATATCCCAAACCCGAACCTTGTACGCCGAACTTGAGAACAGAAGTTCGCTCAACACTAGTGGTCACATTTTAGTGTCTGCATTATGGCCGCAAGATCTGACCCGACCATCAGATCCATTGCATAATATGGATGGCAAAATGTGGCCACGTGAGGGCTGTCTGAATGAGGCCTTAGGATGGTCATGTGCGCATATAGAGGTAGTTAGCCAAAAAGCGTATGCGATTTTACCATGTTCTCCTTCTATGCGTCTTTCAGCCACATGGTTTTATACCAGTGCCACCTGAGAAAACCACCACATCAAAAATCTATGCGGCCAAAAAAAAAATAATGCTGTAAGAGGTAATTCAGACCATGGTCATTATGACCTGAACCTACAGAGTCCTATATGTCTGTGATAATGCTGTAAATTCAGGTTATGAGACGGTCCAGCCCTCAGTTGTAGCCACAAGACTGATGCTAAATAGGCCCACGTGAAGGCCACATGAAGCACAAAGGGTGTGTGTGGGTGCAACAAACATCACTAAAATCCTGTGTGTGGACGAACCCTTAGAGGCTGTTCTCATGGTATCTTTTGCTTGCTGAATTTGGCACAGGTTTGCATCAAAAATCTTCCGGGCAGCCATGCTCCTGTTCTTACGAATGTGGTTTATGGCCACAACCATGTCAAGGAAAGACATGTTCTTTCGTGGCGCGTTCTTTCGTGGTCATAGGCTATGGCCACCCATTGAAAACAGTGGGAGAAGGAAGGATTCAGACCAACCACCGTCGGCTTTTTAGCATAGATTCCCCGCCAAATTCTCCCAGCAAAAAAACTGCCTCTTATAAAGATAAGATGGAATTTTTTGGATGTGGATTTCTTCTTCGATCCGTGGTGATTCCTGAGCAAAATAAACGTCATGTTCCTCTATAGAGTGAAAGGGTGAAATCCGTGGTGAAAATCTGCACCTTTTCCACAAGTGAGTGTGTCAACGGTTTGGACATTCGCAGTATGTACGTTTCTCAAAGCGTTTTTTTTTTTTTTTAAAAACCCCATCCAAATGTCTTGCACTGTGATTTGCTATGGATTTGCGGTGTGGAATCTGCCACGTCTGGACGTGGGCTGTCTCTAGGATGCATTCTATATGGATAGCTTTAAGCCGGGTTCACACATCGCCAAAGCCTAGTTATAAAGCTTCCATGTTGGGTTCGGTCATGGTTTGACCATTCCATTTGAACGGTTGGGTCACCTATGAGGAGGCTGTTGAGCGTCTGAGAAGTGCTCTCTGTGGCACAAGAATTTGGAAAATCTCTGTTTTTTGGGAAAGGATGGGGTACGGTCTGCTGTTGAGAAAAGCGAGGGAGTCTGTGAGCAGGAGATGAGTCACCATCCATGGGAGTTGGGGGGAGAGATCTGGCCATGTATGCCTGGCTTTCCTATGTATTGTTGGTCATAATGAACCTTTTAAAGGATTCTCTGGGATTTAGAAGTAGCTGAGGGACAAATCGCGCCGGCGCGTGCTTTACAAAAGCTTCAAGACCTAATTTCCTGAAACAAGACTTAAGACCTTGAAAATCTTCTGTAAGACGTAGGCTAACTGTAGTGTTCAACCATGCTGAGGAGTAAGGTGCGTCAAGGGGTTTTCTGGGAGTAGACTATGGATGACCTGTCCTCAGGATAGGCTATTAATATCTGATCGGTGTGGACCTGACTCCCGGCACCACCACCGATCAGTTGTTTGAAGAGGCTGAGGTGCTTCAGACAGTGCTGTGTCCTTCTCACTGCTAACCAAGTACCACTCTATACATTGTATAGCTTCTGTGCTTGGTATTGCAGTCCAGAACCATTCGTGGCGTACATAGAGAAGTAAGGGCCCCATAGCAAGGATCAGACCAGGCCCCCACACAGGACAGAAGGGTTTCTGCCTAAACCCCTTTCAATGACCCTTGGGACATTTTTCCACTGCCTCATTTGCTAAAAGTTGTTCCTTTAGAGCAGGCATCCCCAAACTGCGGCCCTCCAGCTGTTGTAAAACTACAACTCCCACCATGCCCTGCTGTAGGCTGATAGCTGTAGGCCGTCCAGGCATGCTGAGAGTTGTAGTTTTGCAACATCTGGAGGGCCGCAGTTTGGGGATGCCTGCTTTAGAGGGTAGAGTCCTGACCAAGTTTTCACCTCCAGTGGAAGAGGGGATGATCCCAACTAAGACTGGGCCCCCTCTTGCCCTGGGCCCCATAACAGTCGCATGGTCTGCCTTTATGGTAGTTACGTCCCTGCCGCAGCGCTAACCGGACGATCATGGCCTCTTCCCCAACAGTTTAGCAGCAGAGGGTGCTGGGAGTTGGATCCCCACAATCAGATATGTACGATCGTTCAACTCCCGTGCAGTTTCTATTGTCCCATATAAAAGCCCGCTTAGGTAAAGTTTTGTTTTTGGTGTTTTTTTTGGGGGGGCAAAGAAAAAAAAACCTCAAAATGCCTGGCTGTTTTTGTCCATATAGTACATTTTAGCACAGGTAGTTTTTCGTGGTGTTAAATGCATTGCATTTTGTTTTATAGGAAGGTATGTACCCTCTAAACCCACCCTTCCCCTGGTCATGTCAGTACCAGTACTTTGGTTAAAAAAAAGGACATTAAAACATCAGTACACACTGGCACTTGTGTTGGCTTGATTTTTTTTATTTTAGAGAGGGCAAAAAAAGCACTTGAGGTCTATGAAGGAGAAAAAACATCAAGCAAAGAGAAAAAAAAAGGCTAGAGCATGCTGTAATGTTGAAAAAAAAAAAGTCATTGACCAAAAAAACGCTCCTCATAGGTCAAAAATGTCACTATAAAAACACCTGTGCCTTAACATTTCCAATAGAGTTCCATAAAATATTTGGAGCAATTTTTTTTTATTTTTTTTGTCTAAACCTGTGTATGACTCGCACCTGAGGTCCTTTTAACATTTCTGTTTCCATTTGACGTCCGTGGAAACTCCATCCATGTCTCATTCGTGAAGATGTGGATGAGGGATCCGTGTTTGGTCCATGTGCCCGTTTTTGCGCTCTATGTGTCATCGGATACTGCTAGGCTGAAAATTAATTTCCAGCATATCTCCTACCAATGGTCCATGAAAAACCACTGACAGAACATGGATGTCATCCGTGTTGGGTCAGTGGGTTTTCACAGGCCCGTCGACTTCAATGGGTGTGTTTGGTTCGCATCGTGGACCGAAGTAGTGCGAGTTCCCGTGATTTTAAACCACTGATGTGTGCTCAGTGAATACATGTGCTACCTTTGGAGAACAAGGACGGCACATGTCCACGATTCACTGGTGTGAACGAGGCCTAGGTCCAGTGTCGAAGATTGCCAGGGTTTTGTGCACGCTTTTGTATTATTCTTGGTTGTTACTGGTGAAACATTTTGTGTGCAAATCTATTTTCCCCCAATGCAAAAATTTTTTGAATACTTGGTAGAAGTTTCTTGGAGTTCCTTAGGGAAGGACACCTAAGACAAAAGTGGTCAACATTACTTTAGGAGGCAACCTAATTTTGACTTTTTTTTAGGTGTCTAGTTAAGAACTTTCATAGACCTTTGATTACCCAAAACGTTGGCAGTATCTGATTTCTAGCAGTACCTGATACTAGGGTAGGATTTGCTGCCCGGCCCTGGCATAAGACTTTTGGGAATATGTAAATACTGCTTTCAAGAGTAGTAAAGAATCCAGATGATTGCTATGGAGGAGGTCTTGTTTTCTAAGCTGGTTATTTGTAGGATGAAAACTGTTTTTAGCCGGTAATTATCACCCCATCTACATGGACATCCATGTTCAGCTGGCCGGTGGGAAATTAGTCATAACAAGAAAATATGGCTGATCTAAATGTCCCTGAGAACTGACGCCTGAACAGTGGTACAGCAGTGGTCGTACTGGGGTCACGTTGCCACATAGGAGGAAGTATGACTATAAGTTTGAAGGGAAAGTTGACAAATCCTGGTGAATCCAATGGAGTCCTGAAGCCTCAAGCTATTGTTTTGTGCCCACAGGGTTTTCAGGTGGATCATGCCACGACTGATGTTGTGCATTCTTTAGCTCGTAACTATATGGCCACCTTCAGGCGTGGCACATTTTGCAGCAGTTTACAGTAGTTGGGGTTCCCAAAACAACATAGCGGATAAAATACTGTGGATCTGCCTTGAAATCTGAGACAGTTCTTAAAAAAAGCTTCTCCAGAATTTTTTTTTTTATTTATTGATGAATGATCCTCTAGATAGGTCATCAGTATCTGATCATTGGCGTTCTGACACCCGGGACCCCCGCTGATCAGTTGTTTGGCACTTCTGTGAGTGCTGCAACCTTCTCCGTGCTCACCAAGCACAGTACCCTACATTGTATAGTGGCTGTGCTTTGTATTGCGCTCAGTCCCATTCACTTCTATGGGCTGAGCTGCTCTTAGGTCACGTGACTGATGAGAGCGACGTCACTGGTGTAGGAAAAGATGAGAGAAAGCTGCGGTACTAAGCGCCGCTGCCTTCTCAAACAGTTGATCGGTGTCGGACCCCCACCAATCAGATATTGATGACCTATCCTGAGGACAGGTCGTTGGTAAGAAAATCTCCGAAGACCCCTTTAAGTTGGCCTAAGTCAGAACTGATCCATACTGTGGGTTCTACAAGTTTTAGACCTTTTTCACACAAATGAGTTTTCTACGCGGGTGCAATGCGTGACATGAACGCATAGCACCCGCACTGAATCCTGTCCCATTCATTTCAATGTCTGTGTACATGAGCGTTGTTTTTCACGCATCATCTCTGCGTTACGTGAAAATCACAGCACGTGAATGGGGCTTCAGTGGAAAACACATTGAAAAATGCATCAAAACTGATTTGCACCTGCGTGTAAAAAAACGGAAACTCTGAATGCAATCGCAGGCAAAACTGACTGAACTTGCTTGCGAAATGGTGCGAGTTTCACTGAACGCATCCTGAGAGAGTCCGTAATGCTCACATGAAAGAGGCCTTAGGGTTTATTATGAGGCCATGTTTTGTTCCCTACAGGAGTGCCTGTACATGCCTCCGAACCACCGGAGATTCCCAGATTTCCTCTTCCCCGTGTAGCTCGGGAACTCCGTGTTTCCAGGCGTCTTCCTGGAGAGCAGGCTTTTATAGCTGGGAAGTTATGATGCCAGGAATAGATCTGCTAATCATACCAGACCCTCCCACACTCTGCGCCGTCGTGTGTACCATGGAAATACTTATTTCTTCAGCCTCTAAGCTCCCTTGGTATTAGGCGAGATTATTTTATTGATACCGGGGGACTACTGAAGGTGGAACTGTGCGTAGGTAAGAAGGCTGGGGTGACCCTTGTGTGTTCTCCAGTCACTTCTCATCTTGAGGATTCTGTAGGGGGAGGGGGCCTTGTTGGTCATGGAGAGTGACTTAAGCTGACCACCTTGTAGCTGCTACCTGTCTCTATACACTTGATGCCAAAAATTCCTCGCGCATGACTGTATTACGCCTTGTTCAGCCTTTGACTTGTGTAGAGAAGTAATAAGGACTCAAGGAGGTGTATGAAACCCTATGGTACCACCTTATATCACCAGTGCGGCATGCTTCATTAGGTGCCATATCACGGAGGTATTCTCAGCACCATATGGCGGCATAGTATATCAACGCTATCTCAAGGCCCCTTTCACACGAGCCGGAGACTCGGACATCTCCTGCATCGTGTGCAGTATACTGACCTCCCGGCACTGAACTGGACATACTGGTTTATGATGCTATGTAACCCTTACAGTTCTGGAATGTGTTGGATAATGCTGACAATGTTATCCAACACATTCCAGAACTGTAAGGGTTACATGGCATCATAAATCCGTATAATGCTATGTAACCCCCGTTCAGTGCCGGGAGGTCAGTACAGGGCACACGATGCGGGAGACGTCCGAAAGGGGCCTTACACTGACTTTGCCAGTCGGTAGTGATTGCAAATTTTATGGCTACAAAAATTATTGCCGGCAGCCCACCTAGTGTAAACTGGACTTGTGGCTGACAGCAGTGAAACTGTATGGGGAGCGAAGGATCGTAATAACGATTGTTTGTTATCCCATACATGCTCTTTCCATGTTGAAACTGGTCTGTGGTAAAGAACCCTTAGTGACTGTGTCCTTCTGTACAGGCTACTTCCATGTGACTTTACCTAAGTCTGCTGGCTAAGTCTACTTTCACACTAGCGGTTTTTATTTCCGGTATTGAGTTCCGTCATAGGGGCTCAATACCGGACTAAAACGCTTCGGTTTTGTCCCCATTCATTGTCAATGGGGACAAAACTGAACTGAAGACAACGGAGCGCTCCTGAAAACCTGAGTTCATGAAGGATCCGTCACCTGCACACACACAGACAGACACTTACTTACATGCTCCCAGCAGGTCTCCACAGCGCAGGAGGAGCAGGATGGCGCACACATAGGACGATTCCCCACAGCGCCCAGCAGAGGGCGCTGTGGGGAATCGTCCTATGTGCGCGCCGTCCCCCTTCTGTACTGTGCTGCACGGAGATGCCGGGAGCATGTAAGTATGTATGTGTGTATGTACTGTGTGACGTGTGGGGCCGGAACCACACACGTACCTGCGGCAGCACGGATCCGGCAGCACCTTTCACCTGCCGAATCTTTGCTGCCGCTAGTGTGAAAGAGGCCTTATGCACACAAACATGTCCATTCCGTTTTTCTTTTTTTTGTCCATTACCATTCATTTCAATGGGGCCATAAAAAAAAAGTCTTCTCCTTGGAGGAACCAATTTTCTAATGATTACAGTGGACTTTTCACCTTTGGGTGGCTACTGTTTTTTAGATAGCCAACTAAGGCTGGATTCACATCACCGTTTAGTTTTCCGTTCTTCTGATCCGTCAGAAGAACAGAAAAAAAAACAGGATCCTGTAAAAAAAAAAAAAAAATTTTTAAAAATAGCATCAGTTATGCATATATGGCATCTGTTCCACCGATCCATTTTTATTTTTTTTTTGATGGAAGAAAAAAGTTGTGCATGCAGTATTTTTTTACGTCCCAAAAAACGGATCTCAGATGTCGCATATGCATTACTGATGCACAGGATCCGTTTTTTTTGTTTTTTTTTTTCTGTTCTTCTGATGGATCAGAAGAATGGAAAATGAAACGGTGATGTGAATCCAGCCTTATATGGGTTTGCGGTATGATCAGTAGACCACATTAAGAAGATCTCTTCTCCAATACGTTTTGTTACGTGACTGTGTGATGGAACATTTAAGTTGGTGGCCGGATGGTGAAGTCTGATTTTTATATGTATATTGATATCAGGAAACTTGGTGCAGAGGTAATGGCCTCTGGTTGTTACACTGTGGGAACCATACTGTGAGCTGTGTCTCATTCTTCTACCTTTAGGGCTCATTCAGACGGCCGTATGATGTCCGCAAAAATACGGATCCGTTTTTTTGCGGATGTCCGCAAAAAAACGGATAGCATTCCGTTTTTTTGCGGACCCATAGACTTCAATGGGGCTATGTCCTGATTTTCACGGACAAGTATAGGACATGTTTCAGTGTTTTTGCGGAGCTGTGGAAGGGAAAAAAGGGCCCCATAGAAGTGAATGTGGCAGCATCTAATCCGCAAAAAAACGGATCCGTATTTTTGCGGATAGCATACGGTCGTCTGAATGAGCCCTTAGGTCAATGTTAACTGCAGGACCAAAAATATCTCAATGAGGCAAAAGACTTTTTTTTTTTTTTCCCCAAAATCTTGGCGGTCAAATTATGAACATTCATTCATCCAACAGTCATTTCTCCTGACTAGGGATGAGCGAACTTATGTTTTCAAGTTTGGCATACAAGGTTCGGGTTATCTAAGAATTCCGTTATGAATTCCGCTACCATGGACCATAAGTTATAATCCGTGGTAGCAGAATCCATAACGGAATTCTTAGATAACCCGAACCTTGTATGCCAAACTTGAAAACAGAAGTTCGCTCCTCGGTTTGGCTGAGTGCCTATGTATATTCAGTAGGGAGAAGGAAAGCTCCTGCTGGAGGCTTATCCCTTGGGAGAACAGAAGGATCGGGCATTGAAATTCAACATGGCCGAACCTTCTTTCCCCCTAAATCGGGGGAGAGCCGAAAGTTCCCCATAAATATTAGATTTTTGTTCAGCTGCCATAATTGTACAATAGGTGCAGGTCCCACCTCAAGAATGGGGCCCCGAAGTGAGCGGAGTGCTATGAGACTTCTGGAAGTAGCAGAGCACTACCTTGAATGACTAGATTTGGAAGTTCCATAGTAGTGAATGGAGCAGACACTGCACATGGGCAGCCACCCCTCCATTCAGTGCCGGCCCCATTCTTGAGATAGAAGCAGGCCCCAGAGGTTTGACCCATTTTTATGGCATATCCTATCAATATGCCATAGATGTCTCAGATGGGAACACCTCCTAAACTTTTTGAGTGTTTTTTTTTTTTTTTTTTCTCTCTTACAGGGTCACACCCGCTGCTTATTTTGTTTTGTGCATTGCTGCTCGGAGGTCTTAGTATATGTTACTAGTATTTGTGCATCACCTTTGTGTGTTGGCCGCAGAGACACCATCCCTCCCTCCCGGGACTCCTGTGGACTTGGTCATATTTATTTTCAGACTACAAATCCTTCCATTTATGACAGCTGCCCTCTCTTTCACTCATTACTGGCAGCAACATCTCCCATCTGGTGAGAACTTGACCGTGACCCGGACCTGTCCGAGAAGACTACGCAGTAATTGTAGATGGAGCTGAACTTGGGACCCTAAAAAGTCTTTTAAAGGTGCTTCCTCGTAGAGTGGTGGCAGAAGGTGCAGCAGTACTGCCCGAGAACAATACAAAAGGGGCAAAACCTGAAACTGGATAAAAGAAAGTAGCTTGTGATTAACAGGAAAGACTATGGTGACCGGTGTTTTTGACTGCTTAGTCATAAAATCTCATTCACAACCCTGTAAAAGTGTGCATATAACTTTTCTTTCTGGCTCTCCCATTCAACTATTCGGTTTGGCAGGTGTCAATGGGGGGCAGGGGGTAAGCCACAGGTAGACCTCTCTGGCAGCGGCTTATCTCCCTTGAGAGTAAAATAATCTGTCCTCACAATTCAACAAGCCTGATCCTTCTTTATCTGAAAACCTACAGACCCTCATACATATGGACAGTCTAGCAGTGGGTTTGGTGGACATTACTCTGTGTGTGGGCACCTTGGGGAGAGAGGTTTTGGCCTTTGTGGGTAGACCTGAGCAGGGCATCATACTTGCCTGCTTCCCAGTGATGACTCCAAGCTCATTTGCTCCCCTGGATAGATCATCATTATCTGGTTGGTGGGGTTCCGACACCCAGGACCCCTTCCAATCAGCTGTTTGCAGTAGTGCCGCAGCTTAGCTTAGTCCATGTTACGTCATGTTCATCGGTCACATGGCCTAACCGCAACTCGGCCACGTTAAAGTGAATGGGGCTGAGCTGTAATACCAAGTGTAGCCACTAGACCATGTACGGCGCTGTGCTTGGTAAGCTGCGAGAAGGCTGCGTGCCTTCTCGAACAGCTGATTGGCGGGGGTCCCGGGTGTCAGATCCCACTGATCAGATACTGATGATCTATCCTGCGGTTAGGTCACCAGAATAAAAGTCCTTGGAAGGTTGGTGAAGTTCTCCAGGCAAAAAATTTGGTGAGGCCCCCAGGCACCCTCCACTGATGTCTGTTGAGATTATGGAGACAGCCAAGCCAGCATCTCCCGTAGACTTGGAGAAAGCCACTTTTGTGAACCCATTTCCATTTTTCGGCTGGTTGGCATATCTGAACGGTCATCAGGAGACCCTAGATTTCAAGAAGATATTTGTACACAATACCCTAAGATGCGGAACGGACGCATGGATAGGAACGCCACGGAAGCACTACGGTGTGCTTCTGTGGTGTTTCTGGCCGTGTCTCTGCACCGTAAAAAAGTAGGGCATGCACTACTTTTTGGCGGTGAGGATCGTGGACCCCATTCAATCCGAATGCAGCGGCCCCACTTTCACTGCCCGTGCGTTGTGAACCGCAAATTGCAGTCCACAGCACGGGCACTGAACGCACACGTTTGTGTGCATGAGCCCTAATATGGGTGTTCATGAGTGTTTTATGGGTGTTATTGGGCAGATCCCGGGATAGATTGCTAATGAAGTGTAGGGAGGCATGTCCATCCATGTACAACCACCTCATGTGTGGACATACCCTTAAGGTTTATTTAGGCCAATTTCAGGAGCAGATTCTGACCGACCACATATCTAAGAGATGGTGGAAAAACGTCCTACGCGCTTCGGAAGAAATGCATCATGCTTAGTCATCCTTAGTGTGCCATGACTAAGGATGACACGATTCATCTGGAACATGTAGGACGTTTTTCCATGGTCTTGAATGTGTATTTTTAAGAAGATTGTTTTGTAACGATGGGTTCCCAGGAATAACTTGTAATTTTGGACATCACTTGTGGTTGAAACTAACACGGCGTCTTTCCTCTTGGAGCTCCGTTCATACCAGATACAAAAGAGAAGGTTATTGGGGAGACTTTTCTTTGTGAACCCACGTTGTTTTCTCGTTTGAGGATTCTGGTTGAGTGGTCGGTCCAGTTACACCCAGTTATAGGAGTTCATTAGATTTTCCTGGAGCCAGATTGTTTTTGTTGTTGAATCCTGACAATGGGAACCCTCTTTGACATCAACAGAAATCGACCCAAAGAGTTAGTCACCAACAAGTTTGTAGACCCATTGGCTAGAGTTGGCTGTGTGCCTTCATTACTACTTTGACAGCCCAGTCCTTCCCCCAAATACATGTACGTCTCTCTAACTGAACTTGCATGTGTTTTTCAATGGAGAGAGAAGAGAAAGTGTGGGCAGACTCCTCCCGAAGGCAGCCTACCACCTGGCATTTTTTGTTTGTCTTGCATCTTTTCAATGGGGAAGTATGAAGCAAATATGTTGGTGCAAAAATACCATGCAAAAACGCCTTTAAAACTGGTTGCTCACATTGGCACTTGAGGTTTTTTTTTTTCCATCAGGCCCAAAAAAAAAAATTCTATGGGACACGAACACCACACCCAGAGTATGATGTGATTAAAAAAAGTCGACTTAAAAAACGCACCTAAAGGGTCAAAAAAGCCACTACAAAAAAGCCTTTGTGTACTGCACTTAAAAGGGTTTCCTGAGACTTTTCTACGGATGGCCCATCCTCTGGATAGGTCATCAGTATCTGATCAGTGGGGGTCTAACAACAGGGACCTCCGCCGATCAGATGTTTGAGAAGGCACCGGGGCTCCTGTGAGCACCACGGCCTTCTCCCTGCTCACCAAGCACAGCGCCGTCCGTTTGATAGCGGCTATGCTTGGCTAATCGGCACCTAGGCCATGTCTCCGATGAACATGACATCACAGCCTTGGGAAAACGGTGAGAAGGCCGCAGCGCTTGTGCCAGTGCCTTCTCATACAGCTGGTCCGGGTGGGTCCTGGGTGTCGGACGCCCAAATGATCAGATAGTGATAACCTAGAGAAAAGTCTCAAAACCCTTTTAAAGTACAGTAAATACAGGCTTTTTGTAGTGGCGTTTTTTGACCCTTTAGGTGTGTTTTTAAAGTCAATTGCATCTGGTGTTTGTGTCCCATAGAAAAAAATCTCAGAAAACCCTTTTAATATTTCCCATAACATCTGGAACTGGTGTTTTGCTTTGTTTTTGTTCTTTTGTTTGTAAAAAAAAAAATGCAAAAATGCACCAAAAATGGCAAAAAACCCCACCCCAGCCTATAATTAATCCATGAGATGTTTTGCAAAGCAATCAGGCATAGTAAATGTTTCCGGCAACATACATCGGAACAGCTTTCTTGTTTTCCCATGGAGTGTTTGGTTGATGTTTGCAGAAAACCGCACAGAGTTAAATTTTCAAAAAGGTTTCCAGTAGTAAGGAAATGGACAAGCAGCTAATGAGATGCAGCTCCCCCAGGAGCAGGGGGATGTGCGAACGCTGATGTATGCCTGGTACTTCAGCAATCTGCAGTGTAAGAATAGATTGTTGTTTTTATATAGAATTTTTATTTATTTATTTGAAATACTTTATTTTCATTCAGATCCAGGTTTGAAGGAATAAAACCATTTACAGTAGTTTTCATTCCTAAGAACCCTCGGCTTTAATTACTGTATATTGGTTTTGGGCTGGGTTCACACGTTGTGTGGTTATTGGCCGTGCAGTTTTACGGGTGAAATATTATTTAAAATTTGAGGCAAAATGTGCGTTATGGCTGGCTGTGCAGTACACTGTGACCCTAGCCCTGTAATGGCGGTTTTATATTGGAAAGTGAAATAAGAGTATGTATCAGTAGGGGCTGCCAGCTCTTCAGTATGGTGGGTGACCACTCTGGTCTCTACAGGAGCATGTGGGGCAGCTGGTAGTCACCAGTGCTGGAAAAAAATTGTCTATTATGGAGTGTGAGGGAAAGCCATTAATTGCTGCAGTTTTTAACATGGTACGTGGCAGAGAACCAGAGTAATGGCGCATTTTTATTAGTGAATGTAACCTCTAGGTTTTTGTTTTTTGTTTTTTTTGTTTTTTTTTCAGTAAAACCCCCGCCTTGGACAGATAATTTATATAAGTATTTGGAAATTATGAAACACAATAGAACTAGGTCTTTCTGTCGTCTTTCTTCACCTGTTTTGCATTTTTTGGGTCTATGTACACACCGTGCTCCGGGTATAATACAGGTAAGTGTTGTCTCGTAGACTTATCGGTATCTGTAGGAGGAAACAATAGCCTCAAACATGGCATGTCAGAAATGTGTGATCAAAAAAGCCACCTGATCAAAGGCTTGTGAGAAAGAAAAAAACAAAAAAACTCATGAATTTCATCGTTTGTTTTATTTCATGGCCAAAAACTGACACAAAAAGCATGAGAAGGAAACCTTAGGGTTAGTTTACACAGAGTCTTTTCACACTAATTTGGAAAATTCCTCAAATCCCCTTCCTGTTGTTTTCAAGGGGAGGCAGTGATCAGCACTTTATTTTTTTAAGGCTCCATTCACATGTCCTGTTTTTCTTTCCTGATTCGATCCTGATTTTTTCAGGACCCATTGAAATGGATCCAGATCAGGATCGAATCAGGAAAGAAAAACAGGACGTGTGAATGGAACCTAACACACCATGGTTTCCACGCTGAGACTGTGGCGGGTGGCCATATACTGAATGGGACTTATCAGTGTAGTTCTTATGCCCCTTTCACACGAGCGGGAGACTCGCATGTCTCCTGCAATGCATCTACAGGGCTGGACTCGTCACTGACAGGGATCGCAGAGCATTATATGCAATCCCAGTCCTGTAGATGCGTTGCGGGAGACATGCGAGTCTCACGCTCGTGTGAAAGGGGCATTAGTCTCGGCTTTCTGCCACAGATTCCACAGAAAAAAAGCTCACTGGATTTTTGCAACGAGTATTTTCCAGTGTGAATGTTCTCTTAAGGCCTCTTTCACGAACGTTGTGTTTTGCGGTCCGCAAAAAAAAACCTGGATGTCGTCCGTATGGCATCCATTTTTTTTTTTTTTTTTGCGGATCCATTATAACAATGCCTATCCTTGTCCGTTTTGAGGACAAGAATAGGACGTTCTATTTTTTTTGTGGGACTACGGAACGGGCAAACGAATGCAGATAACACACAGTATGTTCTCAGTATTTTTTGCGGACCCATAGAAATGAATGGGTCCGCATTTTTCACATGATAGGAGCCCGCAAAAAATACTGTCGTGTGAAAGAGGCCTAAAGGTGTTATCCAACCCCTATAATAACAGGTGATGCTAGGGAGGCTGGCTCCTGTCGCGGTCCGCTATTGGCTGTTCCCGCCGTCGGATGTTTTGATCCATGCAACAGGGAGATGCAGTTGCAGCCGTGCCGGGATCCAGAGTGATGTGGGTGCAGGTAAATATGGGGGGGGGCATTATAGGGGTTGGATAACACCTTTTTAAGGGATTTTCTGGGATAAAATTAATGATATATCTTTAGAAAAGGCCATCAATCTTTGGTCGATGGGGATGTGACCTCTGAGAGCCCTGCTGATCTTCAGAATAAAGTTCTCTGTTTCATTATTTACCTGGGTGCATTGGCCTGCCTGTACTTGCAGACGTGCTTGGCACTGCCGCTTTGCCAGGGTAGACGTCAGAAGGGCTGCTGCAGTCTGGCACCATGCTGTGGCCCCTTTGCTGTAATGATCAGAGGGGGTTTTAGGATCAGACCTCCATTGATCCTAACGCTCTTTCCATCGGCCTTTTTCAACGAGTGTCAATTGACTGGAATCGGGTGTGTAAAAGGACCCTAAGGAAAGGCTTTTGTCCCTGAAAACCCCATTTAGGATTCGACCACAGGGCGGATTTTGCTACAGACTTCAGCATAAATTTCGTATTTACCAACATTTCAGTCAGGGAAATGCCCTGAACCCGTCTGTAAACACCCACTTATAGGCGGGGTTTGTGTTAGTCCCGCTCATTTTTGGCCATGGGACAGCGCAAATTTGTCAGGTTTGTCTCTGAAAATCATGATCATGTTTTTAGAATTCTCTTAATTCTGCTGCGGAGTTCTATAAATTTCAACCACTTCGCTGATGCTGTAAAAGAGTATTTTTGGAAGCATTTACCCCACACATGGCTGTAGTGCCGTAAAAGCCACATGGGTGTCTCCTGTTGTTTGATCTCCCTTTTTGTGTAGTTTACATCATATTTGTTACATCATTATTTTTATGTTTTATTATTGCGTTAATAGAAAACTAAGAATTTTCTTGATTTCTGTGATGGAGTTATCTGGGCTTCAGTTTTTATTTTTATTTTGCAAAATATATATGGCAATATGGTAGACGGTTACCGGCGTCTGCCACGTTTTCTTAAGGTACATTTACACTACACAGACCAGACATTTACACCAACAGATTATCTGACAGGTTTTCGGACCAAACATTTGTCAGATGGCAGTTTACGCACACAGATCTTTTGTTATACACGACAACTGTTGGTCCGATTGGACACAAATTGGTCAGATAATCTGTTGGTGTAAATGCACGCTTAGTTTTTGATGTGATGTTTGTGGAGTGGGGCGATGGACTGTCTGCTGATCTGTGCGTGGAGCGGCCGGGTGATGGCTGTTTTATTCGCCATTGAAATTCAGCTTTAAGAAAGACAAAAGTCTCAGACCGGTGTCCCTACAAGCCGCCCTGCCAGGGAACAAAGGATGTGGGTCACCCCACTGGGGGAGGGGTAACCTTGGTCTGTCGCATGCCATGAAAATGTGCCATGGACTAGTGATTTTTTTTTTTTTGGGACGGATGAATATATTTTTGGTTTCTGGTATTTCCATAGATGACATTGCTATAGTATATTTTTGTGTCAATGTATACACTGGTATCAGTGAAATATGGCTCTCCAGACTCTTCTTGTGTGTAACTGTCAGTATACTTTATATACACACACACACACAGGCCCAACCTTGTCGCCTATAGCAACCAATCAAAACTTTGGTTGCTTTCGGCAGAACAGAAATAAAAGCAATCACAGTGCAGCTTTTATTTTACCAGAGCAGTTCAGGAAATGAAAGCTGAGCTCTGATAGGCCTCTCTGCCCATAGCAACAAGTTTTCCTGTGTGCAGATCCCTCCATTCACTTCTGTGGGAGTCATGGACAGCCAGGCACACTAGAACGTCTGCTGCCATAGAAGTGAATGGAGGGATCCGCACACAGGAAATCTAGTTGCTATGGGCAGCGAGGCCTATCAGAACTCTGCTTTCATTTCCTGAACTGCTCTGGTAAAATGAAAGCTGTGCTGTGATTGGGTGCTTTGGTGGAACAGAAATAAAAGCAGAGTTTTGATTCATCGCTATAGGCAACAAGGTTGGGCCTGTGTATGTAAAGATAGTCGACTTGCCATATAGTGCAGGGGTTTTGGTTTTAGGTTTTTCTGTTTTGGATAAAAATGTGTAATCCACATCTATCGGACATTTTTGACCTATCCTATGGGGAAATGCCCCTTTAGGACCTACTTACAACGTCCGTGTACTACACGTCTGTATTATTTGGATGTGTTCCAGCACAACCGCGGGTTTAAGTGACCCCAACTCACAGCCCCTTTAAGGATCTATGATGCTGTGATTTTGAGTCATTTAAACCCACGGTTGGGCCGTGACACATCCGAATAATAGGGATGTATAGTACGTCCGGATTACAGACATGTAAATCTGGCCTTAGGCCTCATGCACACAATTGTATTTTGTATCAGTGTCCCATCCTCATTTTTTTGCGGATTGTTCATGGACCCATTAATTTCTATGGGTCTGGGGGAAGAAAAAAAAAAAAGTGGACCTCATGCGGATGTCATCCGTGTTCTTTCCGCATCTGTGTGTCCTTTCCACAAAAAAATAGAACATGTCCTATTTTTGGACTCTAAATGCGTGACGTCAATAGGTCTGCAAAAAAAACAGAACCAGTCGTGTGCATGAGGCTTTAAAGAGGATCTGTCACCTCTCCGGACATGTCTGTTTTTGTATCTGACTGCATTCTCTATGTAATAACAATTCTGGACCCACTATTTTTTATACTCTTTGTTGTGCCGTTCCTGTATTATGCCCACTAGAAGTTATAAATTAATTGCCGGCAGTTTGCAATAAAGGTCCAGATGGGTGTTACCAGTTGGGGTGTGTGTCCCTGTTCAGTCTGACACTGGTGCTGCCAGGGTCAGACTGTGTAGGGACACCCCCCAACTGGTAACGCCCAGATGGACCTTTATTGCAGACTACTGGCAATGCATTCATAACTTTAGGGGGAATAATAGAGGAATGGCACATCATAGAGTCATAAGAATAGATGCATAAATGTAATTAAATAGTGAATGCAGTTGGCCAGCTGTGGAGCTCTAAGGTCTTCTGAGGTTATGATCTGATCCAGTTGGTGAACTTGTCCAACATGTGTTTCAACCAATGATCTGCTTAATGGGCATCTGTCAGCAGACTTGTATCTATAAAACTGGCTGGCCTGTTAAGGCGGTATTACACATGTGGCAGACAATTGTCGAGAGGGAAGTGTTCCCTCCCGGCAATCGCCTGCTCGCCAGCGGAGGAGACCACTTCTATTACATGTAGCGATTTCCTCCACAACATGGGGAGGAGCGATCGTTATGCCCTAACTGTATAGTGGTTTACTGGCGGCAGATCGTTATTAGACGCCACGATCTGCCGCCTGCAAATGATGTTTTTTTGCTCATTCAGTGGCAGTCTAAGGCCGCTTTCATGCGAACGATACGAATTGGCTCAGGATGCGTTCAGTGAAACTCGCACCATTTCGCAAGCAAATTCAGTCAGTTTTGTCTGCATTTGCGTTCAGATTTTCAGTTTTTTCCGTGCGGGTGCGATGCATTTAGATGCGTTCTTCCCCGTGTGATAAAAAACTGAAGGTCTACAAACAACATCTCTTAGCAACCATCGGTGAAAAGCGGATTACATCCGGACTTGCTTTCAGAAGCAATGCGTTTTTCACTGAAGTCCCATTCACTTCTATGGGGCCAGGGCTGCGTGAAAAACACAGAATATAGAACATTCTGCGATTCTCACACAACGCAGAACTGATGCGTGAAAAAAAAAAAAAGATCCATTGAAATAAACGGGTCAGGATTCAGTGCGGGTGCTATACGTTCACTCCCTCATGTGAAAGGGGCCTTATACTGCCAGATAATCGCTAATGGGCGTTCATGTGAACACTCGTTAGCGATCATCTGCCGTAAAATCGGGCAGTGTAATACAGGTTTTAAATGTGCACTTGGCGGCTGAAGTCATTTGTGTTGGTCCCATGTTCATATGTGTCCGCCTTGCTGAGAAAAACAATGTTTTAATATATGCAAATGAGGCTCTAGGAGCAACGGGGGCGTTACCATTACACCTAGAGGCTCTGCTCTCTCTGCAACTGCCGTGCCCTGTCCACTTTGACAGGACCAGGCATTGTAAACATCACACCTGGTCCTGTCAATAAAAATGCAGAGGTTGCAGAGAGAGCAGAGCCTCTAGGTGTAACGGTAACGCCCCCATTGCTCCTAAAGTCTCATTTGCATATATTAAAACTTCCTTTTTCTCAGTAATGCGGACACATATGAACATGGAACCAACTCAGATGTCTTCAGCTGCCAAGTGCACATGTAACAGGTCAGCCAGTGTCATAGGGACAAAACTGCTGACAGATGCACTTTAAATTCCAAAAATCCTAATGCCAGTGACCTGTTTATATTCTCATCCCAGAGGCCTTGTGTCACGCTCAGTATGACATCATCTCACTGTGGGCGTGGCTTATCTAACGCATCATTACGTGTGTATATTGTTGATGTTGGGTGAAGTAGGTCACGAAAATGGCATTCTTAATGGACGCAGTCACAGCTGTAATGTAGTAGTAGATGTAGTAATGGAGTGGAGATGCCTTAAAGGGGAGCTCCACTGCAAATGGACATTCATTGTTACATAACTGATCTAGGCTGCACCGGCCTCTTATGTTTCTGTAACCTAGCAACGATTACTGGATGAGATGTGCTAGGGGCGGGGCAGAAAAAAGGTGGTGGTCACCTAAAATAAAACATGGCTGATACCACAGCTCAAGCGTGTGTGGCTCTGAACGTCCGATATTCATATTATGTTTTTTTTATGATTGCGTAGTGATTAAGACCTATGGGACGACACTATGGGATGACATGCAGAGTCCCTTTAAGCCCAGATTGTGGAGCCTTAATGCACGCCATATGGTATCCCTGAAAGGTGCTATAGGCAGCACATTTGCAGTTCCAGAAAAATGTGATTCCAACCGTATACTACAGTAGTAGACCTGCCTCCGCAATATGGTATTTAATGGAATTCTTACACGTTTTATACCTCATGTATTCACACGGAGTACTATATGGGCGCATAGCAATCTGTAGGCGGTGCATTATGCATCTGTACAACGTGGATCCATTATATGGTCGTGTGCTTGAGGCCAGACGGGTGATTTTGGGTGTTTGGATCTGTGACTGCTGTTTTCTGCTCTGTTAGATTTTGTACTGCGCAATGCTAAGGATAGATCTGTATGATATTATCATTATTATAAATCATTATTATTTTTATTATTATTTTTATTATTATTATTTTATTTTTTTATTATTATTATTATTATTATTTTATTATTATTATTTTATTATTATTATTATATTATTATTATTTTATTATAGTATTATTATTATATTATTATTTTATTTTATTATTTTATTATTATTATTATTATTATTATTATTAGTTTTATTTTATTATTATTATTAGTTTTATATTATTATTTCACCATCCATAGAACTCCAAATACATTTTACATAGATTTAAAAATATATATTTTTTACAATATTTTTCTGAATAATTTTTTTTTATTTTTTATACAGGCTGTTCCTCCAAGTCCTTCAAGCTGTACTCGCCAAAGGAGCCCCCCAACGGCAACGCCTTTCCCCCCTTCCACCCAGGCACAATGCTGGATCGAGATGTGGGGTAAGTGCCCTCCTTTACTTTATGTCCATTACAATTCTGGGATTAAAGGGACATGTCCATCAGAAAGGGGTATTTTCATAAACTCTGTATTCACATGGGAAAAAAAAAGATATTTTTTTTTTTTTATAATATTTTTTGGGCTGTTTTTGTCTTATTTTGGAAGTACTAAACCATTGCAAATACAAAATCTTGTCCATCGGTTGCAGTCAGCACAGAGAGAAAATTCCCATGTAGACAGCCAATCCATTATTTAGTTTACTGCTGCTGTGAGGGAAAGATGTTATCTGAAGGGTAATCCTCATGATAATAGTAGTTGTAGAGTTGGGATAACAGCATGACAGCTTTCTTGTCCTCTTGAGAGCCATAGAAAAACACCCATAGAAGAGCATTGCATTGATCAGTGTGATGCTCTAATGGAGTCATTACAAGGGGGAGGGGCTCTCTGGTCGCAGCGACGGTCTGACTGAGAGACTTAAACGGGTATTCTGGTTATATAAAGTTATGCTCTACCCACAGGGTAAGAGATAACTATTAGATTGGTGGAGGTCCTCTCTGGTTATGAGAGCGCCCACCAAACTGAACAGAGCAGCCAGTCAGGTATGCACAGGGGCGCTCCATTCATTTCTATGGGAGTTCCGGAGATTGCGGAGTGCTGTTCTCTACTATCTCCAGAACTCCCATAGAAATGAATGGAGTGACCGCATGCTTCCTCAACTGGCCCTCTGTTCATTTCAAGGGGGGGGCTCCACTGTGTGTACAGGGTCCCTGTTCTCCTGATCGGTGGGGGGGTCTCATAGTAATACCCTCACTAATCTACTAACGTTATATAACTTAATACACTTTTAAGCTTTTATAAGACTATCTGCATGCTAAAAGTCCAAACAAAGAAGAAGATAGTCATGACGGAAAGTGAAATACATGGAGGGACTTCAAAAATTACACACAGAAAATAATCTACCTGTTGTAAAAAAACAAAAAAAAACATTCACAGGGTGTTTTTTTTTTTTTTTTAAGGAAGTATCCCTTTAATTTCCTTCCTGTTCTTTCTTTCTATATTAAAGGGTCTTTACAGAGGTAAAGCATTGATGGCCTAACAGTTGGTCATCAGTGTTTGACTGGTGGAGATCCAGCGCCTTCAGACAGCTGCAGTACCGCACACAGCCACACTGTTGTTTAGGGTGCTGTGCCTGTGTAAACAATTAATTGGATCAGGGGTCCCGGTGTTTGCTGAAGTGCTGCTTCCCCTTTATTCAGATTGACTCCAGCTGAAAACTGAATGTCTCATTTGGAAGTGTTTTTGGCTTTCTTTAGGATCAGGAGATTTTTTTTTTAATCTGTATGAATGATCCCTTATACATATGATGACAGATTTTGTCAATCTTGTGGTTCAGTCATGTTTACTGGATTGTAAAAGCTATAGAACAGTATTGTGAAGGCGGTGTGCTCCCTGTATGGTGTTACAGTATGGTTTCTACGTTGTACAAGTCTGTGGCCGCTGTAGTTTACGGTCATGGCACAAATACTGGCAGAAACGGTTCTCCTCCAAGTTTATGTGCATTGCCGGCTTTCATTTTACCTTAGGTTGGGGATACACAGCAAGATGTGCTGTGTCCCATCGCGCACTGTCTATAGGGTGGGGATACGACATGTAACAACTGATGCAACTTTCACTAAAAAAAATCTAATACAGTGACTGATTTTGAGGTGGCCCCAATGCTACGCTGACCTTCAAAATGTCACCACGTGTTGCTGCTCTCTGGTGGAGACCACTAGAGGTTCTGGTTGCTCTACGTCAGGGATCTCAAACTCGTGGCCCTCCAGCTGTTACAGAACTACAATTCCCATCATGCCTGGACATTCTTCGGCTACCAGGGCATGCTGGGAGTTGTAGTTTTGCAACATCTGGAGGGCCACGAGTTTGAGATCCCTGCTCTACGTTATGCAGTTTCCAACTGGTCCAGAACCTTCTAGTGGGAGGGGTGAAGGTGGAGAAGCAAAGCCTAACAGAAGCAATGTTGTAGTTCAAGGCTGCCATAGACTTTTATTGAGCCTCAGTACGAGTCAATTGGAATGAGTAGTTTTCAGTCATACAGAGCTAAACCAGAGGGTCAAAAGTTCACTCTGGCTTTTTTCCTCCAAAGCATAGCTCTACATGGTTCCTTATACAGCAATGGAAGAATCTAGCTTCTCAGTGCACAGGCTGGAAAGCCCCAAAGTCTTTCAGCATTAGGGTATGTTCACATCTGAGTTGGAGGCTCCGTTCAGAGCTTCCCACTGAAATTCAAAAATATTGGAGAGAAAAGAAAAATGTCCTCCAGAACGTAAACTGAATGGATCTCATTATAGTCAATGGGATCAGTTAGGTTCTGTTCTTGTCAGTTATGGGCCAAATCCGTTATTTCCGTTCTGCTCATATAACGGAGCGGTGATGTGAAGGAGCCCTTAGCTGGCTGTGCATTAAAGGGGTTACCTGAGACTACATAAAGTCCCTTCATATGCCAGGCCCCTCACAGTGATTATATTTACCCCGATACTCGCTCCCTGCGCCACTCCTGGTCCCCGTACTGCCGCTTCTCCCCGTGCAGGGATGAAAACATCCGGTGACGTGGGGAGCAGCCAATGGCAGGCAGGAACGGAGACGAGCCTCCCTAGCGTCACCTGAGATACTAGGGAGGCTCGTCCCCGCCTGCCATTGGTTGCTCCCCATCACCAGATGTTTTCATCCCTGCACGGGGAGAAGCGGCGGTACGGGGACCAGGAGCGGCGCGGGGACTGGGGTAAGTATAATCACTGTGAGGGGCCCGGCACATGAAGGGACTTTATGTAGACTCGGATAACCACTTTAACCCTTTCCACCATGCCGTGTAGCTATAGTGCAATAATATAGTACAAATAAACAAGACATATTACAATAAACATATAACATGCAATTCCGCAGTATATGTGCAAACAACGGCATAAATCACAGTGAAAGTTAACCCTTCAAAGTGCAATGGTGCATCCAGACTCTAAAGTACGCTTGCTCCAGGGCACTACACTACACTGCTGGATTTTTTTTGTTGTTGCAAGTTTCATGCATCTTTGCCATCATAGACCGCAATTGAAGTTGTGCAATAACTGCAACCTGCCTGTGATTTGGCCAGGACATTAGACCTGGGGCTACATAGCAGAAAAGTTGCCTGACCAAAATCATTTGTGCGATTGGCCTGTCGTGCGACTATCTTTGAGCGCCGAGTCACAGGTAGGTCATAGTGGCATGTCTTGCGTTGTGGTCTACGCTGGCAAAGTCGTGTAGGTCTTTTTTTTTTTTTTACTTTTTTTTAATTTTTTTTTTACAACCGTCACACTGCAGTACCAGCATTTTGGATTTCTCATCGGGGCTCCATTGATGCGACATTGCAATTGTCGTGTGACACAAGTCGAGCTGCGCAGGCTTTTAGCTACAGGTTGTCAGTCCTCCAGTTCATTATGTCTCTTCCAAGTTTAATTCAAACCCCCATAAAAATGCGATGGCTGCGTCTGAAAAAAATTCTGTTTATTGTCCCTTCAGACCGACTCCGATGTATCCTCCCACATATCTGGAGCCTGGGATAGGGTAGGTACTCTGAGATCTCTTGCTTATTTTAATAATATACGCAGAATACGGATTGATTTTTGCCATTTAGTAAAATAAAACTAAAAAAAAATAAAATACACCAATCTGATTAATAATACAAAAGAATGTGGCCGGGTGACTGGATGATAAATCTGCCCCAGTGTACCCATAGCAATGTATTTCCATTGGCGCAAATACTTTTTATTAAATCTTTTTGAAAAACAAAAATTGGCGGGGCTTCACAGTCCAATCTTCTTTTGTCTTTAGCCGGGCCGTTCAGCCTGTAGAATAATCTGACGTACGTTGCCTAAGGTGCTAAATTAGCCCAGAGATTAGGGCGGTGCTTAAAATTTATCCCTCCGCCTTATTAATCAGATTTTTCTTCCAAAAAATAAAAATAAAAAATTTATTAAAATTTGGTTTAAGAAGAATTTTATTTTGTCTTTAGTAATGTTAAAGGGGTTATCCAGCTTTACGATAGGCCATCAATATTCAATTAGTGGCAGTCCAACTCCTGGATAGAAGGGATGTTGAAATCTTGGGACAACCCCTTTAAATGAACACATACCTTGGGACAAATTTTTGTTAATGTGGTTCCGCATACGGTTACTTCAAAGTTTAGACCTATTCATGAGAGAATGCGCTTTCCACTGCCCCTAGATCCGCTGTTATGGGATTCCAGCTTGACAAATGAACATGACCTAAATGGGGTTGTGAAGAAAAAGGGAGTCAGTCAGCACATCCCAGTGTGCAGGTGCACGTTGCCATGGCTAGATACACAAAGGTAAAAAAAATACAATGCAATAGCACTCTGCAAACCAAATGAAGTACAAAAATGCCATAGTAATAGAAAGTATTCTGATGCTAATGCTACGCTTATTTAGTAAATTTGAGATTCTTGGCAAATATATTTTGTAAAAAATTATTTGGGCCCGTCTGCCAAACGTCAAGGCGATCTGTTAGACGGGAACCTAACACTCATTCCTTCCTGTTATGTGCCAGAACGGCCACCATAAAAATTCAGGAAGTGCAGGTTCCACATGCATGCTGTGTCCACTCTATACCCCACTGATAAAAAGCAGACTGGACACCGCATGCATTCCTGAATTTTATGGTGGCCGTTCTGGCACATAACAGGTAGGATTTAGTGTTGGGTTCCCGTCTAACAGAGATCGCCTTGACGTTTGGCAGACGGGCCCAAATAATTTTGTACAACATATATTTGCCAAGAATCTCAAATTTACTAAATAAGCGTAGCATTAGCACCAGAATACTTTCTATTACTAAGGCATTTTTGTACTTTATTTGGTTTGCAAAGTGCTGCTGCATTGTATATATATTTTTTCCTTAAATGGGGTTGTGTCACCTCAGGCATTATGCCATCAATGGCAGGAAGGTCCCGCCTCTGGGAAGGCAACATGTTTTGTAATGTTTCTCAAAGCTGGCCCCACCTAACTAACAGGGAGGTGATGGAGACGTGACTTCTGTAGATAGAACAGTGTGGCAGGCGGAGCAAACATTTCAGAGCAAAGCATGCTGGGATTGGTTAGAAAACCCAGCAGGAAGCTGATGAAAACAGGAAGTTCTGCATGTAGATATCCTGCCAGGATGAATTGATGCCGAGAAAAGGGGAAGGAAAGTGCTGAAAAAATGGGTCTATGGGGCAAGAACACTTAATGTTTGGGTTCCTTTGGACAGATAAAAAAAAAAATTATGAAACGTGAGAACCCCTTTAAGCTCGTAGGCATAAAGATGATTAACGGTTATCATGATGTCCAGGAATTTACTCAAGGAAACGTGTCCTGACTTCCGTTTTGTTGTGCAGGAGACATACGCCGTATGGGAACCAGACAGACTACAGAATATTTGAACTGAACAAACGTCTTCAGAATTGGACAGAGGTAGGTCATCCAGAGGTAGGTCGTCCTGCCCTGAGATAATGCAGTAACTATAAAAATTCTCATGTGGTTGAGGAAGTTGTATTAAGTACCCGGCGCTTCTGTTTCCAGGAATGTGACAATCTCTGGTGGGACGCCTTCACCACAGAGTTCTTTGAAGATGACGCCATGCTGACCATCACGTTTTGCTTGGAAGACGGACCAAAGAGATATAGTGAGTCTTGTAAAGTAGTTGTATGAGATGGTTGCATTTTTTTTTTTTTTTTTAATGCAGAAACAGTGCCACTTGTGTCCACAGGCTGTGTATGGTATTGCAGCTTAATGGCATTCTCTTAAATGCTGCCTTAGCAGTCAAGAAAGCAGACATGACCTTGTCTGGGTATTGGAAACTAAGTGAGCGTACTTAAAGGGGTTGTCTGCTTGGGAGAACCCCCTTCTTATAGGGGAAATCATCCTGCGACTAGATGGTTCTTCCTGCAATCAACTTTTATGGCTAGGGCAACCGCTCAGCAGTTCTCATTACACTCCATCTTTTAAAAGCATTGGGCTTGTAGCATAACCCTTTCAGGACTCTCTGGGTAATTTTGAGGGGGGAAGGGGTCCTGACTGGAGAACATCCGCCCCTTATTTCCTCGGTATGTATTAAAAGGGGCATATGGGAAGAGTGTGCCTAAAGCAGAAGGGTTTACCCACAGTAACCTACTGCAATATGGATCTTCCAACTCTCCTGTCTTTCATGGGATCGTCTTGCAAAATGGACCTCATCATATGGGGGGTGGGGTATACAGGTGTACTCAAAAGTGGGCATTTTGGGAGGTTTTGTGGGTCTTTTGTTAGTGGACCTTAAAGGGGTTTTTCCATGACCTCAGGATAGGTTACCAATATCAGACTCGTGAGAGTCCAACATCCGGCACCAGTTTTTGGACCGCTATCGGCTCTGGAGACTATACTATGAACAGGATGCTTTGTCCACTGTGTAGTTGCTGGAATACCACAGCTCAGCTCCTGTTCTATGGTAGGGGGCTGAGCTGTGGACCCTGGCACGACCACTAAACAGTGGACTAGAACCTTATGCTTCCAGTATTGTCCACTGTATTGTTTGTGATGCTAGCGGCTGCCCAAAACAGCTGATCTATGGAGGAGCAGGGTGTCGGACCCCCACTGATCTGTTATTGATCACCTATCCTGAAAATGTCAGAAAGCCCCTTTAAATCTTCCATGAATAGGGATTGCATTGTTGACTGGTATTCCCAATACCGTGTTATATGTTGTAATTCCTCCCTTACACGAGGGATATACCTGACAGTAAGTTGGGAGGCTGGAAGAATAAAGCTGGGTCCAGATGGCGCCGATACCACTCTGCAAATCCACATCAATCATGCAAGCGTATGGGGTCGGAAACACCGTCCATGTGTGAAAACTTTAGCAGGCATGCTCATTCAATTCAAGAAATGCTGCAGATTTTCAACAATCTGCAGCAAATGAGGGGGGGAGAGAATCTGGGGTTTTGCCCCAAAATCTGCAGCGGTTATCTGCCGCACTCGAACCGACATCCAGATGCCATTTACAGTAGCTACAGGATTGCCTATGGGATGGTTGTAACACAAAGTTCCTGGGCCCCGATACAGGATCTGTAACAGGGCGTTGTCTTATGTGGCAGAGGAACTTTTGGGCCCCCTGGGGCACCGGCGTGGCTGCCGCCATGACACTATGTCCTTTGTTTTGTGCGTGACTACTCTTGTAAAAACTGGAATAACCTGCTCTTGTTTTGTGTCCTTTCAGCCATTGGACGGACGCTTATTCCCCGGTATTTCCGCAGTATATTTGAAGGTGGCGCCACAGAGCTGTACTACGTCTTGAAGCACCCCAAGGAGTCATTCCACAATAACTTTGTCTCGCTCGACTGCGATCAGTGCACAATGGTCACACAGCATGGCAAACCCATGTTTACACAGGTACAATATAAGGCCGCATTTAAAGGGGTGCGCAGTCCTATGTAAATGAAGCCAAAACCTGATGAAATGAAATGTGCAAGATCTTTTCAAGATCTCAGCTTGAGGTCTGTGAATGGAAACAGAAACTGAAAATGGCAGGGACTAGAGACGAGCGAGCATGCTCGGCCGAGCGTACTCGGGAGCAATTTTCGAGTAGTAGCGTACGCATCTTCTAATCTGTACGCATCTTGTAATTTGTACACATTAGCGTACAAATTTATAAGATGCGTACGCATTAGTGTACAGATTATAAAATGCGTACGCTACTTCTCGAAAATTGCTCCCGAGTACGCTCGGCCGAGCATGCTCGCTCATCTCTAGTAGGAACCTAAAGCCTCCCAGGTGAGGATTAGTGTTTCTGTATCCAGCCTGATACATTGTAACAAACCCTTAGGACAGGAGAGAGATTTTGGATTGCGGATGTGTTTAGCTCACGGGGTTGTCAAGACTGGATAGAGTTGATCAGAAGAGGGTTTTCCCCCTATGGATGTAAACAAG
Organism: Rhinella marina; assembly: GCA_900303285.1. NCBI lineage: Eukaryota > Metazoa > Chordata > Amphibia > Anura > Bufonidae > Rhinella > Rhinella marina. The sequence continues at coordinate 20,807 of ONZH01002188.1, read as the reverse complement.
ATTGTTCCCATTCACTGACTGCGAGCAGAGATCTTGAAAATGGAGACAAACTAAAAAGCAAAGTATAAAACCCTCAACCACAAAATGACGTCTTTCTACAGTTTGACTATAAGAACACATTAGGGCTTGTTCACACGACCGTATTTTTCTTTCCGTGTCCGTTCCATTTTTTTGCGGACCATATGCGGAACCATTCATTTCAAGGGGTCCGCAAAAAAAAAGGTAAGGTACTCCCTGTGCATTCCTTCTTCGTATGTCCGTATTTCCGTTCTGCAAAAATATAGAACATGTCCTATTATTGTCCGCTTTACGGACAAGGATAGGACTGTTCTCTTAGGGACCAGCTGTTCCGTTCCGCAAATTACGGAATGCACAGACGTCATCCGTATTTTTTGCGGATCCGTTTTTGCATACCGCAAAATACATACGGTCGTGTGAACAAGCCCTTAGAATGTACAAATTAAGACAAGATATAGAGGTGTATGTAGCAGAGCTGAGTGTGTCATTTGGTCCGTCTTATAAGACTGTATCATCTGCAGGTAAAACCTGCACTCGTCCTAATATATTTCATAGCTCTGTCCGTTCTGTGGTGGACGGAGCTGGTTACTGCAGTATTCACTTCAATGGGAGCAGCCCAGCAGTAACCAGCTCCGTCCACTACACCAGTGATTTTCAACCAGTGTGCCTCCAGCTGTTGCAAAACTACAACTCCCATCATGCCCAGGCAGCCTACAGCTATCAGCCTACAGAAGGGCATGGTGGGAGTTGTAGTTTTGCAGCAGCTGGAGGCACACTGGTTGAAAATCACTGTACTACACAATGGATGGACCTGTGTAGTTCTGGTGCCAACTTACGGCTTCGGAGCGACTGCAGAAAAGCTGAGGGGGTGAAGTGCCGGCCACCCGCCAATCAGTTATTGATGGCTTATCCACAGGATAGGCCATCGGTAATAACTATGGACAAACATGGCCGCTATCTTTCAGAATCAAGCACCTCTCCTTGGTTGTGTCTGGTATTGCAGCTCAACTACATTGAAGTGAATGGGGCTGAGCTGCAGTACCACACACAACCTGCGAACAGGATTGGAGCTATATTCGAAAGCAAGCAGCCATGTTTTTCTAATCCTGGACAACTCTTTGGTATTGACAAACACGGTAGGATGAGCAAACGAGAAGTGTTCATATGCTGATATGCACCTGGACTCTCCATTTAAGATCAGCTCTGGAGCGCAAGTGTCTGCCATACAGGCGAACCATCAGCACAAAGAGGCTTTAAATTAATTTGGCAGAATAAAATGTGCTGTATCTACTAATATAGGGCAGAACTAATAGGTGTAATGCCATCTAGTGGTCATCAAGGAGTATAGCTGGTATTTTTACATATCGTTTTTCTTAAAAGTTCTTGAAACAGATTTCTTCCTGTTATCTCTATAGGTGTGTGTAGAGGGGAGGTTATACCTGGAGTTCATGTTTGATGACATGATGAGGATAAAAACGTGGCACTTCAGTATCCGGCAACATCGAGAGCTCATTCCCCGCAGTATCCTCGCCATGCATGTAAGTTCAAAATACAGTACTAATGGTTCATGACATGAATGACATCACAGCTCTTCATGGCTCACCGATGTCCCATGTGCCTAATGAATAGATTTGGTGCTAACAATATGACCGCCACCACCTTTCGAAGGTGACCCACTGTCTTTTATTTACATTTAATTTTCAATTTTTCAATTTTTTTTCTCAGGCCCAGGACCCCCAAATGTTGGACCAGTTGTCAAAGAACATCACAAGATGTGGACTTTCAAACTCTACGCTCAACTACCTCCGGGTGAGCAAATTATAGTTTATGGCCATTAGGTCTATCATCAGACACGCAGGGCAATGTTAATCATATGGCCAGCAGGCAGCTGATACGCCTGCATCACACATCAATCCTCTGGCTTTTGTTTTGCAGCTCTTTGCAGCCTCCCCTCTCACACCATGTGGCTTCAGCTGCGCACTACTGCCTGTTCCCTGTTGCAAGCCCTCATATGATATGAAACAGTGACACCTAGTGTCATAAGTGAACACTGCAGTACACATTAAATTATATGTAAACAGGTTGGGGAGCACATTTCATGGTGAACACATGTTAATGGGGTTCTCCAGGAATTAAAAAAATTAAAATATTTTATTATTTTATAATGAATGTATTCACAAATACCTTTCATTACTTATATTGGCTCATTTTGTCTAGGGAGCAATCATTAGGAGAAATAAAATGGCCGCCGTCCTATCAGTACACACAGAACCTGTCCTAATCACCCAGATTACCTCATAAAACCGAGCTAAAGAGCTGCCTGATCCTCCTCTCTGCTCTACTTGTCAGGGGTTATGATCCTGAATACAGGTGAATCTCTGGGAATGGAGAACATGAGGATACATAGGAGGGGGGTGAGGTGGGGCTAATGAGCAGCAGCACTTGTATGCAGTCCCATTACCACAGTCTGTCCTGTCCGTCCTCCCTGTACTTCATGTCTCTTCATAAACTAAATTCCCCAGAGATTCAGCTAAAGTTCATATCATCTGTATTCAGGATCATAATCCCTGACAAGCAGAGCAGAGAGGGGATGAGGCAGCTCTTTACCTCAGTGTTGTGAAGTAACTTGTCCTCCTGTGTGATTAGGACAGGTTTTGTGTGTACTAATAGGACGGCGGCCATTTCGTTTCCCTGATGATTGCTCCCCAGACAAAACGAGCCATTATAAGTAATGATAGGTATTTAGGAATATATTTATAATAAAGTAATATTTAAGTATTTTCATTTTCTTAATTCCCGGAGAAACCCTTTAAATACATGGTGCTGAATGTCATTACTAGTATCTTTCTCTTAAAGGGACCGCGTCACACATAACATGGGCAATATCGTGGAATACCCCACACTTGTCTATGAACCGTGGCCTAGCTCGGCCGTAAACGGATATACTTTTTATTTTTGGTGGATTTTAACCTTTGTTTTACGTCTTTTCTCCTCACAGCTGTGTGTAATTCTAGAGCCCATGCAGGAGCTCATGTCCCGGCACAAGACATACAGTTTAAGCCCCAGGGACTGCTTGAAGACTTGTCTATTTCAGAAGTGGCAGAGAATGGTAGCGCCACCTGGTGAGCATTCCTAAGAACTGCACTTCTTATTCTTTTTGCCTTTTTGTGACGCGTGCCCACTCTGACCTCTGTCCTGTCATTCCTGCAGCTGAACCTGCCCGACAGGCTCCTAATAAGAGGAGGAAAAGAAAGATGTCTGGTGGGAGCACAATGAGCTCTGGAGGGGGCAACACAAACAACAGTAATAGTAAGAAGAAAAGTCCGGCCAGTACCTTCGCCCTCTCCAGCCAGGTACCTGTAAGCATCACCTTTTAATTTTTATCTTCATACCCTAAGTGCATGATATGTTCTCCTCCTACTGTGTTATAAACCGACCACGGTGGTGAGCACAGTGTGGCGGTTTTATAAAGAGCAAAAATGGAGCGAATGTAATACGGACAAACTGCTCGTAGCAGCCAAGTCCCTGTTACCGTTTTCCAGCCCGCTTAGGGAGATCTGCAATTTAGTTGGTGACTATATGGGCATCTTCGCGTTATGTTTTGTTGCATCTGAAAGCTGCCAGGGCCTACGTAAGGCGATAAATGGTGACCAAATTATTTTAAGAGCCAGTGCCACGTATGACAAGTGACGTGCCTCGTTTCTATGTCGACATGAAATCTGAGCCCTCTGTTGGAGGTATATTTAGGGAGGACTTCTCAATGTATACGTCTGTCGTACATAGAGAAGTAAGGGCCCCATAGCAAGGATCAGACCAGGCCCCCCACACAGGACAGAAGGATTTCTCCCTAAACCCCTTTCAATCACCCTTCGGCCATTTTTCCACTGCCTCATTTACTAAAAGTTGTTCCTTTAGAGGGTAGAGTCCTGACCAAGTTTTCATCTCCAGTAGAAGAGGAGATGATCCCAACTAAGACTGGGTCCCCCTCTTGTCCTGGGCCCCATAGCAGTCGCATGGTCTGCTGCTATGGTAGTTATGCCCCTGCTCCGATGGAAGGCCATGGTATAGAGACATAGCGGCGTACATCCTAAGCAGGCTCCCATAATATATATCATGAGGTGCACAATTTTGCAGGAAGTCTTGGTGCTTTTCTATACAGATATCCCAAGATATAGGACACACCATATACACACGTTTGGCATGGTTTGGGTGAATGGAGTCCTATGGACACGTACGCCTCAAGCATAATGTGAACAGAGACCCTTGTTGATGCTAGGGGTGTAAGTCAGTTATAATCTTCAGCCCTGCTTGTCCTGAGGTACAGGAGCTCACACTCTTTTACCTCCTTCTCTAGCCTTATGTCTCCGATTTTGAGAAATGAATTTTTGCCAGGCAAATTTAAAGGGGTTGTCTGGGCTACTCTCAAGGTAGGCTATCACTGACTGATCGGCGGGGCACTGACACCCCGCACCCCCAGCCATCAGCTGTTGGGATGTAGCTCCAGCACTGTAAGTCTCCACTGGAAGTACAGCGCTCTATTAAAGGGGTTATCCCATCTCAGACAATATGCCCCCTAGCGATAAGCCCCCATTGTCCCATAGGTGCGGGTCCCACCGCTGGCACCCGCACCTATATCGAAAACGAAGCGGGAACTCTGCGCCTGGAGGAGCCCGGGCTTCCTGGGGTCCGGCCACCACCAGACGCAGCTCCCCGCTGCGCTCATAGAAATTAAAGGAGGGTGGCTGCGCATGCGCAGTGCGCCCTCCTGTACTTTGGGGGCTCTGTTCTCGATATAGGTGCGGGTCCCAGTAGTGGGCATATCCTAGCGATATTCTGCCCCCATTGTCTAAGATGGGAATACCCCTTTAACCATGTAGTGGACAGTGCTCATTGAAGTCAGTGCTATCCATTACAAGATTGACGGAGCTACACCCAAACAGCTGACCGACGGGGTGTCGGACCCTCACCAATTCAGCTATAGATGGCCTGTCACCTCTAGGGCCTCCTAGTGGTCTACCTAAGGGCATGCAGCTTCCTAAGTAGTTTGCACCTGCTTGAAGCAAAGTGTTAATCAGTAACCAGCAATTTAAAGGGGTTGTCCAGAATTAGAAAAAAAACACTCCTGCTTCCTTCCAGTAGCGGCTCCATAACTGTCCATAGGTTGCGTCTGATATTGCCATTCAGCTCCATTGAAGTGAATGGGGATAAAGTGCAATGCCACCCATTACCTGAGCCACAGCCGTGGCGCTGTTTTTGCAAGGAAGCAGCCGTGTTTCTGTAATCCTGGAAACCCCTTTTAATGACGTCTGTTTTAGACTGAACTCCGTCAAGATCTCACTGAAATGTGTTGTGATGACTTCCTATGTGCTTGGAAGTATCGTATAATTGCCCCCTTCCATTTGTTATCTCACACGGTGGCCAGATGGCCACTTTATTATGCATCACGTGTGGCCCAGTCTTCTCAAAAGTGGCACTGTCTCTTTAAGATACCTTGGTCTGATTACTGGCCTGCGGTAATTTCAGCGCAATGCCTAGATGTTATTTTATGTTAGTATTGATGATGATAATGAGGAGGAGGAAGATGAGGAGGATGAAGATGATGAGCTTAATTATGCCCCGAGCCCCTGCCTTCAAATCTGTGTAATGCTCTCCAGAGCCAATATACATTCCCCGTCTAAACATCCCCATATTGTAGGAAACTGGTTCACAATTCCTGGAAACTTGTGGTCAGGTTCCCATCGACCTCGACACTGCTTTGTTCTCCGCTCACAACATCTTCGTTTTTGCAGCATGTAATGTATATATTCTTGTCACCTTTGGACCTCATTTTCAGATGGCTTTGCTTCACTTGGCCTATCTTGTCCTGATTGCTCATTCACAATTCTGCAAAGTTCTCAGTGCAAATCGTCCAGCATTCCCTGCTGGATCGGCATCAGTTCAGAGCCTGCATTCTGCATGCATGCATTTGCATTCTGGGAAGTGTCCTCTTTGCACCAGACTGTGTACTCCTATTTGCAGTTAAAATAAAACAAACTGCCTAACTGCATCATGGCGCTTTCACACGCAGAAGATTTTGTGGCAGAAAATTCTGCGACTGAAAATCGGTTCCATTCATTTGAATGGGGCAGCAAGTGGGGCTCGCACCATTTTTGCAAGCAAGTTCAGTCAGTTTTGTCTGCGATTGTGTTCAGTTGTTCAGTTTTTTCCGCGCGGGTGCAATGCGTTTTGATGCGTTTTTCACGCGCGTGATAAAAAACTGAATGTTTACAAACAACATCTCTTAGCAACCATCAGTGAAAAACGCATTGTATCCACTTGCTTGCAGATGCAATGCGTTTTTCACACGGCCCCATTCACTTCTATGCGTGAAAAACACAGAATATAGAACGTGCTGCGATTTTTACGCAACGCAGAAGTGATGCTAGAAAAAAAAAACCGCTTGTGTACACAGACCCATTGAAATGAATGGGTCAGGATTCAGTGCGGGTGCTGTGCGTTCACGTCACGCATCGCACCCGCGCGGAAAACTCGCTCGTGTGAAAGGGGCCTAATAGAACAGTCCTATCCTTGTCCGTAATGCGGACAATAATAGGATGTGTTCTATTTTTTTTTTTTTTTTTTTTTTTTTTGCGGAACGGACATACGGAAACGGAATATGCACAGATTAACTTCTGTGTTTTTTTTTTTTTTTTTTTTGACCCATTGAAATGAATGGTTCTACATACGGTCCACGAAAATAAAAAGCATGGGAAAAAAATAAGTTTGTGTGCATGAGCCCTAAGGGTGTGGGGATCCACTAGCTTGCTGATTGTTTCCAGTAACAAGCATCAGAATAATCAATGCCGCTGTGAAGGATAATTATACTTACGCTGTAAAATGGTGTCCAAAGGTGAACGTACCTTCTGAAAGCGCCCATTTAGGAGGGGAGATTTTATTTAAAAATAAAAATTAGTGGAAAGTGGCAGAACTGCCCCTAGTTTACTGATCAGGCTGCAGCATTGATTTTGTAAACGGACTCTTAGAAATGGAAAAGTTTTGCGCTCGACTTTATAAATCTGCCCAATCTTACGAGGTACTGAGTTACCTTGAAGAGATCCGGGCAAAAGGAGTCGTTACTCCTTGGGGAAGTAATGTAAAGCAGCCATGTTTTTCTTATGCTGGACGCCCCCCTTTTTAAGGGTCCTACATTGACATTGCAGGGTAGTCACCTATAGGGGGCACTGGAGAGACAGGCTTCATTCAGTTTTGCAAATCTGCAAGGGCGGTCTCTGCAGCTGTTGGAAAACTACTACTCCCAGCGTGTGCTGACTGCAGGTGGTTTGTAGTGTTTTATTATGCATTTTAAGCACCAGTCGCCTGCTGGGAGTATTAGCTCTGCAGAATCCCGTCTCTGTATTTGACCGTATTATGGAGATGATTATGATTTCTACATATTTGTATGTATTGACGTTCAGCAGAGCGCTATGATGGGAGCACAAGTGACCCAAATAAGCACAAACTGCAGAAAAATATGAGATTTAAAGTCACGTCTGTGCATTTACTGCTTCTGAGCAAGTTCTATATGTATCTGATATCACGAAATACGGTGACATGGAGCCGAATGCAGGAAATGTGGGAATTTATAACAATCGCCTTCTCTATATGTTATGGGGCTGTATGTGAAAACTTTTGCACAGGTAATTATTCTAGGATTCCTAGCAGTTTACACCACTCCACGTTACCTCTAGAGTTGAGCGAACGTGCCCTGCGCTCCGCTGCGCAGCCATCCGGGTCCGTACTCCTCACCCGACTGCAAGTCAGTGGGGACGGATGCGTTTGGTATGACACACTCATGTGTCATACCAAACGGATCCGCCCCCATTGACTTACAGTCAGGTGAGGACGGATCCGGATGCCTGCGGCCATGCGAGCGCAGGGGATCCGAGCACTACAGTGCTCGTTACGAGCACCTTCGCTCAACTCTAGTTACCTCTGCTTTGGACAATCAGGTTTTGTTTTTTTTAATTGCAGTTGGGACCCTTTGCTGTAATTTGTAGAGGAATCCAGTGTTGAAGGGGTTGTGCCTTTTTTTTTTTTTTTTTTTCCCCCCCCAAGTTATCCCCTATGCGTGGGATAGAGGTTAAAGAGGCTCTGTCACTAGGTTGTAACCTATGTATTTAAATACATAGGTTACAAGGCCTAGTGACAACTTTTAAAATCATACCTTTCATGCAGAGTTCTGCGCACCGGTCGCGTACAAATTTAAACTTTAAAAAGTATGCAAATGAGCCATCAGAGCACCAGGGGGCGGCCTCTTTCCTCTGGAGCACCGCTCCTTCAGCGTGCCCCCGGGCCCGAGGCACGTCCCCTGTCTCTAATCACGCCCCTTTCTGTATTTGATAGACAGTCTAGCGCTGAACTCTCGCGCATGCGCCCTAAAATTTTCCCGGCACATGCGCAGTTTCGCTTGCAGTGTCTACACTGCAAGCGCTGTCTTCTCTTCTGCGCACGCGCCGTCACTCCCGGGACAAGCGAAGTGACGGCGCGTGTGCAGAAGAGAAGACATCGCTTGCAGTGTAGACACTGCAAGCGCTACTGCGCATGCGCCGGGAAAATTTTAGGGCGCATGTGCGAGAGTTCAGCGCTAGACTGTCTATCAAATACAGAAAGGGGTGTGATTAGAGACAGGGGACGTGCCTTGGGCCCGGGGGGGGGGCGGCGGTGAAGGAGCGATGCTCCAGAGGAAAGAGGCCGCTCAGACCGGTGCTCCGATGGCTCATTTGCATATGTTTTAAAGTTTAGATTTCTACGCGACCGCTGCGCAGAACTCTGCATGAAAGGTATGATTTTAAAAGTTGTCACTAGGCCTTGTAACCTATGTATTTAAATAGATAGGTTGCAACCTAGTGACAGAGCCTCTAGTGATTAGAGGGGATCTGACCGCTGAGACCCACCCCAGTCCTGAGAATGGAGGTTCCCGTTCCCCCGTCCTGACGGAACAGGCTGCATATGTGCCCTGCCGCATCATCCATTCTCTATGGGACTGTCGGAGTACAGGGCTCTGCTATTTCTGTATCTATTCCCATAGAGAATGAATTGAACGTACGGGCATTTGTGCGGCTGGACACTCCATCAGGACATTCCCATTCCGGGACCCCACCCCACCAATCAGTTAGTTATCCCCCTATCCTGAAATTGTGGTACAACCCTTTTAAAGGGATATTCCAAGATTGGACCTTCAACAGTCACAAGGATGGGCATCCTGCACCCCCCCCTATTTAAATGAAGCAGGGGTCGGCCATGTGTGCTTCCACTTTTTTTTAACTTTAAAAAAACTACAAAATGTACCCATTTTTTAAATGATGGGGGAAATAAAATACACAGGAGATCGGGATATGTGATAAGTTGTGATTTTGGGAATACTCTTGTAATGTGTCCCTGAACTTACAAACTATTTTTTTTTTTTTTTGTCATGGTGATAAATTAAAGATTTTGATTGTGGTGGTGGGAGACTGCAACGAGGGGAGATATCCTGCGCATATCACACACTCTCTCATCACTGCAGGAGATGGCCTTAATAGAAAGTCTATGGGCCTTTCTCGATTCTGTCTCCTGCAGTGAGTAGAGCGCAAGATATGTGAGTGCTTCTTTCTCTTGGTTCTAGCAGTCAGTGGGAGTCTCAGCGCTCAGACGCCCGCCAGATAAAACTTTATATGTTGCTATGACATCAACAGTTTTACAGGGATGCTTTAAAGGGGTTATCCCATGACTAATGTAATACATGAAAATCAGACATAATCTAGTACAAGACGACCTCTTTCTAACAAAACTAGAACCAGCCCTGTACCTCACATGGATCCAGAGATCTCCTCATTCATTGCTCTGCTACATTTCTATCAAGCTGACAGCTAAAGGGGAGTGTCCTGTCTGCTGCAGCTCAGGGGGGGCGTGTCTCAGCTCTCCCTATCACAGCTCAGAGGGCGTGTCTCAGCTCTCCCTATCACAGCTCAGAGGGCGTGTCTCAGATCTCCCTATCACAGCTCAGGAGGCAGTTGGAGCATGAAACTGAGCATGTGCGGCCATCTCAGTGAACCGGACAAAGAAATAAGAAGCAGCAGGTGGCGCTATACCGATACATTTTATTGAATAACTCAATGGCAATACAATATTAAGTACATGCAATTACAATACATAATCAGATCCAGGTGCTGGTTTGAAAACGGTAAAATATTTTTTGTGGAACAACCCCTTTAAAATCCCTTTAAATGCAACCGGTCTTACAGTATATGTCCACCTTTGATGTTTATATATTAAGACCTAATCTACATTAAAATTTGAGTAACCATTAATACATTTACTTATTCCATACTAATCCTAAATTATAGTATTGTACTCCAGAGCTGCATTTATAGTTCTGCCAGTTGCTATTGGAAAAGGTCCACAAAAAGTCAGACACACCCCTAACAGCTTTCCAGCTGTTGTGACGCTAAATTTCCCATCATGCCCTTGGCTACTGGGCTATTGTTGAGGTGCCCTTGAACGACTTCTAACTTGTGGTGTAAACCCCCTGTGCAAAAGCTTTTACAAACTTCACCATATTTCTCTTTATTAATGACCTCTTTGCTACCTGCATTTCTCTCCATGCCCTAGGTCAGGAATCTGCAATCTCTGCCCCCGCCTATGGCGAAACTACGACTCCCAGCAAGTACACTTCCTCAGAACTCCCATAAAAGTGAATGGAGCATGCTGGGAGACGTAGTTTCTCAACAGTTGGAGTGCTGAAGGTTGCTGACCCCTGCCCTAGGTTATACCTGGCCGCAGTCCTAAACTCTTAGAGGCGGAGCCTCATTCTATAGGAGGTGTGGCTAGATATAATTAGTATATTAATAGTCCTGGTTTCCTGTGGACTGTATTGGTGGGGGGATAAAGCTCAGGCAGAACTTGCATCCATGTGACGAGACCCGTGCAAGGTTTTTACCGGGAATAGATATGGGTAATGCGTAACTCATGCTTCTTTGTAATGACCGTAGGGCTTTAATCCTACATCCCTTACGTTACGTGCATTTTTGCAGGCCTCAGCTTTCCCCTGACCTCCCAAGAAGCCGCTTCTGACCACGCGTAGTAGTGGAAGGAAGGGACACGCCTCTGCCTTGATTATGTTTCTGGAACTCTTCCCTTTCAGGATGTAATGGTGGTGGGCGAACCAACCCTTATGGGAGGAGAATTCGGGGATGAAGATGAGCGACTGATAACCCGCCTGGAGAACACTCAGTTTGATGCTGCCAATGGAATTGACGACGAGGATAGCTTCAATAACTCCCCCGCACTAGGCGCCAACAGCCCCTGGAACAGCAAACCACCTTCAAGCCAAGAAAGCAAATCGGAGAACCCAACCTCACAGGCTTCACAGTAAAGATAAAAAAAAAAATAAAAAAAATAGAATAAAATATATATATGTGTATACCAGGCCGATGTGGAGGAACAAAAATGTTTGTTTTAAAATAAAAGTCGAGAAAAAGAGAAAAAAAAAAAAAGTTGAAACTTATCTACCTGTAAATTGAAATAAAAATGACATTTTAAAAATGAACCCCTTTGCTGCAGGTCCTACTACCTTCATAGGAAAGGGGTTACTGCGAGAGGAACCGAGGTACTGTGGACCGGCAACTGCAAGTGAACAAAGTCGGGGGAGGGGAATGGTGGTGGTGGGCTCTGTAGGTAAGTCATAGGGTGGGATGGGCTCACTACAGTGCCACTAGGCTGTCATGTTGAGGCCAGACTTATGGGGCGTATGGACAAGTCAGATTACTAGTCCGGCCTCAGTGGTGTCTGGCTGGCCATATGCATGACAACTAGAGATGAGCGAACGTGCTCGTAACGAGCACTGTACCGCTCGGCTCCCCTGCGCGCAGGCGGCCGCTTCCGTCCTCCTCACCCGACGGAAGCGGCTGCCTGCGCCCATGCGAGCGCAGGGGAGCCGAGCGGTACAGTGCTCGTTACTAGCACGTTCGCTCATCTCTAATGACAACCTGTTGGTCAATGGGTAGGTCCACATGGAATTTTTTGGAGCACTTTTTGAGGCAGAAAAAAGCTCCATGTGGACCTACCCAAATGAGCTCGAACTTTCCCACTGGATGGAGAGTAAGCCGCTACCAGGGACCTCTGGTGCCAGCTTATCTCGCCGAGAACAATAGGATTGGGCATGTTGCAGTCCAACAGCCCAGTCATAACCTCCCCTGACGCGAGTCCCATACACATGACCCAGTCTCACAGAAACCAGTCAAAAAATGCTAATTTTAAGCATAATTAAGAAAATGAAGGCTTTCTATTTCGCACATCTGTAATGAGATCCAAACGGAGACTAAAGAATAGTGTATTATTATTTCCTACTAAATTAGCCACAGATGGCGCCGTGGATCCAGAAAAGGCTGGGAGATAGCAGGCTCTCCATGCTGAGGGAGATATGCACGTTTACTCTCCTCCAGAAGGAAGAGACGCTGGTTTGGCTGCTTTTCTTCCTTCTGAAGGAGAGGTAATTTGCATAATTTTTCCCTTGGTGCCTTGCCTATAAGAAAGACTCCATACACAGCTGAATTAGTCACCCCTCCCCCTCCAAGATGACCACATGATATGTATGCGGTCATCAACCCCTATTTATATGAAGCCTTTTCTAGTCACTAGCACATATAGTTGCATTTCCGCCATATGGCTGGATTTATCTGGTGGCAGCGTTTGTAATGGCAGAAAAAAATCTTGTGGGAGAAATGCACCCTGTAAATATTAATGGCATTTTAAGGAATATTCTGTTTTTAGTCATCCCCCTCCGTATTTATAGAAATCGGTGAATGGGTCTCCTAGCTCTCAGGTCTGACTTTCTCGAAAACCCATAAAAGTAGCTTTTGATGGAACACAACTTTAAAGTGAATTTCCACCTTCTAAGATCATCATGATGGTTTTAGGTCTAATATTCCGTGCTGATTCATAATTTATCTCAATGGCGGTTGGAGCTTCGTTTTTCTGATACAGAGCTCCAAATCTCCTGAATAGAGCAAGAGCGAAGTCATAAATATTCTTGCTGCCTGCAGCCACCACTAGAGGGAGCTTACTGCACAATGTTGTACTATTGAGGTCAATGTATAAACTGTCTGCAGCAAGTGCTTAAACTCCCCCTAGTGGTGCCTACAGGTAGCAGAAGTGTTACCAATTAACTTTATATGTACTTTATGCAGGTTTCTTTTTGTTATAGCTCTGTATTATAAAAAAAACTCTGGTTGTTTAAAAAAAATAAATTCTCATTTTTTTTTTTTTTTTTTACAAATTTACCTAGAAAATTGTGTTCAAGGCTGGAAATTCACTTTATTGGGGTGTTGCTTCCTGATGTGCAGCCTTGGGCACATACAATATGTGGAAATGCCACTATTCCCTATGTGGGTATGGAACTATAGACGTATCCTAGTGAGGTTACATGTCCAGGAAAGGAAGTAATTGAGCCCTTTACATTGGACTGGTTGAGCAAAGATATGCAGATGTAAGACTGACCACACATGCATCCTCTGCCCAGTAGCTTGGCATGACATGGGCATTATTTATTGTATTTTGTAAGGCATTTATCTATTAAAAAAAAAAAAATTGTACATCCCTAGCAGTTGCAACCTCCACAGTGCCTCGTTCTTTCTTGCTTTTCTAAATTTTTTTTTATTGTTTTATTTTTTTAATTTTTTTTTTATTTTTAAATAATATTATTAAAAAAAGTAAGTTAAAAAAATGCTGTCCTGATTTTGTACTGGCTCATTATATATCTCTGGGGAATCTTGTTTTCTACAGTTCCAAAAGCTTCAAACCAAGGAAAGACTTTGCCGAATTCCTTTGTAATCCCTTCCGAGCGGAAGAGACGAGAGAGCGATTAAGGCTCCCGCTCTTCCCTTCTATGTAAAGTTGTGTGATAACACCCCTCCCGCTCCCTTCTCCTTACCAACCTGTTCTCTCGCTTGGGTTTCTGTATCTTGTGCCTGTACATTTCCGCTCAGTAGAAGCCGTGTGTAATTCTAGTCTTAATGTATTATCATTTTAGAAAAGATTATTCATTTTATTTTATTTTTTTTATATGTATAGGTAATATGATATTTGGGGTGGGGGCGGGGCGGAATTTCTTGTGTTCCCATAACGAGGACTGTAATAAATGGGGGTTTATTTTTGGTCACCAGTTCTCTGTAACCATGTAATGTTCAATGGTCTAGTTTGCATTTGTATGTGTGTCTGGGCCGAAATTTATTTTTTTATTTTTATTTTTTCCTTCGAGGGTCTTGAGTCAAAAGCCGTTTCCTCGAAAGCAAAAGAATGAATGGGGTAGCTTTAAATTTAAAGGCATGCTCTACTGCTTGCTGCTTCTTAATGGTAGGCTTTCCACCAGATCTGTTTCCTATACAGGAGCTAGTCCATAGAGAGCAGCAAGTGTGGAGTGTTCCTTTAAATTTTATGAATGTTTTATTGTAAAAGCAGCTTCAATTGATTTTCTTAATTTTTAATTTTTAATTTTATTTTAATATTTTCATGTCTTTGCCATTGGGTACAACCCAGAGCTGCTAAATGTACAGTGCTGTCTAAATGATGATCAAGGACATTAAAAGAGAACAAACCAGGAAGAAAAGCCACGTTTTCATGTCTCTGCTCCCTCGTCTCAAACAAGCTACAATATTATGTCTGTGAAAGTTCTCATTCATCCAGGTCATGGTATATCAGTAGTAATAAGTCAAAGCAACTGGACTTTTTTTAATTTTTTTTTATTCCCCTTGAATACTTTTCGACTGTCTTCCTCAGTTAGAGTAATTTGTACAAAGAATCTCTGACATTAAATACCGGTGACTCATGTTTCAGTCAGCCTAATATCTTTATTTTAATCAACACCAGATCAAGGACCTCAAGGAGGTAAAATGTTAGTTTTAATAAGTCAAAGCAACTGGGCCTGGTGCTAACACCTCTCCCGAGGCAGTTTTATCACACCTCATGGCTTCAGTCATGCAAAGGCAATCGACATCATAGCTCCATCAGGTCCTTCACCTTGTGTTGATCATGATAAACTGATTAGGCCGACTGAAGCATGAGTCACCAGTATTTAATGCTGGAGATTCTTCGTATAAGTTATTCTGTTTCGGAAAACCAGTCGGATGACAAGTGAAACATCTTCAAGAATAAAAATTAAAAAGTCGAGTTGCTCTGATTTAATTAATTCTATTTAATTAATTTCTACTATTAAAACTTTCCCCGAATTTGGGTTCGGTTCCAAGGTACCACCTGGAACAGAACCCAAGTTCGGAAAAAGCTTTTTAACGTCAAATTAATTTCTACTTGCGAGACTTCACGAAGTAATAACTTCGGCTCATCTGAGCCAATACATTCTAATACTGTACAGAGGGAGCACTCGCTCCGTACAGTATTCAAGTTTTATGCAAATCGACTTTGGATGTTTCATCCGAAGTCGATTTGTTCATCCCTAGAAGTGACAGTCGGACACAATTTTATGGTTTTCACAAAAACAAATTGTTTAGCCTTTTAACTTATAGCCCTTCATTGGAAATTGAAAATCAAGTTGCCCTCATTCATCCCAATTGTAAATGTTTGACATCTATTGTCTGGTGGTCTCAAGAGTGGCCTGATTTAGAAAATTCTGAGTTAAATAATTGGTGGTGGCCACAAAGAGTGTCTTTTGCTTTGGAGGACCCAGCAGGTCTGAGAATTACATTCAGAGCTCATTGATTTCAATTGGCACTGTGTAATACTTCCCTTTGCCCAGCGGTGGTGCTGCAGAGAAATTGAACACTTACTGTGGGATTTCTCCACAGGTTACAGGTGATTTCTAGAGTTCTAGGAGCGATCAGCTTATTGTAGGGGGTGTCCTTTCAAGGGTTTTCCAAAGTGTAAACTCCTTTAAGGTTTGTTCACTACCTACTTATGAGCATTAGAATACCTGTAGTTCCATAGTAACCAAAGAGCTGTTAGTCTTTGGTTATGTTAACATCTTTGTGTTTGAGAACAGCCATAAAATGCATCTTTATAACGCCATCAAAATGTTCTGCCGTTAATTGTAACAAGCTTTGGGCTCATTTTTATATTTTTAGTCCTTCGCTCATGCATTTAGAGGCACTATAGAGATGAATTAATATTCTGAGATCCATTCTGGGTAAGAAGAGCCCATATTGCCCTGATGAGATCCCTGGAATTCTGGGTGTAAGAGCAAAGTCAGGGCCTGATTCAGACGGCTGTAAGGATGGTGCATCTTAGCATCTTGCATGTGAAAAGACAGGTCCACCCAATGGGTTGCCACAGGTGGGTGTATTCTGGTTATATACAGCCAACTACACCATTGGGGGGAGGGGGGGGGGTTACTTAAAGAGCTCATTCTCACAACTGGGTCTGGTTTTCGAGTCTGTGAAAAGAAACACATAGGAGGCTTCATGTTCATGTGCAATCCATTTCCCCCTTCCCCTCCATTGAGTGGGCAGGTGTCATAAAACTGCCCGGAATAGGGTATTCCCAATTCCCAAAGGGTATTCTCAACTAGGGACAACTATGGCATATCCACAGGATAAATGTCTGATAGGTGTGGGTTCCCCCTCTGGGACCTGCTCCTATTTCAAGAATGGAGTCTAGTTGCGACCGAATGGGAATGTGGTTATGCTTGCATGGCTCTTTCCATTCTGAAAATGGCCAAGGCCACATTCACATTTCTGGTAGCCTGATCCGGCTTGCTGCTGGAGTTCACCAGATATGGCATTTACGGATACAGCCGTTTACCGCTGGACCTCCACAGACTATAATTGGATTCGTCCGCTTTCTGGCATGAGTGCAGGGTTTTGGTTGGTCAAAAACTGTGCGATGGTTTTTGTCCGGCTGAAACCGGGCGCTCATGTTGGAAAGCCGCCAATCCCATTATTATACCAGGTGCACGGCAGTATCTGGCAATGGCACATCTGGTGGACTCTGATTAGGTTAGCGGAGACGAGAACGTAGCCTAAGGGCTCTTGCAGACGAGCGTGAGACACGGACTGATTTATGATGCTATGTAACCCCGTTCAGTACCGGTAGTTCAAGCCAGGGCCTGCGATGTGGGAGACGTGCGTGTACCACACTCGTTAGCATGTTCAGCTATTTTCAGATGTGAATGAGGAGAGCCGTGACAAAGCTCTATTTTGGCTGCCTGCACCAATTAGACATATAGCATATCCACAGGACATGTCATATAACTGTTGCAGATGGGAATATCCCTTTAAAAAAAAAAATAATGCCATTGACTTGTGTGGGTCAGTGTGCTATTGTTTTAAAAACTGGTGAAGAAAAATAGTCATGTGAATGACCAACTACAGCCCGCAATCCCATTATCTGGACTCCCTGCGGCTGTAGTACAGATGCTAAAATGTGTCCATGTTACCCCCCGCCCATCTGTATAAGGCCCCCATTCCACACGACCATATGTTCATTTCCGTATCTTATCCGCATTTTTGTGGATAAGATGCAGAACCATACGGACCCATTCATTTTTCCATAGGAGAAAAAAAAAAAGCTTAATGCCACCGTGTGCATTCCGCATCCGTATATTAATGAAGTTCTCCCGCAAAAAAAAGGAAACATGTCCTATACTTGGCCGCAAAACACGTCCGTTACCCCCTTTAAAGTCAATGGGTCCGCAAAATTACGGAACACTATGGAAGACTTTCCGTATGTCTTCCGTTCCGTTTTTATACGGACACTGAATACATACGGTCGTGTGAATGGAGCCTAAGGCCTTACACAAATCTTGATTTATTGGTATTAACCTAAACCATTCACTTTAGTCTGGCGCCATAGGGGCCTCGTGCACATCTGTCCTGCAAAGCATTCCTGCAGTTTTTCTCACTCCATCAACTGAAATGGCTATTCTCGTCCATAATACGAACCAGAATAGAACATGCTCCATTTGCAGAATGGCCATCCGCAAAAAAAATAATAATAATTTGTGTGAGACCCCATAGACAGGGTCATGCTGGCCCACCAGAGGATCCTCCAGACTCTGATACCATAATCAGCCACAATGATCCAAGAGAAAAAGAAAAAATATATATATAATTTGGCCGCCTTTGGAGCCAGTACACTTGCCACTAGGGTCTATTTCTTGTGATTCAAAACCTATTAAACTTTATGGAACGGTGTGAAGATTAGGCCTTGAGATAATTTTCCTCTGGTGGGCCCCAGTAATCCAGTCTGACACTGAATGCAGCTAGCACATGGGTGAAACCAGGGGCGTAGCTAAGGCTTCATGGGCCCTGGTGCAAGAGTTCAGCTTGGCCCCTTCCCTCATGCTTTGTGGCTAGGGGCAGGGAAACACATAGCCTTCATGCTGCCTGAGGCAAAAATTGAAACTGCAACCCCCCTACCATGCCAAATTGTGTTTTTTTACGTGGCACAGGGTCTTTGGCCCCGGTAAGCGACTGCTACCTCTGCACCCCTTATAGCTACGCCACTGGGTGAAACATATGGTTGTATGCATGAGCACTAAAAGTAATAGTGAACTTCATGACAACATCTTTCCACAATTCAAATGATGGTTTTGTAATCTTGTGGTTGGCCACTAGGGGCTCTATTGTCACACATTGTTTTTTTGTCCGTAAACTTTCTTAGAAAGGGAAAAAGACGGATACTGGCCATGTGCGTTCTGCAATTTGCGGACTGCACATGGTTGCAACTATAATAAAAAATGCCTATTCTTGTCCGTGATTTCAGGCAAGAATAGGACATGCGCTATCCTTTCCGCGGAGCCGCCGAATGAAACCACGGTGTGCTGTCCGCATCTTTTACGGCCCCGCTGAAATGAACGGGTCTGTACCCGGTCCACAAAATTGCAGAACGGGTGCAGACCCGTTCATAGGGCCGTCTCTCAAATGGGCCCTAAAACCTGAGCCAATAGGTGGTGCTTGGCTTAAGACAATTTAAAGGGGTTGTCCAGGATTAGAGAAAGATGGATGCCATTGTCCACAAACGGCGTCATACCGTCCGTGGTATTGCAGCTCTGTCCCATTCGCTTCAATTGAGCCTAGCTGCAATATCAGATACGACCCGTGGACAGGTGCAGTGCATTTTTTGGGGGGGAAGAAAAAAAAAGTAATTGTGTATCTAATCTTGAACAACCCCCTTAAAATTAAGACTGGCACAAATGAAAATGTCTTTCATAACCCGAATGTTTCCTCTCTACGGCTTGCCAATGACCGGGGAGGACCAGGGTCCGGAGCTTTGGAGATGTGTGTAGTGTGGGTAAAGTCAAGGAGGGAGATTTATTAAAACTGCTGTAAAGGAAAACTGGCTTAGTTGCCCATAGCAACCAATCAGATTCCACCTCTCTCATTTTCCAAAGGAGCTTTGAAAAATGAAAGGTGGAATTCTGATTGGTTGCTATGGGCAACCAAGCCAGTTTTTTCTTTACACCAGTTTTGATAAATCTGTCCCAAGGGGTCTGAAAGCGAAGCCCTGAGAGTCATGGAGAGGAACAGGACCAATGACCTCATCGTTAGAAAAGACAGTGATGTCATTGGCTTCTTGTGTTTTCATTGGCTGTATTCCAGTAGGTGTGGTGAGGTGCTGGACCATAAGGTCTTTCTACCTGACATCTGCCTCCAGTTCTCTGTGTATTGTGTTCAGTACAATTTATTATTTTATTTTTTATATTATATTTTATGGGTTTTAGGTTACTACCCTCATTCACTCTTTTGCTTCTAATTTTTTATTATTATTTTTTTTACGTTGTGTCTTCCCAATTTGTAATCTACAGCAATACATTCATTGTAAACCCATGTCCTATTTTTATGTATAGCTCGCCCGGGGTGGTAATGGAGGAGACCTGTAGAATATATATATGTATATATAAATGTGTGTGCGTGCTTCATTATATATATTTTTTTTGGGGTTCATACAATGTACATTGAGGTCAGAAAATGCCATGAACTCTCTCCTGTTTAGGATTTTTATGTTGTGAAATGGTGACATCTTTGCCCCTTCGCCACCAATCGCCCTGTAGACTTTGCCAACGATCAGCGCACTCACATAACAATGCGTAGTTTGTGCCATTGAGTCCTGTATGGTACCAATAAAAAAAAAAAACAATCCATTTTCATACTGTTCATTTCAATCATTGTACCCCCCTCATTATTTGGGCCTCTGGATCGGAGGTGGTTCTTCTTCTCTGGTTTCTTTCTATATATATATATTGTATAATAAACTCTACCTGGGTTTCTATGTGTGAACGTTTCCATTCTGGTTTCCTCTTTTATTACTGAATAGATGTGATGAATCGTTGTGTCTGCCGTGACTGGACGAGTGCACCCGATCACAGTATATTATATTACAACTATAGACGCGGAACACTACA
The DNA here is from genome assembly GCA_900303285.1 of Rhinella marina. Lineage (NCBI taxonomy): Eukaryota > Metazoa > Chordata > Amphibia > Anura > Bufonidae > Rhinella > Rhinella marina. The sequence continues at coordinate 421 of ONZH01002188.1, read as the reverse complement.
CCTCTCAACATAACCAACCACAGGACCTGACCATAATACAAGTCTATCATACTCCATACATAGAACATTACAAGCCCCCAACACGACTCGGTCACTGGATATGACCATAAAACAATTCTATTATACTCTATACGAAGAACACTACAACCCCCAGCATCACCAACTGACATGACAACAATACAAGTCTATTATATAATATACAAACAGCAACCCCCAACATGACCTGACCGTAATACAACTCTAACAATACTCCATACATACAACATTACAAGAGCCCAACACGACTCGGCCACTGGATATGACCATAAAACAATTCTATTATACTCTATAGAACACTAGTGTAGAACACTACAACCACCGACATGACAATAAATACAATAATCAGATAATAATACAATATACAAAGAGAACTACAGCCCCT